>JAJHPF010000034.1:632142-1264285 GCA_024447775.1 Carex cristatella | reverse complement strand
GTTAATGATTGAGTATTGTCTGGAATTAAAATGAATCATCCATAAATTCACTTAGAGTTGCTCGCGCAGACTCTCTAGGATTTGTTTCAGCTCCATAACACATTATTTTATCTGGTTATTGGATAGTCAAAATCGGAAACTTCGCTAGAATACTATGGAATGATTATGAAATCAATTCAAAACTTATTCATGTGGTTTTTTATTGTCTGTATTTACTAATTGCTGATTCTTAAATTAATTTTGGTCATATTTATGCTGCCTTAAACTGTGTAAATGCAGCCGGATGCTCTCTTTTAAATCCACATACTTACTCCTATACTGGTTTCTAGTTAATGGCAATCATATTAAAGCTGCGTCAAGCTTGCTGAAAGTGATCGATGTTTTTATAAAAGTTGTTAGATTATATTATTAGCATGTTTAGTTGAGATAGCTGGTTCAATTGGCTGTGTCTTGTATGTTATATATGATATTGTATATTGAAGTACTGTTAACAGTTTTGCCAGATCATACCATGTTTATTCGGTAACCCTTTAGGTCCACTACATGCCCATGCTTGTTTGCTTTTATGTTATACGAATTCACTCTCTCAGGTTAACACTTTTAAAAATGAATAATGGTTGTATCAGGCTTTGGTAATGAATTGTCAGATGTCGTGATTCATTTGGCATCAATATATGGGTTATGGGTTCCTTTTTCCTGTCAAGTTTAATGACGCTAAGTTTAAATTTCAGGTGTCGAAATATAAGAGAGGATTGAGAAATGGACCAAAAGCTCTGAAACCTATTCCTGTTATTGTGCGCTGCCTGTATGATTTCTAATCTTGTGTCAATATTAAATGAAAAATTGCTAATTTTATCTTAAGATGCAATTCTACCATGCATTTAATTATTCATTCTTACTGTAAGAGCAACCCGAAAACACGAGTTGTTCTTCCATATTTGCTGTTATTGTTTTTTATTACTGTCTTAATAGTTAATATCTGTGGCTCTGTGAAACGAATTTTACAGTGCTTGTGGCCGAGTTAAGTTACCGCACTTCTTTTGCTGCAGTGGGAAAAAAGAGAGTGACAGCTCAAGCTGATGCAATCTTAATCGGGGGATGATTAAGCTGAATAATAATATATAGGATAATCCTCTTTCAGTTGCACTTCCAAGTCACCTTTATTTGCAATTTTCACATTAGGATGGAAATTGTTCTGTTTTTTTCATGCTTTTGTAATTACAATATCCCCAAATTGTACTTTTTGGAGCTTAAAATTCGTTTAGAGAAATGCGAGGAATGAGAGTTTTTATTTTCTTTTTTAAATTGCAAGATTAATTATAACAATGCCACCTGAGGGATTTTTATATTGTGTTCTCATTTTAACTGTTTTTTAAGGTTTAGAGTTCTAAGAGTTGTGCACCAGGTCCAAAATTGCAGTACTTGATAGTAAACCTCCCTCCTGAGGCTAAGGCCAGGTATGCTGGTGTAAATTATTATTTTTTATTTAGAAATAAAATATTATTTTCTGCTGGAAAGGGTAGGAATGGAGTTGATTTTTGAAAAAATCAATCTCACCGCACCAATGCTTCGGTGCAAATATGAGGGATATTGCTTACACCGCACCATTGCTACAGTGCAAGCAATTTACCACGTTTGTTGCATGTGGTGTGTGGCCGGAAATGGAATATTGCTTGCACCTTAGCAATGGTATTAGCAATGGTGTGGTGTAAGCAATTTAATTTCTAAATAAAATTCTTTTATTATGGGTGTATGTACCAAAAGGGACAGTTCAAATTTTTACAATTGTGATATTTTATATTTAGGCCTCTTTTTAGTAGAATGAAAAACAACTGGCACCTGGCACCTAGTGTGCAATAAGCAACAAGTTGATAATCGTGTAATTACACGAAACAAGAGAGAGCCTTTAATGATCTTCCATTGGTATCAGTTTTATATGACATTTTTCTTTCACCGTGAGTTGTTCTCTATGGTTTAACCAGAAGGGTCAAATAATTCCATTGTTCATGCTTCCAGAAGGCTGTTGAATATAAATAATTGCAAATTTTAAATTATTTGATAATTGATTTAAACCTGCATAAAATTTCATGATGTTTTATGTGCATGATATACGCAGTATATGTCACAATTTAGAAGTAGAGCTAGGATGTCTCTTTTGTGAACTAAATTTTAAAATCTATTGAATTAACTCCAAACCGTTAAAACTTATCTACCTTACAAGTGATGCCAGAAAAATGATTGCATTAAATTAATTTTTATACCCTTTCCCCGTATTTGGTTGTGGACTAAAGCTAAGGAAGCCTAAATTGATTATTCCAACCTAATAATTAGATAATATTAAATTATTAATAATAACTATAATATATTATAATAATTATTTAATATATTAAAAATATAAGAAATTAATTATAAATTATCTATTATTAATAAGAAACTAAATTATATAATATTAATATATTATTAATAACTATAATATATTAATTTTATTATAATAATTATTTAATATGTTAACAATATAAGACATTAATTATATAATTATATATTAATAATAAGATAATCATTATATAATATTAATATTAATATAATAATAATAACTATAATATATTATAATATTATAATAATAATAATAATAGTAAGTTAATATATTAATAGTATAAGATATTAATTATATAATTATATATTTTTAATAATTATTAGTAACAAGATACTAAATAGATAATAATAGTATAATAATTATTTAATATGTTAACAATATAAAATATTATTTTTATAATTATATTACAATAATGATAATAAGATATTAATTATATAATATAAATATATTAATAACTATACTATATTATAATATTATTATAATAATTATTTAATATATTAAACATATAACATATTAATTATATATTATATATTAATAATAACTATAATATATTATAATATTATTATAATAAGACTAATTATATAATAATATTATAGAAAATATTTAATATATTAAAAATATAAGATATTAATTATGTATTGATATATTAATAATGAGGAGGGTTCCAATGCACCCAAAATTTCATGCTCCCATTTGCACCCATTTTTTTTTATCTCTTTTATCTTCATTTTGAAAGTCCGAATAGTTGATCCGAACCGTTCAACACGATCATCATAATAAAATATACTTGGAGACCAAATTTTATATTTTTTGGAATTTTTTTACTATTTTTTAAGATATGTACAAAATCACTTTATCGGATGGTCTAGAATCTCCTTAAAACATGATTTTATACCTATCTTAAAAAATAGTAAAAAAATTCCAAAAAATATAAAATTTGATCTCCAAGCATATTTTATTATGATGATCGTGTTGAACGGTTCGGATCGACTATTTGGACTTTCAAAATGAAGATAAAGGAAATAAAAAAATGGGTGCAAATAGGAGCATGAAATTTTGGGTGCATTGGAACCCTCCTCATTAATAATAGTTATTGATAATAAGATACTAATTATATAATATTAATATATTAGTAATAATTACATATATTATAATGTTATTATTATCATTATTTAATATATTAACAATAAAATATATTAATTATATAATTATAAATGAATAATAATTATTAATAAAAAAATACTATTTATATAATATTATTATAGTAATTATTTGATATATTAACAATATAAGATATTAATTAAATAATTATATACTAATAATAGTAATTAATAATATAACTAATTATATACTAATAATATATCATTATAATCAATAGAGTTAGGCCACGACGTGAAATAAAATTAAACCATCATGTGAGGTGGCTTAATTTAGGTCGGCCTAAAGATCGGCTTATTCCATCTTAGTCAGACTCAATTAATGCTCGTTTGGTGGAATAACGAGGCCTAAACCCTTATTCCACCCTTTAGGCCACAACCAAACATGGGGTTTAGCTTTGACTGTTTGACTTTATAATAAATTAATTCAAAAGTTTAAAATATTCTCATGTAAATGCATCACTTGTAAGGTAGATGGATTTTAGTGGTTCAAATTTGTCATTAAAGTCAATTCAATAGGTTTTAGAGTTGAGTTCACCCTAGTTCTACTCATATACCAACTCATGATAGAAATAGGAGTAAAGCTAAGGTGTGATGTGCTCACTAAGAGAGTTTGGTGAGCACAACTCTAAAAGTGTATCGAATTGACTTCAAACGATGAATTTAAACAATTGAAATTCATCTACTTCATGAGTGATGCATGCATATGATTTTTTTTAAAATGTTTGAATTCATTTAGTACATGATCAAGGGGTCAAAAAAAGTGAAAACTGAATACATAAAACAACTTATAAAATAAATTATACAAGATTCAAATTTTTTTTTATTGCTTGACCATATATTAAATGAATTCGAAATTTCTAAAAAATTTCATGTATATGCATCATTTATGAACATGAATTTTAACGGTTCGGATTCATCATTTGAAACTAATCCAATATTTTTTAGAATTATACTCACTAAACTCTCTTCATAAGTGCATCACACCCTAAATTTGCTTTGGAAATAGAGGGGCCGTTCGGCGCAACAACGAATTAAGCCTCCTTAAGGCTTAATCTGTTCTCTTTAGCTTCCTTAGTCGCTTAATCCTGTCGAACACCGATTCCTTAGTACAGATTAAGATCATCTCATTTAGCATCCTTTTGCCTGGATCTTAATCCTTTGCCCGGTCCTTAAGGCACCTCTACCTCTTTATTTAGCTTCCTTAGCTTTCACTCACGGATTAAGACAACCGAACATAGGTTCTTTAGCGCTCCTTAAGCTCTAAATCCCTTGTTGCCGAACGGTCCCAAAAAGAATAACAAGTGCAATGATACAATAATCTTGCATGACTGTTCTTTCTCTATGTGGGCTGTTTCATATGATCCAACTGTCTAGAAATCTTGAAAAATAAAAAATAAATAAAAAGAGTTCAATTATACAAATAGTTTTTAAAATATGTTAACTACCATTTTTTATCAGTGAATTATTGGAAGTACCATTTCAGTTTTTATAATTTTTAATATAAACTATTTTTTTTTAAAAAAGAGGTCACAAGACCCATTTCATTACTGAAATAAATAATTACAAGGTAACCAGTTTAGTCAGGACAAGATCCTAGACTAGCTAACAGCAAAAGGTGTTGCATGACATCCTAACAAGCAACATACAATCCAAGTCATAGATGTAGCTAAGCTCCAAAAGTATAGTAAGTAGGCCAAAACTAGTTCAAAATGCATAATGCTAAATGTTAAGTTAGATACAAAAGAGTCATGATAAAAGGCCTTTATTCATCATCAACAGTAACACCATGTAGTACTATCTTCATGCTAGGAGGGATGAAGTCCAGAGATATAGCATCTTCAATAATCGGCATCTATCCAGCTACAGCCTCCTTAACCTTCTTCTTCACTGGCCTTGTCCGGTAGATAACAGTGGATTTAATACCCAGAATAAGTGATCTAGCATTTTTTGCAGACCAATTATTGAAACATACATCATTTCTACGTTTTCATAAGGTCCAACACAATGCACTAAGAACTATTAAGAGTCATAATCTATCACATGTAGGTAAGGAAAGAGCATGGTAAAAGATATCCTCCCATGTATGCTAGGAGGTAATGAACAAGTTACTTTTTTCCCAACTAGAATCAGACATGTTGTGCTAGGGACATTATAGGAATAAATGGTCTATGGTTTCTACATGAGAACAAAATTGACATGTAATAGTATCTATCCAACTTTTTTTTGTAAGGGTATCTTTGGTCAGTATATTTTGGTGCATAGTTAACCACATAAATATTTTAATTTTTAGTGGTACATGTATAGTCCACCAGACTAAAGGGTTAGCAGTTGATGGACTGAATTGATTTAGGAATATATAAGAAATACAGTAAAGAAATGTGCGCACATAAGGAACGCAATGCATAATTACAAAGTCATAACATATTACTTAAGTGGGAGAATGTTGGATTTTTTTGCCAATCTCGTTGAATTTAATGCCAACATTGAGCATATATATAATATAATTATGGATTGTTTACTGTCATATATGGTTGTCAATTAAAGTGATCAAATAAGGTAATTGGCAATCAATATATTCATTATAATGTGGTCTATAAATATGTATAACAATTTAGACAAATATCAAATCATTGATGGAGTGATTATGAGATTTGCAATTCATAAAACTTTTCAAAGGATTATGTGGTCCACATGGATATATGCAGCTGCACGGATTTTGATGCTTTAGCACGGTTTTTGATGCAGTCACACAAAATACATTTTTAAAATTGGCGAATAACTAGAAAAGTTACTATATATAAGGATTGGTCATCAATGCACAAGATAACATAGAAAAACATAAAAACTGAATATATATATATATATTTTTTTAGAAAAATACAAATTTGTGTACCTTCTTTTTTTCTTCCACCATCAAAGAATAGAGAAAAGAATCTATTAGAAAATTTGGAGAGGATTTCTCAAGGGTCATATCTTGCTGTTTTAGAAGACCTATTCCACAGCCATACGACGTAAATGTGAAAATGGCTCTCTCTTTTCCTGAGATGTAAATATTTGACTCTTAAATGAGATATAATTATTTAATATCTAAATAAGACATAATTATTTGAGCTTCATGAGCTTCCAACACTACTATAAAACAATTGTAGGATTCAAGAGACCCATTTAGTATCAAATCTTAGGTGAGTCCAAAATTGTGGGTCCTGCCAAATGAAAAGCTCCAAATAAATGAATGCACAGCTGAGAGCTGTGAATGACCCTCAAACCCCAAGTCATGTGCAGCTCAGAGCCGCGTGGTGGTAAGTTTTCAATTTTTCAAATTTCATTAGAATTTTGAAATATTAAGATGGTAACTAAAAAAATTTCGATTGATGCATCTAATTTTTATTTTATATCATAGTAGGATCTATGCAGTAAGAACTTAAAAATTACAATAACTTGTGCAATTTAATTACAAGAAATACCTGTTTTGGGGAAAATAGACTGATCGTTTCCAAAACAGAGATCGTTTTCTATTGGTTACATCCATCAAACTTTACATGGGAAAGAATGATATTTTATTGATGATGGCGACAATGGACTACAGCTTGCTATTGGTATTTGGTAGTGCATCTCCCAATCAAATCAAATGATGAAGAGCATATTATCAGGCCAACTTGTAGTGTATCCAGCCCAACTTGTACCCTTTTCTAATTCTCTCCATTCGGTACACAACTATACAATCCATTGCACTTACTGCTAGTAAGGGTGGCAAAAACAGTCCGACTCGCGATCTGTTCCGAGTTCGATTCAGTAATTGTGCACAATTAGCTCTTTTGAATCAAATTTTAAATTATTAACAAACTGAGCTATGAAGTTCAAATATCTTTCGTATTAAATTTTGACTCAACCCAGCTCATTCGAAAGTAATTTGTGAGCTAGCTATCTCGATATATATACATATGCTATATACTAGAGTGGAGTAGGTTCAATGAACATCATATATACTTTATGATTTATCACTTCAATAGTGACTTAAAGCACTTTAAGATACGTACACTCAGCTTTAATATTCATACAAATTTATTCTAATTTTAATGTGCACAAATTTTAAAGAGAATTAAACGATATCTTAGCATTCATTTTATTTGTTACAATTGGAGAAGACGGCGACGGATCTCTTAACATCCATTTTATTTTTTACAATTGGAGAAGACAGCGACGGATCTCTTAGCATTCATTTTACTTGTTACAATTGGAGAAGACGGCAACAGATCTCTTAACATTCATTTTATTTGTTACAATTAAAAACGACGGCGACAGTACCAATCTCTTCGCATCCATTTTATTTGTTACAATTGGAGAAGACGACAACAGATCTCTTAACATCCATTTTATTTGTTATAATTAAAAACGACGGCAACAGTATCAATCTCTTCGCATCTACTAGAAAACAACATTATGCACTTGCCCGCTAACAATATCACATGTCAATAACAATTACCACAAAACAAACTATCATATAATATGTCAAACAATTTTAATAAAAATATGTACATCATATGTCGACATAGCTTATGCCGTGCTGGTTTTTACTTCTACGAAGAGTATTTTTTTTTTCCTGTTTAATTTGCATTCCAACTTTTCAAGATCGGCAATTTAGCTCGTTCTTTTGCTGTCATTTTTCTTTATATCCAACATTAAATGAAAATTATCAGATATATCCATAAAAATTACAGAATTTTAAACCTACTGAAACCGCCCAGAGTCTAGAGTGCTCACTTTTTGTGTTAGAGCCTATTTGTGTACTTGGGTCGTGCGACTTCCCGAAATTTGTAAGAACTCACCGGTTCCACCTTGTAATCATTTCTCATTGGACAAAGAAAGACGCGTCATCAAGAAGGTCACGAAGCTCCAGAAAAGTAGAAATTAGTGCCGAACTCTGTAAACATCTCTTATGTTTCTTAACTCTTCTATTTACTTTACTTACATTTGTTTTGTTTAAGTTTCTTGTTTCCGTCAAAAACAACTTACGTACACGTTAGATATATATTTATAGTGAATATTAAATTACTCAAACTTAAAATTTCAAAAGGCCCCATTCTAGGTGCCTCTAGGAATAATATGATTTAAAAAAAATCATATTTCAATAGGAAAAAGTAAAAAAAATCATGACATTTTCTATTTAATTAAAATAAAAATAACTAAATCCTATTTTTGCAAAATAATTATGCAGAAATCAGTAAAAATCATAACAAATTTCAGCAGAATTATTTTGCGGTTTGGAGAGATTCTGAAATTTTTTGATATCGGATGTAGAATGTGATATTTGATATTTTTTTGGATATTAATAAAAAAATTCGGCAATAAAGCTGCTTCGACAATTATAAACTGTCCCTTGATTAATGACGAGTTGTTTAGAAAATTTAGGGCAGATACAAATGTATTGTATTAGTTACTCTAGTCTTTATGTGCGAACAGATTAAAATAAATAATCACGTATAGGTGGTGTAGCATTTATACGCGTCATATGTTATGTGCAAATAGTAATATGCAATTGCGCATGTATATTCTCAACGAGATAGGCTGCTTTTAGGTTCAATTAGCTCTATCATCCTACAATTATCATATTATCATTGAGATTTATGCGCATGGAAACTGAAAAATACTTATATGAATTTTAATGAGTTCGCACGAATCTTGATGCAGATCTGATGGTCACTTCATCCATTGAAAAAGGTAAGTCTGATGAGCATCGGACCTACTCTCAATTCATTCTCAACAAGCAATTATGCATACACATCGTTAGTTACGTTACAGCGATAATTAGATGATTTTATGCATACACATCCTTAGTTACGTTACAGCGATAATTAGATGATTTTATGCTGTCTGTTTCAGATTTTACGGTTCATTATTAAGAATAATTTTATATCACTGTATATATACAAGTAAATTTGTCTATATGATAAGTATAATTTACGAGGACGGTTTAACTTTTATTTTTACTTTTTATGTTTCCATTATATTTTCATTTTTATTTGAAATAGGACAAATTTAAAACTAAGGTATCAATAAAAATCCGTTAGATGTAATATGTTTTTTTTTTGACAAAAGTAGATGAAACCAATTATTTTTGTTATGAAACTAAAATTAGTTTTACAATAGGAGCCGGTATACGTACCAGAGTTAGCATAAGAAAGAAAATACAAAGTTTCACAAACATCAGACAAGTTCAGATCCAACAAAATATAAAATAGCTAAAAATATGCTAAAAAGTAAACAAAGTGTCACAAAATTATTTTCAAGAAGAGACGTTAAGGGGAGCAACCCGTCAATCTCATCAATGGCTCAGATATTCTCTATTAAAGGTACTCCTCCAGAATCGATCTGTCTAACCCAAAAATAAGTAGATGTGATCTGTATTTCTAAACACATATAAACAACATGACTTTTCCACTTTATTTTTCTATATGAATTAATAAATTGAAAAATGAACATTCATAAATTATTAACATCATTGAATTTTTAACGGTCCTTGGTACCAATCAAATGATATAGATAGTATTTAAATTTTCATTGACATTTGAATTTTAATTTTTATTAAGAACTACAAAGATACACCCAAAATAAAAGATATTTGAATCCTCAATAATTTAATAGGTAAAATAGTTAGATTCTATATTGCCCGTACGATTCAAATGAATGACTCAGATTTGTTTGAACCTTCTAATATCAGGACAATTGGACAAGTTGGGTACATCACACAAGTTCCCAAAGCATTAATGGCTCTGATTAAGATGAAATTGACTTGTGATTTTGATATTATAAATATGACGTTGCAAAGATTGGATTTGGATGAAACCGCGCCGTGACTAGATTCTATGCCTCCCCCTCCGGCATTTTTTTCCATAACCAATAAATAAAATAAAATAAAAAAAGACAAATATCCAACTAACATCAATATCAAACTGCAGAGACAATAATGAAAGGATCTATAGTAATTTTAAAGAGATTAGGGAAAGTACAATATCAAACTTGATGTAATACTTCATGAGCACAAATTATATTATCTCGAATTAATCGACCTTTGAGAAAAGTTGCCTGAGAATCATCTATAAGGGGATCTAATACTAAGAAAAGTCTATTGGTTAATAGTTTAGTAATCATCTTAGAGCTACAATTAATAAGACTAATGGGTCTAAATTGTTTAATAGTTGAGACATCTGCCTTTTTAGGAATCTGATACAACCTATCTGGAGTGGATAGCTCATTATGCTGGAAATGAACTGGTTGTGTCGAATTTCTCCCTATCTCGGTCGATAGGTCGAGATGATGCTGAAGGCCGGATCTCTCCTTATCTCGCTAGATAAGTTGAGATGACTTGGGATTGGCTTACTGCGGAATGCAAACCAACTTGATGAAGGAATTGGGAGGAGGATGTGAGATATTCTACTCTTCCCTATCGATATCTCTCTTAGCGTAGTTTTTGTTGATAGAAAATTCGATCCCCTTCTCAGGAAATTTGAGGCTTTTTATATCCTCATTTCTAACCGTCCCTCTGTGGTTCTTTCAGAGAACGTTGGAGCGGTTATGAAGTCGTTTAGCGGTTATCCCGCATGTATTGGGCATTGTCGGTATGTCGGCGTGTATTTATTTGGGCTTATTTTGTCGTATTCTGGACTAGCCTGCTAATCACATGGTCCGAATCCCAGATGTTATTTAAGCCTGGTTGTAATTTTGGGCCTGTGTAACATGGCCCTATCAGAATCAAACATATAGAAGCGAGATTCAGTTTGGAAATATCTAAAGTTCGATTATAAAAAGATTGAAATAACTTGAAAATATCTGGATGAATCAAATCCCAAAATGATTGATAGAAAATAAAAGAAAGGCCGTCAGGACCTGGAGCTTTACCAGGATTACACGGAAAAATAGTTTTCCTAATTTCATCAATAGTGAAAAGAAGTTCAAGAGAAAGTTGTTGAGAAGGAGTTAAACGATCAGAAAGAGGCCATAGATCATGTTGTAAACTGAGTAATCTAGTTGAAGTTGTGCCTAATAAATCCTTATAATACGAGGTTATATGAAGCTTAAGAACCACAGGATCAAAGACAGTAATACCATCAATATCTAATGACAAGAAATTTATTCCTCTTTATAAAGCCTATGTAAACTAGATTGGCACTCTTGCCAATGAGAGTAATCAGAAGGAGATAAAGAATTAGAATCTTCACTTAACCCTGGCACCGTATTCGTGTAACAGTTCACATATATGTGGTACATGTATCAACGTAACTTAATCCCCATTCAATTACTTTTAGATGCATCAAATAGCAAGGACAAGATGTATCATTGATACAAAATCATTTGAGCTCGGTACCGTAAGGTAAAGATTATAGTTTGAGCTCTAAGTTGAAAATCAAGAATTTAATCAAATTAACAATCTTCATACTTCCGAGAGGATTTCAAACTAAGTCAAGAAGAACAATCTCAATAACGAACCATGACAAACATATTAAGATCTGATAAAGAAAACAAAGTGAAAGAAATAATATTTTCCAATCAATCAACTCGTTTAACTTGATTCACAATACCGTAGGGCTCGCTTACTCATTTTTCAATCTAGCAACATATAATTTATATCACTCAATTTGATATTAGCAATCTGATAACAATTAACTTCAAAATAACTTATAATTTGTTATGTACAATAATATTTCACTCTAAATGTTACCAATTTCATTCAAACAAATACATTCAAGCATTCCGTATATTATTTTTAGTCATTAATTTCATATCTGTATTTTCAAACAAATACATTCATTATTTAGATTGAAACAATCAAATCCTAAAAAAAAAAAGAAAAAATAACCCGTCCCTCCGGGGGGCGGTTTGGTATGAATAATAAACCGTCCCGCGGTGGAGCGGTTTGGTATGAAGGGTAAACCATCCCCGGGGGCGGTTTGGTTATGAGTAAATTTTTTTTGAAACATTGGTTATTAATATTATTTTATTTTATTTATTGGTTATGTAAAAAAATGCCGGCCTCCCCCTTGTCTCTTGAGTGTTTAACTAACAACCTGCTGTATATTATTATATCAATAGACGCTTCTTCTTTTTAAGTCTCTGCTCTCTGACTGGAGGTGCAATTTTCTCCCACTATTTTATGGTGTCGGCACTCTTTCATGAAAGTTTTTGTTTTTTTTTTTTTTTTGTAAAATTACAATCAACTGTATAACTAGTCATTATCATGGTTCCGACTCTGCTGTTTTTTTTTTTTTTTAAGAAAAAAACCGGATTTTACTTTTCCAATCTCAATTATTCAAAATTTTCTATTAACGTATCTTGATAAATAAATTTTTCATGCACAAATCTCAACAAATTTAAATAGTTAGAATTGGAAAAGTAGAATTCTGTTTTTCTCTTAAAAAAAGCAGCAGAGTCGGATCCCATTATCATGAAGCTACTCGGAGACGCAAAGATAAAAAAAAATGGTAATGATTACTTATAAATAATGTATCGTGGCGTCATTCATCAATTTATCAATTATTCCCACTTCATCCACTAAAATTAGTAGTAATTGATCATTTCAAATTTTTTTCTACATAATTCACACTTTATATATAATTTATAGCCGTAAAGATAATCATAAATTAATCGACAACATTATTTTCTAAAATATCTCCATCGACCCGGTCTTACTTCTATTGTTAGAGACATTAACTTATTTTTTTTAGAGCAAGTAGTTTTTAAAGTAATTTTTTTTATTACAGATAGAAACATAAATATCAGTCATACAAATAAAAAACTTCCTCCCAACAAAATCTTAATATTTGGCGGCCGCTGTCAGGATTTCGAAAAAATAAAAATAAAATCTTAATATCCAAAAAATACCCCCAAATCACAAGTAGCTAATATTATATTGCATGGTAGTTAGAACAAAACATTTAATTATCTAATGAATTAATTAGAATCAAAATCAGCGCCACAAGGAAGCCTTCCAAATAAAAAATATAATCTAATTCATCCTAGTGAGCAATTTTTTTTTTGGTTAGTGGTTTAACCACTAATAAATATATTGATAAAAAAATAATTTACAAAATTTTAGATTCCATCTCCTCATAAAATGAATAGAGTTAAAATGTCATATTGGTTTTGTACTCCCATCATACCCAACATTATTATCTCTATTTTCAAAGTCTAAACAGTCGATCCGAACTGTTCAACATGATCTTCATATTAAAATGTGTTTGGACAAATTTTAGAATTTTTAGATTTTTTTTTACTAATTGGCTAGAGAGGTACAAAATCACTATTTTTGGATGGTCCAGAATATTCTAAAAACATTAATTTTGTAACTATCTTAAAAAATAAAAATAAAAAATTCAAAATTTTTGTATCCAAGCATATATTAATATGAAGGTCATATTGAACAGTTCAAATTGACTATTTAAACTTTGAAAATTGAGATAATAATTCTGGGGCATGATAAGGCACAAAACCAGTGAGACATTTTAATCCTACTCTCATATAATATAGAAGTAAATATTTACATTCATACTCAAATTTAGAATTTAATCTTCATCTCATTCCACTCCACAATCGGATCTATTTCTTTGACCGCCGCGTGCTCTGACGACAATTGAATCTCTTCATTATTACTCTCCGATTGAGATGAGAACTCTATGCTCCGAGATCCGATGATACCGTACTTTCGGCTTCGCTCAGCTCTGACCCCTCTTCTCTCGCTCTACATCCAGATCCTCTTATTCAACCGTTGCCGTGCTCCGACGATACCCGAATCTACTCACCCAAAAACGCCAATGAACATGTTTTATACGTAGGCAGAGAGAGAATAACAGCCGAATAGTAAAATTGAAAATAAATTACTATGTAAAACTATTCCATTATTTTCAATTGCATGCTTAACAAAAATGAATTGGAATTGTGCAAGTAAAAAGTAATTAACTACGAGCAAAGTATTGAAGTGATAGTTATAGTTATTACTTGATGATTTTTTATTTCTTAATGTTTCTTTTATAAAACATTGCTCTGCTGCAAAATTAAATGTCCAAATTAAAATGGACAGCAGACAATAAATAGATTAAATTACGAAAAAAACGTCATATTACGTCTAATAGAATTTATTAAATTTACTTAAAAAGCAAACAAGCAATATTTTCAAGTTCTTGATCCAAAGAAAATAAAAATCATATTACAGTTGGCACTAATTAATTAGTCAACAAAAAAAAACCAAAGAAACACAAATAAACACAGCATCGCAACTAGCACTTCTTCGATTATGCATATCTTGCACAAATGATTTTTTTATGGCATGGATAAAAAAAAAAAGGGAGAACAGTCAAGCTGCGCATTAGTTAATACAAGTTGCATTACTAACTTGGCAAGTGGTTAATAAGCAGCCAAAAATCCCTAATAAAACAAAACAAATTTGGCCATTGAACTATATTTTTTTTTTTTGAGGGACGTCATCAAACTATTGAACAATAGCTTAAAGCACCAAAAACAATTAAAGTAGATCAATGTCACCAACCACATGAGCTTTCTCTGTGTTTTGCTGCCGCGTCCGCCTCAAGTCCCGGGCCTTCCCATGCCTTTCCCTTTTGCAATAAATTTAGAGTGAGTCTATGCTAATATCCATATCACGATTTAGTCCGTAATACGGATTAATATTTTTGTTTTCAAAACTCTAACAGTCGATCCGAACTGTTCAAAATAATTTTCATATGAATATGTACTTGTATATCAAATTTTATATTTTTTAGAATTTGTTTACTATTTTTTAAGATGGGTAGAAAATCACTGTTTTTGGATGGTCCATAAATTTCAGATCAAGTGATTTTCTAACTATCTTAAAAAATAGTAAAAAAATTCTCAAAAATATAAAATTCAGTCTTCAAGTAGATGTTCATATGAGGATCATGTTGAATGGTTCGGATCGACCATTAATATTTTAAAAACAGAAATATTGACCCGTATTATGGATCAACCTGTGATATGCATAGTACCATAGACTCACTCATAAATTTATACGTATCCTCCTAAAAGTTGAAAATTACTTACTTTTCTTTCCAAAATTTATATATATATCATATTTAACTTCTCAAAATACGAAAACTTCAATATTTATCCATTCATTGTCTATTCCTTTAAAACCAACTCTGCACTAATAAATTCTCATTCTTCCTCGTAGTAAATGAAATAAAATAAGTTAATAATATCAGCTTGTTTATCTCACAACAAATAAACAAAAAGAACATTATGCTTTGAGATGGCTTCAAGCATATGCAAAGTCTCATTCCTATAATAACGTTGCTTTATTATTTTAGCGTCGACAATTAATTCTACATAGTAATTCAAACACATCCTTAAATAATCTCTAAATTTTTATAAGACAATCATATTTTGTATATAAATATGATCATAGTATTACTAATTATATGCAATCGGATCAATTAACGACGCAAAAAAATATATTAATATTTATGTTAAAAAAACTAGTATAATTGTCTGATCTTTCTGAATCAAAGACACCTTTACCTTTTCAATTTGAAAAATCTGGTATGATAAAAGGAATATCTTGATGATTGGGAGAATTCCATAGTTGCTAATTACCGTTCTTTGTAGAAGGAACTCCAGTAGTAAATGTAATTTTTTTCTAGTTCTAGTATACATATATGTAATTATTGACTTATGTCGTCGCCGGTGTGCTACAATACAATTATTATTCAATTGAAATAGTCTTATTAAAGTCAGGTGGTTTCACCAAATTAACAAACCACCTCCCTCCCTTGCCTTCAATAGAAAATCCAATAACAACAAATTTGATGGATTGGATTGGATTGACTATTTATGACTGTAGCATCGCAATAATAGAACTGTAAATTCATGTTAATACCTTTCTGTTTAAGTGACCCCTGAATCCTCGTAAGGTCCAGATTCACTTATTAAGCAGTCCGAGCGCAGAAAATTTCAATATAAAATTAAGCAAGGCACATCCCAAGTTGCACAACATAATAAAAGCAAAGAGTCAGGCACAAAAGCTAAATTCTTCAAATCCTTCTACCAATTAGCTTCATACTCCACTATCTGCAGATAACACGATGGATTCGTTGAGAAACAAAATCTACAAGAATTATTAGAAGGACCTTTTCATGTAATGTACAATAAATAATCTAATTTCCATTAATTAGTGACATCTAATCGTGCAGAATCCGTGTACAACGAGTTGGTACGCGTACCATTTATCCTCGAAAATTGCCACTATAAATCTGAATCACGCCGGTTCCCAACCTCTACTGCCCGCCTCTATTCTTCCGCCCGTAGTAAAGCACTAAAGCCAAGTCACTCTCCAACTGGAAAGAAAACCCTAGCAAACAAAAAAATCAATCAAAATCCATCCTGACAAATTTCCATTCTAAAATGGCGGTTGTCTCCTCTGCCTCTTTCATCCCGTCCGCATCCGCCACCAACAGCCGCTCCACCTCTGGCCAGAAATCGACTATCTCGTTCACTTCCTCCTTCTCCTCAACGCTTATTCTTCGCTTCCCTCCCAACTTTGTGCGCCAGCTGAGCACTAAGGCGCGCCGCAACTGTAGCAACATTGGCGTGGCCCAGATCGTCGCGGCGTCGTGGTCTGACCGCCAGGCCCCCCTTGACACCCCTCCCTCCGCCACCGCTGGTGCCGAGACGGCGCCGGTGGTGGTGGAGGGCGATGACACGGCCGCTGGATCTGGATCCAGCGGTAACGGTGTCGTCAGCAAAGTTGTACAGTCCCCGGCCTCTTTGGGTGTGGGGTCCTTTCTCAGCTCCGATGGGAGCCTTGTGGTTCATGCTGGTACGTGTATCACACTTATTAGTTATTACCAGAATTTCAATCTCCAGATTAGCTTTCATCATTGCTGCTCCTTTATGCTTTAGTGTTAATTTTTGACATTATTAGATTTTCAGTAATTTAGTCAAGTGAAACCTACTTTTAGGTTCTTGTACCACTTGCGGAGCTTACATTGACAGAGAATGTGTATTATATGATATCAGATAGAATTATATTGATGCTATTCAGTTAAATAATGAAGATTGATGAAGAAGCCGAGTGATTATGTTATACTGTTAACTCAACGCAGTCAAACTAGTATTTTGCTGGTTCAATGGAATTAGTCCATCTAGAATGGTATTGTTGCTATTAATATACTTAAATAATGAAAGATCGATGAAGAAATCGAGTGATTAAGTTACTGTTTAGGTCACTATTAGTCAAACCATTATCTGTTTCTTCATTCTGGCACAGAGATTGTGCTAAAACTCAATAGGAAAATATAATCTTTCAGTTACCAAAACTTTGCATGTTTATTAGAGTCTCTACTAGCTGTCTAATCAGTATTGTTGTCTAAAAATAAAAATAAGAAACCATATGTATAAGAAACTATATTGGTGATATCTCATTTCCATATTTACATTTATTTCTTGATTAGGTGAGAGAGTCGGACGCGGCATAACAACAGATTCAATCACCACCCCAGTTGTCAATACCTCTGCATATTGGTTTAACAACTCTGACGAACTGATCGATTTCAAGGTTCTTGTTTTTTTTCTTATTTTTTCCTACTTCTGTTGGGCCATGGGGATAGATTTGTAAGTGGATCTGTGATCGTAGATTGCTAAATATTTCTACTGTGATATGGCAGGAGGGAAGGCATGCTAGTTACGAGTATGGTCGGTACGGCAACCCAACGACGAAAGTTCTAGAGGAAAAGATGAAGTATGAATCTCATCACTCTGTATTTTCTTATTTTTAAATGGTGCAATGGTGCACCATAAATAAAAGAAACTAAACTTAAATTTGGTGAATGCAGCGCATTGGAGAGAGCCGAGTCAACAATTTTTGTCTCATCTGGCATGTATGCTAGTGTAGCTATGTTCCTTGCACTTGTTCCTGCTGGCGGCCATATCATAACTACAACTGATTGTTATAGGAAGACTAGGATCTTCATACAAAATGAACTTCCAAAAATGGGCATTACGGTAACTATGTATTATTGTTGAAAATAGCTGCTCACTGGTTTTATTCCTTGAATATTTTTGGTTATGTATTCAATGACAAATCAATTTCGAGTTGGTAGAAAAATTACTTAGCTTATAGATCTAGGATATACTCTTCCTTGCTGGATGCGTTAGACTAGTGTATATTCTGACATTACTCGTTACTACCAAATGTTGTTGAGGTACACCCAATAAAGCACCCCCCAATTAAATTGAGATCTGCCTCCATTTAATGGGCACAGAGTCAAAATTAGTGAAGCTAACAAATTCGACAATCCTGGGATTTTGGTTGTAGTCATACTAGTGTTTACTTCTATACGTACATGAGGAATTCTAATGTTTATTTACCTATATACTTTTTTCCATGGAGGCTTTCTTACATGAGGAATTGTGCCTCTTTTGACTTGTAGGTAACTGTGATTGATCCTGCTGATATGGATTCCTTGGAGCGTGCACTAAACGAAAATGATGTATCTCTTCCTTCTCTTAGTTTCATACTTCAAAATAATATGATATTGTAAAAGCTACCATTCTTATTACCTCAAGTTTTAGAACAAGCATTGCCCGAGTTAAAATTTAGTTCCTACATCCTTATCAAATGGCTTTATTGGAACAATTTTAGAAGACAGGGTCATGTTCAATTATAAGCTTGACTATTTGGTGCCGTAAGTTGGTTTGTGCAATATAATGAACACATGGTACTTGTGTTTATCTTTCAGGTATCAGTCTTCTTCACAGAGTCACCTACAAACCCATTCCTTAGGTGCGTTGATATAGCATTGGTCTCTAAACTGTGTCACAGCAAAGGAACTGCTGTATGCATCGATGGCACCTTTGCCTCTCCGGTCAATCAGAAGGCCTTGACATTTGGTGCTGACCTTGTCTTACACTCGGCTACCAAGTTCATTGCTGGTCACAATGACGTGAGTGAAGTTTCAATTAAATTATTATTAGTTCTTTATTGGTTGCTTTTGTTTTCTTAATTCAATATCTATTAGCATCCCTTCTTAGTATTATGCCTTGTATGGCAAAAAGATATAATTTGACATTATTGATTTTTTTTTTTTTTTGCCTTTGATCACGCCCGTAGGCCAATTTCCTTGAACTTACATCTGGATTTTATTTAAAAAAAATACAAAATCCCTCCTTGCCAGAAACACTAAAAACCTAGCAGCTAAAAATAGGGAATGTGGAGCCAGTGAAGCTCCATGTATTCCCTTCTCTTGAACCCGTCTTTTCCAATAGATCCGCAACTTTATTTTCATCCCTGCTGACATGCTTGCAAACATAATGGTTTCAAATAAGTGCCAAATTTGACATTATTGAATTGGAACCTGTACAAATGGTTTCAAATAAGTTCCAAATTAGACTGCTGAATACCTTCCATGTTTTTTACTAATATTAAGTGCTTGTGTTGTGTAGGTGCTAGGAGGGTGCATCAGTGGTTCAGAGAAGTTGATCTCTAAAATTCGCCAGTATCATCATGTAGTGGGAGGTGTTCTCAATCCAGTAAGCTACACTACTCATTTATATATTGCTTTTTCTTTGTTAATTTTTTTAATTTCTAGCTTCTATTTATTTCACAATGGCTTTTGCATGTTTGTAGAATGCTGCATATCTGATCTCGAGAGGCATGAAGACACTGCATCTTCGTGTACAGTATCAGAATAATACTGCATTGCGGATGGCCCAGTTTTTAGAGGAGCATCCAAAGGTAATATTAAATACACTGACTTCTATGAGGAGAGAGATAGAGAGATGTGCTTAACTAAATGAACTATCCTTTATTTATATCATGTTATATTGGTTATAGCTCTGTAATCCATTTTGGGGTTGTTGTTAACGAATTTATTGGTGTGTTTTTTTGGCAGATTGCACATGTGTATTATCCGGGACTGCCTAGTCATCCAGAGCATCACATTGCCAAGCGTCAAATGACTGGCTTTGGTGGTGTTGTCAGTTTTGAGGTAGCTTGGCCTTTACCTATTCTATACCTTTTGACAGCTGAGATTTCAAATAAATCTTCTTGGAGAAGTGATAATTATTGTTCCTCTTTGATTGGGTTATGATTTTCAGGTTGTTGGTGACTTGAGGTCCACCATGAAATTTGTTGATTCCCTTAAGATTCCTTATCTTGCCCCCTCATTTGGTGGTGTTGAGAGCATTGTAGACCAGCCTGCCATCATGTCTTATTGGTACTATATGTACTTCTCAATATTTAACTTTACAAGATTAAATTTTGATCCATTGAAGTCGTCCAACTTATTTACAGAACACTAGTTCTTGTTACATACATTCGACTATTTTCCTATCAATGCTTTATACATTGCAATCAATTCTTAATGCTTTGCAACTTGCTTTATACTCCGATAATCTAATTAGAACTTGCTAACAATTTAATCCTTCAAATTTTTTTTTTGTGAACAGGGATTTACCTCAAGAGGAGAGACTGAAGTATGGTATAAAGGACAACCTCGTGAGGTTCAGCTTTGGTGTTGAGGATTTTGACGACTTAAAGGCCGATATTGTTCAAGCCCTGGATCAGATATAGACAAATTACCAAGTTGCTTTACCTGATCCTGTCATTTGGACCCTGTTGTGATCTTTATTTCTATTTTCTTTCCTTCATTTGCAGTTCCACTGTTGCCCTTTCACCAAATTGTTTTGTTTCTCTGTTGTATGATGAGCAGGGATCCCAGTGTTCTCAACTTATTTTAATTGAATGTGTGAACTTTCTTTTCTCTATATTTTGGTTAATCTGTCGGCTCATATTATTGTGATTCGCTCAAGTTCAGGTTGTATTACTCGATAGATAGCAGCCCTTTAGTAGTGTTCAAATTAGGTACTAATAATTGCATTAAAAAAAAGGAAAAAAAAAAAGAAATTATATATAGGTGAGTGGTTGTTTGCATAGTGAAATCAGTTCCTAATAATTGCAAATATTAGATGATAGTTCTACTTTTGTCATTTTATGCGCGTCATTGGCGGTTGCCCTCTTATACGTTCCATTTATTCTGGTACGGTGTAGGTGCTATGGCGTTTATTGTTGAAGCATAAATGCCCTTTGCGTAGATTCTTTTCCAATGGAAAATACGTAAGAAAACAAAGGAGAGGCAAAAGGGAATCCTTTAATAACGCAAAGTTTTGTTGATTGCTGCTAGGCTTTTCTTGGTTTTTATTTTTGTTTGTCCCAGTTGATTGGGCTAGAGGCTACCCCCACTGGCAGATGAATCAGATTGTGAGCAAAAGTTTAGAGAACATGCTATGATATTAACGACTATACTTGTATTATACTCGGGATTTTTTTTAGTACCATGTCAGAAAGAAAGAAAATAATTTGAAAATCCAATTAATGGCTCAAGTCTTTACACGGTCCTTTTGCACGTCAAGCAAGGGAAAACTAAAACATTAGGTATATTTTTTGAAAGAACAAAACATTAGGTATTAAGTCCATCAGACCATCACCCAACAATGAAAAGGCGAACCCATGATGATGCAATCAAGGGATTGATCCTGCAAGTACATGGCCTAGTTCAATTGTACAACGCAATTCGCTTGTAGATTTTTTTCTTATCAAGCTCAAGTAGATCAGGTAGATGGTCACAATTCCCTCGGTTACATTTTGTTTTTGAAAAACCAATCAAGGAGTACACCGAACTTCCAATTAGGACCCCAAATGAACACAATCATACCTAGAAAGAAGAACAAAAGCAATAAGAACAAATGCTGTGAACTATAACCTATCCTAGTTGGTGCATAATAGCTTTGTTCCATGAATTTACATTTATCTATTTTAGCATGAAAACAATTACTACGTGGAGAAAATATGCCAGTGATGATCAGATGATATGCTTTCCTTTGTCCTCTCGAGTCTCTTCAGGATGTCTAAAAATGACGGTCTCTTGTTTACATCAGCCGACCAACATTGATCTATCAATCTTTCAATCAAATAAATTTAGTATATATTCTTATAATAAGTTATTCTTAAACAAAAAGATAAATATATATAAAGCATTCAAGGCTCACTCCTTTAACTCGGGGATACATCCTTTTGCGCGAAACATTGGCCGGTGTCCATCCGCCACATATTTTGCCGCTTGATAAGGTTCCAACTGTGCAAGTGGAGGCTCCCCTTCAAGAATCTGAATTCAAAATCAAATCGAGGAATTGAAAAAGGCATGTCAGGCAGTACAAGTTTTCTACGAACCAAGTTATTTATGATCAATGTATATTCAAAATTACCTCATAAATTATCATTGCAAAAGAAAATACATCTACTTTCTTGTCGTACTTTCGGTGCTTGAAGACTTCAGGGGCCATGTAACGATCTAAGCATTGTATGTATATAAATTCAAATGAGCAGGGGATCTTGGTTGTGTATGTATTCCTTTTATTATTAAACAAAATACATGCTTTAGCACTTACAACTGCCAGTCTCTCCAGTTAGCTTGTATATATCATTTGCATGTTTAACATTAATAAGCTTACTGAGCCCGAAGTCGCCTACTTTTAAGTGGTCGGCACTTGAGTTCACTAACAGGATATTTCTAGAAAAGCAAATACCTCAGTCAATTTGCTAAACTAATAATAACAGTAGTAGCAATTGGTATTAGGGGCAAAAAAAGGAGTGCAGACCTGGGTTTTAAATCTCTATGAATTATGACATTGGGCTCTTTATGAAGATAAGCCATTCCCCTTTTAAATTTGGCAAACGATTTAAAAAATCATGATAATAACAAAAGATTAATTACCTCATTTCAAATTTACAGCATTTAAATTATATACAAATCTAAGTGTTACAGTAATTAGTTTGATTCTGCAAATAAAGTACCTGGCAATATCTAGAGCAAAACTAATTGCTGTTGCTGGAGTAACAGCACCTTTGTCTTTCAGATATTGGTGTAGATCACCCTAAAATTTACACAGGTTCAATAGATTCTGATTATGTATACTGTATGCTGGTACAATAAATTGGGAAAGAGTGAGGCTATGGTACTGTGCATAGCACAGATTGGTTTATGCTATGGATCAATATCTCGGTTTTCAAAGTCCAAACAGTCAACATGATCTCCATATCAAAATGCACTTGTAGATCACATTTTATATTTTTAAAGTCTTTTACTATTTTGTTAGATAGGTAGAAAATTACTTGTTCTAAAAATTTTAGGCTATTCAAAAGTAGTGATTTTCTACCTATATAAAAAATAGTGTAAAAATTCTAAAAAGATGTAAACTTTAATCTGCAAGTACATTTTTATGGAGATCACGTTGAAAGGTTCGGATCGATTATTCGAACTTTGAAAATGAAGATATCGATCAATAATACGGACCAATCTGTGTGATGCATAGTACCATCGTCTCACTCATTGAGAATATTTCTCATTTTGTTGTGAAAAACACATACCCCTCTGAGGAACTCGGTCACTAACATCAACGGTTTTTTCTCTGTTACAGCTCCGAGGAACTGGACGATATTCGGATGGCGTAGCTTCAGCAGCAAAGTCACCTCATGTCTAAAATCTTGACTGTAATAAATCGAAAAGGCAATAGTAAATAATGGAACTATAAAAAAATAAATATTGGCATTATTACAAAACAAAATTGACATGCAATTGACATCAAAAGCAATATTTGTTGAAATAAGCATGGGAAGCGCTCACGCCACTAGTCTATCCTCTGACAGAGAAGGAAGAATGCGCTTAACAGCTACAGGTGTCCCACGCCAATTCGCTCTCAGAATTTCACCAAAAGAACCCTGAGGCAATATGAATTTACACAAATAAACTACATACTAACATGACTAAGGCACAGGTATACCTGCAAATACCCTAAATATATCTGGAATATAACATCCAAAAATGACCCACACTTCAGAGATGGAAGTAGAGCATGTTTCTTTTATTAAATTTTAAATTATATTGCTCCATGAAATAAAAAAACACTTGTCTACCAAGTCTGTTACCAGATTGTCATATTGGTACACACCATATGCTAATGAATGTGCTTTATGTGGTCCAAAATGCAGCAATGAAATTTCAGGAAATATATTATATTGGACCTTTCCAATTATCGATGAGGTCGAGAAATCCAACTCAGCAGGGTCGATTTCCCAGTCACCTTTATTAGACAAGGGAGGGAGCACCGGTTTTGGTTCATTATGGCTGCCATTTTGGCCCTGAAATAAAGCCGGAAAACATAGTAATTTAAAAGCATTGCAAGCTCATCATGCTTTGAGTTTGATACATATATTTGCTGTTCAAAGTTTTGAGTTTGAAATGCCTTGCAGTTCATTTGGTCCCTAACTAATTAAAAAAAAAATATTTCCTTTTATTTTTCAGTTACATCAAGATAAATCCAACAAAATTTAAAAAGAAAAAGCACCAAATATGTACATTAAAAATATCAATTGGTACCATAATAAAAGGTCCAGTACTGGTATATGAATGTGAAATTCGACTTAAAGGCAACAGTTGAAATTCATATCATACTTGCTTGCTGTGTAGTATCATTTTCACAAAAAAAACGAAAAGAAAAAAGATAGCTATGAGGATGTTTAGCCTAAAATAATACGCAATTACCCTACATGTTAACTACATCACTTACATAAGAGAGGCCACCATAAGTTTTAAGAAATTCAATCATCAGGTACTTCTTTGCACCTTCGGCATCTGCTAGTGGCTATCAAGAAACCAATATTCAGTTTTTACATTAAATTTTTAATGTGTGCAACTAGTCCTTTTTTGTTTTACTGTTGCTAATATGTCATGTATTTGTTTCCTTTAGGAATATTTCTCCTCTCTTCCAAAAGACTTGTCCAGACATATTATGATTCAATTACTGTCTGAATTTTCAGATTTACAAAATTGACATCTATATTCATACGCACGGTATTCTTCCAACGGTCCTGAGCATTGACATCAGCACCATGATCTATCAAACAACGTGCGACGTCAATCCAGCCCTGCAATGCAGCAACGTGAAGGGGTGTACGGCTGTCATAGTCGCATGCATTTACCAGCTTTGTATCCTCTTCTAGAAGCCTCTGCACAGCTGACGCGTCATTTTGGTGTGTGTGCCAGAGGATCAGAGATGTCCGACCTACCCTTGCCTTACCTCTCTTTTTATTCTCTGTTGTGCCGCTAGACGAGCCACCACTCGTCTCTCCTTCGCTTGTGCTTTTCTCGCTCATGATCAGACAGAGGAGGTTTTAATTTGTGGATCTTATTTCATTTTGGAAGAGAAGAGAGAGAGAGAGAGAGAGAGAGAGGGGTTGTTCTCTTCTTCAGCTTCTATTCTTAGAACTTTTAATATAGTTGTTTTAACTGCAAGGTTATTTGTTCCATTTGGTCAAACATATATGTAGTCTATATTTAGTATTAAATATGTCACACGGGATTAATTCCTGCATCCTATTGAAATACATTAAGAGAAATTATAATGACAACAGAAAGAATCAAAGGGAAAATACATTTTTCTTTCTGTCCCAGACTCCCAGCTATATTGCATTTTTCTTGATGATTTTTACCATGTTTAATGGGTCAAGTGGAGCTCAGATAACCATTGAACTGTGATAGCATGGGATTTATGAAGGTGAATAAACATAATTGCTTTGATGCATTGACCAACTAATGAATTATTAGAGATTTGACATTTCTAATAAATCCATCCTTATCTATTGCCTAGGAAAAACAACGGAAAGAAGGTGCAAAAAATTTGCAAACCAACCCTCTGTTTTTGTGGTTTTTGAAGCATTCTGTTCAGGTTTAGCTGTTGGTCTTACATTTTTCCCTTGGGTCCATTTATTTTACTTAATTTAACTAAAAATTTGTGGGTTGAGAGCTAAATTGCGAGGTTTAATACACGGGAACCTAAATTGAAGAACATATAGTCTGAAAATTCCAAAAGAAAAAAAAAAAAAAACTCACAGCCAATAATGGGATGTGAAAATTCACAGGGTCTAATTCATAAAGAAAGCTATATCTATTTGTCAATGTTTAGTCAAAAGGTCAACAGAAGTCAACAGGTCCGAAAACGCCTCGTGGCCATGAGAGATTTACAATTCTCGTTTCCATCCTTTGGTATTTTCCTCTGTAGCGGGTTGATATGATACTTTATGTGACCCGTTACATATAATATTATATATACTTGGACTCACGGACAGCCTAAAGTCTGTTGAGTTTTCCTAAAATTCAATATAGCAACATATCTCCAATCCGAGGCCAGATCCTCTGAAGTAACTCAAATTTTAGTTTAGATTGGGTCCGTCCGATCAGAATCCGGATCAATCTGGACCGAGGTGGAATGCATGGTGATTGGTGACCCTTTAATATCGTGCTTAAGCAGATCTGACGGTCGATATCTAAACCTAAAATATGAGTTACCTCAGGTGATAAAAATTCCTCCATTTAAATTCGCAATCAAGATCTCTGGATAGAATTATAAATTAAGATAGCGAAATAAAAGCTTTTCAGGGAAGGAAAAAGAGAAAAAAGGGTAAAAAGAAAAAAAAAACAGAAAGAAGCAAAAAGGGATCGATCGGTTTATAGATCAATACGCGACCTCTGTCGAAGAGAGAAGAAGAGGTCGAATTCGTTCATGGCGATCCCTTCTCTGGCGCTTCTCTCAGCCTTGGTGGTGCTATGCCTCTTGACCTCTCCAGTTCGATGTCTCCGGTTCGATCTCCAGTCGGGACAGATCAAATGCATCTCTGAAGAGATCAAGATCAACGCCATGACTGTTGGGAAGTACTCCATCGCTAACCCTTCCGAATCTGTGCCTCTCCCTGAGTCGCATCGCGTCTCTATCAAGGTCTTAATCAATTGTTTATTTTTGTTTCTTTTTTCAGGTTTTGGGATTTTTCGAATTGAGCTAAGGTAGAAATGATGTCTTGAGGAAAGTCTATTTTTTATCCAACTGTAGTTGCTCCTGAAATAAAAAAGAACTAGTTTATGTATGTAGATTTTGTTGGAATTGTTTTAAATAAATTACCAACCAGATTTCCCATGATACTGAATTGAGTTCCTAATAGCTTGTTGAACAAATTATGCCAATTTCAGAAGAAACTTCACAAGCACTTAAAAAGACCCATTTTATTTTATTCCTCTTTAATCCTATTTAATGTAGATAGCAATGAGTAAAGAGGGGTAGTTTGTGCTGCATTTTACTTTGTTTCTTATGATTTCAATAATAATATGAGGTGAAGGGAGATTGGAGATTGGGGAGGACACATTTTGCTGTTTGGAATTGCTTTGTTTAGTTCATCTGCATTAATAAGTTCATGAAGGAACTTCTTTCATACGGGATGAAATTATTAATTTATCTTTGAATGTTAGATGTGGTTGATTTACACAAAAGAAATAAGTGTAAAATGAAGTTCAGAAATTGTTCTTATTGAAAGGGTGAATGATGACCAAACAAGAACAAAGTCACAACCGACAAACCTACAGAAGGTTAATATTATGGTGTTGGTGACAATTTGGGTTTTTGAAAGACTTGACATTTTGATTCCTTGAGGGCTAAAAATTGAAGCTGAAAAATTGAGATGGCATCCTGCAAATTTGTTTAGAAAATTAGAAATCAAACATTGGGTCTATCAATTTTGTTCTTTCCCTCTAATCTCCTTTTCCACCTTCTATGAACCCCGACTAAATTCTGTATTAACTACACTAAAAGAACAAAGTTTGATTTCTCATTTTTGCCCCTTTTCTCCAATTTTGAAGGTGACATCACCGTACGGGGAGAGCATGCACTCAGCAGAGAATGTGGAATCGGGGAACTTTGCGTTTGTGACGAAAGAGGCCGGCGATTACTTGGCCTGTTTTTGGACTCCTGAGCACAAACCCGCAGCCACCATCTCTTTTGAATTTGAATGGAAGAGTGGCGTCACTGCCAAGGACTGGTCAAATGTTGCCAAGAAAGGCCAAGTAGAGGTAAATGCAACATCCCTTTCTAGTTTTACCAAAAATTTTGGTAACAGGGCAGGTAGTATGTAGGGGTGTTCATTGAATCCAGTTTATTTGGTTTTCAACCGAACCGTCAAATTTTGAATTAAATGGTTTGGTTTTTCGTTGTAATTTATTCGGTTTAATCTCTATTATTTCGCTTCAACCAAACAAACCAAAATTTACTTGAATTACTTCGGTTATTTATATCTGGTTCGGTTTAATCTCTCTTATTTTGGTTATATAAATTTCTATGATTATTAAATATATTTGTGTATGTATTGAGTTTTGACCTTTTGAAATTTATTCCTTTTATTTCAGGCCAACCAAACAAACTGAAATTTACTTTGGTTTTTTTTGGTTCGGTTGTTATTCGGTTGACAAGTTAAATTCAGTTGGTTTGGTTAGATTTTTGAAAACCGAATAAAATTTGTTTTAACTATTTTCATTCGGTTTTAACCGAACCGAATATTTGAACACCCCTAGTAGTATGTATCAGGTAACTCCCAGAGAATAATAGAAAAACTCGGTACTAGGTGTATGTACTTGCATCTGATACCTTGTATTGAGGATTCTTGTTTGACTCTTCTTTTATACAATGCTTATTGTAGCATCTGTGTCATCTATAGAAAGTGCTTGTTGCTTTATGTTAAATTCTTGTACTATAAGGTCTAAGAAAAAACTTAATGACGAGCTTAATAGTTTATAACCAGTTAATTACATGGTTCTTCATAGTATCGTGCTTTCTCATTTTAGTCCTTAAAAACTCCACAGTTCACATGTTGGTCCTTGAGATCCTTCATTTGTACCAAATCAGTATGGTTAAATTATATTAAAAGACGGATGGAGATCCTCATAAGTATTAACACTGTCAATGCTGACATGGAAGTGATAAAGTTTTAGTAGATATATGATGGTGTTGGTTGGTTGTGATGTTGGTGCTTGCGTTGTCCCAGTTAAGTTGTTCATGCGGACACGTGGGCATCATCTCTACTGATATGATGGCATGGACATTAACATCAGCAGCCATGTCATCATATTATGTACTAAAAAGATTACTTAGTCTCCCATGTTTTGACAGCATGGCAAAGTATATTTCCATCCACTTTTGAATTTGCTAAGAATCAAACAATTATAATCAAAATTTAAGCTTTGATGAATTAGGGACTAAACGGGAACAGAATGCCGATGTGCCATTTAATCTTTCATGAAAATAAGCTACATAGTACCTGCATTTTGTGAAAATATTAAATAAAGACCCTTGAGTGAAAAATATTTGATTTATAGCTTTACAACTTTTAATGGTGTAGCTGATGGAGGTTGAGTTGAAGAAGCTAGAGGATGTCGTGAAGTCTATCCATGATGAGATGTTCTATTTACGTTCAAGGTACATCTTAAATTTGGTTCTACTGACAACCTCAATTACTTGACAAAAGCTTGTCTTAAACCAATAAACAAAATCTTTTATCAAGATGTGCATTTGATTTACATAAAAATTTGATTTGTGTTGTAGAGAGGAAGAGATGCAAGATATGAATAGATCAACCAATACCAGGATGGCCTGGCTCAGTTTTCTATCACTAATTATGTGCCTATCTGTTGCCGGACTACAAATATGGCACTTGAAGACATTTTTCGAGAGAAAGAAGCTTCTTTGAATTCCTGTCAACAATACATACTTTGTCTATCATAAATTATTTAGTTTTATTTTTATTTTTGGTAGTTCTTCCTCACTTGTAAGTTGTAATAGAACATGTATTTTTTTTCTTTATCTATCAGAGTTGTAAGCACCTTTAGAGATGATAAATTAAACTTAGTACTGTAGCTAAGTGAGTCGATTTTTGTTATCTTAAAAGATCTGAGCAAACTAAGCAATAAGTTGAATTGAAAGAATCGATACTTATAAGCAAATTAAAAGATAACAAAGGTTCATGTTAAATCCAAGCATCGTAATTGATACTGAATTTGGTTGCACAAAATATCTCAAATAAAAGAGGTAAATAATTTTCAACAATACGAATACAAAACATAAACAAAAACTATAGTTATATTCTACATTGAATTGATACCAAAGCCACCCTGATCAAGTTCTTAGCAAGCAGCCTAGTCTAATTTTTTTACTTACAACTTGTGCACGAGTCAATGTTTTTCAATCAACACAGCAAATAACACTAAGTGGAGAAAATGTGATGCCAGTGATGGTCAGATGACAAGCTTTCCTTGATTCTCTCGAGCCTCTTTAGGATCTCCAGAAAAGAAGGTCTTTGGTTCATGTCAGCCGACCAAGAATGCTCAATCAAGCTGTTTTTTTAAGCAATGACAACTCATATCACTAAATAGAAACTTTTATGATTAAAAATTTGTTAGTATACATGCTATGTTTATAATCTTAAGATTCTATCATGCTGGAGGACTCGTGTTCTTTGGCTTTCTCATAGATAGAACCTTAAGATTATAAACATAAATTAAAAATAAACTCAATTCTGTTTGGCTCACTGGTGTAAACTATGGTCTTGGGTCTGAATTGCTGACAACTAGGGTAAGCTCAGAAAAATATGCATAATTCAGATGGCAAATTTCTTGCATTTGCTCAGTAACGAGAACCTAGATTCATGGGGAGAGACTTGATACGAGATTTAGCAATTTGCACCAGGCTTGAGCACAGCCGGAAATATAGGACATTTTAAAAAAAAAAAAAGCTTGAGCTGGTCTCAGAATGTTCAAGGACAACAACTCGGGGTAAGTTTTTTTTGGAATGGATACAAACATCACAACACTTGATATTTGATAAAATTTCAAACTATAGAATCACAAGCAACAGCATTAGAATCCTAACAGTTACAATTGGACAATGGTATGAGGAACTTACTCTTTCAAGTCAGGGATAAATCCTTTTGAACGAAAAGAGGGACGATGTCCATCCGCCACATGTTTAGCAGCTTCGTAGGGTTCATAATTTGATAGTGGTGGGTCCCCTTCAATCATCTGTGCCAAATTAAAAAAAAAAAGAATAAATTTTTATTATGATAAAGAGATGGTGGCATAATTGATCAGTCAGCATGAATTGTAAAAAGAGAAAAGATTACCTCGTATAATATCATGGCAAAAGAAAATACGTCAACTTTCTTATCATACCTCCTGTGCTTGAATACTTCAGGAGCCATGTACCGGTCTTCAGAGAGAGAGAGAGAGAGAGAGTATGAACTAATTTAGATATGGTACTTTTATTGGTATGCACATAAAAAGTTTAATCTTTTGAACAGATATCCTCTAATATTTGTAAATTGGGTAAATTTAGTCTGTCACAATCACCCAGAGAAGTTTCTATTTGTAAAGGTGGGGATAAGATCAACCTTTATGTTTGAATCACAAACAAAATCTGATAAAAATACATAATACTTGGTGGATCAATTGGGTCAAGTATTGTTTTTATAAAATACTCTTAGCAAGAGCGGTCTCAAATTATCAAAATATAGATTACATAAAAAGTGAATTAGTTCATATAAATTAGCGCAAACTGTTAATTGGTACAGGTGTCAGAAAGCACATAAGATTTGAAGAGACAGGAAACCATGATTATTAAAAACTTACAACTGCCAGTCTCTCCAGTTAATTTGTAGATGTCATTAGCATGCTTTACAGTTATTAGCTTGCTCAACCCGAAGTCACCGACCTTTAGGTGGTCCGCATTAGAGTTAACCAAAAGAACGTTTCTAAAAGGCCAAAGGTTGTAAGTTTAGCTATCTATTGCAGCATGCAAACTTGAGAGCTAGAGCATCGAGAGAGCAAAAATACAATAAAAAAGGTGAAATTGACAACAAGAGTAGTACCTTGGTTTCAGATCTCTATGGATAACAACATTAGGCTCATTATGTAAATAAGCCATGCCCCTGAAGAAAGAGAGACAAGGATTGAGGGTATGGAGAAAAGAAGTTCCACGTCATCATAGTACAACATAGCTAATGGGCCAAATGGAGTAAATTACATGTGAAATTATATCATAGTACATAGAACCAGCAGGATATATTTTCTAAAAGATTTAGCTTAAAGTGCTTACTATTCATAGCTTAAAGTGCACTAATATCTCAACAAGGTACAAGGCACCAAGGTATGTGTAAAGCATTAAAAGATACCTGGCAATATCTAAAGCAAAATTAACAGCAACTGACGGGCTAAGTGCACCCTTCTCTTTCAGATATTGGTGCAGATCACCCTAAACAAAGACAAGGAAAGGATATTTTATGGAATTATTTATGAGATGGATAGTTTAGTATATGTTTATAGAGAAAAAAGATGCTTACTCCTCTAAGAAACTCGGTAATTAGCATAAGTGGTTTTCTCTCGGTAACTGCTCCAAGAAATTGGACAATGTTAGGATGGCGTAGCTTCACGAGCAAGTTTACTTCATGTCTAAAATCTTGGCTGCATTAAATAATTTTTTTGCAACAAATGAGGTTAACATTCATTGGATGCTTCTAAGATGCAGCAAGAAAAACCATTTATTGCACCAAAATTAAATGGATACATTAACAGGGTCACAATTTTAAAGTCTAATTAAGTTAATTATAAATCTTGTCCTATTTCAAGCAAAATCCGTTCAGATTTCAAAATAAATGACTTACGTCACCAATCTATCATCTGATAGAGAGGGGAGGATGCGCTTTACTGCCACTGGAGTCCCACGCCAGTATGCTCTCAAAATTTCACCAAAGGAACCCTGTCATGTGATTTTGCTTATATAAGATTGAGGTAATAACTACAAGGACCAAAGAAAATCAAAATATGAGGAATCCGGAAACTATACACAAATGTACATCTAATAAGCGATTAATATCGAACAGATCAAGTAAAACCTCAATGATCTTTCTTGTTGTTCCCCACTGTTAAAATGACACATTGGTTGACCCAAAAAATTATAAAAACTCCAGATCTTTTCGTGTTAGTTCAATCAAATAGCCACAAAATTGATATACAGACACCTCCAAAACAACATCTGATGCTTAGTTCAACCTCAGCATAAAACAAAGGGTTATTGCAAACGGCAAGGCAATGTTCTCAGAATTTGAAGTACGAGATTCTCTTCAACCACACTGATCTAAGGGCAGGGTTTTATGTAATGTAAATGTAAGGTTTTGATTGTTAATTGCACCTAAGGCATTTGTTCTTGTTGTAAAATAGTTGCTATTGATGTTTTGCAAAATAAATAAATAAAAAAAAGAATAAACATTACTTAGAGACAGCAAACCTTTCCAATAACAGATGAAGTTGAGAAATCCAACTCGGAGGGGTCAATTTCCCAGTCACATTTATTAGGCAAAGGAGGTGGGACCGGCTTTGGCTCAAAATGGCTTCCATTTTGTCCCTGTATTGTAAATTTGATAATAGTAATATTGATATGCTATAACCTGATATACAAAAATCATATATCGGAAAACTTTTATGCAAATCATATTGTTGGATAAAGAAATCTAGCAACACTATCTAATGATAAGCTAAAAACGAAGAAATACTCTGTTTATCACAGACTTGTAGTTTTCTAACAAACCTGAAACTTTGTTTCTGTTTACACAAGCACTCAGATTGTATAGAGGCTTTGTACACTCTTTATGTAAACATGTGATCGACAGACTCATTTGACAAACTCATTTGAGAACCCAATAGTCTCAAATAAGCAGTCCAAATAAAAGAATATAAAGAAAGAACAAAAAAACCAACTTGGATCAACCGGTGCCAACTACAAATAGTTATGAGTTTATACCAGCACTGAAATCAGGCATCTTACATCGGATTCTAAAAACATCCATGGTGTGTTTATTTGAAACAAATTAAATGTTATTAGTTAAAGAGGCCGAATATATTCTGAATTGGGATTGGGAATGATCAAACATGAAATGAATAAACTCACCAAAGCTGAAGTTTTAAATCCTTTAATCTAGCGGCAATATGTGTTATATTAGCCATACTTAAGGCCGAATAAATTAATTAAAGTATCAAATCAAAGTCTCTATTACGTACAAATGAGTGACCACCATAAGTTTGGAGAAGTTCAATCATTTCTTTCTTCTTTGCTCCTTCTGCATCTGCAAGAGGCTGTGATAAAAGTATATATGAATAAAATAACCTCAATTAGTCGTTATAATTGAATCTAAATTGGAGAATAAAAGGAAAATGTGTAAACAAAATATCCCCGATTAGCTATATTTGTAATTACTATCCTTCATCCATCACCTTGCTATTTATAGTTGCATTTGTATAGTTTTACTTTCTTTCAGCTATAAATACACTGAAAAACAGTTCTCAAATTTCAATAGTTTGGGTCCAAACAACGCAGAGAAGATAAATAAATTGTATTGAAGATCGATTAGTCAAATCAAAGAGCGAGATCTAGCAACAGGGAGACAGAGAGAGAGAGAGAGCAAGAGAAATGAATTTATTCCTACAGTATTTTTCCATCGATCCAGTGCGTCGACATCAGCATCATGATCAAGCAAACACCGTGCCACGTCGATCCAGCCATGTAGGGCCGCCACGTGGAGGGGCGTGCGGCTATCGTAGTCCCGAGCGTTAACCAGCTCCTTATCTTCATCTAGCAACCTCCGCACAGCCGAGACGTCGTTTTGGTGTGTGTGCCAGAGGATGAGAGATGTTCGACTCACGCGTGCCTTCTCTTTCTTCCTCTCCTCCTTATCCGTCGTATCGAGAGGTGACGACAAGGCCCCCGACGAACCACCGTTCTCTCCCTCGCTGGCGCTCTTTCCACTCATCGAAGCTTCTATAGATCGGAATTCAATCGAAAAATGTGATTGTTTTTGAACGATGCACAAAATAACTAATTAATTCTCCTTTCGCGTAGACTTGGTTGGCTAGGTGGCTAGTTGGCTCGAGTCCAGTGATCTGAAGTAACCAAAATTTGAAGGTTATATCCTGATCGTCCGATCAGAAGCCAGGCTAATCCGGCCCTAGGTGGAATGCACGGGATCCCTTTAACATTCATGATTAAGCAGATCTGACGGTTAAGATCTAAACTCAAAATTTGAGTTAACTCAGGTAATTGAGTTAGGTTGGCTTCTGACGAAAGAACGCGGGATCGAATAATAACTCCAACTGTATCGTTTTCTGTGTCGTGGGTTGTTACTAAGCAGAAGTGCAGAACTATGTTACATGGAGCAACAACGAAAGCAGAAGTGCAGAACTATGGAAACTTCATGGTGAATTTTAGATTTTTGAAAAATTCCAGATAACTTTAGCAAAAAGATATAGCAAAATGTTCTTCATGTTATGACGTTTAGATGAAACAGGAATAGAGCAAGAATTCGAGTTAATTTTAAGTTTGTGAATAGTAACTAATTGAACAAAATATTGAGTTAGTAGAATAGAGTGAAAACTCATAAAAGACAAACAAAAAATAGTCTATATTTACTAATTTAAACACACCCAATGAAGAATAGTAGTTTGAAATAATACTAATCTGAATTAGTAACTATTTTTCGCCCATCCAAACACACAATTTATAGTTACAAATTAATATTAATTAAGATTCTTTTTCTTTAACAGAAGACTGTTAACTAAGAATGACAAGGTGATTTTAATTGTTTTCTGTTCACAACATAAACCAATGATTGTTTATTGATAGTTTTAGTTACAGTCCATCAATTTGACAATCTGTGTAAAACATTATTTAATGTAAAATATTTAATTATCAAGGGCAGACTTAGAAGAGATTTAGGCATTTAACCTTTTTTTCCCCCTTAATCTGTCCTTACACACACTTAAAAGGCATATTTAAGAGATAAGGGCCTATATCTCTAAGGTTATTTAGAAAATAATTTTGTGTATTAAGAAATTATCTTTAAAATGACAACAAAAAATCTTTAGGTAGTATTATGAAGTATTCTTTTACAAATTCTCAATGATTTGTAAGAAACTAAGAACACATTAATTTTTTTCATTATCTTTAATGTTGACCTTTTAAGCAAGAATAAATTTTTTAATCTAGCTTCTGTTTCTTAATCTGCATTACTAATTATTTTACAAATTCTCAATGATTTGTAAGAACACATTAATTTTTTTCATTATCTTTAATGTTGACCTTTTAAGCAAGAATCAAATTTTTAATCTTCTGTTTCTTAATCTGCATTACTAAATTAATCCTATAATATTGAGAATGGGATACCTAGTCATACGAAGAGTTTGTTTTAGGAAAAAAAATAAAAAAAATTCCGGATTATGAGAAACTTAATTAAATTAAACAAATCGAAATTTGTAATTTAGTCGTGAAATATTTGTATTTAAACATATTTTACTACCATGTCTCAATTATGCAACACAAATGAACTATGTTGCATAGATAAGGATACGGGTATCGTATCGGTTACAACGATACAGTAATTTTCAAATATTCTAGATACGATACTGCTACTATATATATTATTTTAATTATTTTATTAATTCAACACTTGTATTATATAAATTAAATGTCAAAAATCAATAGTATATGCTAAATAAAAATGCTAGTAGTTTCTAACATCAAATTAGAGTTATTGTAGTGATAAAGGGGTATGGTTCTTATTCCAGATGACACCATTTCGATTCATAGTTGGCCCAAAAACAAAAAACAAAAATTGCTTGTGGTCCATAGACAGTGCACAAGACCGGAGGTGAAGTATCGGGGTAACATAGCAAATGAATTATCATTAGATAATTATAGAGTTGTCACAGCAAATGAATTATCATTAACGCATAATAATGTTAGGGGATACAAATTCCTATTTTTATGGGGTAGTTTTTAAGCATACTTCTAAAACCTTTAGAAATTATGTATTTTTTCTTCTAAATTTCATAATATTATATTTTCCCTTCAAGATTTCAAGAACTCACAAATTTATCTAATTGATTGCTTTTCTATTAAAATTCTCATTTTATACTTTATTAAAAAAAATATGAAGTCTATGTAAAAAAATTTCCAGTTTTTTTTAGGGTTTCAAGGGCAAATGGTTTATTTCTACACTTGTAACACATACATATGAGCATTTAGGCATACACTTATGCATGCGTCACAAGTAAAAAAATAGTAAACTATTTGTCCTAAAAAAAATCCACAAATTAGAAAAAGATTCTTCTTACACATACTACATATTTTATTTTTATTTAATAAAGAGTAAAATTAAACTTTATAAATTTTAAATGAGTTTTAATAGAGAAAGACAATAAATTGGAATTTGCGAGTTTTTTTAATTTTGAAGAGTAAATAGGATATTATGAACTTAAGAGGAAAAAAAACGTAATTTCAAATATCTTTGAGGGTTTACATGAAATTTCCTCTTTTTATAACCATTTTGTCAATTTTATCTGGTACATAGCATTTTACTAACAAAAATATACTCGATATTACCTCATTTGCAGTAACCACAGCTTTGAGTTATACAAGAATGAACTAAAAATTAAATGCAATATAAAGCTCGTGAAGGAAAAGGTAAACAATAAGTGATGATAAAATTCTGGAGCTCAAAGCATGTTAAAGACAAGAATAAGAGATTAGCAGTCTAACATAAGAGCAGAGCCTTCAATTTTCAATTCTACATAGAATACCACACAAAAATTGTGTTACATGGTAAACAAATAATATATAGTTCTTCATCCCTCGACTTTCTCACAGAAAGAATACTACAAATTTCTTTAGAATTTTAAAAATAAATTTAACTAAAATAAAATGAGAAACACATCAAAGATATTATTTTAAGAGTTTAGACTATCTACACCCTTTTACCCTAAACCCTCAATCCTAAACCCGAATAATTTTTCACACTAATTTGTATTTGAATGCAAAGAGAGCCCCAATAATCCAAAACAAATTGTAAGTATCAGCAAAATTAGCTTATGGTCTCTTCTGCGCATATATTACCTTGATATTCTTTCATATAATTTCGACTAAAATAAGTTTCTGGAATAAGCCTCGCATTAGAAACCTCAGATCGCAATTTCTCAACCAGATGTGTTTTTCTTGCCTCACAAATACCTTCAAAAAACTCATCTAACAAACCCTTGCTAGGAGCAAAACATCTCTCTAACAAATCCTTCAGCACCTCCACTGCCCCTTCGTAATCTCCGTTCTTACAAAAGGTCGATATAAGCATTTCATGGATTTCGGGTGTTGGGTCAAACCCGTTTCTCTTCATGGCTTTGAAAACTTGAAACGCCCGCTCCGAATTCCTCCTCTGGCACTGCCCAACAACAAGTGCGGCAAAAGTGGAAGCATTTGGTTTGATATCAGCTGCATCAAGCTCCTTCACTAACAAAGCCGCTTTCTTTGTCTTTCCTTCGTTACAAAAACCCAATATTAGTGAATTATATGTTAATATATCGACCACCACCCCCTTTCTGACCATCTCCTCAAAAAGCCTTGATGCCATCTCGCTATTGTTTGCTTTGCAATACCCGTTAATTAAAATATTATAGGTTACAGTGTTTGGAGTCACCATGGATACATTCATTTCATTCAATATTTTATTTGCCTCATGCAATCGAGCTTCTTTACAGAATCCGTTGATTAAAGAGTTGTAAGTCACTACACTCGGTTCCAACCCCTTTCCCTTCATAGATTTTAGAAGCCTAACTGCAGCACTTAAAACCCCGTTCTTGCAATGTGCATCAATTAATGTATTAAACGAAGAGACAGTAGGACTAAATCCAAGTGTTTCCATCTTACCAAACAATTCCACGGCTTTCTCGAGCTTTCCCGAATTGCAATAAGCAGACATGACCATGTTGAGTGTATATACATTAGGTGAAATCCTGCTCCTGCGCATTTCCCGGTAGAATGAAAACACAATATCATTGCGTCTCAAGCTAAGTGACGAGGTGAGAAATGCATTGCAAGAACGAATGTTAGGAAGAAAACCGTAATCCCTCATGGAACTAAAGATATCTGTGGCATCTCTGAACTTTTTCTCGCGTGCATAGGCAGAAAACAAAAGATCAAACACCTGCGGGGTGGAGCTGCAGAGACGGTAAGTGTAGAGCAAAGATTGGAACAAATTGGAGCTGGAGATCGGGGAGGTGGGAAAGAGAGAAGAGGAGAGGATGGAGTGAGCAGATTTGAGACGGCGGGATTGAGAGAGAGTGTGGAGGAGGATGGAAAGGGAGGAGAGAGAAAGGGAGGAAGGGTGGTGGAGGTGGGCCCAGTTGTAGAAAGATAGAGAGAGGGTGGGGTCGGGGCGGAGGAGGAGGAGGAGGTGGAGGAGGCGAAAGGGGGTGAGAGAAGGGGCGAGGGTGAGGAGTTTGGGCCAGCAGGAATTGATGAGATGGCTGTGGAAGACATTTATAAAGTCGAGGTCTTGGCTGTGGGGTGAAGGGATTGTGCGGTGAGGGATGGGGAGGGAGGCCGGATTGGGAGAGACGGAGGAGAGGTGGCGGATGGGAGGCAATCTCAGTTTCATTTGTCAGTGTCCTGTCACTTCCGTGTCTTCTATGTTCACTAGATGGGGGCTTCGGCAACAGCTTGAAGGTGAATGGAAAGGGAAATTTTACAAAATTGCTGCTTTGCTGCCGCCTAAAAAAGAAAAATACGCTGGGAGGGAAGTGAGAGGAGAGGAGGATGAGAGAGGGAGTGTTACGGTTCGATGGACGGGGATACGGAGAGGAGAGAGAGATGAGTTACAGCGATCTCCATGAACTATCGAATATCGCGCAATGGAGAGGAGAGAGGAAGAGAGTGGTTCGGAAGAGAAGTACAAAAATCGGAGTGAGACTTTGTCACTGAAAATTGGGTCCCAGATGTCGGTCAAGCTGTAGAAGAAGTAAACTCTCAAGGCCCCAAGCCCCCAACGGCCCCACCAGCTGTTTCACGAGAAGCCTAATGATCAGAGAGTAACAGATTAAGTCATGTGGGTCCCATACGTCAGTTACTGAGGGCCACCATGTGGCGCTCAGCCCCGGCCACAGAGTATTAGAGCCTACCAAACTGACACGTGAGCCCCGCAACCAGCTAAAGGTACGGGTCCGTATCCTCTGAGATATCTCAATTTTTGCGTGACCGACGTGTCCGGTTCCTATTCGGGGAACCATAGGGGGCCCGTATTATTTGTGAATTGAGATTCGTGCAGAATGTATTTGAACGATTGAAATATTCCAAAAAGTCACGCAAAGTTTGAGATATAACAGAGGATGCGAATTCCGAAAGGTACCCCTTTTTCTCTCAAAAGACAGAGACAAAGCACTGTTGGTGTTAGTGCTAGTGTGCGGCTTGCATTTCTCCACATGTATATTCTTCCCCTAGATTGAGAGATTGAAACAGCCAGAGAAAGCGAGAGAGAAAGAGAGAGAGAGATGACTGAAGCATCGACCACAGCTTGTATGCTCTGCTCACGTTCTCTGCCTTTGATCGGAGGCAGTAGTAAGTATATATATATATGCTTCGAGGCACCTGAAAATTTTCACACTTTAATACTTCGAATCAGCAATGTCTAAATGTATCCCACTTGTACCTCCCCTGTAGGAAGAGGCGAGAATAACAAAAGATTAGTAATTGGGACATGGAGGAAAAGCTGGAACGAATTTGGAATAGCAATTCCACCTGTTCGAATTTATCCTTGGCACCGGATAAAAGGAACCGTGGTGGCAACTGGTCGTGCTTCTTCGGCCGCTCAAGTTGTAACTTATACCTCTAGCATTGCGACTGATATTCCACTTTATGAGCCACCTGGTGTAAGTTATTACTGGTAATTATTCCAACCTTTATTCCTGGGCATTTCATGCTAAGATGGCACACAATTTAGGTTACTTTTGATGAATATCTCCATAACCGAACGCGAATTTTCAAGGCAATGTTTCCAGATGAGCGTAGGAGCGAGAGACTAAATGAGGTGAGATTACAAGTTGTGGAGGTTTTATTTAGCAAATAATTTTTGTTAGCGGATATCTTTGTTGCAAACTTAGTTGTACCAGTTATATGCTGGAATATTATTCTTTCCTATGCAGAGACCAATTCAGAAATACAAACTCAAGGGAAATTTTTTTATAATTTGCTCATTATGTTATAAATCCAGAGCAGTTTGTGAAAATTAACACTGGTCTTGTGTCAAAAGAAAATTGAAAGTTGCAGTTTGATATGAACTTGAATTGTGACGACAGGATGAATGGAGGATTCATATGCTGCCTCTCCAGTTCCTTCTCCTAACCGTCAATCCAGTTGTTGTCATGCGAATATGTTGCAAATCACTTGGAAACGGCTACCCGCCATTGGTCCCACAAGATACCACAAGCCTACTCGAGCTCCAAGCTGTAATATGATCAATATTTAACATTAATTTAACAACAAATTGATAATTGCATAAGAAAATTTAAAAACACCATGTTGAGTTCTCGCTTGTTTAGACTGAATGGGAGCTTCAAGGCTTAGATGTGGCGTACAAGCCAACCGATTTTTCACTAGGTGTGAAAGGGTTGCTTTACCCGGAGAGAAAAGGAGGCTCTGGCCGTTTAAAGGGACATCTTGAGATTAGCATAAGCTGCATTCTTCCCCCGGCGCTTGCTTTCGTTCCAGATAATGTCCTCAGAGGAGTTGCTGAATTGGTACGAAGTATACTACTTAGTTCTTTTGCTTTCAGAAAGTACTTTTTTATCAGACATTGATAAGGATTTTTCATTAATAAAATTAACCCCTAGTTCATGGCATATGTGACAATATGAGCATTATCAGCTGATGTACAACATATGTTGTATCATGGAGGGCTTTATGTTTGTGTTATTTGCTTAAGAGTTGCAATTACAGGTTTTAAGGAGATTGGCTGAGAAAATGAAAAGAGATGTGGATGTGGGTTTATTAACTGATTTCAGGAAATTCCGTCGAGAGAAATTATTGAAGAATAGCAGCACAGGAATTGGTTTTCAGGCATCAGTACCTGGGATGATTAGGGATGTTTAGTTAATTACTTTGCTGGTAACAGAATAGTTATTTTGCAATGTGTTCTTTTGTCGGTTTGTATATAGAGCTGGGCAGGTTTCATATTGCTCAAGAGAGAAGATTTGTTTGGTTCATTTTATTATTGTAAGTCTGTATTCCAGGATATAATGTGCATGGAATTAGAGACAAAATGTTGGATATTTACATATAACTCCCAGAAGTTTGGATCTTTTATCTTTTGAATTTGAAAAATGTAAGGCAGGGTCGGGTGCAACAGACTTACCGCGTCTATTTTTCCATAACAATATACATAACACAAAGCACGGATCTTTTGTATGTATTGCCAATAACATTCATTATTTTACCACATCTCAATTAATTTATAATAATTATCTGACCGTTTATAGTGGATGATGCTAGATGAATTTTCTGCACCATGTCAGATAAAATAATTCAAAATCTCATACATTTAGGTGGTCCTGCTGCCAATTACAATCTCACAAGCGTTTTTTAAATTTCCTCTAACATACCTGTAACCCACAAGGGGAAACGGTGAGAAATAATAAATTATTTGTCAGTGTTGATTGCCACTCAGATTATTAGATTCGAAGAAAATCCATATTCAGAATTAAATCTCCGCACAAGAAATTAATAGTTCATTTTAAAAATGACGAATGCAAATGCTTAATAACAATATCCAATTGAACAACAAAAATTACATAAATAAATCAGAACTCAATGAATCTTATCAGAATCAATAGTTTGGATCTAAATCTTTTAAAACATAAAGTCCGGTAATGTTTGATTTCTTAACTTTATAATTTCTAGTCTAGTAACACTGACAGATACCATTCGACTTGCCATGCAGATGCCATCCAGCAACCCACATCTGCCTTTTCACATAACATATATCTATCGTGTCAGGCTTATGCTATTTTAACTATCCTGACAATTGGTTAACAAGAAATAAGGATTATAATATTCAAGGAGGTTCAAGGATTATAATATTTAAGGAGTTTCAAGAATTATAATATTCAATATTTAATTAATAAGTATAATAAGTTGTGCTTCTAGTTTGGAATATTTTGGATCGGATGCCCTAGCCTAGCTCGTAGGCATCTTTCGTAACGTATAATCTTGCTAGACTGATTTTGTTTTTCTCGGATTGGATTCTAAATAATTGGACCTCAAACTCACCATAAATAGTATAGGAAATTTATTTGAAAGATTTGTTTTGAGTAAATATTTTAATAGAGTAATTTTAGCTGTATGCAACACACATACTGTATAATTAGAACAACTATGTGCAACATTAAGTAAAAATTGCTCTGTTAAAATCTTTACCTTTTCTTTTGAAGGACAATATTACTATACTAGGCCTCATAATTGTTTTATTAAACAATTGTTCTCAAATTAAGAAATTTAAAATTCAATTGAGATTTTACTTTGGGAAAATCATTGGTTTGTGAAGGGTAGATTGTTAGTCAATAAAACGCACCACGTAATCCCTGAAATACCCACAAGTTCAAATTCCAAACAAATTCAAATTTTGTTTGTAGAGTTGATATTTTACAAAATAAATAAACTAATTAATTAATTGATGCGCCACGTCACCAATTAACATCACTTTTAATTATTTTTTACCAGGTATGAATATAAAATGATAGGAAACATCGTATCCAATATTTCTCCACAAATAGTACAGCAATACAAGCAGGGGCGAAACTAGACTTTTAAACTATGGAGGTCAAACATATAAATTTTTTCTGCGGAGTCAAGATTTCGAATTATGGAGAGTCAATCATATAAAAAATTTCGCGAATAATAGAGATCATTTTTACCATTTCATGATATTTTATTGTAAAATATAACAAAATTACATATTAGTAAAAAAAATTTAAAAATAGAGTCAATTGACCTTATTAATGCTTCTGAATACAAGCAAAGAAAATTAATTGAATTATTACAATGCAAGAGACTTGTAAGTTAATTGTAACAGATCAAAAGTGTGTTTATAATTGTGTCTAGAACGAATGTCTGTGAGTCGTTCATCTCTCAAAAAAATCTTATTCAGCTTCTTAAATTATTTAAAAGGTGAATTATCACCGTCGACAAAGTTTTATAAGTATCTCATGTCACTAACACATAATTATTGCGGAATAAAGGGTAATAAAATGGATTCCTCAAAGGAGACGATCACCAACCCACAAAAGATGGTCAAATTAATTAACAACTAAAATTTGGAAACATAGACAATATACAAAATAATGACCAATTTAGTACTCGACCAAACTCAAAACCCCAACAAATAAGACATGCTCCAACCGACAATGAATATAGAAAACTATTTCATATTATATTATTGCTATGGTAGCTTAACTTTTTAAGAAAGAGAAATCGCTCAAGTATAAATCTATACCATTGAAAAAATACGTCTAACACAATTAATTAATATAAATATTTTCTGTGCGAAAATTTATAAATTTAAAGTTTGATTCTTAATGAAAACGGTATGGATAATATCTGATCTATATTTAAAAAATTAGATGTGGATATCCGATATTTGAATATCCGTGTGGATATGAATATATATATGATTTTACGTTTCAATTATCCGTATCCGAATAGTAGATATATACCATATAGTTTAATATATATAATGAAAAAAATTAGGTTATTTATTGTTATAATTAGATAAATATTATGAACTTTAATATTTTTTTAATTATATTTTATATTTTCTTAATAAATATTCGATCCGATCTGTATCCATAACCGTATCCATCTAATTTTCAATTCGTATCCTTATACGGAGAATTAAAAAAGAAAAGTGGATATGATTTAACCATTTTCTGCTCCGTATCTGCTCTTTTTTCACCCCAATTTAAATATTTCTAATATTAGAATTTACGAAAATGGTAGGCATGAATTTTATCTTTATTAGAAAAAAAAAAAAAAATTGTACTACCATCCTTTTCGCATGATAAAATAAAACCATTTATTCTTTTTCCGACAGTATAACTATTGAAAAATGAAACAAAGTATCCACTACTGCACTACGTATGTATGTGTTATTCCATTGTTTTTTTTTATTACAGAAATAGAATATCAAAATTTCATCCGTGCATGACACATTAATTCTTGCTTCGTATACCGGAATTTTTTTTATTAATACCATTCCAAAAAAAATAACCACTGAAATTGGAAAATTACATATTTACCAAGGCCACAACGACAAATGACGACTCTATTCTTTGAGTTGTCATTTGTGGTTGCCCTCTCAAAAACTCTAAAAAAAAACTCAACACATTACGGTGTATTTTTTAGTTTTTGAGGGGCCGCAACGACAAATAACGAACGTAGCCACCATTTGTCGTTGCGGCCATAGTAAATATTAAATTCTCCAAAATTTGTTTATTTTTTTATTTGTTGGGAATGATATTAATAAAAATTTCGGACCTAACACTGAGAAGCAACTGTTATAATATTTAGATCAGACCCAAATCCAAAAATTTAATTGTTTTATTTATCCACAGAAACTCATGATTCTCAATTTAATCAGATACCATGTCAATCTATTATACATTCTTAATTACTTGATACTCCGAGCTGCAATTATTGACTCCTAAAAAGTTAATTTCTGCTTTTAAGCACATAGTGGCAGCACAGCAAATGCGTGTGAAAATTTTCCATTATTCTCTTTTTCTAGCTACCATAACAGCTGCATGTGGAAAATGATTTGCATGCAGTATAAATAACGAATTTAAAATACTGGATCTGGATGTGACCATAAAGTATAAACTACAAAATGACAGGAGGACTGGTTTGGCCATTACTTACATAGTTTATACCATTGTGATTTGACTTATACAATTAATGGAAACCCAATTGTACATATTTTAACGAAACTTTATATAGCAATTGGTGGCCAATGATGCAGTAGGGGTTGAGGGACAGAGATCATCTGCTTCCGAGAGGTAGAATTTTTCTATTCTCAATGAGACTGACAAGAGAGTCCAGACGAATTTATAAATTTAAATATTAATTTTTAGTTTTGGTGTGGCCCGCGTTTCAGTGACTCAGGAGCAAGAAAATCCTGCCCCCTGAGAGGCAGAGAATTCAGTCCCAGGGTGGAGCCTATTTTTGGTCTACATTAGAAGGTCAAATCTTTGTTGTCAAGATGTGTTTTTTTATTATTCAGGCATCTCGCTTTAATTTAGTTAATTGTAGAGGATTTTTATTCATATATTATAAACGAGAGAGAAAAAAAATAATATATCAGTTTTTTTATGCATAAAAAGATCAGTAAAACTTTTACCGTTAAATTTTTTTGAATTGATACAATTCTACCAATTCAATTTTTTTAATTATTGTTTCAGTTTTTTTTCCAATCAAAACGTGTTGGTTTCTATGCATTGACTGGGACAAATAAAAACGTGCTGTCGTGGGAAGTTAAGGAAAAAAAAAATTGAATCGGTAAAATTTTTACCGATCCAAAATTTTAAATGGGTAAAAATTCTATCAATCTTTCTATCACATCGAAACACAGAAATAATATTTCTTTTTTTCTCTTATTTTATAATATTTTGTATGAAAAAAATTTCTCGTAATTGTGACCCCTCATCCCAGCATGCGCAAAAATAATTATATTAACTGTCATAATTTTGGCTCAATTTGTTTCATTTGGACATTTAATTAGAGAGATTCTTTCTTTAGAAATGGGAGAGAAAAAAGTTCTTACCGGTATCAAGCTGATTTATACCATAATCACTGTCATTCTTAAAATTCAGCTTAATTGAGTTATTATCCTGTTTTGATGATTTAAGAGATCATTTTATCTGAATATGTCTTGGTTAAATAATGTATTGAAAAAAAATAATAATAACAAAAAGATGTGTTTGGATGAATCAAGAATAGTAACAAGGATAGAGCTATCCTCAATTTTAGAATAGTAGTTATTCCAATATTTTGTAGGAATAGTAAAATAGTGAGCTATCCCACAAAAGACAAACAAATAATAGTGACTATTTGCTAATCCAAACACACCCAAACGCCGGATAGTAGCTCGGAATTGTGCTAATCAAGAAATAGTAGCTATTCTTCACCCATCCAAACGCAACCTTTAAAGGGTCTTGAACTAGTTCGGACCGAACCAAATAATATACGTTATGATTAATTTTAATAGCATTATGATACAGTTTATTTTAACGACTTATCATGATCAGTTTAGTTTGATGGTTACAACACTGATAGAAATGGGAGTAACATATTAATAATAATTCATTATTAAATTTTGATAAAATCCATTTTAACGTAATTTGAGCTGCCCAATTTTGAACTACCAATGACAGAAATTGTACTGGGAAGAGGGCTCCAATGCCTCGTCTCCTAATATCTCATTCATGCCTCATATTATTTATCTTTCTTTTTAAAGTCCAAACAGTCGATCCGAACAGCTCAACATGATCTCCATGTTAAATATGTTTGGAGACAAAAATTTATATTTTTTGGAAATTTTTTACTATTTTTCTAGATTTATTGAAAATCGTTGTTTTTTTTATGGTCAAGGTTTGTTTGAAAAACAGCGATTTTCAATAAATCTAAAAAATAGTAAAAAATTTTAAAAAATGTAAAATTTGGTCTCCAAGCATATTTTAATATATAGATCATGTTGAGCAGTTTAGATCGACTGTTTGGACTTTAAAAACGAAAATATAAGATATGAGATATGATCATATGAGGAGATGAGAAATTGGAACCCTCCTCTTGTACTGATCCATTTTCACATAAGATCTACAAACATATCGGAACATATAAAATCAGTAAGTTCCAAGAATTTAAGGACTCAGTGACCCCACCGCAAAATTTCTCATTTGATACTCCATCCCTCTCTCTCACTCTTTGCTGGTCAAACATCTCATTTCCAGCAACAAAACCTGCCATTCCAATACACACTTATAAGACTTTTTAGTTAGAATGGACAATAGTTTAACAAAAGTAAAGCACTTCATTTCTATTCATTTAAAAAAAAAAATTTGGACCAAAAGCACTTGAAAAGTATTTGAATAATTAAAATGTTGTCGCCTATTGGTAAATAGAGACGGATTTAGTAAGTATCAATGGAGTCAATTGACTCTCATTTTTAAAATTTTTTGTTTTTACTAATATGTAATTTTGTTATACTTTATAATAAAATATTATGAAATAGTAAAATAATCATTATTCTCCGCGAAATTTTTTATATGATTGATTTTCATAATTCGAAAATTTGACTTCATAGGAAAAATTTATATGTTTAATTCCCATAGTTAGAAGTCTGACTCCGTCTGTATTGATAAGCATAATTAAAATTCCATTTTTTTTTTTAATATCACAATTTCATCCATGCTCATGAGCGTGCTGCGTGCTTGCTTCATCTAACACAGAGAATATTTAAATCAGATTAACTAGTCCAAATATTTAAATGTTGCCTTTTCCGTAGAATCTTGTGTTTTCAATATAATCAGATTCCATCCTTACTTCAACAAGGTTGACTTGGAGAGTTACCTTGAACCACGCGCGGTGACTTTTTTTTTTTTTAACTTTCATAGAAGTGAAGAAAATGATTATTTTTTTTTTCAATTACTAACAAAGATGGAACAACACTAATAGTATTGTATCATCTTTTACATCGATACGGACATGCGGTTTCAGTATTTTTTAGATGTTAAATCCCATTATGACCATATTTGTACAAAAGTTGCTGGAATTGTGCAGTTCCTGTTGATTTTGGTGGAACCACAATATATTTTTTGAAGAAAAAAAAAACAATCAACTTTTCTTCTAAATTTTTTTTTTTATTTCTAAAAAAACGTTTGCGGTCAATTTTTTAGAATTATTTTCTTCAGTTATTATGAAGAGTATGTATGCAGAGCATTAATTTAGAACACTAACAGCAATTAACATGTTAACAATGCTATGAATGACTTTAAGGTATGAACTATATAAATACCAGCAGTACTGGTTTTCACATTACTACATACTTTATAGGAAAAATAATATTGTTATAGAAAAATAATATTGTGATTTGAGTAACAAATTTCTATGTAGCAATTGGCGTCTTATAATTAATTAATAACAACGCAATATGGTGGGGCCCGATGTTAGTCTACATTAGAAGGTCAATATGTAAATTTTGCTGTCAAGATGTGATTTTCTCATACAGGCCTTTAGCTTCAATCTAGTAATGTACAACATAACCACTACATTAAGATCATGATTTCAGGCCAATTGTTTATTAGACATTTAAAAGCAATTCTTTCTTTAGAAATGGGTGAGAGAACAGAATGTCTCATGTTTATTAAATTTCTTAATTTAAACTTTACATGTAAATAATACTAAATTGGAATATAATTTATGAGGCAGACAAGTTGATGTTCTTGATAATTGGGAATTCTATTATTATTTAAACATAGTTTATTATTATCTTAAATATAGACGGACAACCAACTAAAATTTGATAAACCCATTAACACAATTTTAGTAATATTAATTGTACAAATTTTTTCTACCAATGGAAGAAATTGCACATGACCCTTGTCACATAAGATCTACAAATATAATAAAACATAAATAAAATAGAAAAGTTCAATGATGAAGGCATTCTTTAAACCAACCCCCCAGCAAAAAATCTGCTAAAATTCAAACTACATCCATCTCATTTCTAAATAATTCATTCATTATACTTAACTAATTAGCCATTACACTATTCCCCAACACAGCACCAAAACCATGAGTAAAGAGATCCAACTGGGCTCCCCTTCTAACCAAAGCCCCAGCCGGCATGCTTCTAAGTCTTCACAGCAAGTGGACCATACCGGTGACGATACCGACCCGGCACTATCGTCTCTCCCCGTCACCAAGCCTCCAAAATCTATTCTTCCAACTCCAATCGCAGTCTCGCATAACCGCACCAACAAACTCACTCTTGTCCCTCTCATCTTCCTCATCTTTTTTGAGGTTGCTGGCGGGCCCTACGGTGCTGAGCCTGCTGTCTCTGCTGCCGGGCCTCTCTATGCCCTCATAGGCTTTCTAGTCTTCCCTTTTATATGGTCAATTCCAGAATCGCTTGTCACGGCTGAACTTTCAGCGGCTCTCCCGGGCAATGGCGGTTTTGTAGTCTGGGCTGATCGTGCATTCGGTCCATTCCTCGGATGGCTCATGGGAACATGGAAGTACCTCAGTGGCGTCATCAATTGTGCAGCATTTCCTGCTCTCTTCGCTGATTATCTCTCACGTGTTTACTCCCCTGTTGGATCCGGTACCGGGCGTTATATAACACTTACCGTTATGAATGTTGTGCTCTCGGTTTTGAACGTCACCGGGCTAAGCATCGTCGGGTGGTTTGCTGTGGTGTTAGGGGTTCTATCGCTATCCCCGTTTATTCTAATGACGGGAATAGCTATTCCGAAAATTAAGCCGAGTAGGTGGCTGATCACGGCAGAGAACAAGGATTGGAGGCTATTTTTCAACACACTGTTTTGGAATTTGAATTTCTGGGACAGTGCGAGCACGATGGCGGGAGAGGTTGAGAAGCCCGGTAAGACGTTCCCTCGGGCGCTTGTCGTGGCGGTGGTGATGACGTCACTCGGGTATCTCCTGCCGTTGATGGCTGGGACTGGTGCCACCGATGCCTCGCCGGATGCTTGGGGCAATGGGTTCTTCGCTGATGCCGCAGGTACATCATACCCTCACCCTCTCCGGCTATAATTATAGCCACTCTGTCAAATATTAGAAAAACTATATAATTGATTGGATATGTCTGGCTATGAAAGGAAACGATAAGATAAATATATGATTAAATTGGATGGAGCATGACGGGACTTACGGAGTTACGGTATGCAACTCGTGATTTTAAATTAAATTAAACTAAATATATTAATTCGTTGAATTAATTATAGATGGAATTGTTTATCATCCAGTTGGCTAACTAGGAAATATTAATAAAAGGGCTCCGGCATTTGCGGGGGATCATAATTTTAGGAAGTTATAAAATTATAAAAATATCATTAATATTTTATTATCGTTGATATTATTTTTTTCCCTTTGCTATTTCAACGTATCCCTTATTTCTCAAGATATCTAATTCTTGGGCGATATTCTGCTAATTTCTGAATACGCATGATTAATTGGGTCGCTTCTCCGTGGCATATTTCTGAAACATAATTTGTTTCAAGTTATCTGTTGTCCGGATCCGCTAAAGCAACTCAAATTTTAAGTTTGGATCCGGGCCGCCCAATTAGAAATCGGGTTAATCCGGTCGAAATTAGAATTACATGCTTTTTTGATGGACGGTCCGGATTCAAAATCAAAGTTCGAGTTACTGTAGGGGGTCCATTATCTGTTAAGAATGGCAGTGTTTTACGAGTTTTAGAGGTTTGTGACCGAATTTTTTATTAGTAGAAAAATAATTAATTAAATATCGTGATTGGGGATGCTTTTCATTTGATTTTCAAAAGTGGAAAAACCGTTGTTTTTAACAACGGCCCGAGGACGCTATTCCAAACAACGGCCAGATTAGTAATTAGTCTTTATGCGTAAATGTTTATTAAGTGCGGCCGTTATTTTTTACAACGGCCAGACAGTCCGTGATCCAAGCTAACGGCCAGCTCAGACCGTGATCTAAGCCAATGGCCGTTATTTTATTAATTGCTACATGAGGATGCGAATTCAAAAAATTAGCAGTTACAATTTTTGGGGATTCAGATCTTCTATATTGCAATATTGTGCATCAACGTGCAGCGAATTAAAAAGTAGAGAGTGGGAGCGGGAGCGGTGCGGTATTTGATCGTAGCCGGATTATTTGCATCAAAATTTGTGTAAACTTGTTATGTACAATTTTAAAATGTTTGCGTGAATCTTGATGCGGATTAATTATAGGACTTTTAACTATGGTATCTTACCAAATTGATTACTTACTAGACTTGATAAAAAAAAATATCACTATTCTTACTCATTCATAAGAATAGTTTCTTGCTTTAATTGGACAGTGTTAATAAATCCAATCCGTACCATCAATGCATTCAAAATTCAGTGTTTGATATAAATATTGTTTCAGTATTAATACAGAGTGTTTTGAATCTTTGAATTTACTCTTCTCTTTATGGCCGTTAGCTTAGATCACGGCCTGGGCTAGCCGTTAGCTTGAATTGCGGGCTGTTGTCAAAAATAACGACCGCACTTAATAAACTTTTACACGTAAAGACTGGTCACTAATCTGGCCGTTGTTTCGAATAACGTCCTCTGGCCGTTGTTAAAAAAAGCGATTTTTCCACTTTTGAAAATCAAACGAAAAACTACTCCAATCACGATATTTAATTAATTATTTTTCTATTAATAAAAAATTCGGATTTGTCGCTAGCGAAACGTGTTTGCCAATAATTTAGGATTGTCTTTTTTTTTTTCAGAAAAAGGATTTTTTCTCTGGGCTGGGAGTCGGATTTTATGGTGAACCAGAACGAGGTTCCAATTGAGTAAATTTCGTTTCTTTTGTTGGAATTGTGTCAATGTCTCTGTCGATTAATGAAATTTAGGAAATTGAGATACAAGCGAAATTAAAATTTAGTGCTATCAATTTTTCAAATGCTATCAATTTTAGAAGACTCGTCTTCTTCAATTGCTGCTTGTTAGAAATTTAGTGCCTTTATAGTGACCGCCAATAGTTAAATTCCATATGAGACAAAAATATTAGACTAAGCAAGCTATTGAAATTTGAAAAGTAGAATAGAAAAATCCTCCAGTCGACCAAATTTTTATCGAATGGTTTACATCAATTTGATCAGTTCATTATGCTATGTTACTAAATTTATTTTATTAAATAACCAGGATATACAAAACATGAACAATAAAAAAGGTTGAATTAAATATAAGATAAATCAAGGGCTTTTGTGGGATTGTCCGGAATCATGTGCTGTGCCGATCTGTTATGGCCCGGCCCATGTGTTGTTTTGTACTTGACCAACAACACAAGTCTAAGCAAATGCCCGAAAACACAAACATTTTCTTTATTGAGGTGTGGAAATAATAAACATTTTAAAATTAACAAAGCCCAAACAAAGCCCAAAAAGCCTTTGATCTCCCAAAATTATTTTTTCATCAGAAGCCACATAGTATTTCTAAATCCTGCTTGCCATGCCTTGCTATGCAAAAACACATCTGTTTTTTTTTTTTTTTTTATTTAAAAAAAAAATTGCATGATAGTAGATATTATAGAAAGAAACCTTATGGCTTGTGGTGTAACATGCCACTATGCCAGTGACAAAAAAAAATAAGTAAAAGGAAAAATGTTGAATTTTAATGAACATACCAAACATAATTTATAGGGAAAATGTTGAATTTTGCCTTTGCTACGCTAAAAACTGTACACTACACAGATCTAGACTGTAACCAAGTAATCACGCTTGTATTCTAACTGTTGAGCATCCAAATTCTTGCAGGATTGATAGCTGGGACGTGGCTCAAGTACTGGATAGAAGTAGGCGCGGTGCTGTCATCGGTCGGTTTGTATGAGGCCCAGCTGAGCAGTGGCTCCTTCCAGCTAGTCGGCATGGCAGACCTCGGTCTACTGCCCAAATTTTTCGCACTGCGGGCCCCGTTCTTTGAGACGCCTTGGGTCGGCATCCTGCTTTCAACACTCATCACCATGGGCCTTTCATTCCTCAGCTTCGAAACCATTGTCGCCTCCGCCAACTTCCTCTACAGCCTTGGTATGTACTGGTTCTACATTTTCTCTGCATATCAGTACATAATAACCATTTTCAGTCTTGACATTGAAAAAAAAAATCTATAGCAGATCAATCTATTTTGCATTTTAATCATCTGTAAACATAATCTAATTGATGAATTCATACCCTACAGTGGATATGTAGTCTGGTTTGAGCAAATCTGGTAATATTATTCTACACGCCGCCCACCCCCCCCCCCACACACACACACACAGAAAAAGAGTGTATGCTCTGAGATATCTCAAATTTTCAGTTGATCTAAAGTTGGACCAGTTTAGACCATCAGTCCAAAACATATAGAATATGACAAAAACATCCCTAAATGAAATTAGCGGGTTAATCCAATCCATTTGTTTTAAATCCGACTGTCCAAACTGAAAAATCAGGATTGTGTTTTTTTTTTTTGACAGAATACGCATCAGTACACACAATTATTCTTTGATCAAACTGAAAAATCAGGCTTATGTATCATTATACAGTTTTATTACTTTCTGGAATGTATATATAAATATAGTTCATTTTCTTGATCAGGTATGATTCTTGAATTTGGTTCATTCATCTGGCTCCGAGTGAAGCACCCTGATCTATTTCGTCCATATCGAGTCCCGTTGCGGTTGCCTGGGCTAATAGTCATGTGTCTTGTCCCCTCGGCATTTTTGGTCCTTGTCATGGTAATTGCCACCTGGAAGGTTTTCGTTATCTCCGCCGGTTTCACTGTTGGCGGCATTGCGATCTATTTTATTATGGGTTGGTGCAAATCGAACGGCTGTCTCAAGTTCAGTACTGGAGATAGCTCATAGGAATATCTTGTGTGAGTTGGGTATTTGTGTTTTCTAATTAATTTATTCTCGAATTTGTCAAATATATAACAGGTTTTACATGTTATATATTTTTTAACTTAATGTTATATACTGTAGGTTAGTACGATCTTGGTACCGTTTTATTTTTTTCTTTTTCTTGTGGAATCAGGAAGGTGGTGGATGAAATGGGATTTTACATGAATGATTGTTTTTTTTTTTTGTCAAATCAAAGAAAAGTTTTCAACAGTATCTACATTGATGGATTCCAGTTTTTATTTTTCTGCTTACAAAACAATTAGAGTAATAAATATATTTTGACAAAAGAAGGAAATTAGGCAATTTTACGAATAGCTTCCAATCCAAAAGATTTCTTCATAATTGCTTTTAACGAAGGGCTTTTTTGAATGACCAAATTAGAGGCACTGTTTGTTAAACATCATAGACAACAATTTTTCAAATCAATTAATCAAGGGCCTTTTTCAATCACCAGTGATAATTATAGATGTCATGAAATTGGAGAATATATTAAGAAATACTTTGGCCCATCTTTTAGACAACGGACTTTAAGAAATGAAACAAAATCATGAAAATTATTCTCTGATTATATATACATTTGTGATAGGTCCATTTGGAGTTTCCGATATAACTCGTGACAAAATTTGCTAATAAAGGGCCGTAATTGTATTAAACCCAAGGTTCTAAATAGCGATTATAGCGACACAGCGGAGAGACAAAAAAAATAAACTATTGCGAATAGCGTAGCTATCCTACTTAGTGTCTTTTTTTTTTTTTCTTTCAAAATTTATATTATATATTTCTACTAATTATCAATATGACCAGTATTGGAGAATTGGGATAACGACTAAATGACAACTAATGTAAGTCTATACTTTTTTACAAATAAAAAAAATATATAAGGTAACAATATTTAATAGTTCATATTTCATAGTATTACAAATTATAATAGACGGAGAGCAATTAATTTTATAAGTGAAATGAAGTTAGTATATCTATTTGCATATTTTATATATTATAATAATCAAAATCAGCTTTTAATGAAACGAACAATGATAATTTTATAGGTGAATATTAGACGAAGAGGAAATAAAAGGAATAATTAATATTTGAATATTTTTCGATATATAATTAGAGACTAAATCACAAATAAAAACAAAAACACATAGTTCGGTTTAGCATACCGTGTAGCATCATAAATATAAATAAAAGTACGAAGCCCATGTAAATCGCAAAAAATACCCCATGTAGTATAGTGGTAGCAATAGTCCTTAGCACATAACGGTAATAGCGGTCATAGCTGAAATAACGCACTTTTATCTAATAGTGTAGTTTTGAAATAAAAGCTATAGCGAAGTAATAATGTAGCTATAGCTAACTATTTATAATACTGATACAATCGTTTTCAAATTTTCTTCTGATGAAGGCGTTGAAACATTGAATTTTAATTTATATCAAGGGACTATCCTTATTATTGCAATCATTGCTATATGAGCCTCAAATTTAAATAGGGTCAAACAAATACCAAGTAGTAATATCAGTACAAAATTATATAAAATAAAGAGAGTAAAACTAGGGTGTTATTAAGCTCACTAAGGTGTTTGATGAGTTTAACTCCAAAATATATTATATCAGTTTTAAACGTTAAATCTAAGCTGTTGAAATCTATCTACTTCACAAGCGATGAATTTACATGCAAAGATTTTAGGTTTTCAAATTATTTTAGTATAAAGTCAAGCGGTCAAAATTAGAAGGTTTATAAATTAATTTTAGTGCATTCATTTTTTGAACATTTTTTTACCACTTGACTTTATACAAAATTAATTCAAAATTCTAAAAACTTTACATGTAAATTCATTACTTGTGAAGTAAATCAATTTCAATGTTTAGATTTATTGTTTGAAATCAATCTAATAGATTTTGAAGTTAATCTCACTAAACACTTTGGTGAGCTTAAGAACACCCTAGTTCTACTCAAATTGAGATACTTGTAATTATAGGAGTCACCATGAAGCATATCTTATATAATTATGGTGTTCAATATAACTTTTTTTTTTAATATGGTGTTCAAATATCGTGAACAGTATTATCTACAGTACTTTTATGAAAAATTGAAAATGATCACATATGTTCAAACTTCCACTAAACATTGTCCAATTGATTGAGTAATTGAGTTGTCCATATAATTTTTGGTTGAAAAATCGTAAGTAATTGTATTGATAAAAAAATTGTAAAGTAGTTGTTACATAAAATTAGACATGTCTTTGAAAACATACAACTATATAAATCTAAAAACACATAGAAGTATGTGTACCACGTAGACACAAATTTAATCATTTTTGCTTGATTAAAGTGATAAGAGTCTAGTAATAGTTTGCTCTGTACGCATATTATAGTCGAAAAAGAACTGAATCAAATCAGACTTGGAACTAAATCAATTAGTTCAGGACCTCTAAATAAAAAGAGATGAACAAAGCAACACAAAACAACAAACAAACATTAAAGTAAAAACATAAGGTACAATATACCTACTATATACAGACGGGAGACCACTCGCCCTTCCATCATAAATAAAAGAAAAAAAGACACCCGACTAATCTGTTACTTTAGTCCGATATTCATCAAAGAAAAGATACAAGTGGCAAGAGACAGGAGTAGGTCCGATGGGCATCGGACATACTTTTAGGTTCAATTAGCTCTATCACTGTAAAATTAGCATTAAGATTAGTGTGCACAGAAATTGAAACAGATTTGCACGACTTTTAATATACTTAGCACGGATCTTGATTCAATCGAATGGTCATTTTACCCATCGAACTAAAGTAGGTCCGATGTCCATCGGACCTACTCTGAATTCAAGTGGCCTAGGTCCGATGCCCATCGGACCTACTCTGAATTCAAGTGGCCGAGGTGTGAGTGCGTATTCTCTGAGATATCTCAATTTTGCGTGACCGACGTGTCCGGTTCCTATTCGGAGAAGCGTAGGGGGCCAGTATTATTTGAGATTTGAGATTCGTGCAGAACGTATTTGAACGATTGAGATATTCCAAAAATTCACGCAAAGGTTGAGATATCTCAGAGGATGCGAATTCCAGAGGTGTCCATGACTTTTTTCTGCTTCGGATCACTTTTCTTATTTCGCCGCTTGAACACCGCTTTTTATTATTCAATTGTTCCCACTGTAGTTATTTTTTTCGAGTTGTCCATATCTCTTAACTGTAGCCGACAAATTTGCTTGTACAATGACCTATCCTATTTTGGGCCATCTTGTTTTGAAATGTTTATTCACTTTTGTTTTGGGCCATTGAGAATAAATCAAATCAAGATCCACTGTAGCCATTTTCGTGCATGGATAGTTGGATACAGTCATATTCCTTAAAATGAAAACGAAAAGCATCAGCCATCAGTGATAGGTATGCAAATGGATCGGACACGGATCGGATCGGATCGGATAGTAGCATCTGTATCTGTTTTTTATTTTTCGGATACAGAAATGAATTCGATATTATATGAATACATACGGATGCAAATTGGATATTGAATATCTGTAGATATATATTAATATTTTCATAATATATAATAAATTATATGGTATATATTTACTATTCAGATACATATAATTAAAATTCAAAACTATGTCAGATATTCGTATTTAATTTTCGAATACGGATATTATCCGACCCATTTGCACTATCAGTGGATGCACAGATGATTTTAGACATATTTGAGCTGCCTTTTGAAATCTGATTTTTTTTTTCTTTTCAATTTACTCAATAATGCTTCTAAAGTTCTAATGGTTAAGCAATAATATTAATTCCCTGCCGCCCATTGATTGAAAAATTAATTGCTTCTAATGTAGACAATTCAGCTGATATGCTTGACTGTGAATCTATATCCCAATTAAGTATTAAGAAACACAAAAAACCATCATATCCGACAACGCTTATCTTCTTCTCCCTTTCAAGTGGTAGAATAAGTAATGTCTTAATACATTCTTAATTGATTATCTGTCCCTTTTGTTTGCTCCAATTAATAGCAACTTTGCATGAACTGGCAAATAGATCATAAATTTATTTCTGTGGTCAATTTTAGCGCCATGGATGCGACGAAAGAGAAATCACAGTAGACGAAGAATTTCTAAAATTTGTTGTCCTTGCATCATGCACCGTACAACTTTTGGTAATTAATTTGTCGACAACATAAAATATCCAACATTAAATAATTTGTTGACAACTTTTGGTAATTAATTTGTATTGGTATTAATTTGGACTCTTCAATGTACTTCTGTACTACAGAGATATTGAATAAGAAAACTATCTGTCTAGACTTCAAAATATTTTTTTATACAAAAAATATATATATTTTGTAGTCTTGTAACAGATGACTCCATATAAAATTTATAATAAAACTATAAAAAAAATAATTACATGTTGATTAACATACTAGTTGCAAACATACCGTCCACGCCTATTTTATATTATGTTGCTAGTTACATTGTATAAGTGCATGAAGACCGAGATGTCCCATCTTGATGCATAAGTGTGTGACTTTTCATACACTGATAATTACTTGAGATTTTTTTTTTTCAAGATTAATAAATTGGCTCTCCCAATTATGGAAAGTTTCAAAATGTTATATAATCTGAAACCTGTTACTCGTTTCAGTTTGTTGGATACCGAACAGCTTGGATTAGATTAAAAGGGTATTGTAGAATGTATTGGTTTGTATTATAGATTTGCATCTTTAGCTATATGTACATTCTACTATAGTAGAATGTATTGGTTTGTATCTTTACATTCTACTATAGATTTGTATCTAAGTTTGTTTGTATAGTGGATAAGCACTATTGTAGAATGTAAAGATACAAATGGGAATTACTCATTCGTTAAAGGATAAGCACTATTGTTATTGCTATAAACCTAGAAAATGGGAAGAAAATTTCAATTTCTCAAGTAGTAGATAGGATTTATTAGGAGAGAATGCCTATGGCTTTGTGCTGGGTTTAAGAGGAGAGGGAAAATAGTTCGAAAGTGGAAGTCGGTAATTTTGGAAATACTAAAATATATTTTTATGCAATATTTTTCAGAATAATTTTAATCAAATATGTATATTAGAAATATGTATATTAGATGTATAATTGTGGTAATTTTATAAATTTAATGATTTTAGAGTGGCAAATAACTAATCTTATGTTTTGGGGTGACAATTTTTTAATTTTCATGTTTTGGAGTAGCATAACAAAAAATTTCCCTTATTTTTAAAATAATTAAATAATAAGTTAAATAAATAAATGGAGATAGAAGAAAGAAAATTAAATTTATATGGAGATGTTAGATATTTTGTAGTTTTTATGGGAAATTTGGCTATTTTGGACTGATATTAGACACTTGAGCTCTGAGATATGTCGATTTGAATTTTCTTCATCATTTTCGCCTTCTCGGTAAATATATCGTCTATCTTGCCTTATTCTTTGCCATAGCCTCACCTGTCTACGAGAGATGTCTTAGATAAATACATATACAACCTACATGTGTGTTTTACAAATGAGATATATGACTTACAAAAAAAAAATAGACATTCACTATAACAAAAAGGCACAGATCGATGGCGTAGAAAAATTTGTATTCTTTTATCACATACGGATCATACAATAAAACCGTGTATAATGATTGGAGCATATGCTCCTCATTATTTTTATTGAACTATTACATTGTTATGTCATTTAATATGGATTTTATATTATCTATTTGATATCAATTATTTAAAATAGTAATTAATGAGCAATTAATTTTATTCTTCAATTAGGGGTGTAAACGGAGCGGATAATGCTAATACCATATCCGCATCCGTTTTTCAACAAGCGGATACGGATACAAATACGGATAGTAAACGGATATCAAAATTGAAAACCATATCCGTCTTAAACGGATACGGATACAGAACAGATAATCTATGGATACGGATTCGAATACGAATACGGAGCGGATAATTGTCGGATATTGAGTAATTCTACTAAATTTCATAATTTTAAATTACTTAATTTGATTACCTAAATTGACAAAAATTTAATAGACTTTTTAAGTTTGCACAGTGATGATTATGCATGACTAATTGCTTATTGGTTTAGAGAACCAATTCATTATCCTAATAGATTATATGATTTTCTACCAAGATTCTTGGACTTAAATGAATATGTATGTTTTTTGAGAATTTCGCAAGAGTGAAATGAATTGAAAGCTGCTGAAAGATTAAATTTCGGATCTGGATATATACGGATATCCGCTCTGTTTATATCCTCACGGAATTATCCGTATCCGTATTATTTTTCCATATACTAAAATTATCTGTATCCGTATCTACAAGTATCCGTATCCGTTTAATCCGGATACGGATAATAAGCGGATTCGGGGCGGATTATCCGCGAATAATCCGTATCCGTTTACACCCCTCTCAATTACTCTTCAATTATTTTTCAATTTAAGAAAAAAAAATCAGGAGCAGTCCTGGAGTCTGGGTATTTTTTAAAATAAAAAAACTCTGAGCACTTTTGTAATTTTTTATTTAATTGTGGATATTAATAAAATAATCGGCTTAACGAAATTAAAAATCGTATGAAAACTTCACCAAAATCATACTTTCGACATTTTATAGACATGTAATTGACACTTAATAACTTATCTTATCACAATTTCGGACTTGAGAATTAAACAAATTAATAATTTATACATTAACAAAAAAGAATTGGCACTTATTAGTGAATAGATAATGCAAGACAGACTTTTAAGGATTAGAAAATCTTTTTTTCTCAAAATATATTCTATATTCAAAATTTACCTTTTCGAGAAAGAAATACATATTATACATAAAACAATTTTCTTTTCTATAATTACTTTGAATTAATCTCTTTAAAGATATACATTTTTTTATTTGTTGTTCACGCAAGTTACAATGATATATAAAAGATATTGAAAACAAGTTTCATGTTTGTCATTTTAAAAACTTTACATTTTCGAGACATAAATACATAATATATATTAAACAAGTTTCATGTTTATCATTTAAAATGAATATAAAATAAATATGAAGAGGGATCAAGTTACAACAAAATTACAACAATGATTTTTTATTTTCATTTTTAAAGTCCAAATCATCAATCCAAACTGTTCAACATAATTATCTAAATAAAATATGCTTCCCAATCAAATTTTATATTTTTTTACTATTTATTAAGATGGGTACAAAATTCAATGGTCTGAATTTAACTAGTTTTTGTAAAATACTTAATAAATAGTAAAAAAAAATCAAAAAAATATAAAATTTGACGTGAAAGCATATTTTATTTAGATAATCATATTAAACAGTTTTAATCGACGATTTGGACTTTAAAAATGAAACAAACCATTATTGTAATTTTGTTATAACTCAAAATTGTTGCAACTTGATCCCTCCTCAATAAATATATTTTCAGATTTTGTAATACAGATCATTTTTCAGGATACAAATTTTATTTGGATTTTTGTCGGGACAGCTAGACAAAAGCCTGAAACTTTTCCAAGAAAAGAAGTGGGCAAGAGATCTGAGCGCAGCAAATCGTGGATTCTTTTTCTTAGTTCATCTGACTCTGTCTTCCAAAATAACATTATTAATTAATCAATCAATTAAAAGCGGAAAGGAAAATCGAACAATCTGCGTCGTGCTTCATCTCTTGCCGAATCTTTGCCCGCATCATGAATCCAATCATATTGTAAGTTTTCTCTAGGTTTATGTATACAAATTCTTGAATTTTTTTTATTTTTTTTTGCTGTTTTGGCCACTTCTAGAATTTACATTAAAGGATTATTTTTTCTCATTTTTTTTTCATATATAAATACATAAAAGGTAGCTATTATTTCTGAAATTTTTAGCTTTAATTTGTGTATGGATAAGTAAGAGGAAATAAAAGAATAGAAAAGGGAAAGGTGAAAATGTGTAAAATATCAAACGAATTTAACAAATTAATAAGAAATGTGATATCTACTTTTTCTACAAGAAAGACATAAAAGTAATTAATTTGATTTATGAATGATGTTGAAGTTTTTTTTAATTTTACTGTTTTGTTGAGACAATATCAACGGTTAATTTCAGTTTGCAACTTTTAATACTCTGTTTTTGCAAGGTTATCTCTTGTTCCTAGTTTCTATTATATAAAATAGTGTGAGAATCCGTTTTAGATATAGTGATAAAGACAATGTTTTTTGTATAAGAGGTTGTATGTTTAATGAAGATTTTTATTTAAGCAGAGAAGATGTAGCTGGATCACTAGACTTTAGCATTTAAGAAAATTGATTAATAAACCTTAATATCAATTTTTATTCTAATTAGATCATTTTAAAATGATCTAATTAGAATAAAAACATTGATATTAAGGTTTTTTACAATTAATTTTTCGATGAAATGATCTAATTAAAATAAAAATTGGTATTAAAAAACCTTAATATCAACTAACTTAATATCGTTTAGGGTTTTTTTTACAATTGATATCAATTTCTAATTAGATCACTCATGAAGTAGATATCCATGTAACTTAATATCATTTACAAAAACCTTAATATCAATTTTTATTATAATTAGATCACTCATGAAGTAGATAGGTTTCAACGGTTTGGATGCGTCATTTGAAGTCAATTTCGTAGTTTTTTTAGTTAAGCTCACAAAGGAGCTTAAAAACATCTTAGTTCTACTCCTAACATATATAGTCATTATTGAGTAGAACTAGGGTGTTCTTAAGTTCACCAAATCTCTTTGTGAACTCAACTCTAAAATTTATAGGATTGGTTTCAAATGACGAATCAAAACCGTTGAAATTCTTCTACCTTACGAGTAAAGTGTCTATGTATACAAATTTTAAATTTTAAAATTAATTTGTACAGAGTCAAGTGGTAAAAAAACATTCAAAAATGAATACATTAAAAATAATTTATAAAGCTTTTAATTTTGACCACTTGACTTTATATAAAATTAATTCAAAAGTTCAAAATTTTCACATATAGATAGATCACTCGTAAGATAGAAGGATTTAAACGATTTGAATTCATCGTTTGAAGCCAATCCGATAAATTTTAGAATTGAGTTCACAAAAGAGTTTGGTGAACTTAGGAACACCCGAGTTCTGCTCGTCATTATTTGCTGGTGAGAACAACTAGCTGATCTGAAAATAATTTTTCCATAATATACTAGTGATAATATATGAAACAAAGTTTATAACTTCTAAAGAAATTTATGTAAATTACTTTAAGAAAAAAAATTCAACTATTTACTTTGTTATTACAGTTGTAAAGTTTCTCAATTAAAGAAGAGATGACGTCGCATGTTTGAAATTCATCACATATTGAAGTTTATGAAAAACGGAAGAGCTTAACCCCTTCTTTTCTCAAAGGATGTTTGTCAATCATTAATCCGTTGTTAGAGGTAGATTTTGCACAATTTCTGCATCTTATTTTTTTATTATGTAAAATTTGCGATTGCACTGGGATGCATGACTTTTAAGTCGCGGAAAAGAAAAAAAAAACAGCAATTTACGAACAAAAGTTTTTGTAATTTCTCAAGGTGCTAAATTTTTGTTTATTTTTTTATGTCAACGATATATAGTCACTAAAATTTCGATTCAGTCCTTTTTAAATCACCAAAATTCTATTTATTCCAGTTTAATCTCTGTTTAATGGATACATATCTGTGTCGGCCTTTAAAATAACCGATACATAAAGTTTTTAGTATCGTTTTTTTTTTAAATAACCGATACAGATTTCTTTCTGTATCGCCTGACACAATTAGCCGACACAAATAGGCCGACACTGATGTGTTTTTAATTATATGTTTTTATATATAATTATTATTTTAAGAGAAAGATAGTCTAGTCTTTAATTTTAATTTAAATTTTTTAAAACTTGGCAGTTGGCTGTCAAGTCTAGTAGCCTTTCAATTTCAATGTCTACAAAAAAATTCATCTGAGTTTCGAATCTGTGTCTTTCACACGGAGATCTTTGTCTTTGCCACCAGATTAAAAACTGATTTTTGATTTTATATATAATTAACGTTACTTATAAATTTGTTTGAAGCAGTAACTTAGTGTAAATTAAAGAAAACTTATGATCTTTGAAATGTATGAATACAATACATATATATATTCAATGGTGCGTTAAATAAATGGTAACTAATATTTGCTAATAGCTGTCCTTTTTTTCTTCTTCAGGTAATTAAACACATGTCATACAAATTAAACAGAGTGCATCCCCACACCGTGACATGCACCTTCTATAATTACTTCAAAATTTAATTGCTCCCTGGCTAGTACGTACCCAGATCAGGTCAATACAACAAGTGTCGAAATTTGACATCAACGTACAGTGTTTCAACATCTTCAATAAATACACCATGGCAAACTTCCCATTCAAGCTCTCTCTCTCTAACTTCCTATCTCCTTCACAGTCTCAATCCAAAACTTCACATCACAACCCTGCCCCATACTCTCTTCTAACCAAAATGAAGCCTCAGGAGATACAACTCCAACCTAATCAATTCCAAACTCCATCTCAAATTGATCAAAGAGAATTACAAAGAGACCAACCTAGTCCAATGGACAGTTCGAACTTGTTACCGCAACCCCGAAAATCTTGCACCATCCCAAAACCAATCACCGCTGCAAAATCCAGCTCCAACAAGCTCAAACTCATCCCCTTGATATTTCTTATATATTTCGAGGTTGCCGGTGGTCCTTATGGTGCCGAGCAGTCTGTACAAGCTGCCGGGTCCCTTTACGCCATAATCGGTTTTTTCATATTTCCTTTTCTCTGGGGAGTGCCTGAGTCGTTAGTCACGGCAGAACTCGCCACGGCATTACCAGGAAATGGTGGTTTCGTTATATGGGCTGACTGTGCATTTGGCCCATTTTTCGGTTCCCTCCTGGGTATCTGGAAATACCTGAGTGTCGTTATAAACATAGCCGCATACCCTCCAATGTGTGCAGATTATATATCTCGTGCATATTCTCCAGCTGGATCCGGGACTGGTAGGTCGGTTGCTATATCGATAGCTGTGGTGATTCTTTGTTTGTTGAATTACACCGGGTTGTCGGTTATCGGTTGGGGGGCGGTGGTCTTGGCCGTGGTAACACTCGCACCATTTGTTTTGATTACGGCATTGGCCATGAAGAGAATTGAGACAAGGAGATGGATGGTTCAGGTAGAAAAGAAGGATTGGAGGCAGTTTTTGAATATCTTGTTTTGGAATTTGAATTATTGGGATAGCGCGAGCACTATGGCCGGCGAGGTGGAGCATGCCGAGAAGACTTTCCCAAAGGGTCTGGCTATTGCAGTGGTGATTTGTTCAGTTAGCTATTTTTTGCCGGTGATGGCCGGCACCGGAGCAATCGACTCGCCTCCGGAGGCTTGGGTGAATGGTTACTTTGCTGATGTAGCCGGTACGTACTTGTTTTTAATCTGCACTAAAATATACATCTACTTATTTAGTGCTATATCTAATCATCTCTCGCATAAGTATTTTCCAAATATTAATCTGATATTTTCCAAATATTAACTCGTACACATATATTTAAAGAGTAAGGCAATTTAAAACGAATAAGTTAATATTAAACATTTAAAAATCCGGTCTAGGAAAAAAATGTTAAATTGACATAAGCCGACGGCTGACACAGTGAAACTGTCCTTATATATTTCCATCTCTAACAAATAATTATGAGTCAATTATGTAGGGGTTCAGATCGATAACTATCAGTATCTTAATTTATTTCTGAATTATTCCATATATAGTATGTAAACTAATTAAGTACGTACGTAAAGCAATTATATATACGGTATCAATAAATTGATAAGGTACTCCAACTAATTAATACCCACTAAATAATAACTCGAATGCTTGAATTGACTAGGTTAAATTTTAAAAATCAATATTATATTAATAAATAAGATCTAAATTTACTGAATTATGATTGTTTATTAGTGTCTCATCTGCCCCCCTGGATTTTGAGTTTTAGTGGAGAATTATCGGTTCCGACTGACTTTGCTCCCCCTGGAAATTTTTTTGCCCCTCCTCTGATTGCTTAATTGGTAATTCGGATTAAATTTATAGTTAAAATTAAAATAAATCTCTTGAAATATGATTGATAATTATAATTATAAGTCAAAATATCATAAATTACAAGTCAGAGCATTATAAGTTAAAGCATTATTTTTTTATCAAATACCTAACTAGTTAATGGGTTTAAATCCGATTAGCTATTTAAACCCGATTCGATATTTTTTTGCCCCCCTGACGAAAATCCTGGATCCGCCCCTGGTCTCATTACTTGTGTGTGTGTGTGTGATGTGTAAGTGATGTAGTAGCATGTATTTCCTTCTGATTAAACAGAGAAGGCTCAAAGAGAGCAAAAAAATTGTGGCTCTTTTTTCAAATTTAGATAATTATTATTTCGTTGGAGATCGTAGTGGACTAAAATATGCTCCTAATTAATTAAATTTAATGAACCAACTCTATTGTATATCCTATAGGCATGCTTGGAGGCAACTGGTTGAAATACTGGATCCAGGCTGGTGCTGTTCTCTCGTCGATCGGCCTCTATGAGGCTCAACTGAGCAGCGCTGCATTCCAACTGTTAGGCATGGCCGACCTGGGTCTTCTCCCACGCGTCTTTGCCGTTCGTGCACCGAAGTTTGACACACCATGGGTCAGCATCTTGCTCTCGTGCCTAATCACACTAACCATCTCATTTCTCCCTTTTGAAGACATCGTCTCCACTGCCAATATTTTGTACAGTCTCGGGATGCTTCTTGAGTTTGCAACCTTCCTTTGGTTGCGTAGGAAGTACCCCGATCTGAAGCGGCCGTATCGTGTGCCCCTGGGTATTACGGGTCTCTGTATCATGTGTCTCTTCCCATCAGTGCTTCTCTGCTACGTGATTGCTCTTGCGAGCCGAAGGGTTTTTGTGCTGAGTGCCGTACTGACGGCAATGGGGATTGCGGTGCATTTTTTGATGAGGTATTGCCGGTTGAGCGGATTGCTTAAGTTCACCGATAGCGAAGGAGAGGTAGAAGAAGAGAGAGAGGAAAGGATAGTGCTTGGACATGAAGAGGAAATCAATGGCGTTGTTTAGAGAGGTTAATTAAACATGCAAACTTCACACTGCATTAGATAGATTGTTGCTACATGTACAACTGGTACATGTACAAAACCATTTTCTTACTAGTTTGGGCCTTAATGGGCTTAATGGTCCAGCTTGTAAGTATTTTATTGCGGCCTATAAATAAAGAGAAAAATTGCCCTGTTTCTAAGTGTCTGATACTGAATACTGATACAACAGGGGCTTTTGTTATTTCTGTTATTCCAATTTCAATCATTTAACTCAATTTTTAATTGTAAATTAGAAGTCCTCATTTACAGAAATTTAATAATGAAGATTATTAATTTTCGGTCGATCGTAGTGCAAATTTTGCTGAAACAATTTTTCATGTTGCATTTTCTTTTACTCCAAAAAAGCTTTTAGTCATTTAAAATTCCACTTTACATTCTACAGCTCACTTTAATTTACATAATCATTTAAAATAATTTTTTAAAAGAATTCTCTACATTCTACTCATTTTTTTTCTGCTCTGGTCTTTAATATACAAAACATGCATAAAATAAATTCAAATAAATGGTGCTGTTCCTGCAAATATGAAAAAAATAATACACTACCTTATATGATAAATCGGTTCTTCTGTTGAAATTTAAACATTAAAACTAAAACTCAAAACTTCCATTTAATATGTTTGCATATTATCTCCGATTGGTTGACCAGTATGTGATATGTATTAATCATTTTCTCCGATTGATTGATCAGAAGCCACCATTTGATCAGTGATTTTTAAAGTGGCTTAATAAATAGTAAAAAAAATTCCAAAAAATATAAAATTTGGTCTCCAAACACATTTTAATATAGAAATCACATCTAATGATTTGGATCGATTTTTTGGACTTTAAAAATTAGAACGACTTAGTTGTACAGGACCTCAAGAACAATCGATTTGATCGATTTGATATATGCCCCCCCCCCCCGGCTCTTTTTATATATATTAATTTACTTGGTACCTTTTATGTTCTTAAGAACGACACATATATATTAGGCATTTTCCTTTTGATTAAGCATAGAATGCTCCAAGAGAACAATCATTCTTCAAGACCTCTATGAAAATGGTGGTATTTCTGCACATTAAGATAATTATGAATTATGTGGGATATATATCATAATCGAGTAAACTATATATTTATGTATGCTCATAAATTTAAATATTTAATGAACAAGTCTGTATATATCCTACAGTCATGCTTGGAGGCAACTGGCTGAAATATTGGATCCAGGTCGGTGCTGCGCGCGCTATCATCGATCGGCCTCTACGAGGCTCAACTAAGCAGCTGTATGTGTGTTCCTACTACTAGGCATGGCCGACCTGGGTCTTCTCCCGAGCCTCTTTGCCATTCGTGCTCCCAAGTTTGACACACCATGGGTCGGCATTGTGCTCTCGTGCCTTATCACACTAACCACCTCATTCCTTCCCTTCGAAGATATTGTTGCTACTGTCAATATTTTGTACAGTGTGGGGATGCTCCTCGAGTTTGCAACCTTCCTTTGGTTGCACAGGAAGTATACCCCAACCTGAAATGACCGTACCGTGTGCCCCTAGGCATCCCGGGTCTCTGTATCATCTGTCTCTTCCCATCAGTGCTTCTCTGCTATGTCATTATGCTTGCGAATCTAAAGGTTTTTGTGCTAAACACCATGCTGACTGCAGCTGGGATTGCGGTTCATTTTTTGATGAGGTATCGCCGGTCGAGCGGATTGCTTAAGTTCACCAATGGTGAAGGAGAGGTAGAAGAAGAGAAAGAGGAGGAAAGGATAGTGCCGGGACATGAGGAGGAGATCAATTGCGTTGTTTAGAGAGGTTAATTAAACATGCAAACTTGACATTGCATTAGATAGATTGTTGCTAATTAACTATTATGTACAAGTACATGGTATCAAGTACCAACCATTTTCTTACTAGTATGGGCCTTAATGGGCCTAATGGCCTAGCTTGTAAGTTAATTGTCGTGGCCTGTAAATAAAGAGAAAAATTGCCCTGCTTTCAAGTGTATGATACTATACATCATGCAGGGACGTTTGTGCAGAATCCCCACAAAAAGCACAGGCTTGTTTTCTTAGAATGTCAGTTTTTGGTGAATGCTAGTTTCCTCCAATCTTCTGTTTTTTCTGTAATTCAATTTTAATGGTAAATTGAAAGCCCTTATTTACCGAAGTTTGGTACTGAAGATTATTTATATCCGGTGAATCTTAGTGCAAATTTTGCTGAAACAAGTTTGATTGTTGTATTTTTTTTTTTTTAACTCAAAGCTTGATCAGCTCCCTTCAATTTACTTGTCACTTGGAAAAATTGTTTAAGAGAGCTCTCTACATTCTACTCATATTTAATTCTCTTTTGTGCTCTTAACTCCAGAAGAGAAGCATAAAATAAAATTTAAATAAATGGCGCCGTTCCTACAAATATGTAAAAAAATAAAATAAAAATACACTAGCGTATATGATACATCGGTTCATCATACCCTCTCCTTTTTTACAACACTAAATCGTGATCTCTTATGAAACAAGGAATGCTCATAACTATATCAAGTACAAAGCCTATGCATTATGAAAATTAACTGTACCGAAATGTACCTATCTATCAAACGGCTTTTCTAAATGTAACACGAAAGCAAATGCAACAACAGTACCAGATAGGTAGTGTAGACCAGAGCATACAATGAAACAGCATTTTGGGTGCTTTTGGAGAATGTACCATCCGTTGGTGAAGTAATACTTGTGTTGCTAAATCCGGTTAGACTTGATGGCGGTGGTGGAGAGAAAAGTGAACTCATTGGATTTGGAGCAAAACCGGTACTTCCGGTGCTTGAGCTGTTGGTGGTGGTAGTGCTTGATTGAGTGCTGCACAAAAAACAGGATTTGAAATTACAAGTTATTCTAGTGGAAATTGTTAAAATTTCTCAGATCAATAAACAATGGAAAACAATATTAGAATGAAAAACAAAGGTAATTTAGGTAACTTCTACAAATGTTGGATCCAGAAAGGTGCAGAGGGCATATATATTCCATACACTTTGTGGTGGGGCAAAATATATTTTCACTAGTGAGGTTATGGTACTATGCATAGCGCAGATTGGTCCGACTACTAATCAATATTTTCATTTTCAAAGTTCAAATAGTCAATTTGAATTGTTCATGATGATTTATGTATAAAAATGTACTTGTTCACTAAATTTTAAATTGTTTAGAATCTGTTTACTAAAAAATAGGCAAGTAAAAAAGCACTACTTTTGCATGGTCTAGAATCTTTATATCAAGTGATTTTCTACTTATCTAAAAAATAATAAAAAATTCTAATAACTATAAAATTTAATCTAGAAGTACGTTGTCATATGGAGATCATGTTGTATGGTTCATATCAATTGTTTGAACTTTAAAAATTGAATATTGATCCATAGTATGAACCAAATGCACTATGCATAGTACCATAGACTCACTAATTTCTCATTATGAGAGGCACGGTTGGAAAACTATAGGTAGATTCTGACAACATAATTAAAGGTTGGTAATGGTGGTGCTGCAAATGAATATGCTTTCTTGAGTGATACACTGGTACTGCAAATGTAATCATAAGTGGAGCTCACCTTCCAGCAAAGATGCATGAGCCATGGCCTGAAAAATAAATTTTGGGAAAAGGTGTCAGAAATTCAGGACACAATTTGAGTTCAAATTAATAACTATACATCTAAATGGAGGTTTAATGAGTCGGACTACCGTGACAACGGTGGTATTTCAGCCTAAATACCACTAACTCCAAAACCTATTATATCGTCTCCAAACCATTCAAACCGATCAACTTCACAAGTGGTGCATTTACATGCAAAATTTATAATTTTTTTTATTAATTTAGTATCAAGACGAGCAGTCAAATGCGAGATTTTTTTTAAGTTAATTTAAAACATCAATTTTTCATCATTTTTTGACCGCTTTGACTTGGTACAAAAATAATTCGAAAAATTATAAATTTTTGAATGTAAACACATCACTCATAAAGTAGACATTTATGTTAAAACGCAGCTTAGCCCCCCCAAAAAGAAACAGACTCTGCTATTGAACTTTTGTCACTAATAAATAATGCAGGTCATTTTCTTTTCTTTGAAAAAAATTCCTTTTTAATTAGTTCTCTCACTATCTCTCATTATCAGTCTCAGCTGTATATCAAGAAAAAGTAGTCCAACTCACCATGTCCCAATTGCAACCATACAAACAAAAGAAATCATCATGTCGGCATCAGGTACCAAATTTAATTAATATAGAGTTTCATTAAATGTACTTGGACAATTAGATAAAATAGAGAAACCATTAACTTCTGATGACTTCTCTTCAGCAATTACCTTATTCTCATTGGATTTTTTTTTTTTTTTGTCTTTAAAAAAAAAGTTATTTTGAACTAAATGTCAGAATCAAACTTTCAGTAGAACAAATAATAAAGGCGGTTAATGTGTTTGTTTGGCTTGGAAGTCAGGTACAAATTGTGCTCATAAAATTGCAAGTCATTAGGAGGAACAAATATGATTTTTATAGATGTTGATTCCAATAAATTCAAAGGTGCACAGACCAGACTTCGACCATTTTTTTTTTGCTTTCTTCCAGCAAGTATTTATGTTTTTATTTGTCTTATTATACAAGAAAATTTTGATCTGATATACAAATTTTATCAACACAATCACTGTTTAACCTTTTGTTCTTCTCTATCTGTTATTCCTTCTTTTTTACTCTATTGGTAATTTATCCAAGCTCATTATAAATAAATTTAAGACTGACATGGAGAATTAAAAACAAAATGAGGATTATAGAACTTACTTGGATCAGTAGTGGTGGTCATTGCCGTACCATTGAAACTACAGGTACCACCAGATGATCCGGCCTTGTGGTAATAATCATTATACGCATAAGAAGCCAATTCGACTAGATTATTCACCTCATAACAAGCTTGACCCTCTTGTATGGGCGAACAGTCGGCTCCGCCACTACCACATGCCCAGTTCAAACCGGCCTGTAGTGCAGTTGGATCTGCTGTGGCAATCGCCACGCAGAACGTGCCGACCGTGCTTGACGAATTTTGAGCTTTATTAATTTATAATAAAATGTGGAACGTATTAGTTAAGGTGCCTCAATAGTCATTCTGGTGTACATAAATATTTACAAATTATAGGGTCCTAGTGCAAATGTACATTCTTTTTTGTAATTGTGGGTCATTTTGGTGTCCAATATGTAATTAATATCTTCGTTTTATTCTTTCCTAATTGTAATATCTTCTAGTGCAAATGTACATTGTTTTTTGCATATTCCTTTCTGAATTTAATTTCTTCCTTTTTGAAATTCATTTTTTATTTTTGCCCTGGGGCAAAAGTATCATATCGAATTTGCATGGCCTTATTTTGGAGGAGTCGATAATGGAAACAGACTTCAAAAGATCATCAACTAATATTATTCAAAAAAATATACAGATAAGTTAGTTCGAAAGTACCTGATCCAACCGAAATAAAAGAGATAAGCAAGAGTATGCATATCCACCATCTTGTAGGCAACATCTTGTTATCTAAACATACAAAAATAAAACTATATTACATTAGAGAAAGCCTAATACATAGTTACCCAATTTGATGTTATAACGCTGCAATTGGGAATAAGAATGTGTGATCATAAGAGATATGGAATGCGATTTTATGAGATATTAAATATGTTGGAGATTGGTCAATAAAAAAAAACAGATATAAGAAAAGAGCAATGTTCAAACTTTGGCCAACCACTGGTGAGGAAGTTGGTACAACTAACGGTTTCTGTACTTGAGCAGGATAACATTGAATAGATATTATTATTTTTTATGCTAATCACAAGACATTGTTACACTATAGGTGTAGCATGGTGTCTTCTTAAGAGAAAAAAGATATTTGGTCCAAGATAAATAGGTCTTCAAATTTCAAACAAACATGACCCAGAAAAAAAAAATTCACATGTTGGCATGTTGCGATACAAAAGAAAAGGCTATGAATTTAAGCCAACAAATTAGCTATGAACAACCAGTTGCAGTACCAAGAAGTACATGGTGGAGCAATGAAAATTAATTTAGAAATTAAGACAGAGTAAGAGTGTACTAATGTTTGGTATTGTTAGGCCAAGATGAAAGGACCATTTGAGTACCAAAAGTATAAGGATAGAAACCAGTTACCAATCATTAGTTGAACAAAAACTGAAAATCATTCAATTGATCATTGTCATTAAAAGATAGAGTTGGCTATTCAATTCCTTTTCAGAATTTCATAAACAAGGAAATTGGCACTAACCAAGGAATCAAAATTAAGCATCATATATTCTGGCAAAAATCTTCATAAATAGTTGCTCTTAATTACTAAGAGAGTAAGAGTGGATAATGATTTCATTTTTCTTATAATATTTTACTTTGACCACTTATTATGTAAATATTTTTTCTGGTTCAGGTTCAATTTGCATGTTTTTATCTCTAAGGAAAAGGTTAAATTAATATAAAACTTTGCATAGCTGTTTTTATCTTTTAAGGAAAAAGTTATAAGGAAAAGGTTAAAATACTATTAAACTTTGCATGGCTGTTTTTATCTATAAGGAAAAAGCTAAATTAATATTAAACTTTGCATGCAGGACCGCGGTAGGACTAATGCTTTTGTCACATTGTCATACCAGTTGAATATTTTTCTTCATTTTAATAATAAAAATTTACCAACCATTCAATCCACAATACACATCTAACTATCAAAGAAAAAGTAAACAAAATTTGTACAACTAAAACTGAAAAATCAGAAAATGCAATAGAAGTTACTATTACCAAACAGCTGTTGAACAGAGTATATATACAATCCGATCTTTCTCAGAACTCTTGACTACAAACTGAATTCAGAGATATTTTTCTATTAAATAATGGTGTTAATATTCTATGTATACACGTCTACCTTTCCTTAGATTCCACTGAAGAAACGATTCTTTTACAATCCAGGGAGAGAAGAATTTTGCTTTTCTGATAACAGAGGCAAGATATTTGGTCTTATTCTGAACTTCTGTTTAATTCTATCTTTTTAAGTTTTGTTTTCTGACTTGCCTTTCTAGGACAGTGACAGGAAGTTTACTGCTATTCAATATTCAGATTCGATTATTCTTCAATAATACATGTTTTTTTTCAGAAGAAAACATATTGGAGAAATTAAATTTTATATCAAGTGCTTTTTTTTTTTTTTTTCCAATTATAGGGATCAAAACTCAAATTATAAGTAGCTTTAAAATTTCCAATTTTGAATTTGAGTTGAGAAAACAGAGGTTTTTTCTTTTCTCCAAAAATTTCTCAACCCAATTAAAATAATGAAAAATCTAAAAAAAACATGTCATAGGAAAAAGAAATAGATTATAAGAAGAGAAAAAGAACAGATATTAATACTCAAGACACGGGCATTAATTCAACAAAAAAAAAATTAAAAAAGGCTACTTGCCTGAAATCCTAAATTTCTCCTCTTCAAGCTCCACACACACTTTCCCCCTACAGAGTCAAAGAGTAGAGAGAGAGACTGGAGGCTCCAGTTACACCCTTTCTCTCTATCCAAGCCGATAGCAATATTAGCACGCAGTCAAAACTCTCTCTGTCTATCCCCCCTCTCTCTCTCTCTCAGAGCACAAAACAAAACAGAGAAATCAGAATAGAAGGTGCTAGTAAGTAGTAACAGTCTATTTTTGTCACAGTAGAGAAAATAAAAGTGATCAAGTCCGGGGTTAACACGTCACATCTCTGATTTGAAAGAGGAAAGTGATTTTATAGTCCCTTAACTTAAGTAGATAAATAATCAATTGTTTAATTCCAGTGTGAATGTGAATGAGGAAGTGTTATTGTGGGTTTTATTATATGACAATTTAATGCACGCACGCACACGGCCGCCTAACGGCTGCTCTATCGCTGACATGTGTGCGGTGTGTTTTTTGTGAGAAAGCGTTAAAGCATCACCAGGGCAACCTTTGTTCCTTTTTATCTTTTTCTACTTTAATTGACGTACTGATCCTTTCTTTTCTCCTAGTTCGGCGCCACCTTCAAATTAGAACGCAAAATGTGCTACGCCTGTGTGGCTGCTGCCAGCAATCAGCATGGCCTGGTCAGATAGTCTAAGCAAAGTTTCATAATTTAATTTTTTGAAAACAAGTTTTATAATAAATGGAGCAAAATTACTTTTGCTTTCCAATAAAAAAGCATTCAGATATTAAAGTCCGAAAATTTTCATGTTTTATAATTAAAGAGTCCGGTTAGTATGACATTCCTGTCATACTGTTTAAATTAATTTATTTTATGAGTGATGTATTTGCATGCAAATTTTTTTTTTGAGTTATTTTAGTATCAAATCAAGAGGTAAAAAATGTTGAAAAATGAATGCATTAAAATTAACTCAAAATAAAATTTTGACATTTGACCGCTTGACTTAATGCTAAATAAATTTAAAAAATTATAAATTCTGCATATAAACGCACAACTAATAAAATTAGATCGGTTTGAATATTTTAGACTCATGTTTTGAAGTTGTTTTGATAGGTTTTAGAGTTTGTAATTTATAGGCTGAAATGATATTTATGTCTTTGTGAGAGAGAATTGAACTCTCGAACTTTGAGTACAATAATCTTATAATTTTTTTCTAGCCAATTGTGCTACCTCCTCTTTCTCGAAATGACACTGATGCCATAGCTTTATTTTTGTGACCAATTAAATTAAGAATGTCTTTCATTTATAGAAGTAGAAGATAACTCAAAGGCACATCTTTCAATCATCCTGATATATGTTAATATATAACCACATAAAAAATGCAACGCATTAAAACCTCTTCTGAACTTAGTCGTATTCTCAAGTAGTGCAATATCAATCATCAATTATTAAGCATAACATATATATTTCCAATTCATGAGGCCATATAAACCATTAAATATGATCAAGGGTGAACCAAACACTTCTCATTTGCTACATTTGTAATATAAATTTTCAAATGTAAAATATTTTATAATTTGGGTTTTCGTGATTTTATACGTCCATTTAAATAAAAGAAAGATAAATTAAATTAAGAAAAAGAGAATCCTGACCAAACAAATTTTGGCGGCTTGTATGTGTCGAAATGCAGTATAAAGAAATTAGTTGGTTTGTCACAATCAGAAATAATGGAACGTTCTACCTTTCACTTTTGTAACTAATATCATTATAATTATAATTAATATGGTCTACAAGAGTACAAATCTAAGCCTTTTTCATTTGAAAATGATTTCGGTTTGTGCGTCGTCGTTCACCATATATACGGATAAAAAAGACTTTTACTAATTCAAAATTTAAAGGTTACTAACTTTGTACGTAAATAATTTGATCATTGGTGTGGATAACGATTATTATTTAGGGGTGAAAACGGAGCAGATATATAGGAGTAAAATTATATTTATATTTATTTTTATTTTTTGGATATGGATACGGAGCGAATATTATTCGGTGTTAACATTTTTCTGCAAATTGCTGATCGGAAAAAATTGATAAAAAAAAAAGGCTTACATCGCAGGGTTGGGAGCATGTCGGATACCCTTTGGACTGATCTCTTGTCCAAAGGGTCTTTAATATCGTTTGATTTAGTGACTGAACCGACGTGGACCAGTATCCTCTGCGGAGTTTTTCCTCGCAGAGCTGATCGGACGGCCCAGATTTAATCTCAGCCGGTAAGTGCTCAGATGATGGAGGGGGAGTATTAATTTTGCTTTAAAATTCGTGTCAAAATCTTATTTGATCCATCCGATAAAAAACGAACGGACATAATTAAAAGAACCGCACAGCTCCGCAGGTAAAAACTCCGCAGAGAATGCGATTCCGAACCGATGTAGAAAGAAATACATAATTTTACAATTCTTGTACGGAGAGCCAACTTTTATTTTTTGTTTATTGCACTCCAGTTCTTTGAAAACTGGACATGTGTAGTACACTTATTCAAGAGAACAAAAATTTTATTGAAAATATGGATCTTTCAAGTTCTAACAAGACATCAATTTGTTCAGTTATATATTTATTTTTCTGAAAAAAAATTCTATCAATTTCATCCTTATTTATAAGCATATTTGTACAAAATTATTTAAGTATCTATTTAAATACATGCAAATTGCTAAAAGAATAAGAAACAACCAATTGCACGAGTTAAATTTTTATTCGTTATTTCCATCTTTATATTTTTATTTATTTATTTTTGAAATAAAATTGTCAGATTAACATTTGATTTTATAATAAAAAAGAGAATTCAAAGGTAATGGACCATTTATTGGTGTTCGTGTTGGTGTTCAAATAAGAAACAAATAGTTTCCTTCTTTAATTTAGATGACATAAAAAGCAATTCTCTATTATATCTTATCACTCAATCCGACGATTAACAAATCCTTGGATTCAAATAAGGGCATCGGACCTATTCCCAACCGAATTTGTATGCTTTGAGATATCTCAAACTTTGCGTGACTTTTTGGAGTATCTCGATCGTTCAGATACGTTCTAAACAAATCTCAAAGCTCAAATAATACTGGTACCCTACGCTGCTCCGAATAGACACCGGACACGTCGGTCATGCAAAAATTGAGATATCTCAGAGAATACGCACCCTTCCCAACCAACTGGGTGCGTATCCTCTGAGATATCTCAATTTTTGAGTGACCAACGTGTCCGGTGCCTATTCGGGAGAATGTAAGGGGCCAGGATTATTTGAGCCTTGAGATTCGTGCAGAACGTATTTGAACGATTGAGATATTCCAAAAATTCACGCAAAGTTTGAGATATCTCAGAGGATGCGAATTCCAACCGGCCAACTCCATTAGTGTGGAATTCGCATCCTCTGAGACATCTCAAACTTTGAGTGAATTTTTGGAATATCTCAATCGTTCAAATACGTTCTGCACGAATCTCAAAGCTCAAATAATACTGCCCCCTACGTTCCCCGAATAGGCACCGGACACGTCGGTCCCGCAAAAAATGAGATATCTCAGGGTATACGCACCCATTAGTGGCACTGTGCGAGAGGGTTTTGAGATTTTATATGGCAAGTTAGGGGTCGGGTCAAAAAAATAGTTACACCGTACAATTGGAGAAGTGGATCGGGTGCGGTGCGATCCGAATATTATAAATAGCAATTCTAAAATTTCTACTTCTTCAAATCTGATCATTCAATAATTTCTGTTCACTTATCTCAAAACAATTAATTTTTGTACACGAATTTCAAAACTATTCAACAGTTGAATTTGAAAAAACATAAATTGTAAGGTACGTAAAGAATCAGAGAAGATTCGGATCCTACAATTGATGTGGTGTTAGGTAGGTCCTCATATTGACACGAATTCAGATCCAGTGAAGTAACCCAATCCTTGGATTTAAAATCAGGATTGTCTGATTTGAATCCGACACAATCCATCCATATTTAGAGCGCACACATTCCGAAAACAAATTTGAATATCAAGATAATTTCGAACGACGGATTCGAATTGGACGGTCTTGATCCAAAATCCAAAAATTGAGTTACATTAGGATCCACACCCTATTGATACTGCATGCTTCATTCAAAACCGACTGCAGAAAATAATTTAATAATTCTAAATAAAATACTATATTTACGGTACAATTTTTTTTAAATAAAGATGGTTATCAAATCATTCAACTCTAAATATTTATAATAATAAAATTCACATTTAAATTTCGAATCTATGACCTTTCTTACATAAGTTATTATAATATTAATTAGGTACTGCGCTAAATGTTGATACTCAATGGTATATATAATTTACCTTGTCAGATTCGAAAAAAAAGCTTCAGAAAAAGTTTCAATTTTGATGTATTTGACGAGATATTGGTTTGTGAAAAAGTTCCAATTTTTCAATGTATTTTACTGAACTCTAATAAATTATCTTGCTCTTGAGGTTAAGTACTCTTACAACAAATGTTTTTTTTTTTCAATGTATTTACAAATATATTACAAATTTCCTCCTTTTTTTTTGCCTTTTCTTAAAGTAATGGTTAGTTGATGATAGCACACGAAGAAAATAAAAAAAGTGATTGGTGTGATGGGGAAGGTACGTGTTATTGTTAGCCAACAAAAAAGAAAGAAAAAAATAGATGTTCTCACCAAATCCTCATTTTTTTACTTGGGAATAAAATGTCCTTTTCCAACAATTCAAGTTTGTCTACACCTCTCTTCAAATGGAGAGGGGGATGTCCAATGCCCATCGGATCAAACTCGGTTTGATGGATGGTTTTTACCGTTCGATTCACTTCAAAATCTATGTGCATCACTTTATATCCGTATTGTTTGCTTTAATATCCGTGCACACATATTTTAAAGCGGATCGGACGGTAGAAACTACCCATCAGACCGAGTTTGGTTTGATGGGCATCGGACACCCCCCTCTCCCCTCTTCAAATTAGCTCTGATTGGACTCCTGTCTCACGTTTTTTTTAATAACATAACTCATAACTAGTTAAGTGGCCCCACATTGCAGCGAGAAGAAATATTAATTGGGTAGATGTAATAAATTATATTCGAGGAGTACCAAAAGAAATTCATTAAAAGAGTAATTAATAATATAAGAAAAAATCGTTAGATGAAAACATAATTTTTCATACTCCAACAGAATTAGTATATTAGTTATATTTTATACATGAACAGAGTGTTATGAACGTGATCTATATATTAAAATGTGTTTGGAGATCAAATTTTATATTTGAAAACTTGCTACTATTTTTTTAAATATTACAAAATTATTATTTTTGAATGCTTCAAATTTTTTAAAGTAATAATTTTATACCTATCTAAAAAGAATAGTAAAAAATTTGAATAAGAGATCAGGGGATTCAAATATGTTGTGACCATTCGCAGTGTGATCAGTACCCTAAAATTCCTGTTTTTTTAAATACAACTGTTAAATTGTTTTGAGATTCATGTACATAAATTTTTTTAAAGTAATAATTTTATACCTATCTAAAAAGAATAGTAAAAATTTTGAATAAGAGATAAGGAGATTCAAATATGTTGTGATCATTTGCAGTGTGAACAGTATCCTAAAATTTATGTTTTTTTAAATACAACTATTAAATTGTTTTGAGATTCATGCACTGAAAAATTATTTGTTTCGAGATATGTGCACAAAAAAAATTAGACAACTAGATTTGAAAAAACAAAAATGGTAGGATACTGTTCACATGTGAAGAATCGCAGCAGATTTGAATCCGAGATCAGGGATAGGGATCAAAAGACTTGGAACGACATGCGTGGCTCTAATCATACATTTGAACTGTTTCAAAAAGAGCCTTTATTTCTTAGGAATCAAGTTCTTTTAGCTGAATTAAGAGCCTAAGATCGATTCCAAAATTCTTTAAACCTTAGCCGTCAATTTATTGCTAGGCCTCATATGCGTTAGCCCAAAACGATTGGCCCAACTTTTGCTGCTTTTATATAGGCCAGAGAGGAGAATCTAGAATTTATCCGCCTATATATATTCTGTTATTATGAATGTATTATAAGGGTACGTTTGGGTGAACTTTAGAATAGCTACTGTTTATAATAGTAAATAAGTATAGCTGCTGTTTAAGAACAGTACTATTCAGAACAGTGAAAAAGTTGTTTGGATTGCATATTTAGAATAGAGTTTGAATGAAATAGCTACTGTTTAATGATTTATATGTAAAATTAAATATAATACAATATAATATTAATTCAAATATTAAATGTAATATAATATTATTCTAAATATTAGATTAGTATTAAATAAAATATTATATTAAATATAATATAATATTAGTTTAAACATTAAATGTAATATCATATTATTTTAAAAATTAGATTAGTATTAAATAAAATATTAAATTAAATGTAATATAATATTAGTTTAAATATTAAATGTACTATAATATTATTTTAAATATTAGATTAGTATTGAATAAAATATTAGTTTATATATAATACAATGTAATATTAATTTAATTATTAAATATAATATAATATAATATTAATTTAAATATTAAAATGTAATATAATATTATTTTAAATATTATATTAGTATTAAGTAAAATATTAGATTAAATATAATATATTATTAGCTTAAGTATAATACAATATAATATTAGTTTAAATATTAGATTAGTATTAATATTGAAAGTAACAAATACTATTCCATGTTTTTGTAAAAATAGCGAATAGCAATGCTATTTTAAGAACAGTAGCTATTCCGAATAGCTCTATTTCTTGTTTGGATGCATCATGTTCCAAATAGCAATGTTATTCTAAAACAATAGCTATTTTTGTGCATCCAAACATACCCTTAATGTCATTCATTTTGTTCAGCTAATTATGTGAAAAATTTAACATTCAAATTTATAAGAATATATATTAAAAAATGATCCAGCTTTAGTTATTCGGGAATAAGTTACTAAGTGATAATTAAATGCTTGAGCAGACTCGAGTGGATCATATCAACAAGATTGATAATTTTTACCATAAGCAACTCAAAATCATGCATATAAAAATCTAACAGTAACAGTAGGAACTGAAATAAACCAAAACATAGGAACTAGTACACAGAGAACTAGAACCGGTATCATACTTCAGTTAGCTAAATTAAATAAAAGATAACTACAAATCTTAAATTAAAACTAGCCTAAAAATCACTAAGCAAACAGTACTGGTATTTCATTTCTACTGGTCCTATTCGCTTCTCATGAAGATAGCTGCATCAAGTGTATTTGCTACTTCCAACTCTGACAACATGTGTACTGGTACCGTTCCAATTACACTGGTACCTGTTCTTCTGGCCAGATTGGCAATGTCATGAGGCTGCTGCAATGTCTCTCTGCCAAAAGCCTTAATGTACCGTCTGTTTTCCTGGTATCTCAAATTCATGAGACGCAAGTAGGGGTGTTCATTGGGTCCGGTTTAATCGGTTTTGGATCGAACCGAATTAGATCGGTTCAAACGATTTGTTTTTTTCAATTTAATAGTTCGGTTCGGTTCGGTTTATTTTTTAAAACCGAATTATAACTTCGGTTCGATTTGAAAATTTTCGAAACGGAATAACCGAACCGACCGAACTTTTATATATTATGAATTTGGTCCGGACGCCTTGGTTTATTTCTTAATACCTTGATTTTATTTTTTTAATAAATTGCTTTAAATATTTTAGTTTATTTATTAATATCCTGATTTATTTCTTAATACCCTGATTTGATTTTTTAATAAATTGCTTTAAATACTTTGGTTTATTTCTTAATATCCTGATTTATTTCTTAATACCCAATTTATTTCTTAATATACTTCGGTTTATTACAAAACAATTTCCTTAAATAAAAAAGTTAATATATTTCGGTTTGAACCGAACAAACCGAAATAAAACTTTGGTTCGTTTAGATTCGGTTCTATTTTTGAAACCGAATTATAAATTTGGTTTGTCTAGTTTATTCGGTTTCAACCGAACCGAACCGAACCGAACCGAACCGAGAACACCCCTAGACTCGAGGGAGAGGTAGGGTTTCGGCGGGTTTGCGCATGGGGAGAGAAAGGAGGACATGAGGAAGGAGGGATCGGTAGATGAATAAAGTTGCAAACACAGAGAGAGGAGAGGTGTATTCCATCTCCGTTAATTTTTTGAAGCGCTTATCAGTAGTGCGAATTTTAAAGCAAATTCAATGCTCCAAAATGAGATAGCAGATACATCATTTAACTACCGGTAGTTTCCTAACCTTATTCTACAAAATATATACACTGTGAACAAAAATTAATCACCCACAGTTATATTTTTAATCAAAAGATCTGAACAAAAATATTTCCTCTAATCATATACCTAAAAAATGGAGCAGAAGAAGAAATACCCTAGCTGCTGGGTTTAGAAAGAATGCTCAAAGCAAGACAGAACCTATCTCTATCGAATTGTTAAAAAATAAAAAATAATGCATACGTATCAACGAGGGGATGAGCTTGGGTCCGATAGGCTTCATAACTGTCCGATCCACTTTAAGATTCTTGCGCACGTATATTAAAGCAACACGAACGGATCTTAAAGCAGATTGGATGGTGATGCAGCTCATTGAATCCAGTTTGAGTCCAATGGACATCAGACCCAAGCTGCTCTCATCTATGAAAACTATATAATTCAAAACTTATGACGAAATGTGACAGCTGCCATCTCTTTTCTACCGAATTTAAAAAAAAAATTGATTCGACTTATTGAATTCAACGTAATTCTGACCGAATGAAATATAGTATTCTTATTGCAAATTTTTACAGTTTTAAAAAAAAAAATTGGATAGGAACCATTCAGCTCTATTTATAATTTTGAATAGGAATCATTAAGTCCGGCTTTTTTATATTTATTAAGAACAAGATACTTCTCAATTTAATCATTTCTACATATAAAATATTTCCTGTTTACACTCCTATCTAGGACCAAATAAGAAAGGTAGAAGTTTAGGAGAAAATTTTGAGTCTGATGGATATTGAAACCATCTAATCCACTTTAAAATTTGTGCACGTTCTGTATATTTGTGTGTACAAATTTTAAAGCAGATTGGACAGCCCCAATTTCCATCAGATCTAAATTCGCTTCCGATGTCCATCACAGTCGAGTTGAACTAAAAGTATGGAAATGATGAAAAAGTTTAGTCAGATGAAAGAAAAGATTATATGTGATAAGGAGAGCAGCTTAGGTCCGATGGGTTCTTTTACTGTCCGATCCTCTTTAAGATCCGTGTAGATTCACTTTAATATCAGTGTGCACGGATCTTGAAGCGAAACAGACGGTCATGAAGCCTATCAGACTTAGTTTGAGTCCGATGGACATCGGACCCAAGCTGCTCCCGTGATAAAGATAAAGAAGCACCAAATTCTTGAAGTCCTAACTTGGATTTAATTTAAGGTGGTTTATTCAGTTGGATTTGTTTATCTAATAAATTTACTAGGTCGTAGTTTCAAAAATCAAAATCCAACTTGCATTTTACATAAATTTTTAATGTTTTCAAAATATTAAAATACGTTCTTTAAATCAAATTTCGTAATTGTCTTAACATAAAATATTTCAATCCTCAAGCCCAAAAAGGACTTTTAGCCGGATCCATTTGGGCCCAACCAAAAAGGCCGAATAGTAAAGCACATCCACACCGTCGAAACAAAAATTTCTAGAAGGGCAACTAATCGCACGGTCAGAACATGTTGTGATCCCCTATATGAGCTCACAAGCGGGTCGCTGAAACCCTTTTCTATCCACGACGCGTACGAACCTTCTGGAAAAAGAGAAGGCATCCAATCCATCCCGCTCCCCAGGTATTCTTCATTGCCCCCCTCTTTATCGCTTCTTCTCATTTCTAGGGTTCTCTATCGGCGCCGTAAATTCTTAAATCGTCAAGGTAAAATGAGTAGTTTTCTTCTCGGTTTTGCTTTTCGAGTCCTGTATTTCTGTTTTGGGTCTCTTATTTCTCAATTTCAGGTGAAATGTTGGCGTAGGGTTCTTCGTCCATCGTTCTTTAATTGGTTTTATTTTAGGTAGAGCCAAGCGATAAATAATTTCATCAGGAATCCGATTTGTGATTTGTTAAGGACATTGGTTAAATTTACGGTTAAAACGTGTGTCCGTGTATATGTTTTGATTTTTTTTATGGGTGTTCGATGGCTTTTGCTTGGTTCCGTGCAAAATCTTATTTTGTTTTTGTAGTCTCCCAAAAGCACCTGAATTATATCATCTCGTACCACAATAGTCGAATTTCCTTCAAAAACAAAGCATTTATATTATTTCCAAAGCTCAAGGATGAGAGTGGTGAGACATTCTTTAGACTCGTTATTTAGACTCCTTCCCTCTGACCTTATAAAACCCAAGATTGGGAGGGGCCCCCAAGAATGGAAGATAATTAGACTCACTAAAAAATTAACAACAGGATGATCAAGATTTTTATTCACAGTTTAAAGATCCATGGAATAAAGTCTACTACCCATGGGAGTGGGCTATGAATATGTAATTGGATTTTTATCCTTGACTTGTTAATTCTTTGCAAGTACAGGTACTCATTTCTGTTAGGGTGAATTTAAGCTACTTAATTGCCAGAAGTAATAGTTTAAGCTTACATGTGGATAAATAGGGTTGCTTTCTGAAATATTGGATGTTTAGTTTGTTAAGTAGTTACTGGCTTTAGGTGCCAATAAAAACTCGACATGTAGAAATTATCTAAATTTTATTGACCGGACAGGACCCCTAATCGTTCCTTTTTCCCAAAAAGCACGCTCAAGTTTCCCATCTGCAGATTTAATCACTATTAAGTGTCTTACAGAGCTTTTGTTGTTTCCTCTCCAAGGAGATTCTTTGTTTGGCAATGTAATACTGTTTTTAATATCTTGATCCTGTAGAACAAGAAACCTCATGCATAATCAGAAAAGAAATAGGATGCATCTTGTGTGCAAATGAAATCTAGACGGTATCAGTTATCACATTGTGCTTCTTTCTTCTCAACAAGGATGAGGAAAAAAAATATAGTTAACATTTTTAACGTTTGGTTTTAGTGGGGTGCCAAGTATAATTATGATGTTCTGGTACTGTGCCTGAGTTAAATCTAATTAATAATAATTGTGCACCAATTCCGAAGTCCCTGGGATGCTTGAGAACAGTAAAAGACAAAGCTGATAGTAAATTTTACTCTATTATCTCTGCTGGAGCTTACTACTTTGCTTTTGATTTTCAAATTCTAGGTCGACAAGCAGGAACTGGAAGAATGAGGGGAAGGAGCTACAGTTACAGTCCGTCACCGCCGCCAAGGGGCGGTTATGGCAGGAGAGGGAGGAGCCCCAGCCCGAGAGGCCGCTATGGCCGTGGCAGAGATCCGCCCACCAGTCTCCTTGTTCGTAATCTTCGCCGTGACTGCAGGTTCGTCGCTGCTCTCTTCGTTTACATATTTCCGTCTTTGTATAGTAAAGATATACCAGCATTTCCAGCAATGAATCCCAGGGTTCAGTATGTGCATGCTAGATTTTGGTGGGCTTGCAGCATTTCTGGTAATCTTGGGATGGAAATGACATTTTATTGAGTGGTGTGGTACCAAAATTGATGAATGGGGGTTAGTTGCTACTTTTGAGGCTATATGAAGTGTAATTTGTCTAGATTATGGTTCTCTATTAAAGAAATGTTCTATTCTGCAATGAAATTCTTGAACAATTTACCAACAGTTTTGTTGATTGATTTTCAGGCCTGATGATCTCCGTAGGCCTTTTGGACAATTTGGCCGTCTGAAGGACATTTACTTGCCACGGGACTATTATACTGGGTAAGCAAATATGACGGTTTCTGTACACGAGACATCAAGATATCTGGAAAACTATAAAGAAGTTGGTATACTTGTGTTTCTTGTACATTAGTAATGAAATACATGTGAATTTATTTTCTCGAGGATCTTTAGATTTAACAGTTGTAAAAGAGTATGGAAGAGACTTACAAGTGTTAAGAGTTCTCTCTTTTGAAGAGACGAAGCAATTGCAAGAAATAAGAGACTAAGAGAGAGATTAGAGTCTCAACTCTCAAGATAACAAAGTTTGAAGAACTTGAAGTCTGTGTTTTTTATATCCAAGGTTAGCTGCCAAGCAATTGCTCTATAGGTGTAATCCTGCATTACAATATGCCTTTTTATTCCAGTTTTGGAAATCATTGTAGGTGTCTATTGAGTTGAAATTTTTTCTTTGGTTATCTGTTGTTGTTTTCATGAATTTTCTCTATTTATAGTAGCCAATTCCCAGTTTCATTTCTTGTAAACTTCCTATGGAAGGGAAAATATAATAAATTCAGTTGTTTTTGTATTTTTTTTTGTGAGCTGTAAATCTGTCAGCGTAAAATATAATTTAATATCTATAATGCTGACACTCTTCCATTTGATTTTTTTACAGTGATCCACGTGGATTTGGGTTTATACAGTACTATGACCCTCGTGATGCAGAGGAGGCCAAATACCAACTGGATGGTCAGGTTCTTCTTGGGAGAGAAATAACCGTTGTATTTGCAGAGGAAAACAGGAAGAAACCAACTGAGATGAGATCCCGGGAGAGAGTAAGGTAGCTAATTTCCCGCTTCCTTTTTATTTTTTTTATTGGATGCTTTTGTTGTGGAGAACCTAGTTTTACATCGGCCCTTGAAACCAGCTTGCTATACATTTTGATCTGTTGAAATGAGAAACAAAAGAAAATCACAGTTTAGTAGCTTCATCAGTATTATGATTGTGTTACTTAAACCCGTATGGTGGGTCAAACATTTTGGGTCTGGTGGGTGAGGCCAATGTTCTTCACTGAGTAATCAAATGGTTTACTTTTGATTATTTGGTTATTTTGGTCTCTAAATTACCAAACTATTGGCTTTGATACTAGGCTTCATGCCTAGAAGTCCAATTCTAGTTGATTTATCTTCTTTTTCAGCTTTTTGTAGTGTTTTAACTGGGCCTATTTTGTTAAATCGTAATTTCTATCGTGAATCCTTGAATTTTTGTATTGAATTGAATTGTTACGAGTAAATTTTTTATCTATTGGGTTACGTAAAATTTATGCACAAGTTTATATGCACATATACCAGAATCCACTTTCAAATTTCTTATTCAGTGATCTGTTCATTTTCTAGATAAATTCTTGACTTATTGTTGAAGAACAACAAAAGTAAAAGAGAGAAAAAAAATCCAAACTTGTCCCTTTGACCTTATCAAAACAAATGTATAAATGAGCCTCTCCTGTCTTGTGTACAAGAGAAATGAATTGAACAAAGAGAAAAAAATGAAAGAGGAGATTGTTGCTTATTTAGAATTACTGAAATAGCATTGTCTGAATTGCACAATTTCTATCGTATTATATATCATATTGATAAATCATTCCGATTGAAGCGATTCACTTCTCTGACACAAAATCAGTATATGCATTGTTGAGGTCCTGACTTGTATTGAACCATGCAATTCATACATATGCGTTTGGATGAGTCAAGAACAGTGAGAGGTAGTAGCTATCCCAATTTTGAGGATAGTAGCTATCCCAACATTTTGTTGGATTAGTAGAATAGTGAGCTATCCCACAAAAGACAAACAAAGAATAGTGGCTATTCGCTAATCCAATCACCCAAACGTAGATTAGTAGCTCGGAATAGTGCTAATCCGGAATAGTAGCTATTCTTCACCCATCCAAACGCACCCTGCACAGTACTGGTCACAGTGATACATCTTTTGCCAAAATTTCATGGAAGGATCTTACACACATGGCAAGAATTTGCTCTTTGCCATTGTTTTCCTTTAGGTGACGAGAAGTAAAATAATAAGGTGCTAACTTAATGTGGTATAATATATAGCAGCCGGAGGTCGCATGATTATAGTAGGAGGTCAAGGTCTCTTCGGGACTCGAGGTCTCCTTCTCCCAGGGGAAGATCAAGGGCTAGGTCCCGCAGCTACTACTCTCCTTCTCCTAAGCGCGCTGACCGTTACTCCAGGTACTGCCTATATAGCTTTTTATTTATGGATACATAGTTGGGTGATTTCCATAATGGCTGTGCAAGTTTTATTGGTTAAACTCGAGTTTCAATATTTCACTTGGGGTTTGAGTATGGCTTTTCTGTCTTGTGGCTTGTGGTTTAAGACAATAGAAACTAATTTGCATGATATAGGAGGGTCTGCTAAATTTAAGAAATGAAAAATTAGAGCAGTTTCTGAAGACAGAAATGTAGATTAAGTGCTGTTATCAAAGTTTTGAAGTCTAAGATTTACTTGTAACTCGAATAGAAGACAAATTTGCAGCAGAACCACAATGTTAATACAAGCAAAACATCCATTCACCTGAGGACATCTAAATTTGGGAGCAAAGTACATGGGGTCCCTTTTTGCCTCGCTTGTGTTCACCACTTGTCACTAGACTCGGGAGAGCACAGCCTAACTGCCCGTCAATTTTGTTTTTCTACTGTAAAATGTAACTGTGTGAGGTGTCATATTCATATTATGAGGGCTACAATACCATATTGAATGAAGGATTTTATTATCTATTTATAAACTGTAGGTCGCCATCTCCGAAGGGCAAGAAGGGAAGAGAACGGTCTATCTCCAGGTCCAGGTCTCCGGTTGCCAGTCGGTCCAGAAGCCTGAGCCCAGTTGACGATTATCCAACTAAAAATGGTGATAGTCAAGGCAATAATCATCGGGACAAGCCAGTATCTCGCTCCCCTTCCCCTGTTCCTGTTAGGCGCGCTCGCTCTAGGTCTTACTCTGAGTAGCTTTGTTTAGGTGTAATATTTTATATAAAATATTAGTCTAGTTTGCTGTGCTAGGATTTTAATCAGAGTTCTGAGGTGTCCTTGAAGATAACTATGGTATGACTTGTGGAAGGATGTTTTGTTCTAAATTAATGAGATTTGTATTATGGGATGTTTAAGTTTGATATTTGTGGTGCTCTGACAATTTGATTCAGACTTTTGGAGGGGTCTTCATTTTGGGCTACTGTTTGGACTGAAGTAACTTGTACTATTTGCAGTCGTTCTTCATATCTAGTTTATGTGCTTTGGGTAAATTGTACAAGGCCCCAAACGTTCTTGTTGGCAGATCATCATTATTGTACTACCTTCAACTCTTCAAGTAGCCATTCTCAAGTAGCCGTTCTTTCTAAAGCTTCGAAATACACTTGAAATGTATCAAGTTTTTTTGCAACTCGTCGTCAGTTCGGGGGAAGTGCTTATTGGTGCCCATGCCTTTTTTTGTCAGGTCTGAGAAAACTCATTTTATTATGTCAGTCTATTCAATTTCAAAATATGTTGCATCTCTTTTTCGAATGGTACTTCTGATTTGTAAAGGCTACTTGTGTCTCCATCTGCTGAAGTATGAAAATATTCTCTAATCTTATATGATCAACTTATTTTGATGACGACGTTTCAACTCATCAATTATCATCTAATCACCGAAAACATTTTATTCATCTAATCACCGAAAACATTTTATCTAGAAACAGGCGACAGGAAGTCCGAGGGAAGTGCTAATGATAGTTATATCATATCATCTGTTACAATAGTAGCAGTCTTGCTGGGGAAAAGTATGTAAAGCTACAAAATTATATCTTAATAATAGGAGTGTTACCGTTGGCAATTGCTCAGCTAAGTTTCTAAATTGATATGACTGTTGGTTCTATGGAAATTTTTTAATTATGATGATTGCTTGATAAGAAATAACATAATATATCGGGGAACAAATTCCCTCAAATTATCTCCATAACATATCCGGAAATTTGAAATCCAAGTTTGGAAAGGTTCATCAAATAAAACAGCACCTCGAATTTGCCATCTCAAGGGCTCTCAACAGATAATTTGACCGCTAGCTTTAAAGAACCAAGTTGCAAAAACAATGTATCTTCGATCAACTTACGCCGTCATTAAGAACCAAAAAGACCCTGTTAAGTGTTAACATGATATATCAGGTTAGGTTTATGAGGCCACGCGTCAACCCCTTGAGCATTTATAAATCTGAGTGATGTCGCAGCAGCTTATCTTCTGAGTTGCACTTAAAATATTTACGCAGTACACGCGTCACAGCTTCAATATCCAACCAGTCTAGGCGTGAGAGGTGGGTTGCTTTATTTGTCCTTTCCGTTATTTTTTTATTTAATTAAATGTATGATCTTTTCACAAACTCGACGAAGTCGTTAACTCGTAACCAAACCAGCCGTGGGGGTACGCAGGTTTGAATCAAGTTAAAGTGCTTTCTCTATCTGTGTGTATATTAATAATAAAAATTAAAAAAATAGAAAAACATTCGCCGAGTCTAAGGAAACAGCTGTCATGTTCTGTTCCAACCTGGAAATGTCAACATCTATCTCCGACTAAGCTGACTTTCTTACTTGTTTATACGCCATTTGTCATCTACTCAAATTTTATCCATTTAACAAATTTATATATAATACTATGCATATTATTTCTAATTTGTGCAAACAGAGAACAATTTAAACCATTTTTTAAAAATGTTTGACCCCTTATAACCCAATCCTATCTGCCTTATCTTTTACGCTCTCAAGTCTTACCCACCAACATTTTTGTTTAGTTTTTGTTATTACTATCATTATTGTGCACGGTTCTAATTTGGGACAGCAAGGCTGTTGAGTCATTAAAATTATAAATTTGACAAAAAGTTCACTAAAAACTTGACTCTTGGCAGGTCTCTTTGTATGTGTTGTCCGGAAAGAGGAGGACTAATTAATCTGTATATATACTTCGTCACATTGATAGAAATAATAAGATTATATTATAAATGAAATAGTGATGAGACGACGAGAGCAAAAAAAAAAAAAAAATGAAAGTCTAATGTCTTTGGGAAAAAAAAATCTACGTGTCCACTTTAAAAGAACTTAGATTTATGTTTAATTCATAATTAATGCTGCTTGATGCAAGTGTATATTTGCAATAGGAGTGTCAATAAAATTGTTTTTATTTGTATTCTATTTATATCTTATCAGTAAGACGAGTATGATTAAGAATTAAATCGTTAGCTTAACTGATATCGATACGAGAAAGAAATTTTGTTTGCTATCTCATGCATGTTATTTATAAGATAATTGATATATATAATAGAGTAGAACTAGGGTGTTCCTAGGAGTACCAAATCCCTTTGTACTCTAAAATCTATCGGATTAACTTTGAATGATGAATCCAAACCATTGAAATCCTTCTACCTTACGAGTGATGCGTCTATATGTGAAAATTTTAAAGTTTCAAATTAATTTAGTATAAAGTCAAGTGGTTAAAAGTCTTCCAAAAAAATGAATGCATTAAAATTAATTTAGAAACCTTCTAATTTTGACCACTTGATTCTATACTAAATTAATTCAAAATTTTAAAATTTTCATATGTAGACGCATCACTCGTAAGGTAGAAGGATTTCAACGGTTTGGATTCATCGTTTGAAATTAATCCGATAGATTTTAGAGTTAAGAGTACAAAAGAGCTTGGTACTCCTAGGAGCACCCTAGTTCTACTCTATATAATATCATATATTTTTATAATTTTATCTAATTAGTAATTTACATTAAGATTGTTTTGTATCATATCTTATATAATTTTATTATAATTAATATATATATATATTTAAAATATAATGAGACTAACAATTATATTTTGGAAATTTTATAATATGTGATGTGCTTAAAATAATATATTTATTTATCGGTATATTTTTGGATTAGATTATATTGGATTCCAAATTATTTGATCATTATTTATTATCATATTTTATCCGTTAACTAAACATAAAAAATAGCTTATTAATAAAAAAAAATCAATTTTAAACGACTATAAGTATAAACCTATCTCCAGTATTTAGTAACCCACCTCATTTAAACATTTTAAACAAAAAAATGAGTGAGTCTATGTTACTATGCATATCACGGGTTGATCCGTAATACGGTTCAATATTTCCTTTATCCAAAAATTATAAAATTCGGTCTAAAAATACATATTAATATAGAATTCATGTTGAACGGTTCGGATCGACCATTAAGATTTTAAAAAAGAAAATATTGGACCATAGTACGGACTAAATCATGATATGTATAGTACCATAGACTCACTCCAAAAAAATTATATATAGATTTATGAAAATTTTGTTTTTAAGAACCAATCTTTTATAATAACATAGGTATAAAATTTGAAAGCTTGCCATCTATCTTTCCTTCAAAGAATAAAGATTTTTTTTTTTTTTTTTTTTTTGGAGCCCACTTCGCCACATGTTTTGCTGTACCAATTACACACTGACACCGGATCCATTTTCCGTGGTACCATGATACCATCCCCTCAATTTGAAGTACAAATTTGGTGAAATCATAATTGCAACCGGAAATATTTGACTTAGTCATCTGAACCAAATCTTATATCTGTTGAAAAAGTTTCAAATAATGATCCAGTCCGAATACTCACAAAATCACACCTCACCTCAATGCTTATATATAACATTACAGCTGGTATGAATTTATAGCGGAGGTATGTTCTGCTAGTAATTGTATCAATTAAATTATTTTTACCCAATCATATAATATAGATATACTCGCAATATTTTGGTAGATTGTATATTGAATTTAGTGTAATTCGACAATCATTTGGTCAATAAAATTGAATCATTACTTCTTCAAATCATAGTGACAAGATTCGCGAATAGTTCCCAAATTATTCGGTTTTTTGGTGATGCCGAACCGAACGCTGAATTATTCGGTTGACCGAACTTTGACCAAATAATTTCCGAATAATTCTCGAATTTTACAAATTTTTCCCGAATTATTCCCAAAATTTTTTTTTTTTAGTTTTTTTTTTTTGCTCTCTTACAGAACTGAGATCTCTGATCGGAATAACCGAATTATTTCCGAATTATACCCAAATTATTTCCGAATCATAAATTTTTGACCTCGCCGAACCGAAACCGAATAATTAATTTGTCACTATGCTTCAAATAGCTTGACACATGACCAATCAGTCCGCAAATTGCACCAAAATTGATGCATGGATGGTTTATCTAATTCATAGAGAACAATAATATTCTATCAAATTTATTTTTATTTTAGTAAAAGTTGTATCAATTATTAAACAAGTTTCTTGCAAATATAATCTCTTCCATGAATAAGATATAAATTCTGCCCCTAATTTTGGCTCATTAAATTATCTTTATGTTCTTTCGTATAATTAGAGTTGTTCGTAGGACTGTGCTCCGTGAGTAAGATAATTATGTATATCAGTTTTGTATTTAACAAATTATAGCACTTTGTTACGATCAACACAAATAGAAAGAGTATCTTAATTGCAACAAATATAGTAAGATCGGAGTCAGTAATTCCAATTCATGAAATTTTTTTTTTTTAATTGCACAAAGAATTTGCAAAAAAAAAAAAATTTATGGATCGGGATCACTGATTCCGATCCATAAAAAAAAATTGATTTTCTGTGGCATAAAAAAAATAGTTACAGATATTTTTGTGTCGCAGAAAATCAACCCATTTATAGATCGGAATCACTGTTCATGATCCATAATTTTTTTTTGTGCAAATTCTCAGTGAAGTTAAAAAAAAAAATCATGGATCGGGATCACTGACTCCGATCTTACTATATTTGTTGTAATAAATGTACTCTTTCTATTTGTGTTGATCAAAATTTTATAATTTGTATTGATAAAAAATTTCCCGCTAAAATATAAGTATAATGATAAACAATATGATTAGGTGCACGATAATTTATGCGGACAGACAAAATAATTGGATCCTTCATGAGTTATACTGTACAGTAGATTTATCATATACATACTTATTTCAAATAAATAGAGGAAAATGTAATATATACACGAGTCATCTGATCAAGATAAATGAGGAGAGAAAAACTTAATACAAGAGTCATATGGTCTAGATAAATGAGGAGATAGAAACATAATAAATGAGTTATCTGATCAAGATAAATAAGGAGAAAAAAAAATATAATACATGAGTCATTCGAGCAAAATAAATTAGAAGAAAAAAAACATAATACATGAGTTATCCGATCAAGATAAATGAAGGGAGAAAAACATAATGCACGAGCCATATGATCCAAATAAACGAGGAGAGAAAAACATAATACATAATATATGAGTCATCCAATCAAAATAAATGAGCACATAAAAACATAATATATGAATCATCAGATCAAGATAAATGAGGAGATAAAAACATAATACACGAGTCATATGATCCAGATAAATGAGGAGAGAAACATAATACATGGGTCATCTGATTAAGATAAATGAGGAGAGAAATATAATACATGAGTCATATGATCAAGATAAAAGATGAGAAAAAAAAAACATAATACACAATCATCCAATGAAGCAGATAAATGAGAGAGAGAGAGAGACACATAATAAGTGAGTCATCTGATCAACATAATACGTCTAGATCTAAAAAGGAGTATTATTTGACACGTTGTAATATTTTTTTATCAATAAAATTATTAGTAGACATTTAGAGTCACTATCTTTAAAAAAAATAAACGAGGAGAGCTAAACAAATTAGACGGAAAAAATATAAATAATGTGACATGATTAAATTTTCTTGAAGCTGAAGTCTCTCTCTCTCTCTCTTCGAAAGTGAACTCTCTTATATATTATAAATTAGTCTTCCGCTACTTGGTTTATTACTTAGCAAAATAAATTGCGTAATTACAATTATTTTCAATGTAAATAAAAAATGTTATTATTTTCCATAGCTTAATTTGTGAGTTTAAAAATAATTGTCACAAAAATATAGGTTGCGTTTCAATCCTTAAACAAATTGTGTAAGAACAGTGTGATGATAATCATGATATATACTATTCTTGTTTATTATAGTTGATTTTCTTCTTCCCCACTGCTGAAACCACTAATTGAAATTGGGTAAACAGCGTACCGGGCATGTGCACAGTACATAATTAAGCACTGAGGTTTAATTTATTTAATTGAAGAGACACATCAAATCCTCTACAGGGATAGCCTGGCATAGAGATCCCGTTCTCTGCTCACGCATGATATATTCTCCATTTTAAAAGTACATACCATTTTTTTTTAATGACATACAAGTCTCCCCCATGATATGATATGATTTTCATTATTTGTTTTTATGATAACACGAAATGATCCAGTTCAGCTTGGTAGGGATAGGTCAATTAGTGTTTAATTAATGCCCCAATAATGATTGCTGAGCAAGGAATTAATAACTATTTCATTGCATATTTTATTGGATTTGTCTCCGTTTCTTAAGCCAAAGAGGAAAAATAAAATAAAAGGGAAGAAACATAGAAAGGATGAAGATCAAGAGCGTGGTGGTAGATAGGGGTACATTTCCGAACAAAACCTGAAATGAATCATTTAATTTATTTTAATTACTTTGCAATTGCTTCCTATTAAATTTTCATTAATAAGTTCATCTTTTCATCTAATTTCAATGTTGATTTCCTTCAAGCAACGTCAGCTAAGGGAGATGCGAGATCACAATAAATTTTATGATTTTTTTTTTCTTTTCATATGTTCCATGTTTTGATGGCATATAAGATGCCTAATATATCAAATGCTGATTATGGAGGGGGGTTGGTTCCGGTTTAAGGGCATATATATTCATAAAATATATTTCTATTATAAAATTATCATACATATATCTGAAATTGTAAATGAAATTGTGAAATGACATTATCAATATAGAAGCTCGGTGGCAAGAGATCAACATGTGATTTGTGTCTTTTACAATGGGTTGATTACATGCTATATATATGCTACTTAGATATTGTTAGATGGCTATCTCCACCTATAAATAGATTATTGATAGTTAATTAGGAGCTTTTCTTATAGCATGATTCAACACAAGATTTAGATTTTGACTACACTAGAATGGGTACCGAAATCCTTTCCCTCTCTTCCGTTTTTTCTCTAATTTTCATCGAAATTTTGCTGATCTTTTTTCGAGTTTTTAGTGATAGCAACAATGTATGCCAATTTGTACCGGGTTAAACACTTAGAAGCAGCCAACTAAAAGCTCATTTGTTTTTTTTTTATCGCTTAACTCTATACTAAATTATTTTGATAATTTATAAATTTCATATATAAACACATCACTCGTATATTAGATCAGTTTCAACAGTTTACATTTCTCCATTAAAATCAATCCATAAAAAAAATATATATATAATTTTTGACCAATTTGGCGATGCCATTAGATAGGAGTTAGGGACAGTTCAATAGGCATCATATCAAATCCAGATTCATGTAAACATGTTTTGATGTAAATTTTGAATGTCCCACGAATATCTTTATACAGATTGAACGATTCTGATCAAATATCAAACTGAATTTGATTTGACGAACCTAATCTTAGTTGACCTAAAAAATGCAATTATTTGGCGGGAAGAAGTTATGACGGAAAATCAATTACTACATTGTCTCTACTATTTTTTAGCTGCTCTCGAACCCAATTCAGATCCAGTGAAGTAACACAATCCTTGGGTTTTAAATCGGGACCGTCCGATTCGAATCTGAGACAATTTCTCCAGATCTGGAGTGCACACATTTCAAGAACACATTCAAGTCCCGAAACAATTCCGACCAACAGATTCAAATCGGATGGTCTTGATCCAAAATCCAAAAATTGAGTTACTTTAGAGGAACCGGACTCTCTTGAACCGCCCTATTCCGGTTAGATATGGAATGTTTTTCAATTTAAAGAGTATGGTTCAAATGTATTATTAGTTTTATGTTCTAATCATAATTCACATTCTTATTTCTGTATTCAAAGTCCGAACAGTTAATCCGAAGCACTTAACATAATTTTCATATCAAATTTTATATATATATTTTTTAAACAAGTAAAATATCTTCAGCCGACTGTACTGTATCCATTGACACTCTTATTTACTAACCCAACCGCTCAACCAGGGGACTGTCTAGTGAAGCAGTGGTCAACTTGGTTGACTTTGGGTCCGGTTTGATTTAGGTTGGTATTGCATGCAGATTGAGGAGTTACTGCGCATGGCACGTTACTTACCAAGTCAAACAGTTTCAAATTTTGACTTTCCCAGTTATTACTGAGACTAATAAGTAGTAATTAATTTATCGTGTTACTTGAGTTGAGACTTCATTTTCTTCTCTGGTTACTTTACTTGCCACCAAGTCACCGACCCAAAACGCGTTGTTAGAATGGTCCCTATTTCCTTAATTTCTCGCAGGCTATTTACGGCAACAATTTGTGGGTCTTTAAATTTTTCCGGGTTAATTTGTTGTGTGTACTTCTTGCTTATTTTCTTATTTGTCCTTCAAAACTTCAATATATTATATTTACTTCTCAACTCTTCTCATTTTTTTTTATTTATCTCTTACAGTTAGTCAACACACTTTAATTTTAATATTTCCAATTATACCCCTCCTTTATTTCATCTCCTTCAATTAAAGCAAATAAAAGGCATTTGAGAGAGACAATGGTGATCTCATCTAAAAAACAAAAAAAGAAAAGATAATGGTGATCTTATCTTAATGAGACATGTGGAGCCGTGATTATTACATATTATATGCTTCCATCTTTCAAGTCTAAATACACTGACTAATATCACTTGAACTGTTGGACACTCTTTTTTTTTTTTTTTTTTGGAGAAAATGGAGTGTCATCTAGTCTAACTTACTATTGAATAAAACACAAAGCATCAACCGTTTATAAGGCCTCCTCTCCTCTCATCTTACCAAGAATGCACTCACTCTTTATGGTTAGCAAATACAATTCCGGAAGCCATCAGACTCAATGGAGAATTCTCATCATCATTTTCATTTAGAAGGCCATTCTCTTTTTTGTCTCCTTCTGTACTTTTCATTTATTTCGTAGTTAGACTCTCTAATTAGCAAATGCACTTTGAACAAACTCTTTTTGCTCCGTACGTATTTTAAGATAACATCACCATTGTCTCTCTTCAAGGCCTTTCATTTGCTTTAATGGAAAGAGATGAAATAAATGAGGGGTATAATTGGAAATATTAAAATTAATGTGTGTGATCTAATTGTAAGGGATAAATAAGAAAGAATGTAAGAGTTGAGAGGTAAATATAATATATTGAAGTTCTGAAGGGTAAATAAGAAAATAAGTAAGAGTTGAATGACACATAAGAAATTAAGAGTCAACTGACGCGTGATGATATTAAAACAACAAAAAAAATTATTAACACAACATTATCAATATATTTTATGATATATACAATTTTACCCTTCATTAATTGATTCTTTTAAAAACTGATTTTCTCTCCCTCTATTACCTCAACTAGTTAATACATTTGTTATTACAACAAATAATTTCTCCCATTTCCATGACCTCTCACATAGAGGCCATGTGCCTTAGCCACTAAACCAGAGACTAGTTCTCGCTAAAACAAATATATTGTTTGCATTAAACTTAAATTTATAAAATATTCTAAACATTCGCAATATCATATTGAAAAAAAACCCATCCAAATTGATGATAGGTCATTAATATGTTTTCTGTAATGCTGCATGATAACCTACAAAAAAAAAAGGCCCGTCAATAAATAACTAATTCATTATATTGTTTTCAATCAAAATATTTTAAGAATAAACTGGCCTTAATCATTTGTGACGTCAGGTAATATATTCAGATCAATGATATTATATGAGGTGCTTCTATTAGAAGGTCCGCCTTGATGTGAAAACTCGACAATCTCAAAATATGATGGATCTCGTCCAGTTGAGTTTAAATTATTTTTCTTTTTTGACCTTAATCTATTTAGTCGTACAATTGGTTCAGAAAGAATTGGAGAAGAGTACTGATTCGCAAAATAGATATTGTAGATTAGATCACAAATTTTCTAAAATGTACATCCACAGAGATATTACAACAGTCCAGACCTTGTCAATTTTGATTTTTTTTTTTGGCAAACCATCATCTTGTTTTTTCCCTTTAATTTCGAAAGGGCAACCAATGAGACGGCTACAGGTGCTTCTTTTTCGTAGTTCAGAAGAAACTTTTTGGGTATCTCAATATACACCACCTCTGTCGCAACGCAAAATCACAAATTTATCTGGTTGCGAGCCGCAAGTTGTTAGCACATAACCTTTAGCACCATAGAATTCATGAACGACACAATGCAAATCATCACGATTTTCAAACTTTAAACTAAGAAGTTGATTGCTTTCATTTGCATCATTCAAAATTTAATTTTCAATATTTTCTTCCAGTTGGTTAGGAGATTGATCCATCTATTCAATTAACAAATACAAAACATCAATAAACAATTTTAATTAAAATAGACTGTAGATAATAAGTATCAAAATAAAAAAAAATTATAAAGTTTAAAAATTAAAGTGAGATATGTAATACGATCTAATAGCCGTCTTTTTTTTTGTAGATAATAAGTATCAAAATTAAAGTGAGTTTATCATAATATAAAAAATTACAAAAAAAGTTAATACATATCTTGATTTAATTTGGTTTGAGTGGAAATTAATTGATGTTTGTGCTTGAAATTTCAATTGATTGATGATTTTGTGAAGTTTATAGTTGTGTAGTTTTATGGGGAAAAAAATGAAGCAGAAAGATATAATTAGCTCAATGTAAAATAAAATAAATATGGAAATAAAAGTCTAGCAAAATCAAATAATTTAATACATGATCAAGATATTAATTAATATGGTAATTAGCAAGTTAAAATTATCTCTAAATTAAATTTTATTAAAGATATTGCTGCGGTGTTAATATGCCTACCCTCAACTGACCTTGACACACCTTTTTATTTATGGTAAATCAACAAAGGGAACATTATGTCATTATCTTAGTTATTCGTTATATATTTTAAAACTGTTGTTCCGATATAAATTTAATTTTATGTGCAATTGAACTATAATATTTTTGTGATGTAATTATTTGAGTTTTCTCAGATTTAAGCTTCAGGGCCGCGAACGAATTGATTGAACTTACTCCAGTTTGAATTGGAATTTGAATATGATTCGAACCGAATTGGTTTGATTTGTTTCAGAACAAACTAATTTCAAATTGAATTAATTACGAGCTTTTTTCCGAATCAAATTGAAGTCAATCGAATCACGAACTACGAAATTTTAGACAACCACCGGTAGTTTATGCATTAGTTTTCTTCACGCAGTTTTCCTTTACCTTTTACCTTTCACGAATTTACACTGATGGATTATGGGCCAGTCCAAAATTCTCTTACCTTTTACACTGCTGGATAGATTAAAATCACGGCATGGACCTAGTCAAATGGAACTTATTTTATTGTTAACTTGTTACACTGCTGAAGCATTTTGTATTATAAGTTACCATTAAATTAACAATTTTGAGCTCTTATATAAGTTTGGTTCTTGCATTATTAAAAATTGATAGTTGAGGCCATTAATTGCATTATTTGGGATTTGAATCTAAATAGTTCGCGAACTAATTTCGAACGAAATATACCCAGTTTGAATTTGAATAAGATTCGAACTGAACTAGTTTGATTTGTTTCAGAACTAACTAATTTCAAATCGAATTAATTATAAATTTTTTCTGAATTGAACTCAAATTGAATTATGAACTACGAACTTTTTGTGCAGCCCTATTACTGACTGGTGCCAGAAGAAATAAAATATAATATAAATAAGTAAATATGTTAATTAATAAATACGTAGATATATACATTTCTAAATAATAAATAAACAAATAACATCATGCCTTTGTTCATCATCAGTTTAGTTAAATTGTTCATCCACTTATTTATTAGTAACAATTATAAATCCGTTACTAAAAAAATATTATTATTATTAACAACTAAGTTTATCGTGAACAATGATTTTATAAACATTATATATGTTAATAAATAAATGGGTAGAAAGTTAGATAACAGTTAGGACTTGGGGTGAAAATGTGAAATAAATCTCGGCTCAAAAATAAAAGTGAAGTTTGTAAGTTGAGACCGGCGACTGTGAAACCTCTACAGAGAAAACTCAAAATTCGTTTTGTTGGAGATTAGGCGACAGACGACTCCAGTCGAGTCAAAACCTTTTCTCCGACTTCCTTTCTTTATCTTTGGCTTCGTCAAATCTCTCCCTCTTTCTCTCTGTCTCTCCGCCCCACTCTATATAAACTCGCATCTACTAACTCAGAACTCATTCTCATCTTTCAGTACTTCAAAGAAAACGAAAGAGCATTACCCCACCTTCACCCCTCTCTCTACACAGTTCCAAGCTCTCACTGGAGAAGACTTTAGCCTTTTCAAGTTCTAAATTTAGAAATTTGGAGGTAAACTTTAGTTTCTCCATCATTTGAAAATCTTTTACTGATATTTGAATAGAGGTCTTCTCTGGGTTGAAAAGGAATAAAAAAGATTCTCTGTTTATTGCCTACATACGAGGCAGATATTTTCATTTTACGCTGAAATCATGCAACTTCCTTAAATAATTTATATTTTGTTAGATATTCTTTAAGTTTAATTTATACCATCTCTCTGTTTCAGCTGTGAGAAAAAAAATTGTAGCTAAAAAGTCATCCTTTCTTGGCAGATTTTATTGTATAAAACGAAAGAAAAATGGGTGTAATCTTCTCTTGCTCGGAATCTCCACAAGATTCTTTCGAATCACTTCTAATGAAATCTCTCAGCATAGAAGAAAATTCAAAATCAGAACCATCAATAATCAAGACTTTCGGCTCCGGCAAACTAATAATCAAAACCTCTTTGAGTTTCAAAAAGGAAGATGATGAGTCTCTCCAGTTAGAGGCCAAAATCTCAATCTCAAGTCCTAAATGGAGGGAAAATTCTCCGAAAGTTGCGATTTGCGGAAAGTCAAGATTCACTTCCATAAACAACACCAAAGATGAGTTACCGGAAGTCCGAATCGATAGCCCAAAACATGATGCAGCGATTAAGTTGCAAAAGGTTTATAAGAGCTTCAGGACTAGGCGGCAACTCGCCGACTGTGCAGTATTAGTAGAGCAGCGCTGGTATGAGCACGCTTGAATCTGAATGCATATCATTTTTTGTAGTTACAGAAAATTTATTTTGTAAAAAATAAGTTTGTAATCTGTTTTCATTTTCATAATAGGTGGAAGTTGCTGGATTTTGCTCTGTTAAAGAGAAGCTCTGTTTCTTTTTTTGATATTGACAAGCCTGAATCTGTGATGTCTAAGTGGTCCAGAGCAAGAACAAGAGCAGCTAAGGTATATCTTTCACCTCACCTTTTATCATTTTCCTAGTTTAATTTAATATTGGTCCTGATTGATTGTTGCTTGATTGATCATTATTGAAAGAGTTGAGATAATGAACTGGCTAGATCAGGATATATATAGTTGATAATTGCATGTGTGGCAAGTGTTGTTAGTTGAAGAGTTGAATTCATTTTTTCATTTCATATATTGCTCATGATGTGACCATTAGGTTCTGCTCTATTTGTACTCTAATTAATTTCTTGTTGCAAGTTTGATTAGAATCTTCTAAATTAATTAGGGAGATCTCCTTACACATGCTTGCATGCCTTAAATAGACTGTTTATATTCATTATTTTAAGTATAAGATGAAATTATTTGTATTATTATCAGGTTGGAAAAGGTTTGTCCAAGGATGAGAAGGCTCAAAAACTCGCACTGCAACACTGGCTCGAGGCGGTACGTACAATTCTTACTGTATTATTAGTTGATGTGTATCATTAAATGAAATCTAAAATTACCAGAATTTTTTGTGGTTTTTATCTCATGAGCAGATTGATCCAAGGCATCGGTACGGCCATAACCTCCATTACTACTATGATTCTTGGCTTCAGTGCGAAAGCAAGCAGCCTTTCTTCTACTGGTACGTCATGCAACAAAATAAACTTTTCATGACCCCTGCTAACCTCAGAAAAAAAAGTAATGAGTAGTTTTTTAAAACCTACATATACATAGGAAAATAGAGGGCAATTTTATAAAAACTGGGAAAATAGTAGGTTTATTTTAAACATGTTAGTTTTAAGGTTTTGCAAGGGTGAAGAGGAATATACTGGTAAGAAAATATTTGCAACAAAATCTGTTGTACTATCATGAAACGATCAAACAAATTTATGAATTTTATAATTTGAATTATAGGTTGGATGTTGGAGAAGGAAAGGAGGTTAATCTTGAAGAGAAGTGCTCCAGATCAAAGCTGCAGCAACAGTGCATCAAGTATCTCGGCCCCGTAAGTTCGCAAATTAAATAGAACTTCCTCTTTTTTTTGTTTTGAAGTAAAATAAAATTTATTAAATTTTTCTATATTATTTCAGAAAGAGAGGGAGGAATATGAAGTTATAGTAGAGGATGGCAAGCTAATGTATAAAACTAGCAGACAATATATCGATACCTGTTCAAGCTCAAAAGACGGGAAATGGATCTTTGTGCTAAGCACCTCTAAGATTTTGTATATCGGCAAGGTAAAATGCCAATTTTTTGTTGAACAGATTTTTTACATATAAGAAACTTTCAATTTCAAAAGAAATCTACAAAAGACCCTGCAAGTAGTACTGAGTACCTTCAATTATTTCAATTGATTCACAAAGTAATCAACTAAGTTTTGGTCTAAACGGTATAACACAAAATCTGATATTCTAATTCATGCACAAAATCAGCTCTTTTTTTAACAAAATGTACTATATAATCACAAAGATTACAATTGATCTGACTCAAAAGGGTAATTTATTCCATGTAACAGAAAAAGAAGGGGACCTTCCAGCACTCGAGCTTTCTGGCAGGAGGTGCTACATCAGCTGCCGGCCGACTTGAGGCAGAGAATGGAAATTTAAAGGTATGTCGAGAAATTTCTACCCTACATGTGCAACTTCAGGAAAACTTTATTAAAAATAATACTTAAAAATCCTTATATTTTCCTTTTAATCCAGGCTGTCTGGCCACATAGTGGCCATTATCGTCCTACTAAAGAGAACTTCCAGGAGTTCATGAACTTTCTCAGGGAAAATGAAGTTGATCTGACAGATGTTAAGGTATCCCAATTTTCCTACTGGTACCAATTGATACCACCCATATGTATTGGGTGCCTATCATTTTTTTTTTTTTTTGTACTTTTACTTTTGGTAATTTGGTTTCGTTTGTGCTCTGTGGTGCTTTTTCATACAAGGTCCAATTTGAAAAAAAATGTACTCTCCCCCAAATTGGTACCAATGCTATCACAACAGAAAATTCCTTAGTTTTTTACCAGTAACTGGAACAAACCCATTACAATTTGAAGTAACCTTCCTGTTTATATAGTTTCTAATTCAATACAAATTGTTTTGAATTATTGCAGTTAAGTTCCACTGAGGGAGAAGAAGAACAATTCAGCCGACTTGACAGCAAATTTTCTGATTTGGAAGTCACAGAAATAGAACCTCCAGAGGAACACAGAAATAAAATTTCACCACACAAAAGTAGCATTTTTCCATCACAGGACCCTGACACCGAAACAGAGAAATCAACAACAACAAATGAAAATGTAGAAAACAATGACACAATGTCAAACGAACTTTCGGACAACAAAGCATTTTTCAAACAAAATTTGTTTGATGAAGAACAAGAATTGGAGGAAGAACCAATATCAGACCCGCAAGAGCAGATACTAATTAGGATCAACTCAAAGAAGGGTATGAAATCGTACCAGCTTGGTAAGCAACTGTCTAGTAAGTGGTGTACTGGTGTGGGCCCACGGATTGGGTGCGTGAGGGACTATCCATCGGAGCTCCGGCTTCTTGCATTGGAGCAGGTCAATCTCTCTCCTAGACATGCAGGTCCCTCTCGGTTCGGTTCACCTCGGTTTGGTTCGCCTCAAGTTGGTTCTCCTCGGTTTACATGATGCAAGAACCAAATTGTTTCATTTAAAATAATACAATATGAATAACCATTCTTCCAATTGTATAGAGTTATACAGATACATCAATGTAGTTTTTGTTAGAGCATCCTCTCAGATTAAAATAAGTACAATATGAATAACCATTCTTTCAAATTGTATAGAATCATAGAACAATTGTGAATACAAGAAAGTCTGTATTTGTTGAAATTGTACTTATTGGTTATTTCTCCTCATGGGCTTAGGCCATATTTTATGCTTGACCAATTTGGACCAATATCAGCAAAATTAAGCCAGAAAGAAAACTGCAAGGACATTTCAAATAAAATGCCAAATTTAGGGACTATTTTGAGTAAATACCAAAAGTTGGCATTCTGTATAGGTGCCCTAAACAGGGGTTATTCGGCTATGGGACCAACAAATCATGCCTAAAAGTTTCAGTTACTATTTAATTCTGATGATTAAGTTCATTGTGGAGCTTACCGGATAACAAGTTTCCTATCTTGTATTACCGGGTGATGATTAGTGCTTGTTTTCAATCGTTCCTTCGAAGTAGAATGCTAAAATTTATTTGGTTGTGGTTTAGCTGTTGCACATACAAGATGTTTGATGAAATTTCAAAGTGTAGAATGCTATAATTTATGGGGGATACAATCAGCTGTCTTTGCTAAAGGCAGCAAACCAAAATCAAGCACATCTCTACAGTCATACACTTCGGAGAGGTTGTCCACACAAACGGAAACGGCCATCTCCTTTCCGTACCGAAGATATTTCAATCACACATAAGCCCAAAATTAAAATTATGTGAGCCTTTTTGGGCTTAAAGGAGGGAATACGGAATACCCAACATTAGGGACATACTAGTTGCTGATTTTTTTTGTTATTAATAGCATCAAGAAATAAAATTTAAATACATGAGATTTATTCCATAAACGTGAAAAATTAGTACGGATGTGATGGTTCATCCTGGCCAACAGCTTTTATTTTCCCCCTTTTTTTTAAAAGAGTGAATCAGATTTTTTTTTATTGTATCGGGTCGTAATATGATCTTTAAATTTACACATAAATTAAATTGAAATTATACAACTATTAAAATTAGAAGTAAAATTATTTATCAATAATTTATTTGGTTATTTAATTGTTATTATTGATGAACTTCTTTTGGTTAGTCAAATAACATGAAGTCTTAACCAAAGTTAATCTTAGTAAGAGAGGTTGGTTAGGGGAGGTCGGCTGTCTATTTTGTGGCCAACCAGAAGCTGTAAAACACTATTTTGTGACTTGTCCTTTAATCACTACTTTATGGTCTTGAGTTGTTATTTATAATGATTTTTTTCTACAATTGTGAAATCATTTAAGATCTATATACGTCTATTTGATGCTTGGATCAAAAGACACTTATTGAACGTAATCGGATTTGTTTTAATTATGTTACCCCTAAACCAATCCACCTGTTGGCTTCTCGTATTATTGTCCTAACTTCTTTTTGGTGCAAATCTAAACATGATGACTCTTATTTTAAACTAAGCATTGTTTTATCATTTGATATTTCTCCTTTGCTTCAAGAAGGCAGACTAATTATCCTCTCAGACTCTGATATCCTAATATAAATTAATTAATATTATATTTAGATTTCATAGTTGATAACTGCACAATACCAGGCAACGAATGTTCTGCGATAGCGATCTTGGTTAGCCAAACAATATATTAAGAGGAACAAGTAGTGCAATACTTTGCATTAACAAAGCCAGATGATAAAGCATATATGCAATGATCATCGAGAGGTAGAACTAGAAATTTGAGATTAAAAAGACTGGATGAAAATTTTATAAAACCCACTAATAATAACTTTTATAGAAAAAATTAAAAAAATTAGAAGATAAAAAATACAAAATTTCAATTTATAAGAAATGCTTAACACCCTTTCTCCTATATGACACGAGAAAGCTTATTTAGAACTACGATGAAACATAATCTTATAATTCTTTTTTTTTTTTGTGTGTGATTATGGTCTCCGGTGGCAATGGTGGAAGACGGGGTGGTAGATTTAATGACAGCCTAAACGAATTGTGCAACTTCTGTTCATTTTTGGTGATCACGGTACCACCTTCTTGAAACCCTGATATATTTATCATCAAACCGGTGTTGCATTAAACAAGATAACAATATATATATATATAAAGTTTTGAAAACTAGAAACACGTACGAATTGGAAGTCTTACGAGTTACTTGTCTGTTTATTTTGAAATCTTAAGCTTTTAATTGCTGAAGGAATCAGATTGCCGACGAAAATCAAGAGGACCATTTTCACTCTGTTCATTTCTGGTTTCAATAATAACCCGGACCAGTGACAAGAGATGCTCATGCTCCCTATAAGAAAATCAAATCAGTCAATTTAATTAACCTGAAAAAGTTTCAAATTGTGGTTACTGGTATATAAACAATAACGCGGGGGGGGGGCAATCTGAAAAAATTTCCAACTCTGAGTTAATGCATGGTATTACCGTATTTTTTATTTATTTGTAAAATAGCAAACCAAGCAAGGGCTGTAATACCGTACGAATTAGTTCACTAGCTTTTAGCTAGCATTCTGATCTTAATTTTGTGTATAGGTATTGTAAAGAAAGTGCTGATAGACATAATAAAACATAATGTGTTTTTTACAATTAGAAACACGTAATTTAGAATCTGTAAATTCAAAATAAAATAGCAAATGAATTTAAATATTACAGTTCTGAATTGAAGACATCTTTAAGCGGAAACGTTAATACTGATTTTCAATGATATTTTTTCAGATCTAATTATGGAGACCTTCAGCGTTTTCTTTACTTCTCTCTTTCAAAAATTGACGAAAACCCTTTCAGAATAATATCCCCTCAAAATCAGTAGAGAGAGACGTTTTTAGAAAATAAATGGACAGAAAAAACGTTTATGGAATGGGATCCGTCATAATAGAGAAGAGGTTTTTTTTATATTATGAGGCAACCTTTGGAACCAGTATAATTATTAATAGCAATCATATTTTTTCTATTAAAATTCTGATTCCTTTTTATTAATTTCTTTAAATGAAATTAGTATACAGTAATAACATAAGCCACGAAATGAAATAAAACTAACAAGTGCTGCTCTCCTTCTTTGGACTTCACAATTAATACTCATTCTTGCTGTTTTGAAGTGATATGTAAGGCTAATCAATCCTTTAACATTTGGTACAAAAATGCTACTTGCCTTGCTGTTACTTGGTAGTTATTCGCTTATTTTTGCACTTTTGCTGCATTAACCCTTGAGCTTTCAATATTACGCAAGGAATGAATGCTGATTTTCTCAATATAAACCAAATTAAAAAACAAGTGATATTTTCTTAATATAAATCAAATTAATATTTTATGTGCCGAAAGTTACGTGCTCAAAACCTCATTAGAATTTTTCTTATGAACACTTAAAATTAAAAAAATTGAATCTATCTTTATCTTAAAAAAAATAAAATTAAATAGTTGATAAAGGTTGACAGATGGATATATAGTCACCTCCACCTCTACCGCCTCCAGCAACATCTCACCAAACAAGACCCCACTTTCCGACGACCCCACACCTAACCAAGAATGATTTGTTATTTAATTGTACCGTCTTCGATATAAGTCCAGATCCAGTATTAGGACCTTCAAATAAAAAATATTTGGAATACATCCATCTCCGTCCAACTGGTTGTGAATTTGTCATTTCTTTGCAAAATAACGGACAGCAAGCATATTTATTCCCGAAATTTTTATTAATATTTAAAAATAATATTAAATTTAACAATCTATCCACTTTTTTAGTAGAATTTTAAATTTGTCCAAACCGATAACTAAATTATCGGTTTTGTCCTTCAAGACATTAGCCTGCCTGAGCCTGATAGCTTCTATTACAATTTTATTATTTATTTATTTTGGCATTAGACAATTTCTTCTTGGTTAACTCTTTTAAATACATCTTTGTTCACAACATACAGCGAGTCACTGACAGATAAATATAAAGTTACTGAAAAGCGACCCCTTGTGACAAAGAAGTTCCCATAAGCCTAATTGTCAGAAATTCAAAACAAATTCTTACATGACCATTGACGCCACAGAAGATCTCTATACCGCCCCATTTCACTCTTGCTAATTCCTACTCTCAGATCTCCGTTCTCTACACACGCAAGTCCAATGACCCGCTACTCCCCGCTCTCCACCGACGCCGACGCGCCTCACTCCCCCACCTCCTCCTCTCCCTCGGCCACCGCCACCGCCGCAGCATCAGATCTCCCTCTCAGCCAAAAGCTCGTCAAAGTCATCGGCAATGTCTGCTTCTCCTTCTTCGTTCTTGCTGTGCTGGTGGTCACAGTCGTTGCCGTGACCTACCAACCGCCGGACCCATGGCTCACCTCCTCCGCCGCACTCACCAATTCTCTCTCCGCCACTCTACCCAACTCCACCTTCCGCCCCGACGACTCCATTCTCCCCACTGGCGAAGATCTCGTCCCCCTCAACACCTCTCTTATCCCTGTAAACTCAACTGATTCCCCTTCTTCCGCTGCCATCCCTGATTTGGTCGATTCTCCCTCAACGACTTCTGAGGAGGCAGGAGAGAGCTGCAATCCTGATAAGCCGGTTAATTGCTCGGATCCGAGAGTGCTTAATGCTGTTAAGGCCTTTAATCTTAAGGCTTTTACAAGGCGCTCGATTATATTTCTCAGTTATGACAAGCCAGTGCTGGGGTCAAAGACTGGGGAGTGTGATGTGGCGTGGAGGTTTCGAAACCGCAAGGACAAGTCGTGGCGCAGGTATGCTTTTGTTAACAGGGAGGAGAACATTTAAGTTTAAAATCCATTTAATAGCCGCAGTAATTGTAGAATTAGAGTGAGGGTAAATTTGTGCAAACAATTGAAAGTGCTGAAAATTAATTTATAAAATGTGAAATGAATTGGGAATACTGGAGATATCTGTCTGCATTAATTGATGGTCGGAACTTAAAGTACTGAGATGGAATGAGAGTAGATAACTTCAGCTAGTAATAATACTATAATAATTTCTCAAAGTTCATTCAAATTTCTCTAATCTGAGCTGGAATCATGTATATTTTGCCCCTATACAAAAGAATGTAGCTAGATTTCTTCATCTCCTCTTGTCAGTAAAAATCTGAATCACTCTAGATTTCCTAACAGAATACAAATGGCTTTTACACTTTGAACAGGTACAAGGATTACCGCCGGTTTCGCTTTGCACCTGGTGATAACTGCACCATAGAGGTGACCTGGGTAGGTAAATTCCGGTCAGGTACCAATGCAGCAAAGCCGCGGAGTCGTACCCATTCTCCTGGCTCTTCCTCCCCCTCTGTCAGAGTACCCATTGACTCTGAGATCAATGACACAATCCCTATTGTTGGATCTGAATCCGAGTTTAAGAGGGCCAAGTACTTATACTACACGCGTGGGGGCGACTACTGCAAAAGCATGAACCAATTCATATGGAGCTTCTTGTGTGGCCTTGGCGAGGCGCAATTTTTGAACCGAACTTTTGTTATTGACTTGAGCATCTGTCTTTCTGGAGCGTATAACCCTTGGTATGGAAAGGATGAAGAGGGCAAAGATTTTAGGTTTTACTTTGATTTCGAGCATTTGAAAGAATCAGCGTCAGTTGTGGAGGAAAAGGAGTTCCTACGCGACTGGCACCGCTGGGAGAAGAAGGGTAAAAGTGGAAATAAAATTTCGGTGAGGAAAGTGCCAACATATAAGGTCACACCAATGCAGTTGAAGAAAGAAAAAAGTACAGTAATCTGGAGACAGTTTGATGGGCCTGAGCCGGAGAACTATTGGTACCGGGTTTGCGAAGGCCGTGCGGCTAAATACATACAACGGCCATGGCAAGCTATTTGGAAGAGTAAGAGATTGATGAATATCGTCACACAAATAGCTGGTAAGATGGACTGGGACTATGACGCGGTACATGTGGTGCGTGGATGGAAGGCCCAAAATAAGCAGGCATGGCCCAATTTAGATACTGACACTTCACCTGAAGCATTGGTTGAGAAATTGACCAAGGTTATAAGCACTATGAGGAATTTGTACATTGCCACGAATGAACCATTTTATAATCATTTTGATAAGTTGAGGTCACACTTCAAGGTGCATTTGCTTGATGATTACAAGGATATGTGGGGGGTTAATAGCGAGTGGTACAATGAGACGATGGAATTGAATGGGGGAAACCCAGTACCATTTGATGGATACATGAGGGTAGCGGTTGATACTGAGGTGCTTTTCCGGGCTAAGACACGAGTAGAGACCTTCAACAATTTGACTAGGGATTGCAAGGATGGAGTCAATACATGCTAGTGTGTATTTTGAAGAAAATTGTATTGGAAAAGAAAATGTATAATTTTTTGGAGAGGAATCTGAGTATATTTGTTAGGGTGATGCTGTTCATAGATTTGTTGAATGATTTGGTACAGGATCCCTTAGTAATTTATTAATATTGTATTGGTTTGATTTTCTGTATTTCTTTCTCTTGTAGTACATTAGTTGTCAGATTAAAAGATAAGGTCACCATTTGAATTTTGTGCATGCATTATTTTCATTCAACCATACATTTTGGTGCTTTTGATTGCTATTGCGATACATCCTTATAAGTGATAAATCTAACCTAAATCAGTAGGAAAGACTTCCTCATACTTTTAATGCATATTTTGCATATCAGAGTTCATGAATATATTAAAATTTGATTATTTTGTTCTATTTATCAATTGCTTTGTAAATTTACTAGGGTTATCTCCGAATCCATGAATTACTCATAGTAATGCGGTTTATCTTTTCGGATATGTTCCCGTAATGTCTTGAATTACCTCGCCAGCTGATTATTATGCATGTGCTGTGAAGCGGACCTGACTGTTATTTGCGAATAGATGGATTGCTTCAATCTGGCCCAACTTTTATTGAAGTCCAATAAGCCACACGACTAAAAACTAAGTTTGATTGTGTGTCGTGTTTCCTAATTTTTTTTTTTTTTTTTTTTTGGGTACAAAGTCCGTAGGTATATATTTTCTTAAAAACATACAAATAGTACATCAAAAAAATTACATCCTACTATTTACAATATGTACTATTAGAGCACTGAGCTATAGCGAGTATTTCTAAAAAATATTTAGCTATAAACAAACTAAAAACGTATATGTAAATACAAATTTGATTATTCTTACTTAATTGTAATGATAAGAACTTAGTAATTATTTCCTCTATGCGCATATTTTGTCATGTTTCTTCTGACATAATAGCAAAGACACTAAATCAAATCGGTTCAAAAACTGAATCAATCGGACTGGACAGTCACCACTCAGAATTTCCAACATAAGGCACTGAATCAAATTGAACCGGAAACTGAATCAACTGAATCAGATAGTCACTATGCTGAGGTCCTAATGGAGAGCTGCCAGTGTTGGAGCCAGAAAAAAAAAAACTTGAAAATATGTAATCATAAGAATAGGAGGAAAGCAATGAGAAAGATAACACGTAGTAAACACCAATACAAACAGCCAAGACATACTACAATATCAAACATATAAGAAAAAAAAAATGAATTACTTGTCTTGGAGAATAAGATCTATAATAATGAAACGAGGTGGTAGACGAAACGAGCAGCAGTGGTCAAATTCACTAGACAAAAACAGTTGCTCAGACGGATAGACAGAGTCAAGAATCAAGAAGTGAACTAGAGCATGGGTGTCGATTTGACTCAATACCTTAAGCGATTCGAGCAATACCAAATCTTTTGGATTTTAAATACTTTGTGTCATGTTTCCTAATTGATGCATGCTGATTGATCAATTCTTTTCAGAGAAAAAAATATTAGTTGGCAAATGTTCAAACTTAAAACACGAATAGCTGTATCCTGGGGGAGGGTAGTAGGTCCAATGCCGATTTGACTCAATTTGGGTTCTGATATTCTGTCTGATTTGCTTCAAGATGTATGCATGTTGTTTTAGTACTCGTGCGAGTTTATTTCAATATTTTTGCAGATGAAGCACGCACGGATCGAGAGTCCATCAAACTCAAATTTGAGTTCGATGGACATTGAACCTGCCTTTTTCCCATATCCTAGGCTCATTCCCAAGTCACTGGACATAGTTTGTTAATAATTAATTTCTTAATAACTTAGAAAAATGAGATTCAATAAGACAATAGTACTGAGAGGCTGTTCAGCAACAAAAGATTAAAAGTGAAGGATTAAGAACTTAAGGAGCGTTAAGGAACCAATGTTCGGTTGTCTTAATCCGTAGGTGAAAACTAAGAAACCTAAAGGAAGATGTAGAGGTGTCTTAAGGTTCGAACAAAGAATTAAGATCCGGATAAAAGAATACTAAAGAAGGTTATTTTAATCCATGCTAAGGAACCGGTGTTCGGTACAATTAAGCAGCTAAGGAAGCTAAATGAAGTGAATTAATTTCTAAGAAGACTTAATTCTTTATTGCTGAACAGCCCTATGAAACATCCATGGATTATGCATTGGCAATGGGTTATGAGGTCTTCTGAACTGTACCTCCTATACAAATACTTTATGTTGCAACCAAGAAATGATTATCAGTTTTGATAAAAGAACAGTATTTCTAACTGTTACAATCTAAGATGCATATTTCGTCAATTGTTGAAAATTTTATAGGTTGTGCCGTTGTGGTCATGTCACTACCTGCCGTAAATTGTACTTATATGTGGTTGAGTGATTAATTTGAAGAGACGAGTCTGACAAGGCGTGATATCGGAAGACTCATCTCTTCACAACCTCTACATGCCACAATCTCATTTCTTTATACAAAATTTTGGAATTCTTATTATTTTAATCTTAGATTATTTAGTAAGAAGGAAAAGAGATTACCCTGCTCCTGCTGCGATGCTAGCATCACTAAAAACTATTATAATATATGCTGTGTTATCCCGTGAAAATATTATTGTAGGTCCTAGTTTTATTATTTTCCTTCTTTGTTTTTTTTATTTTGCCTACATTAATTATTGAAATGAAAATATAAATTCATATTACATACCTATTTGAACTTTGAAAACAAAAATATCCTAAGTTCTAGCTTCCATTAACTATTTAGCATTTAGGAGTGGAATTGCTACATTCTCTAATCCTGTCAATTTTTTATTTTGCTGCAATATCCCATCTAAACATTTGAAAACAACTAATTGGTTATGGAGATTGAAATTCATTCAAATAATGTTAAGAGCCATCTATAACTGACTGTAAGTTCTGATTTATATATTTAATATAGAACAAATAAATATATGCACAAATAAAAGTTACTACAACAAATAATGTTTTCCATTCAGATTTCAAACTCATGACCTCTCACATCAAAGACTACGTGTTCTTGCTACTAGACTATATGTTAGCTCTTAAACACCAACCCTATTGAATTAATATTAAGAAAACTAAATCAAGCAACATTTCACACTTTTGGTTGAACATAAATTTAATTAGATAAAAAGGCTCAGAATAAATTTAATTTGACAAGTACCCCAGTCTTTTTCAACACATCAACTTTAATTTGATCTCTATTCAAGAAAGGCGGGTACTACATGTGCCCTAATTTCAGTTCACATCAATTCTGACTATTGTGATCTCTTATTGATAGATCCATATCTCATTTTTGCTGTTTAGGTTGGTTTCATTTGAGTCCACACAGCCCATGAAATGAGATAGTGATTGAACAACATGGTCTCTTTCACACATTTAATTAAAACTTCCAAAATGAATAACTGTTTCTTGTTAAAACCAATACTTTTCAACTCCTTTTGTTCTTTCTGATAAAGGATAGTTCCAAAATATTTAGGCTGCTTAGATGCAAGCTGGCACACTGTGATATTGATGTAATAGTGATCAAAGATAGTTGATTGCAGGATACTGGTATGTATGGAGAGAAATAAACAACATAGTTGACTGCAGTGTTTTAATCATCAGACTGTCAACATAATTCACTGCAGGCTGCTTAATTTGATGAAAATTATAGCACTGTCATGATACATATGGTTGACTGCAGGCTGCTTAGATGCTAGTTAGCACTGGTCATGATGTAATAATGAGCAAGATAGTTGACTGCAGTGCTGGTATTTGAACTCTTTGACTTTATTATATGTCCGTTGCGTGTGTAAAGTCAAAATAACATATGAGTCGTGTACTGCATGAAAGACAAAATAGTGTTGTTAATATTGTGACTATAATGACAATGACAGTTTTTTCTTGTGTTATGAGGCTTATGCCTTATGGTACAAGCCTACAAGGGATGAATTCCTTTTTGTTTTTTTTTTTCAACTGTGTAATAGGAAAAAAAAAAATTGTTGTTGGAATGAGAATATAGTTTTTCTCTTCTTACGAAGTTAATGAAAGACACTGAGAAAGTAATGACTATAAATGAATCACACAGTTCAATTGATGGGGGGGGGGGTGTTCAATCCTAATTATGATTTTCAGAAATCATGTACGAAAATAAAATCAAATATTGATTGATGGTAGGTGTGACATATCCTAGCTAGCTCTTGTTTCCACATCACTTAATTTAGTATTTTCTTTCCAAATTTGCGGGCGATCCAAACAGATTTGTTCAATTGTGTAGACTATGAAAAAATGTTATATTTTTTTGAAAGAGATAATTCTAGAAAAGAAATTTGTAGTCAATAAATTTTACTAACAAATATTTTTATTTGTCATGACGTTAAAGATGCGTATAATGAGTCAATGACAACCAATAAGATCAATCATGTAATAATTCATATAAAAAACACAAAAAAAAAATTGAATTCCTCTACGTATAAGTTACATTCAATCTTAGTTACATTAAATGTCTTTTTAAATAATGAGAAAAAAAAAATAACATAATAGCCATCCAATCAAAATATATAAAGGAAAATTATTCGTCTAAATGAGAACACTATATGTATTTCAAATTTATTAAAGTTTAGAAGCTTAAGAATCTATATGCATTTAAATTTTATTAAAAAACTTCGGACTATTAAATATTATATTTTAGATTGAATAGTTCAGATCAATTATGACCGAATATCTTTCTTCTTACTTAGAGTGCTCCAACCACTTTAATAAAACAAAATCATATGCCCAAGCCAAAGACACTTTATCTGGATTTATTAATACATAATCGTTCGTTGTGCGTTTCCAGGGCAATTAGATAATGTTTCTTTCTTAAAAAAAGCTGGAGATATCATCTGATCGATCTTCCATGGTGGAGTCTGGCATTGGACGAGCACCATGTATTCATCATAATAAAGATAATAGAGTGAGGTTGTGGTAATATGCATATAACGGATCGTGCAGTGTTATGAATACATATTTCTATTTTCAAAGTATAAACAGTCGATCTGAACTGTTAAACATGATCTCTATATGAAAATCAAATTTTATATTTTTCAACTAATTTTAGATTGGTAGAAAATAACTGTTTTGGATGCAAATTAAGTGATTTCTACCTATTAAAAAGTTATAAAATTTAGTTGCAATTATGTTTTCATATGAAAATTATATTGAACCGTTCAAATCATGTTATTATTGTTATATCATCTATTTGAATTTAATAAATAAAGATATGAGGGCATAGCGCAGACTGCTGTGTAACATGCATATTACCGTAGACTCACTCAAAATGATATACCAATAACAACATGTGTAAATGAAATACGGGAACGGAACCAACATTAAATCAGAACTTAAATATTTGCTTCTATATATTGTCCCCATCTAAACAAGCTCATCTAGTGATGGTGATTTTCACAAGCATGGTCCTAATATCTCCTGTTCTCCTATCTCTCTCTATATAGTAACTCATCTGTTGTGCTTTTCAATTCTAATTGCTTTTAGTGTGTCCCCGCAAAAATGAAAAACATTGAGATGGGCGATAAAGAAACGCAGTCAAATGGTGCATTCAGTAACAATTCAAACATTCAAGAGAATAATCAACCAGAAGAAGGGAAGGAAAAGGATGATCACCGACGACCCAACACCGTCCCGTTTCACAAATTATTCGTGTTTGCGGACTCAAAAGATAGGGTTTTGATGGTGCTCGGCACAGTCGGTGCCATTGCAAATGGCATGACTTGGCCAATGACAGCCCTTTTATTAGGGAATATGATCGATGCATTCGGAGGAGCTGCGAGCAAACATGATGTGGTTAAACGTGTTTCAAAGGTGAATATTTAAAGCATTTTCATGCCATCGGAGGTTTTTGTAAATATATATTGCTTGACAATTAAATATCCCACACAATGAAGTGACTGTTGTATATAATTCATAGTCTTGTATCAAATGCAATGATATGAAAGCAGATGCTCTAGTCTCATTTCCAAAAGGAAAAGACATCTTGGAAAACTCAGAGCATCAGAAATGATAGACAATAGATAATTGGTGATAACCTCTTTGCTAATTGTTTAATATATACAATTCAGGTTGCGCTCGAATATGTATATCTAGCAATGGGCCTTGCAATTGGATCGGTATTGCGTAAGTCCAAAATCACATAATATTTTAGTAAATCAACCATTGGAGCTTTACAGAGGATCAATTTCGTAATTTCAGAGGCGAGTTGCTGGATGGCAACCAGTGAGAGACAAGCTGCAAGAATAAGGAATTTGTATTTGAAAGCTATACTGAGGCAAGAAGTTGCATATTTTGACAAATATGCCAAAACAGGAGAAATAATCGGACGGATGTCCGGTGACACCGTCTTAATTCAAGATGCAATGGGTGAAAAGGTGACACCTACCAGCTGTGAACTGCTTCTCTTATGTATATATGATAATTCATAGGGAGAGGGGGGTTTCCGATACCCATCGGACCAGAGTCTGTTCGATGGGTGGTTTCTACCATCCGATCCACTTCAAGATTTGCGCGCACGGATATTAAAGCAAATAACACGGATATTAAAGTGATGCGCACAGATCTTAAAGTGGATCAGACGGTAGAAACCACCCATCGAACAGTCTCTGGTCTGATGGGCATTGGACACCCCCCAAATTCATATCCTAAGAGTTAAACACGGCAAGTTGCAGTATGCTTTGTAAATTGATATATACAAGAGTTGTATTGAATTCAGTATAGTAGTTAACTGATATTTCTGAGGTAAAAAAATTAACAGAGAATAGCCTTTCCTCTGTTTCATGGGACTAAATATTGGAGCAAATTTCTATATCTATGACATAAATTCCATTCATCTTAATTAATTTATTGATCAAGAAATGTCTGTCGTCTGCGCTTGTACCAAATTCTTGCTTCCCCAGCTTGAATTATGCAAAATTGTTTCGTCTATTCAGGTTGGCAGGTTCATTCAGCAGGTAACAGGATTTTGTGGAGGGATGATAGTAGCATTGGCAAAAGGATGGCAGTTAGCATGTCTCATGTTTTTGACAGTTCCGGCTTTAGTTTTGTCAGCAGCGATCACTCACAGGGCTATATTGAAAATGGCATCTCTGGGACAGGCGGCATATGCTGACGCCGCAACAGTGGTGGATCAGACATTAGGGTCAATTCGAACAGTAAATTGTCTTTAAGCTTTTTTCTTCTTTAATTTAATTTTCATTTTGGGTTCAACTAATTATTACAAATAACTACGAATGTAATTATAGCTTATCTCAATAGCAAATATATTATTTTGTATATGTGGACCACTTAATTAGGACATAGCGGGGAACGAAAGGAGTCAATTTTAGAGAATATTACAAGTAATGACGAACACAATAGCATATTAAATTAATATTTTTTTCATGTGATTATCGAGGAAAACTTGTCTTTTAACTCTAGTACTGTCGAACTTGATAGAGAGGTCTGTATCCCTGTAAGTCCCCTCTAAATCCACCCTGAAAGAATTTTTTTTGCTCATCTATTTATTGAAATTATAAAAATATGTCACTATTCGCAAGAATAAAAAGTGACTATTGACGAGGATAAGCCGACAAAATAGTTATACCCAAGGATATCGCTATTATTGACGGGAGTGTCAGCGACGATACCAACAGTAAAAAATAGTTTTACCCTCGCGGATAGTAACAAATTATATACATATAATAAGGTTATATATATATATGTAACCCAGATGGATGCATTTCAGAAAGAAAAAAAAAAAAAAAAAAAACTATGTCGAGAGATATAGATGAATAGACGAATCCCCTAATTTTTGTAGGTAGCATCATATAGCGGAGAGAAACAAGCAGTGGAGAAATACAAGCATTCATTAAGAAAAACTTACAATTCAGGAGTTCGAGAGGGACTGATAGCGGGTCTCGGCCGGGGTAGCATCATGATGTCATTATATGTCGCACTATCTTTCGGCATATGGTATGGCGCAAAGTTGATATTGAGACACAGCTACACCGGTGCCCAGGTCATAAATGTCTCATTTGCCGTTGTTAGGTGCTCTCGGTGAGTCCCCGTTCCATTTCTTTTCTTTCAACAGAAGAATTTTAGTAGCTCATCTGTGCATATATCTTATATACATAAAAATAGAGTTGTTTATTGATGATCAGTTCTGTAGAAACCAAATGAAAATTATCCAATTTTTTTTTTGAATTAAATAATGATCAACCGAATATAAAAAAATCAAATCAGATAAAATAATTTTTATTTTGACAATCAAAGTAGTACTTAAAATTCAACATAAAAAAACCAATCTAATATATGTATTATTATGTATAATTACAATACTGATATAATACCAAATAAATAGTATCTCTAGATATTAAGTAGCTATATATTGTTATATTTAGTTGAAACTATGCTCCACCTAAACTTTTGTATTAAGCTAATTAATGAAGGGTTTCTGTGCAGAGAACTAGGGCAAGCACTTACAGGCCTGGCATCATTTGCAGCTGGTCAGGCAGCTGCTTACAAAATGTTTCAGACAATAAATCGGAAACCACATATTGAGTCATGTAACATAGCAGGAAAGAAGCTTGATGACATCATAGGAGAAATAGAATTTGTCGAGGTGCATTTTTCCTACCCATCACGACCCCATGAGCAGATATTCAGAGGTTTCTCTCTCTCTATCTCGAGCGGTACCACTGTTGCATTAGTCGGTGAGAGCGGGAGTGGTAAATCAACTGTTATTTCTTTGATCGAACGCTTTTACGACCCACTGGAAGGTAAGGTGTTGATTGATGGTGTGGATTTGAAGGAGTTTCAACTTGAGTGGATTAGAGGAAAGATTGGGCTTGTTAGCCAAGAGCCAGTATTGTTTGCCGGTAGTATAAGAGAGAACATCGTGTATGGTAGTGATAATGCATCGGAAGAGGAGATTAGAGCAGCAGCAGAGCTGGCTAATGCTGCCAATTTCATTGAGAAAATGCCAAGGTAAGTTTGGTGTTTTAAAATAATAGAGTAGCTGCTAGTGTTAGTTTGGTGTTTTAACTGTCATAAAACTAAAGATTTGATTGCACAAGATTGATGATGCAGTAACACTAACAACATGTAGGGATTTGAAACATCAGTAGGGGAGCACGGGACCCAGTTATCAGGAGGTCAAAAGCAGAGGATTGCAATTGCTAGAGCAATACTAAAGGACCCTAGAATACTACTTCTAGACGAGGCCACAAGTGCTTTGGACGTTGAGTCTGAACGAATCGTGCAAGAAGCAATTGATCGGGTTATGGCTAAGCGAACAACCGTCATAGTTGCCCATCGACTGAGTACTGTCAGAAATGCAGCTACCATCGTTGTCTTACATTGTGGGTCTATTGTTGAGAAAGGTAGAACTTTTTAGTAACATTTAAATATTGACTAAACCCTTAGTAATACTAAATCTTTGCAACAAAACAAAACTGACCTTAATATATTTACTTAATCATTCTCTCGCAAATGATTTTTTTTTTATTTCTCAATGTATTTTCTGTTTAGGGCCACATTCGGAGCTAATAAAGGGCCCAAATGGAGCATACAGTCAATTGATTCGCTTGCAAGAAACAAGAAATAGTGAAAGACCGCAAATTGAATCGATCAACCTACAAGCTTCCTCCATAAGCTATTTGTCTCATGAGAACAGCAAAAGCAATCACCACTCCTCCAATCTAATGGAGACTCTAATTGAAACAGATCCCAAGGATAGTACATCCAAAGATTCGTTAAAACAACCCCCATTGGACGTATCAATGTCCCGCCTCGCCACTTTACACAAACCTGAATATCCTTTCCTTATACTGGGATGCATCGCCTCTATTGTTGTAGGGGGTGTAGTATATCCTGTCTTCGGCATCCTTTTATCAAGCGCCATAGGCGCATACTATAAACCACCTCATGAGTTAAGAACTCAATCCAACTTTTGGTCAAACATGTTTCTCATATTTGCTGTTGTTTCCATAATTGCGGATCCGATTTCCTCCTATTCTTTTGCGGTGGCTGGGTCGAGATTGATAAAAAGAGTTAGATTAATGACATTTGAGAAGGTGGTTAACATGGAAATGAGCTGGTTTGATGATCCCGAGAATTCTAGTGGTGCAATTGGATCAAGATTATCAGCCAATGCAGCCAAAGTAAAGGGACTTCTCGGGGATGCACTAGCACTAGCACTTCAGAATTTAGCGACGATTGTGGCCGGATTGCTGATTGCTTATGTTTCAAACTGGGAGTTGGCGCTAATTTCATCCGCTATGATGCCACTAGTTTGGATTATTGGAACTATTCAGATGAAATTCATTGCTGGTTTTAGCTCCGATGCTAAGGTAGGTATCGAAAAACTTAATGAAAAATTGTGATCAACTATAATAGTTATAATATGTATAAATATGTTCATGAAGTACTCATTTGCATGCCCAGTGTATTACAAAGGTTATTAGTTTTAGTTAAAACCAGGGTGCTTAAGAAATTAAATGAAAAAATTGTAGAAAAAGTTTGCCACGACAATTGAACTTTTATCTATTATGCTCAATGTAAAACTTTTAATTATGTAGTTAAGGAGCAGTTGTGCTGATAAAAAAATGATAATGTACCAGTTCTGCTTAAAACTGAACAGATTTTTTAAATATGATTCTAAAATGTTTGTCTTTACAAAAAAAAATATGTAGACAAAAAATTATATATATAATATAATATGCAACAATTGTTTTGTTTTACATCAGATGATGTATGAGAATGCAAGTCATGTAGCAAGCGAAGCAGTGAGCAACATACGGACGGTCGCCTCATTCTCTGCAGAGCAGAAAGTGCAGCAACTTTACCAGAAAAAATGTGATGGGCCGTTGCGAGCCGGTATTAAGCTTGGTATAGTTTGCGGTATTGGAGTAGGTGTCTCCATTTTCATGCTAAATTGTCTCTTCGCAATAATTTTCTATGCTGGTGCTCACCTTGTGGAGGAGGGGAGGACAACTTTTACCATAGTATTTCGGGTATAAATTTTGTGCACTGTTTTAAAATGCAGCCGCCTTCATGTGCTAAAAACACTATGCGATGATGACTCATGACTGTGCTGTTTTGATCATGCATATGTTGATGTTTTCCTCTGATAATTGCATGTTTTAATCTGTACTTTAGGTATATATGACACTTGCAGCCATAAGACAATCTCAAACGACTTTATTTGCAGCAGATAGTGCAAAGGCTAAATCCGTTATTGCTACAGTGTTTGCAATACTAGATCGGAAATCAAAAATAGACCCAAGCGACAATAGTGGCCTGACCATGGAAACTGTGATAGGCAACATCGAATTCCAGCATGTAAAATTTTGTTATCCCAATCGCCCCGAAGTGATAATTTTTCATGACCTCTGCCTATCTATCCAATCTGGGCAGGTACTGTATTGTTTCTTTTTTATAACACTTTCATTAATTGCACCTTCCAATGAGTGTTCGTATAATATTTACATTTAATTTTTAGATGTAAACATATTGTATTAATAACCAGAATTAATTACAAGTTAGTTTATCTCTAACTACCAGACAATAGCACTTGTTGGAGAGAGCGGAAGTGGGAAGTCAACAGCCATAGCTCTTTTACAGAGATTTTACGACCCTGATTCAGGACATATTCTGCTAGATGGCATCCTGATTCAAAAATTCCAGTTGAGGTGGCTGAGGCAACAAATGGGTCTTGTTAGCCAAGAACCCGTATTGTTCAATGACACGATTCGTGCCAATATTGCTTATGGAAAGGAGGGAAATGCTACAGAGTCTGAGATAGTAGCTGCTGCTGAGTTGGCAAATGTACACAAGTTTGTCAGTAGTTTACCACAGGTTAGCTTCTCTGCGTCTAATTGGAACGGCTAAAGTTTGTTAAATTTAAAAGATTGATCTTTTCAAATAAATTTTTTGCGTAAGTTGTCCAAATTATGTTGACTTAACAATGTAGGGATATGACACGGTGGTTGGAGAGCGTGGGGTCCAACTGTCAGGAGGGCAAAAGCAACGTGTAGCAATGGCACGAGCAATAATAAAAGAGCCCAAGATCCTCCTCCTAGATGAGGCAACCAGTGCACTTGATGCAGAATCCGAGCGTGTAGTGCAAGATGCATTGGATCATCTGATGGTTCGTTGTACGTCTTTGGTGGTGGCCCATCGTTTGTCGACCATAAGGAATGCTGATTCCATTGCCATTGTGAAAAATGGAATGATTATAGAGAAGGGAAAGCACGATACCTTGATCAGTATAAAGGATGGAGCATATGCATCATTGGTAGCACTTCACTCCGGCCTTTAGAAGAAACATAGAATAGATTTCAGAGTCAATCAATTGCCAGTATTCTTCCATTTACATTTAGGGCAGTAAGATGTTGATGTAAATTCAAATTCAATCATATTCGATGCTTTATTTAGGGAACTTATTATAAGTTTCAATAGTGTAACCATTTTTTTTAAATTAAAATTTAATTCTTGAGGAAAGAAAATGATTGTTTTTTTTCTTCGAAAACTACTGGACAATGGTGCGGTTCCATTAGTCTGTTATTGGTGAAACCGCTTGTTGATTTTAGTGGAACAAGACAGAAATTGAGATGATGAAAAATGTATTCTGTTATTGTGTTCTAAGGAGAATATGATTTATTAATTTCTTGTCAATACTCTTTTACATTACATCTGTTCTATTTATATTTACATAGGCTCGAAGAGCCGTTGGTGTACCAACGGTACTATTTCTCTAAATGGTATGTACAGATACCAAAGTATCATTATTCTAATTTTATTTCTATATATAAGCAAGGAGACCCCTTTAGTTCCTTGATTTAATTCTAGTCCTTTGATTCTAGATCGATGATGATAATTAATCTGAGATCTTTATCTTATTTCTCAACACTCTCCCTCAAGCTAGAAATGTAAATATCGTACAATCCTAACTTGTTTGTCATATTCTCGTATGGACTCGATCGGGTCCAATCCTTTAGTGAAGATATTGCCAAGTTACTCTTTATTTCACTTCTCTATGTCTGGAGGGATTGCATCGTCTCTAATCTTTGAAGATGGTTGTGTCACTATTGATGTTCTTCGTACCTATTAATTATTCCTCCCCCTCATTGTTAATATTATTGTTTTGCATATATATATAATTTTTAGAACATTGGTTTCAACCTTTTTACCAGAAAATAAAATTCTAATGTTTATATAATTTTTAGAACATTGGTTTCCATATATATATAATTCTTTGTTTTAAAATTTCATCATGTAAACGCATCACTCGTAAAGTAGATAGATTTCAACATTTGAATTTTTTGTTTGAAGCAAATCCAATAAATTTTAAATTTTCATCATGTAAACGCATCACTCGTAAAATAGATGAATTTCAATATTTTAATTCCTTGTTTGAAGCAAATTCAATAAATTTTAGAATTTAATTTACAAAAAAAAAAATTGGTCAACTTAAAAACTGCCTAGTTTTACTTGTGAGAATTAGGCCTATCGGCTTCTATTTCTAAAAACAAAAACAATAATAATAACACCTACGAGAAAATCGGGCTTTCTTCTAATTCTGATAATTGGGCTTAAAATTTAAACGGGCCTGTACCTACAATCCGCAAGAGAAATATCTTCTATAGCAGCGCCAGTTACTTTCGCTATCTGTTTCTCCAGTCCGGTGAGCGTGGCGCTAATGGCGTCGTCTTCCCTCTCTCTTCCTTCTTCACCCCTTAAACCTTTTAATCGCCTTTCCTCTCCCACTGCCCGCCCAAATTTCCCACACTTTCGAGCTCCTCAACAAACCATCACTACCTTTCGTACCTCTCTAGCCGCTCTTCCCTCCTCCAGTAACTCTCTCTCTCTCTCTCTCTTTCTCTCTCTGCGATTGGTTGCTTATTTAATTTATATTGTTTGCGAGTTGAGTACTTTTTTTCTTTTCTTTTTTCCTTTTCTGATTCTGGCAGAAGTATTTGATGCGAAAATGGTGGAGGAGACGAGGAAAAAAATAGTGGAAAAATATGGGAATGATTTCTCCGAGTACATAAAAGATATAAAAAAGCCCTCGTCTAAGGTAATTAATTCTAAAACTTCTTATTATGTTCATTTTCTTTGTTCATTATCCATACTTTTTTTTTCCTCAGTTTAACCCATGGTCAAATAATAAATTGTACTTGTAATTTTTAGGGGAGGAGGCAAAAGAAGGGTAGAAACCAGAGAGTCAAGCCAGAAGAAATGAAAGAGGAAGTGGAGAATATAACTGAAGAAGAGAAGCCTCCTCGTACCACTCATAAGTTGCTTCAGGTTATTTACCAGTCATTTCTTGTTTTCTCCATTAAATTAGTACCTGAAAAATTTTAGTACCGGAACCTCCAGGCTATAGATCCATTGTTGTCTTCTTTTTATCATTCACCAACAACCATGACCATTTCTACAAGGAAATAGATGGTGCAAGTCTTGTACCACTGTACCAGGTCTTATGAGATGATAATCATAGGTTATGGTTACTACTGATACCGTACCGTAATCTAAGACTGATATTGCAGGTATTGGGAGGGAAAGTTAAAAGAAGAAAATTGCTGTCACCTGCTGGGATGGATGTGCGACCCATGATGCAAATTGTCAGGGGTGCTGCTTTTGGTATCCTACAGGTACTTCTTATCCCAGTTTCGGTGTGCCAGTTGATATATGCTATTGCCTTCGTACCATTTTTGTATTTATCGCAACTTTAGTATTACTTTGTTATCGCTTAACCAGAACTCTTTGGTTCCACATCTATATATTTTACAACTAAGTATTTGTGAAGTTATGCATTTATAAAGGTCCTCTTATGCAATTAAACCTCAATAAATGTGATTTGAACTTCAATAATTAATGTGTATATGCATTGTGCAATCATATCTTAATTAGCTGATTAAGATCCACCAATTTACTGTCAATTTTACAAGTAGGCAATATGCAAGCCAAGCATATACCAGTAAGGACCAAAGGATTGATCAAACCAGAAATTTAACTGAGATGGTGCCAAAAATTTAATATCTTATTTTTCACTTTTGGGAAGAGAAACTTTTTTTGATGTTTTTGTATTTGTGTTGTGAAATATGGTGTGCAGTCTGCTGGAGGTAACCCTGCTTCACTAAGGCCAGGTCGATGGTTAGACTTGTATAGTGGTACAGGTTCTGTTGGAATAGAAGCTATCAGCAGAGGCTGTTCTGAGGTTTGTTTAGTTTTGCATTGCATTTTTTTTGTTTTCACTAGACTTTTTTGACTTCGTATGCCTCCTATGTACTTTAGGGTACAAATGAAATTTCCCGTTGGGGTATATTTGAGAGTTAAAACCTTTTAAGGAGGGATAGATGAAATTGCCTGCATATATTTGTAAAATAACAAAAGACATATCAGCTTTTTTTTTAAGAGCTTTAGTTAAAAAAAATATGAAAAACTGTGTTGCTTTAAATCATTAAACATCTGTTCTTCGTGTCAGGCTCATTTTGTAGAGATGGATTCTTGGGTAATATCAGAAGTATTACGGCCAAATTTAAGAAACACTGGATTTCTTGATGACTCTGTTATCCACATGAAGCGGGTCGAGAGTTTCCTCACCTATGCTGAGAAATTCCCAGGTATTTCTTTTATTTTATTAGGTTTTTATGCAAATTTTCACAAAATCAATAAAATTCAAGAAATGGATTAAAAGACGAGTTAATTTTAACAAAGCTTCATTTGTATATTTGGCCTGGTTGAATTGAGCCCTCATTAACAAAGATTCAATTGACCACAATTTCCCTCAAACTAGCCTCAAATCAAACCAGTTTTGTAACACCAAAGGCCCAGGGGCGGAGGCAGAAAATTGATTAATGGAGATCAATTTTTGGGGTAATTCTCACTAACATGAATGCTAGAGTTCCCCAAATTATACATGGTATACAATAACTAGTTTTTCTTTGAAAAAAGGAATGGGGCTCAACAATATAAACATTTCACATAAAATATGGGGGTCATTTTGAGGTTCCCATGGCATTTTACAATAAAATATATATGAAAAACATATATAACCCCTAGTTTTTGAAAAAGAATGGGGGTCAATTGACCCCCGCTATGTCCATGTATCTCCGCCCCTGCCAAGGCCAGTAAGTACCGCTTCATCCCGTATGCATTGGAATCAAACAATACCAAAACAATATCATAAGGAAATGAACATAACTTCATCTATTTAACTGTTCTTATATTCTTTTTTATTTGTAGACACTTACAGGAAATTTGATTATATTAGTGTGACGCCACCATATATGGAGGTGGATTATGCTAAGTTAATGGGTCAAATATCGAGATCACCATTGATTGGGGAAGATTGCTTTGTTGTAAGTGCTTTATTTGTGAGACATAATATTGTATTTTTATTTTTGTTTGATATGACAAACATCTAATTAATTATTTTACAGCTAGTTGAGTATCCTCTGAAAACTAAAATGCCAGAAACTTGCGGCCACCTTATCCAGGTACTTATAAATTTTTTTTTTTTTCTTTCTTCTTCTTTGTTTTTTTTACATGGCAACTCGTAAATTCAATTTCATATTGCATTTGTATGCCCTACGGTAATGAAGAAGGGTTAATGCCGTCATGTTTTACAGCAAATATATATTTGAGAGTTGGATTAGGGTACATATGATTTTATTATGTTTTGTAGAGACATAAAAGTTATACACACACTCTTTTCTGTGGGGGGGCATGTGGGGTATTATGATATTTTGCAAGGTTACACTTGAAATTGCCGTATTCTAGAAGTCTTTGTTTATTTTATTTCATCAAACAAAACTTGCAGATAGTAGATAGGCGATTTGGAAGGACAAATTTGCTCATTTATGGACCTGAATGGGCAGAGAAAAAGAAGGGAACTACTTAATAGAGTCTCTATAGTAAAACCTATGCATCAAGAATTCGAGACTAAATGGGAGCTCCAGATAGTGACAGTATGATTTGTTACCAATGGTTAAAGGTGAAAGAAAGATCATACTGCTACTCTCTAAAGAAAAGAATATGATTAGAGGTTATATCACTCCCATACCAAGGGTTTTAAATCCCATATATCGGATTTCGATTTGTTGTTTCTACTCGAGTGGTTCAGGCAAGGTTTGAATGGATTTTGATTATTATCAGATTGATGTAAGGCCCAGTAGGCTTTTATTAGGTCAGGACTGATCTTTTTTTTTTTTCTTTTAATTAACTTTGTTGCTACTGTAATGCCTCAGAGCTCAATTTCATTGTCTATTGCATATAAGAATGGAATTAATATTTTGCATTGAATGAAGGGTTTACTGGTTCTTTTGCTAGGTTGTACGAGTAACACAAATTGTTGCTGAGAAAGGGCTTGTGAGAGAACATATTTATATGCTGATATCATCAGAAAGAAAGAAACAAAAAGAAGTAATTGCAACTCTACTCAAATTCAGTGGTTGTGACGCTTCTTTCTTTCAGAAAAATGAACCGAATGTTAGGTGCGAAGAGTGTAAACTTGAAGCTGTTATTAATAAATGCAACCAAGCATGTGGACAATTGTGATCCAGCTCTTTTTGTTGTTGTTGTTGTGCTCCTCAAATATAATACAACATGTTTACATAGAATAAAAAAAATATGTTTATACTTCAGAGATAACGGTCATTAATTCTTTGCTCAGTAAGTGTTAGTAATTCAAATAAATAGGCAGAAAATTACTGTGTATGATTAATTTTCTTGTGCGTTAAATTTTGTTTTGTTCCTGACATCCCCTCAAACTGGGCTGATCTTAACGTAATGCAGGAGTGTTTAGTCCTTATAATTTTATAAATTTTATATGTATATTAATTTTTTGTAAAAGTTAATATATGTACTTGTAGCCTTGTGAACCCTTGTATTTAATTTAGTGACCACACATATTTTACCGCCGCTATTTGCTCAAACAGACCGGCTCATTCCTGGTCAATTGTAAATTTCTTGGTTATTTATGCCCTTTTAGTTTAGTCACGCGGATCACGATACTAAAGATGGTCACAGAAGATCAAGGAATAAAAATAAGTTAACAGAAGGAAAGTAGCAATCAACGCATATATTACACACTGATTGAGTCACCGACAGGAGTCCACCGACAGCATTGCTCTCCCTCTTCTCCACCTTTCTTTAATCTTTTAGTACATGTTGGCTAAATTTCTACACTAACCCAAAGTATTACCATTTTCTGAACTCCCCCCCCCCCCCCCCCCCCCCACCCACTTTTCTCAAATATAATCAATAAGATAACACCTTTGCATTAAGTAACATAGGATTTTATTTATATTAGCATGTTTAAAAAAAATATTAATTACTCTTTTGTTATATTCAACATTGGATAGGAGGGTTGTAATATAATATTCAACTCCAATTTCCTCATAAATTAAGTTTTGAGAGAATGTAAGAAGAATGATTTTATAATTCTACAACTTAAATATGTTATATTTTTTTCAGGCACTATCCCCTCTTAGTCTCTTCATAGCTGAGTCTGCGTATATTAGTTCGTATATACAAATTTACAAATTTTATAGTTGCAAGATATCTTGTAAAAAAAAATATTGTTATATGATGTCTAAATGTATAACTAAATTGCCTATCTGCAATTTGTAACAATTAATGTAGCGTTAAAACATCTTAAAGTCTGCAAACTGATAATAAAATGAAATTATTGTTTACAAATTAGAGACATCAAAACAAAAAACAAGAAAGAAAGTTCATCTTTAAAACTAAGAAAATTTATCCTTTAATAAACTCAAAATAAACTTAGAAAGGTGAAAAGAGTAAAAAAAAAAAAAAAAAGGGATGTACGGACTTCATAAATTGAGTAATTGGGAGGATTTCAGTAAGAAATGACACTTCTCAGTGGTCTTTATGAATTTCTGCAAAAAAATATTTAAAATTTTCCAGCATCTTTTCCCATGATGATTGGAATCTCCCCAAACGGAAATAAATTATTTGAAGAGAAGACTGCTGTCAACTAATTTTAAGATAATATTCCATCTCAACTTAAAAAATTTAATTTTCAAATTTACCCTGCACACATCAAATCACCGTCTTATATGATGTAATAAATTACGAATATTTAATTTCCTCCATCGTATCCCATGTACATTACTAATAATTATTTATTATTGTAAGAATGAACAAAAGGGACTTTTTCACATCTACTAGAATTGATTAACCATATAGAAGCGTATGGTGATGACTGTATATATGAATTTACCTATATAGTTCAATTTGTCGTTATAAGCAATGATTAATAAACAAGACGAACAACCAATATCGTGTGAACCAAATGAAAGATAATTAATAAAAATATTTCTAATCAAAACTATAATGGCATCAGTTTGCAAATATATACAGCCGGAGTGCACGTTTATTTAGAACAATAATAATAATGTAGTAGAACTAGGGTGCTCCTAAGTTCACCGAGTCACTTTGTGAACTTAACCTTAAAATCTATTGATTTGGCTTCAAACGATGAATTCAAAATATTGAAATCTTTCTATCTTACGAGTGATGTGTCTACATGCGAAAATTTTAAAATTTCAAATTAATTTTGTTTAGAGTCAAGTGGTCAAAAGGTGTCTAAAAAATGAATATATTAAAATTAATATAAACTAAACCTTCTAATTTTGACCACTTGACTTTGTACTAAACTAAATTTTCTAATTTTAACTACTTAACTTTATACTAAATTATATACAACAACAATAATTAAGCATTTAGTTCAAAACAAGTTGAGGTTCGGTTGAAATAACAATGTTACAGAAATTAGTGTGTGAATTTCTTCTCTTCACATAGCGAAATTTGTGCATTAACTCTTATCATTTTGAGAATTTTTTTATCAACTCTAATTTTCAAGTTCCATCAATCAAAATCATCAGTTTTAATTGAACGATTGTAAATGATGTAGTTCAAAATTAGACATGGTAACCTCAAAATTGAATAATTGATATAATTTATTTAGCATTTTTTACTTATTGGCCCCTGTAAAATCTATGTTTTATCAAAATATATCATATTCTAACTTTTTAGGTGTATACATACTCATTTAAAAATTTAAATCAACTTGAATAAATTATTGAAACGCTTGTCTCGTCTTTACGAAAATAAATCTGTTGTTATTCAAAAGGAAATAACAGGAACTGTTATTCCAATTTCAACCCTTCAAATTTATTATTCACGGATCTTAACGAAGATCAATTATTGAGATCAGAATAACATGTTTATGTTCTTTATTGGAATAACAATATATTTATTTTCCATCTTTATGGACAAAAAAAGGGTCAATTTTGAATAGATTTTAAGACAATATCATTTTTTTTTTATATTTTTGTATCCATCAACCAAAAATATGTAAAAAAAAAGTTTCTATAACAAATGGAAACTAGTCGACTTTTTCTCCAACACAATTTTTTATTTTTGGGATCCGAATAAACAGCCCTAATATTTAATATACTTGAAAGCATATACAATCAATATCCAATTGTGCCGCAGTTACAAACTTTTAGAAAAACAAATTTATCAAATAAATATGCATACGTTAGTACTATCAATAATCCAACGAAAATTATCGAAAAAGAAAAATCGCCAACATGATGATGAAGTAAGAAAGAGAGTAATTATGAAAAGTCCTGTGGTAAGTTCAAAAGACTAATCACTGGAGTTTATTTTTACACTTGAGTTGCACATGGAAACACCTTAAGGTAAAAGCCAACATGACAACATCCCTGGGAAAAAAAACTAATCCAGATGTGGATTGCTTGAATGAAAAAAGAAAGACAAAATAGAGGGTTAATTTTTAATTTCAAGTTTTTTACCTTTCGCTTTTAGAAAACTTGGTGTGTCCGGTATATTTTATGTATTGATGAAATTACAATGATAAACTATTCAATTTGCAGTTAGGCTTAGGCACCATTATATTTTCTTGAATAAATTGATAAACAATGCAATAAGCAACAAAAGAGGAGCGGGCCAGGTCAGGTGGGCCCAACAAGGTTCTTTGCTCCACATGCACTCGTGCCTATTCTATCTTTTCATCCAACCCGGGTAAATTAAATGTTCCCCAAATAATATACCAAGTGCATGAATATTATCCCAAAAATACACACGGATTTAAAATAATAAAGGTTCAATGTGGTCCATGGCGTGTACTAGACTGTGCAGACAGAGAGAGAGAGAGAGAGAGAGATAGCTGTACTATATAGTATATACAGCAGTGACTCGCTAAATGGGCAGTAGCATATTGCGCGCAACACAAATTTACCTTTATAAATTCCTCAAATAACCTAACATGTGGTACTTTTCTATGTAATTGGTATGTTATTAGTTAAACTACAGTTGTCCTTTTTGTTCCTTTGTATTGTGCTTTGCTGGCTAATATACATCTCCATGAATTCACTGCTCTTGATTTCACCCCCTCCCTGTTACCACTTACCAGTGAAGTGGAGTGCCCACCTTTCTTTGCACCCACTTAGAGAGAGAAACGGGAAGATAGAGAGATAGAGAGAGAGAGGAGATCCAAATTTTTCGAAGAAAGCAACAACGCAACTACCAGAAAGAACCAACCATATCATAGCAGCTAGCAATGACATCTCTTCCTCTCCTAACATAACCCCTACTCTCCTCTCTTAACACCCCAAATCCAAACATATTTTTCGCCATTTCTCTCAAAGGATAATAGTAATAGGTACCTCCCCTTCTCCCTCTCAAACCCAAAAAAAGAATAAGCTAAAAAGAGAGAGAACTAAAATAGAAAAAAAATGTTTAGAGATCCATGGGGAGGTCCTATGGAGATATCCAATGCCGACTCGGCCACTGACGATGACCGGAGCCGCAATTTGAACGAATTGGATCGATCGGCATTGCTGAGGCAACAGTTAGATGAGACCCAACAGAGCTGGTTACTGGCAGGGCCCGGCGATGTCGGCAAGAAGAAGAAAAAGCAGATTGATCTCGGGTGTATGCTCGTCAGCCGAAAGCTCTTCATGTGGACTGTTGGTACCATTCTAGGTGTCGGAGTGCTCGTCGGGCTTATAATGCTTATAGTTAAAACGATACCGCATCACCACAAACCGCCGCCACCGCCAGATCAGTACACACAAGCACTGCATAAGGCACTTATGTTCTTCAATGCACAGAGATGTAAGTGTTGTGTAATTTTATATATTTTTTTTATTGAAGTGGTTGACTGACAGATTTTAGTTCACGTGGTTTATTTTATTCGGATCGTTTTGAATTTTTGTTTTTTCGATTCCTTTTTTTTCTCAGTACTGTGGTTAAATTAGTCAAAGCAGAGTAACAAATCTTTCCCAAAAGAACAAAAAAAAACAGAAAACATGTCATTTTTAACCTCACCGTAAGCTCATTACTTATGTGGTTTAAAAACAGAGATCTGTGTGGTGTAATTACTAATTGACCAATTTAAGGAGTAGTATATTCATAAGATTTTCTCCCAGATCTAATCGGATTGAATGTTTAGTATTATGTGTGGATCTGTGAGACAGTGAGAGGAAGAGAAAGGAGAAACAAACAGTAATATCAGATCTAACAAAAATAAATCTACAACTACTACGTACAATTTAAATAGACTAGATAAAAACTATATTGCTATTTATTAAACAAATCAATTGCAATGTTAATTCTGATTTTTTAATCACAAAAAAAAAGTTACTTCATATTTCCATTACTAACCAGTGATCAACAAATAGTATAAACTCTTCCAGCATTGAAATTCACACTATGTTATTTCTCTTATTCTCAACCTCTTGTAACATCTAACAGCTGGGCCTATTCCAAAGCACAACAATGTGAGCTGGAGGGGTAATTCAGGCATGAAAGATGGCTTCTCTGACAGCTCAATTAAAAGAAATCTTGTTGGGGGGTACTATGATGCCGGGGATGCGATCAAGTTCAATTTTCCCATGTCATTTGCCATGACCATGCTCAGTTGGAGTGTGATCGAGTACAAAGCAAAATATGAGGCTGCCGGCGAATTGGATCACATAAAGGAGATCATCAAATGGGGCACCGATTATCTCTTGAAGACCTTCAACTCTTCGGCTGATACCATCGATCGCATTGCCGCTCAGGTACATTGTATTTCAGACCTGGATATAAAGTGATCTAGATCTGAGGGTAATAATTTTAAATTAATAAGGTGAATGTCAAGAAGGAAAAAGATAATATATACAAAATGGTAATTAAATAATTTACAATTTTTTTATAACCCTAATATTGACTACCTGACGAAATAACCTTTGAGATAAACATTTTTGAAATAGGTGGGAGCAGGAGATACTTCAAAAGGCCCGGGCCCCAATGATCACTACTGCTGGGTCCGACCTGAAGACATCGATTACACAAGACCTGTTTATGAGTGTCACAGTTGCTCCGATTTGGCCAGTGAAATGGCTGCTGCGCTAGCAGCTGCCTCAATTGTCTTCAAGGATTCCAAGACCTATTCTGACAAACTGGTACCATAATCAAATAAAATATTTAAAACATTTAGCGAAAGCCTGATTTTAATGTTTTGTATTACTAATATTATTTTATTGTTTTAAACTGTTAACAGGTACATGGTGCAAGAACTTTGTTCAAGTTTGGTCGTGATCAGCGTGGCCGGTACAGTCCCAGCGGGTCTGACCCAGCAATCTTTTATAATTCCACCAATTACTATGATGAGTATGTTTGGGGTGGTGCATGGCTGTATTTTGCAACTGGAAACACTTCATACTTGACTTTGGCTACAACACCTGGCATCGCGAAACATGCCGGTGCATTCTGGGGCGGGCCAGACTATGGTGTTTTCAGTTGGGATAACAAGCTCACTGGCTCTCAGGTACCTTATTATATTTTAGGATTTTGATATTACCAAATAAGATGTAATCATCTGTTCAATTAAAATTCTTCTTTTTGTTTTTCCTTCTCTAGCCGGTAAATTTAAGCTACTTGGTACAAATTGAGGTGCTTAAAGCATTATATACAATTAACTAAAACTGAGCTGTAATTGTACTGCTGTGGGTAGACCAATTTGTCTAACCTATCTCTAAATCTTTATAATTCAGGTACTTCTTAGTAGGTTACGGCTCTTCTTAAGCCCCGGTTATCCTTATGAAGAGATACTTAGAACTTTCCACAATCAAACCGGAAACATCATGTGCTCATATCTACCCGTTTACAGATCATTCAACCATACGAAAGGTAAGCTGTCTTATTTTTGTTTAGTTAGTTAGTCACTTTCATGAATTTACTCAACAACAGTAAAAACCATGTTACATATGATTAACACCTAACACTTTTGACTTCAGTAATAAATGATACCTATACCTACCAGGTCCAGTACCAACGCAGAGCTTCTTTAATTTCAGCTTTTTTTTTTCCTTTTCTGAGTTGCCTAATTGGATTTCTTCCTTTTATTTGATTGCATGTGGTTCTACTAAACTAACACAAATCACGTCCTTACCTGGTAACATGTCAATGAAAAAATTGCTAATTTAATTCAAACTTTGAAAAAAAAATCGTCAGGCGGTATGATCGAGTTGAACCATGGAAGGCCGCAACCACTGCAGTACGTTGTGAATGCAGCTTTTCTTGCATCTCTTTACGCCGACTATCTCGATGCTGCTGACACACCAGGATGGTATTGTGGGCCCACTTTCTACTCCACAGACGTTCTTCGTGATTTTGCTAAGAGACAGGTATGGCTTATTCATCACCAGTTGTTATTCCAAATTATATTCATGCATATTAATTTACGCAAAATATCAACATCTTTTGAGTCGAAAAAATAAAAGAACAAAATTCGTATTGAAAAAGTTTGAATTAACATATCACTAGTCCAACTTATATTTTCTCCAAATCAACATTACTTATCTAGTTATCTTCTTTTCAACAGGTTGATTATATATTGGGTGACAACCCACGAAAAATGAGCTATGTGGTTGGCTATGGATCAAAGTACCCCAAGCATGTGCACCACAGAGGCGCGTCAATCCCTAAAAATGGCGTCAAATACAGTTGCAAAGGAGGGTGGAGATGGAGAGACTCCAAAAAACCAAATCCTAACACAATTGTTGGTGCCATGGTTGCGGGACCAGACAGACATGACGGGTTCAAGGATGTGCGCACGAATTACAACTACACTGAACCAACATTAGCCGGCAATGCTGGTTTGGTTGCAGCATTGATATCTTTGTCAGGGGTAAAAACGGGAATTGACAAGAACACGCTATTTTCGGCCGTACCACCTATGTTCCCGACCCCGCCACCCCCGCCAGCTGCATGGAAGCCGTGATAGTTGGATGTTTGGGTCTTCTTTTTTCTTTTCCTTTTTTTGTTTTTAATCAATTATAGATTGGATAGTGTGCTATGTAAGAACAAGAGGTGAGTTATTCTTTTACATGGACTTTTGAATTTGAGTATGTTCTGGTTCTTTAATTTTTGTAAAAGAAACATTATTTGATAAATCATAATATAGATCCTTTTCTCTTGTATATTTACATTTCTTTTATTCAAAAGTTATTTAAAAATATTGGTCTTTCAGAATACCAAGTGTTCTAATTAAATTCCATGCGATTAGGAAGAGAGCCCAAAGATTTCAATTTTTGTTTCTAGATATAATGACATGGCTTCCCCAATTTGACATATTAAGCCCTCAAATGTGTAATAAAACAGAAATGACCCTCAATTTTGCTCAAATTGGATATCCTTTTTATGAGCTAACATAAACAAAGTTTGTTCAAATTTGGATTAATACCAGACCAGACAATACAAATGTGTGCCTGAATTGTAATCCCTTGTTTAGACAACTGAAGAGGCAAAATTGTCCTATTTCCAAATGTTCCTACAAAACTGTACATAAGAAATTTCATTCAAGAAAAATGTTATGAAAAGCATATTTCCAAATGTTCGAACAACTCGTGTGCGCGCGTGATCGCCTCGGACTCGAAACCAAAACAAACGGTTCAGATGATCTAATTGGGCTTTGTATATTTCTTTCAAAATGGTATATCATTGCCTCTAACTTTTTTATCAGTATGGGCTGTAAATTGGGCCTCAATTAAGGATAGCAGCCTATTACAAAAATGTAACCCTTTAAAAGACTGTTTCTCAGTTGTTTCACAAAAAGGAACAAAAAATCATGAATTTCTAAATGGTGGCTCGAGAAAAAAAAAATTAACTATTAAGCAACGCATTTCTAAATGTATTGGTCAAGTGATTTGCAAACTGGAATGAACTGAATTTATAAGTCTGCTAAGAACCCAGTTTTATCTCTTTTGCGTCTTGATAATGCTCACAAATTTAGTGGCATGCATTTTTGGTCACAAGTGAGTTTGCAAAACTGAATGAAATGGATTCACAGTTAGCTTTCATATGAATATCATGTATTTAATAGGAATCACATCCTCTGCAGAGCTTTTACTTGCGGAGTTTCTGCAGTTCTTTTAATATGGTCCATTCATTTTGATCGGACGGACCAAATAAAATTTTGGTACGAATCTCAAAGCAAAATTAATACTATCCCCTCCATCATCTCAAGCACTCACCGGCTAAGAGTAAATCTGGACCGTCCGATCAGCTCTGCACCGCAAAACTCCGCACCCTCAGTATCTATCACTTGCGTATTTTATTGGCATCAATTTTTAGCGCGTGATACATGTTAAAAAATTGCTCTCTTTTTTATATATTATCGGAGTACGATTCAACAAAATTGGTGGAGCATGCAAGCATCATATTATGGTTGAACAGAGTAAACATGTCGAGAACTCTTATGAGGTGTACTTTTTTTTGTTTCTTTGCCAGTACTGATCATCTTTTTATTTATTTTTTATTTTCTTCTCCTTTCATTGTATTTTGAAACAGTGAGATAAGAATTTTATTAGGAAAACTTAAGATTAGATTTATGATGTCATAGATGATAAATTTAAGTGAAAAATAAGGGAGAATTTTATATATACCACTCAAAAATTATGAAATTACGTATTTACCGTTGAAAATTCTATAATTACGTATTTACCATCATAAATCCTAATAACACACATATTTACCCAATATAATTCAAATATATATCAAATATATCTAAAATTCAAACTAATTATGTTTAGAATCCTAAAAACTAAAATTAATCAAAGATTAATTAAAAGCTGTTCTAATTGATGATTTCTCACGTGTCTTATTAAACCATACATGTGGAGCCCTTTTAATTATAAATGTGTAATTATTTTATGTTTATTTTCTGAGAGCATGTGTTCACAACAACATCTAAACGCATCTGTTATGGCTTCTAGTGTGAAAATAGAAACTTTTGCTCAAATGCAATTAACATTTAACATTTTGTTCACCAATTTTTTTTTCTATTTCCGGAGCAAAGTCGGAAAAATAATCCTGATTATTAGAGAATATTATAACTACATACTGTGGTGAAGTCTAAATATGTACTTGCAGAGGCAAAGACAGGAGTTTAATATATGGGGATCAACACACAAAGATTTCTAGTAAATGTAAATATAACCATTTTAATCAACGAAAATCAATATGCACATTAAGAATTTTAATCTACGAGGTTAAATTTAACATATAAATAACAATTTATCTTTAATGTTATAACTATAGTAAAGTTTAAATAATTTTTAGATTAAATGGGATCAATTGACCTCATTTAGCAAATATAAATATCCCTATGTGCTTGGCTAATTTGAAAATTCAACATAAATATTAGAGTGAGTCTGCCATGGACTAAAAAATACAATGCTCAATTTTGGACGGATGAATCAAAGTTGTTCATTATTTTATCGTTGAATTTAACGGAGGATTTTTTATTTTAGAAATTATCTGAACCGTATGATCCTAAACAAATCAACGGTCTAATTTTTTTGGTCCATTCCAGAATTTGCCTAAATATTATTGTAGGCCAAAATGATGATGGACATTTATTCAATTACGTCTAAAAATATTGAATTCGGACTTTCTATAAAAAAATATATTTAAAAGCATCATTTAATTGAGTTCTTAGTAATATGAATACCAGTGTCTAAAAATTCTGCCTTTGTTAAAATAATTTCTTCGTTATACAAAAGAACATTTTTAGTGTAGTTTAATAATCTTAATGGAACTTGAAAGGTTGATCTTCATTTTTCTCAAAAAAAAAAAAAAAAAAAATCTTGCTCAGATGGACAGTAACTCATTTTTTTTTTAAAAAAACAGATATTGTAATTAAACTTTCCAACTTCAAATATATATATACAAAAAAAAGTTCTTAATAGAGTTCTGAAAATGGATAGGCATGATTCATGCATTGGGATCCGAATCTGCTGCGATTCTTAACCCATGAACAGTGACCTACAATCTCTGCTTTTTCAAATCCAACTGTTGAATTGTTTCGAGATTCGTGCAAGAAAAAATCAGCTGCTTTGAGATACGTGCACGAAATTATTAGACGGTTAAATTTGAAAAAAGCAGAGATTTTAGGATTACTGTTCACCCTTTTAGGATCGCAGGAGATGTGAATCCTCATGCATTGACTTGAACTCCTACTTGATTTCATAATGATTATTTTAATAAATACAAAAAACTTCATTTTAGATAAGAATTTTTTTTCGAACAAACATACACGCCTTTTTCATTAATAATTCAGTACAGATAGCCATCGATGCTTAGACTGTTTAGTACAGTTGATATATAAGTAGTATAAAGTCCTTCCATGGAAGGATAAGAATTCGAATTATACATTTTCTAAAATGGAGTGTGTGATTGTGTGAGTGGGTAGAACCTACATGCTATTATAACAAAAAAAAATCAAAGAAAAAATATTAGAGAACAAATATTTGATCTGGTGGTAAGGACAATGTTTTTTGTGTAGAAGATTGCATATTCGAAACTCAGATAAAGAATTCTTTTTTAAATATTAAATAGTTGGCTGATTTGACCTTTGATGTTTACAAAAAAAAATCAGTAAAGATAAGACAGAGAGGTAATTTATAAACTTGTGTATCAGAAGCAGAACTGGAGGTGGTGACGGTGATTTTGCAATTGGCGTGTCTCATATCACGTACACACAAACGCCTTCATACTTTCCACAAGGTACAAAATCACTTTGGGACCATTGTAATATAATTCGCGTTTTATTTGCGAATATTTCATGAATAAAATATTTTTTGTGTTTATAAACTGAATGGCGAATTATTCAGCTGACTGAATTATTCGTAAGTAAAACTCGAATTACGAATTATTCATGAATAAACTGCAAATTACGAATTATTCGAGAATAAACCGTGAATTATGAATTATTCGCAAATAAACCGCGAATTACGAATTATTCGCGAATACAATACAAATTACGAATTATTTGCGAATAAAATACAAATTACAATTCTTTTTTTATTATTTTTGGAATTATTTTTTCTGAATTTCTTTTTTGTTTTCTTGTGGACTGTTATTCTCAAATTATTTTCGAATGACAAAATTTTGATCCATCTAACCAAACTCGAATTATACATTTGTCATTGAAGTTGGCAAGACAGTGGTGTTGAACTTGTCATATGCCGCACAGGACATCCTCTGTTCCACATTCCCACATCTTCTTCTGTTACAAGTCTCTGACAGAACAGAACAAATGGGAGTTTGTTGACATTTAGAGCATAAGCCCAATAGTCAGTGTCTCAGTGACCTGTAACACGAAGTACTACATGAATTCTATAACATAAAATACTATTTGGAATTCAATACGAGGAGGTGAGCAGATGCAGATCAAAGGGCACAAGAGTCGATCACTCTTGAATAATGATCCCGTGGAATACATTTCACGACGACAGATCCAGCTGACCACCTCGTGTCTCGTGAGTACCTGACACAGAGACATGTATGAAATCCAATGTATTTTTTTTCCTAGAAAATATACATTGTATATTACTTGAGTTTCTTTTTTTTCGAGTATAATAAATCTTCCAGTTTTTTTTTGCACAGATATTTTTTGTTCATAACATATAATCATATATACCTTATAAACAGGGGAAATATGAAGACATCTGATACAATCTTTTAACCTACTATTAAGAGATAATGCTTGACAATTCCACTTGAGAGTCGTCTGAATTTTAATTTTACCATTTCAGATACTAAACAAACTGACGTTGAATTATAACTTAATTAAGAAAGAAGAATCCTCCATCTTAAAGAAGAGATATTTAATTACTTTGTTAAACACAAAAAAAGACAATTAATGCATACAAACTACGAACACATAAATAGTTTGATTGCGTCACAAAAATCAATTTTAGGTGAAGTCAGTAGGTTGATCGGACGTATTAATTATTTTTAAATCGTATAGTTCTAACCGCAGAAACAAAATTTATTACATGCAAATATGTTGGTTTTAAGTCCTCCGATTAAATATTTTGATTCCATGTTTTTTTAATGTTTTTTTACGTATAGAAGTCTAATTTATTTGAACACGTACTCGCTACACACGTACATGCAAACTGTATCATCTTTCTGATTGGTCATGATTTATTTCTATTTTTTAATGTCATTAAAAAAAAATTAAATTGATTGATCGTGTCTTTATTTCTTTCTAACTTTTTATATCATCTAAAGAATATTATTTGTCAAAAAAAGTTATGTCATCTAATATATCATTAAGGAAGGTTATTTATATGTGGAATGTCATTTAGTCTAATAATTTTATGAAAATATGTTATTTTGTATGAGTATTTTTTGTTTTCATATAATACATACATTTCCGTTGTAACGTAAAGCGATGACACTAGTAATAAATTAATAATTTGATGTTGCATGTTAATTATAGTAGGCAAAATAATCCAATAATCCATCCAGAAAAAAATAGAAACAAATTACAGCATGCACAACATAGAAAAGTGATCGGTTGGATTGGTTAAGCATCAAATATATACTCGTCAAATTCGTAATCGTTGCAGAACAAATTTTGATAAAATAAAGAAAGGTCAATTGACCGTTATGGGTTCTAAGTTCTAACTTCTAAGTAAATGCGCCTCTGGGCCTCTCCAACAGTTGCACCGGACCTAAATATGTGGATGCATGGAACTGAAGAGGAGCTGCAATAAATGATATTAGATTTGAATTGTCATGAATTCTTGCAATAAATGGTAGGAGAAGAGGAATAGGGACACGCACCTACACACAAATACGCGCAGCTCAGTATCTATACATATTAACTGTTACCCGTAACTGTTTCAAAAAAAATGTAAAATTATGTCCAAGTATATTTTAATATGAAAAAATGATCAACTCTTCGAATCAAACTATTTATATTTTATAAATAGAGATAAAATATGTACGAAAGACATGAGACATCGTACTCTTCTCACTATAAATTTAGCAAGCTTGTAGATTTAATAATTTGGCTGAAAAAAATTTCTCAACAGTTAATTTGTAATTAATCTGAAGTCGTTAATTACAAAGGTGTAAAAAATATTCAATAAATCTCATCGATCAGCAAAATATAAAGATAACATAATATTTTTTTATGAATAACTAGTTTATTAATATGCTCAGCGCCAGCTACTACATATTAACTTTTGCCTGGAATGAAACAATGTAAAATTTGGTTTTCAAATATATTTTAATATAAAAAACATGTTGAGTGGTTCGAATTAATTATTTATATTTTAAAAATAGAGATAAGAAGGCACAATAAAACATGTATGAAAGCTCTTGCTATTAATTTAGCAAGTTTGTCGATTTAATAATTTGGAAAAAAAAGATGCAACACTGGTCGATTTAATAATTTGGTTGAAAAAAGTTTCTCAACAGTATTTAATTTGTAATTGAAGTCGTTAATTACAAAGATGTAAAAAAATATTCAATAAATCTCTTCGGTTACCAAAATATTCAATAAAACCTATACATTGATGAGCCATTTGTAAAATTATCTAATTTGCTATGTCAAGAAAAAAAAGATACGTGAAGCCAGAGAATGTGAATTGGTCTATTCACGCCTATTAATATACGCGATAAATTTGCATTTTATTTGTTTTTTTTTATGTTTTCGAATCGAAATAATACGTTTTATTCGCGAATAAAACGTGAATCACGAATTATTCGAGAGAAAAATGCGATTTTATTTTATTATTTTTGGGGGTGAGATTTTTTTTTTACTTGTTGTATCGAATCATTCCTGAATTATACTCAAATCATGAAACTTTTACCCTGCTGAATCGAACCAGAAATATTCGTTTGTCACTGTGTTGTACCGTACGTAATACCTGTAGATCCAAAAGCGAATTAGTACACACCTGTCTTCAGGTGTACTACCCTACATATATAGTCACTACTAGTACTGGCTAGTAGCTAGGGAGGCTTCCTCGATCTGTTAATTGGAGCTGGCGCAAGTTCTATATATACAATTGAGCAAGGACAAGTGTAATTAAATTATCAAATTAATTAATCTTGTATGCTTAAGTTAATGAATTATTAACATTAATTTCCTATCAACATCATAGAGAAAGCATATATTGATCACCGTGACAAATTGACAATTAATCCACAACATTTGTCAATATGATCTATGTTTGGTGCATGGAATTCGAATGGGAGTCCATATGAAACTTCAAACATTGATTTGAAACACTCGTTTAAAAGTTATTCTATACAATCAAGTCAAGAATAAAAAAATTGGCTTGAGCCTTGCATGGCTTGATCAGAGTCAACTCTGTTGTACAGTACTTCAGACCAAGCTAGAGAGAGAGAGAGCTCAGTAGGTCTTGACACGCGTGATTTTGCGTCTGTTACATTTACTTCTCTTTACTGTCTCCCCACCGGCCACCGATCGAGCATTTGCATTTGCACACACCACCATGCATATCACCAATACACCTCTATAAATGCACCCCAAAACCCGTACACCTCTTCAAGCTTCCAAGAGAAATTAGGATAGACTGAGAGCAAGAAATGGCTATGCCATGGTGCTACCTCCTCTTGATCATAGTCTTATCCCATACAACATCCCATCCATGTGCCCGGCCTCTTCCATCCAAACAGAACATTACCACTGTACCAGACACCGACACCAAGTTGACAGCCACCGCGAGCAATACCAATCCAACTAACCCTAACACTAGCCCAAACTCAACCAGTTTTAATGACAAAAAATGCATCTTTGGTGGTGGAGTCGGAGGCTGGGCCGGTGGTGTTGGTGGTATGGGTGGGGTTGGTGGATTAGGCGGCATTGGTGGCTTAGGAGGCGCAGGTGGAGTTGGTGGTGTAGGTGGCATGGGTGGTTTAGGTGGCGGTGCAGGCGGCTTAGTTGGTGGCGTAGGAGGTTTAGGTGGTGGCTTAGGCGGTTTGGGAGGTGGTTTAGGCGGTGTTGGTTTTAAAGGTATTGGCGGTGGTATAGGTGCTGGTGCCGGATTTCTACATCCATAAGTAGAAAACTAACTAATTAAATAGCTGTGTTTAGTTAGCTAGGGTTATGGTCTTATGGAAGTGTTTGAGAGTTTGGAAGTTTGTATTTGCCAAAAAAAAAAAAAAAAGTTTGCATGCATGCATGCATGTTTGTTTTGATTTGGGTATCTTTGAGGGTTTTGCTTAAGTAGGTTAAATAATGGAGATCGATGGCTGTGCTCTGGAGGTTCATGAATTGAAATATGTGTGTTTGGTTCCTCACTTGTACGTAGTTTGTTTCAAGTTCAACATGTAGTTTCTTTCGAGTTTATTTCTTGCAACTATATATAAATGCCGTGACAAAATAATATATAAATGTCCCGAGCAAAGCTAGGGTGGATGTATTGAAGCCGAATTCAAACCGTTAAAATATGTATTTTATGAATGATGTATGAATATGCAAAATTTTAAAAGTTTTAAATTTATTTGCTACAAAATCAAACGGTCAAAAAAATGAATATTTTATAAGTTATTTGTTTTATATATTTATTTTTTTATAATTTTTTTTACTACTTGATACTGTATAGCAAATTAATTTGAAACATTTAAATTTTTGCATGTAACATTTATTATTCATGAAGTACATTGATTTCAACAATTTGAATTTATTGTTTGAAATCGATCTGATATATTTTGAGTTATGCTTACTAAATTCTTTTGATGAGCACAGTACACTCTAGCTTTGCTTCCTACTATTTTATATATTTTATTGATGTAGTACTTTTTGAAAATATACGTGACTGAAGCGAAAGACTTTTGCATTGAAATGGAGATTGACAAGTGACAACAAAAACATGCCCATTAATTGCCAGATTTGTGAAGGGCTCAATCAGATAGTGAAGCCCATCTGGCCTAATATAGTACAAAAGGGCCTGGATGGAGATCTGTTTCATATATACCATCCCTTCAGATGGGCAACCTAATGTATGAATCAAATAAGTGCAAATTTATCTTCTTTTTTTGTGGATGAAACTATGAAAGTAGGGCTGGGCTTATTTTATTTTTTATTTTTTTGACGTAAGGTTTTTCTTTTTAAGGAAATGGTTTTTAAGATCATTGTTTCTATTAGATATAAAAAAATATGAGTTCACGCACGGACTGATATTAATTGTTGCTTTGAATTTTAGCGGTCCGAACTTCTGATAAATCAACTCAAATTCTGAGATATCTTAAGGGGATTTGAATTCCTCCCTCCCACCTAGGGATGGTAAAAAAGCTCAGTCGGCCCGGTCATTCCCGTCCGGCCAGCCTGTTGCCCGGTCAGCCCGGCGATGTGATGGGACAGGTAAGACCGGGCCTAAAGACGGGCTAGGTCTGGTCTAGGCTTAAATCGAAACCCACAGGCAGCCCGTTGGGTTTATCTGATTTTCTGATTTCTAGTTTTCTAGTTTTCTGGTTTTCTGGTTTTCTGGTTTTCTGATTTCTGGTTTCTGGTTTTCTGGTTTTCTGATTTTCTGATTTTTTTTGTTTTCTAATTTTCTGATTTTCTAATTTTTGTAGCCAAAATGGCAGGCAGGCATAGGCAGACCTGGGCTTAGAGGAAAAAGTCCATTGGGCAGGCCGGGCCTCGATTTTCAAGCCCGTCAGACTGAACCAAGCAGGCGGGCCATTAATTTTTTACGGGCAAGCCAAACCTGAACTTGACGGCTAGGCCCATTACCACCCCTAATCCCACCATGTGCGTATCCTTGGTGATATCTCATTTTTGCGACGTGTCCGGTGCCTATTCGGAAATAGCGCAGTGGACCGGTATTATTTGAGCTTTGAGATTCGTGCTGAACGTATTTGAACGGTTGAGATTTTCCAAAAAGTCACGCAAAATATGAGATGTCTCAGAGGATGCGACTGCTGCTAGGAAATCTAAAAGCCAATAGCTACCAAGTGGACACCAAATAGCTGCATTACGTGTCTGGTTTTAGAGTCATGTGGTCAGAAATAGCATGCATCGTTCTATTTTAAATAGTGAATTTGGAGTTAAGGTAGAACCTGAGCTCCAATAAATATATCTTTCAAATCTCAATTCCTCCGCCATTCTGGCAGTGAAGATGGCTCTTCTCATTGGGTGGATTGGACATTTTTACTCTTCTGTTTAAATTTTCTTGATAGAGAAGTTTTTAAGAGAAGCTAACTCAATCGTCGAGAACTTTAATTCCTATCAGCAGAGGAGAAAAAAATTAGATGCCAAGATGAAGAAGATGAAGCCTCCTCTTTTTTTCTTATTAAATTCAATATGTTGTTAATTTAAAATGACATCTCCATTTCAGAAGAAGGGTATATTTGTCTAAATAATAAATTTAATGAGTAAATGGGGATAAAAGAAAGAGTATTAAATTTTTATGGGGATATTAGATATTAAGATGTTTTTATGGGGAAATTGGCTATTTTAAAAGTTTGAATGGGTACACTAGAAATTTTCCCATAAATTTATTATTTTGACAAATATACATTCCTCTGAAATGGAGATGTCCCTTTAAATTAGCAACATGATTGAATTGAATAAGAAAAAACAAAAAAGAGGCTCCATGAGCTATCTTCTTCATCTTCACATCTAAATTTTTTTTCTTTCACTAATAGAAACTGAAACTCTTAGCTTCCCTCCAAAGCTATTAAGGATATAATTTATACCAGAACACAAAGCTTGACCTTGTCTTTCTTAATGATTGAAATAAGTACCAAAGTTTAAGGTCTTATAAAAAACGAAGGCATCCAGAAAACATGGATAAACTAGAGAATATTCATCTCTAACAGTAATTGATTTCATTGTATTTGAAAGAGGAGATACAATCTGCTTTATATATAGACTCCTATATTTAACTATGGATTAACTAAATAATGTAAAAATAATCCCACAGCTAACTGTGCATAAATCAGCCTTGGTTAGGCGTTAGTGAATATTTCAATATTATGGTAAATGAAAGGGTTCCAATTCCAGTAGCTTGTTTTCCTCAAAAATAAAATTTCAATAGCTTGTCTCCACATAATGGACATATCCATTTGTTCATCTAATAGATCGGCACATGTTTGCTTCTGAAGCATGAAGAAAAAGGCCTCAACGATCAGCATAGATTCAATTTTTTTTTGTTTTCGAACTTCAAGCCTGTTGAAAATTCATAAAATTATGTATAAAGAGGTCACACGCAAATTAAGGTAGAACCTGAGCTCCAATAAATATATCTTCCAAATCTCAATTCCTCCGTCATTCTGGAAGTGAAGATGGCTCTTGTCATTGGGTGGATTGGACACTTTTACTCATCTGTTTAAATTTTCTTGATAGAGAAGTTTTTAAGAGAAGCTAACTTAATCGTCGAGAACTTTAATTTCTATCAGCGAAGGAGAAAAAAATTAGATGCCAAGATGAAGAAGATGAAGCCTCCTCTTTTTTTCTTATTAAATTCAATATGTTGTTAATTTAAAAGGACATCTCCATTTCAGAAGAAGGGTATATTTGTCTAAATAATAAATTTAATGAGTAAATGGGGATAAAAGAAAGAGTATTAAATTTTTATGGGGATATTAGATATTAAGATGTTTTTATGAGAAAATTAGCTATTTTAAAAGTTTGAATGGATACACTAGAAATTTTCTCTAAAATATAATACCAATGATCCCTGCAATAATCTAATCCGACAGAAGGCAATTTCATCTACGGATTATTCGAAAATGATGGCACCATACGTCCATACACAATTGATATTTTTTGTGCAATCAAATTAATAAAATATTATTTCTTTTTTAATATTTTAGATGGAATGAAAATATTCCGTTATTATTTTGGATGGAATTAACAATATTCCGTTAATTTTTTGGATGGAAAAGTTAATTAGTGATTTAATTGGGACAATATAGAGTTGAGTAACTATAGACAAATTAAAATTTAGACCAATTCGCGATAAATGACAGAGTTTAGTGACCTCTAGTGAAATTTATCTTAAGAAAATAGTTATGCATGCAAATTTAGTCTATATGGAAGAAGAAATTGTTAAGAAAATAAGATTGTTTATATTTATAAACAATTATCGCTTGTCATAAGAACTAATTTCAAATTCAAATAGAAAAATAATTTATTGTAATAACAAGTAATTAAATAGCTAGATGACTTAACATCTAAATTTACTCAAAAAAATTATCACTTGTCATTTTAAGATTTTAATTGATTAGGATTAATTATAAAGAAATCATAATCATTAGTAAAAAAGGATTCAAATCTGTTGAAATTCAAAATTCATGAACAGTAACCGTGAAATCTCTAAAATCTGAGGTTCAGCCGTCTAATTTTTTCTGTGCACACATCTCAAAATAACTGATTTTTCTGTGTATGCATCTCAAAACAATTCAATAGCTGAATCTCAAATTTCAGAGTTATTATTCATGATCATGAATTTCAGTAGATTTGGATCCAGTCAAAACGCTTCAGAGGTCAATACTGAATTGTTTTTTTTTTATGTTACCGATTTTGTGCCCCATAAAATAGTACAAGGCTACGTCTGATTCGACGATGCTGGAAAAAAGAGTTTTTTTTATTCTCGGTAATAATTGTTGTATTAAATATAACCAAAAAATGTGATAAGAAATTAAGTTTCATATTTCGATGTACCTGGATCAAGTTTCATATGAATGAAATCGGGCATTTTTATGAAAAATAAAAAATAAAGAACAAAGATTAATTGACAGTTTTTTTTTATTAAGAAAATATTGACAATATTAAAAGTAAAATTGTAATTTTAATCAAACATTATTAACAAATTTACATTATCCATATCTTATGTTTATAAAATATGATACGGTTTGTGTACGTTCATTGTATATATCAAGCGCCTTGAAAATTTCAAAACTTTGAAATTAAAGATTTTTGAAGCATCTTTAATAACACTTTAAGTACATTAATTTGTTTGTTAAACTTTTATAAGTTCAGTAACATATCTATAATATTTTTCAACTTTTTAATTTTATTTAATTTTCTTGAAGATCTAATATTAAAATTGTCAATTGATTCCTCCCTTTAATAAATAGTTCAAACTTATTGATTCGGTTTCTTTTATGGCATCACAATATTGAGTAGGACTAGGGTGTTCTTTAGTTCATAAAGCCCCTTTGTGGACACAATTCTAAAATCTATCGAATTTGTTTTATTTTTCAAATAGTGAATCCAAACAGTTGAAACTCATGTAACCTACGAGTGATGCATCTACATACAAAAATTTTAAATTTTAGAATTAAATTTTTGCATAGAGTCAAGTAGTTAAAAACGTTTAAGAAATGAATGCATTCAAATTAATCTATAAACTTTCTAATTTTGATCGCATGATTTTATACTAAATTAGTTTGAAAATTTAAAATTTTTATATATAGACACATCACTCGTAAGATGAATAGATTTTAACGGTTAAAATTCATCGTTTGAATTAAAAATAATATGATAGATTTTAAAATTGGTTCGCCATAGTTTTACTCTCAAAATATCACTCCATTCGTCAATTTTAATTTACTATATCATTTTTAATTAATTTCTATAAATAAAAAATTCTGTACATATTCCATATTTCCTTGTTTATTTTTCTTTTTTGTCTAAAGAATATTATTATAGAATAACAAATCCAAGGTAGTGAGAGAGTGAGAGAGAAGACAGACGTATCATATCAGGGGCATAGCATCGTTTGCTTCGCCTAGGGTTTTACAGCCCTCTCCTCCTGACCTCCTCCCTCCTCCCTCCTCCCTCCTCATCTCCACTTAAAAACTTTGAGAAACCCTAAACCTAGTTCTGAAACGATGGATAGATATCAGAGAGTGGAGAGGCCGAGGCCTGAATCGGCGATTGGCGAAAACGAGGTTAGAATCACTACCCAGGGGATGATCCGAAACTATATCAACTATGCCACGAGCCTCCTTCAGGTTTATTATATTCTCTTCCAATTCTCTACATTTTTTTCTTAATGTCCTCTATGTTTTGTTGTTATCTACAACTTCATTGGTAATTATTTACGGCGCTCTTTTAGTGTTGCTAAAGGTTTAATTTGTGAGTTGGGATTAGGAAAGAGGAATTAAAGAGATAGTTTTGAAGGCCATGGGACAAGCTATCAGTAAATCTGTTGCTGTTTCTGAGATTTTAAAGGTGAAATTGGGTTCCTTCTTCTTTTTTCTTTTATTTATTTATTTAGTTGTATGACTATTCATGTAATACTTTTGCAAATTTGTAAAATAGAAAAGGATCCCTGGTTTGCATCAAGACACAGCCATCAGTTCAGTTAGCATTACTGATGTGTGGGAGCCCATAGAAGAAGGCCTTGTACCGTAAGTCTCTCTCTCTCTCTCTCTCTCTCTCTATAAATGCTTGGACATGCGAACACAAAAGTATATTTCGTCTTTTCAAATAATGCTGGTTTTGTTTTTATATATAGACTGGAGATGACGCGTCATGTGTCGATGATTTCAATCTCTCTGTCAACCAACGAGCTAAACAAGAATTCTCCTGGGTAAATTATTTATACATACTGTCTTCTTTGTTTGGATGTGTAGGAGAAATATTATGTCATTGGCACATCAAATAAGGTATGGTGTGAAGTCCCTAGGTTCCATATTAAGCTCCAAATGCATCACATATGTAAAATTAAACCTCAATTCAATCCAAATTGATCCTTACTGACATAATTTTGTGCAATTACACATTGTGTAGACATCAGTTAACCATCGAAAGATCAATTAAGAACTACATAGTGAGAAAACACCAAAATAAAAGAAGTGAGAGGCTGTTTTGTGTGACACTGGTGCAATTCAGTAACAAGCCAATTAAAATAGGTATGGTAGTACTTGGTAATTCTTAAAATTATAATTAATATATTTCATAATCACTTCTTTTCTAGGTATCAAGCACCAGAATTTGATGAACAGCAACCAAGGCAACAACAGAGGTACCAACAGGCACAGCAGCAACCCCGTCAACGCAGACAAGCACACTATGACTACTATGATGGTACCTACTTCCTATTTCAACTCAACTGATAACATGACTATTACCGCATCTTACCTATTAAAAGCCTACTTGCACCCATTTGCACCCTCAATTGCACAATTCAAGAATACTTTCGTTGGGCAATGTAACCTCATCTAAGTTATTATTTATATTTTTGATAGATTCGTATGGGCAAGGGAGAGGGAGGGGGAGAGGGAGGGGAAGAGGGCGTGGTGGGAGAGGTTGGGGGCGGGGAGGCTATGGTGGTTACAGCGGTTACGGCAACAGCCAAGGTGGATACAGCAACCACAACCAAGGCCAAGGTGGATACAGCAACCACAACCAAGGCCAAGGTGGATACAACAGCAACAACAATCAAGGCCAAGGTGGTGGATATAGAAACAATCAAAGGGCGTATGCTGGATACGCCTACAACAATCAAGGCAGATTTGGTGGTGGTGGTGCTGCTGCTGCTGTTGGTCGTGGCAGTTATGGCCCTAATCAAGGTTGTCCTTTTCTCCTGTTTATTTTACATTTTCCTATAGGGGTAAAAAGGGTTCACAATAAATTTTGTGGAAATGAAAAATAATGATATAATTAATGATATCTACTGAACAGGCGGAATCAATCATAAAATAAGGTAAACATGTGAAACAAAGACCCAGATGTCAGGCCATTGCTCTGTTTTTAGTTCAAACATGTACTGTGAGGTAAGTGTAGTGAAATTGGTGATGCTTGTGTCGAGTGTGAAAGAGTTTTCTAGTTTTTGTTCGTTTGAACCCTTGTTATAATAGTGTTCATTTGCTGTTGTGTTGTAGATAATGATGGCTACAGTGCAAATTGGGGCCGGGGAGGTGGTATGCGAGGTAGAGGAAATTGGGCCTATCGAGGTACTTCGCTTTATATACATGCATGCATCCACACACACATATAAGCTATAAAATTTACCTTTGTTTTGAGTCAAAATTTTCATTAGACCTGTGCATTCAACCATTAAAATTAATCTTAAGCATTCATTTATTGTCAACAGTGCAATTATACACCAAATGAGCACGGGAAAAATGTAATTAATTAATTGGCAATTAAAATTAATTGACGCAACACATGCTGGCCAGTGCATGTACCATTTTTAAAGGCCCTATGGGCCAAGCAGTTTAACCAATTGTACTAACTGAATAGTTTTAACTTTTCTACCGGTAAGGGGGATATGAAAGAGGAAGAGGTGGCAGTGGTCCCGGGGGAAGAGGGTACATCCGTGGAAGGGGACGGATGGGTGGTGGACCTGGGCATGCGAGGGGTGAGCAAGCGTAAAAGCACTTGTAACCATGCATGTTTTGAAAAATAGGGGAAGAAGAAAGAGCTGCCTGGTATCACTGCATAATCAATTTTATGCTATCTTTGTTTTATCTTATTATGTGGTTCTTTTTTAATTTTTCTTTTGAGGAGAAAGGCAAGGTCTTGCGATGTGATATCTATCTTAACTCTATGTTGCCGATGGTTGTGGAAGTGATGTAATTACACTGATTCCATCCCATTTAATCCTTCCCTTGTTTCGCCCAATGGTTACCAAAATGTTTGCATGGTATCTCATTTTTGTTGTTTAGTAAATATTTATTTCCTTTGCTATCGATCAAGTTGAAGTTGCTTTGAGGTTAAGCATAGTACCTTTAATATAAATATCAAACTCAACTTTCACTACAAACTAGATTTGAGGATTTCTTGCAAGTCGAGTTCTATAATTTTTATGTGTGTTTAGACGACACAAATTTTAGTGCATTCATTGATTGGGTATTTAATCTTTATACGATCTTCAATTTTTTTGAAAATTTATGTGGATCTATGCAAGATCAACAGATTAAATTCATCATTTGAATTTAAATTTTTATGAAACACCGATAGGAAAAAGTTAGGAAAAGTTGCCGTGCCAAAATCCTCTTTTAACTTTACGACAGTATAAACCCTGTAATTTTGATAGGGAGTGAGCTAGCTCATGAGATAATGTGTTGGATAGCTCAATAAATTTAAATTAGTTGAGATAATTAGTTGTATAGCTCAATAAATGAGTTTTATCACTCAAATAGGTTAGGTCCGAGTCGAATAGCCCGTAGAATCTCTTATCATCCGATCTTTTGCTTGAACTGTGACTTGTGCTAGAGATTTTTTACTGTTCCTGAGCTCGGTGTTCGCCGTGATTTTTATTTATATCCAACATTAAATGGAAATTGTCAAATATGCTCACAGAAGTTAGTTTTTTATTAAAATACTCAAACTGGCAAATTATTGGTCGGACTTTAATTTTTATTAGAAAACGGTCAATAATTGGTCGGTTCTTAATTTTTTTTTTAAAATAGTTGATATATTAATTGTCCGAATTTAAGGTTAAGACGATTATTTGACGGAATTTGTTGACTAATTTTGTTTTTTCAACTAAATTTATTATGATTTGTTAATATGGTATATATTTTGATATTTACAAGTACGATATAGTCATGATATAAAAGAAAGACGATGTGCAAACATAGATAATCAATGTTCTAAATAGCAAGTTATAGCGGTTTTGGACCTCATAAGCTAAGCTACGGAGTAAAACTGTGCTAATCGAGCTACGGCCACTACAGCGCGTAGCGTGTAGCGGAATAGCGGTCCGCTATGCTACATTGGCTTATTTTAGCGGTCCGCTATGCTACATTGGCTTATTTTTCTATTTTTTTTTCAATTTAAATGGGTTTTGTATCTTGGTCTGACTAATCTAAATATTTTTGGGGGGAATTTCATATATACCCCTCAAAAACTTCAAAATTACATATTTCCCCCTCTAAATTTTAAAATTACATATTTCCCCCTCCAAACTTCAAAAACTCACATATTTACCCATTTTATTATATTTTATATTAAAACACATTCTAAATTCATAAAATACCCATTTTACCCTTTATTAAAAGTATAAAACCCCACATTAAACTCAAATTTGAATCTGAAGGGTTCCTCTACCGTCCGATCCGTCTGCATCGAAATAAGATATGTGCGTGTTTGCTTCAAGATTCGTGCTGATGTAGTGCGCACATATCTTAAATCAATTTTGATATGCATGCATCGCATCAATATTTGTGGATGTTGCTTCAATATTCATGCGTGTTCGCTTCAAGATTCATGTAGACGTAGCACACACGGATCTTAAAGCAATTCGGACGTTAGGGGAACTTTTCATATTCAAATTGGAGTGAGATGGATATTTTATGATTTTTAATAAAGGGTAAAATGGATATTTTATGAATTTAGAATGTGTTTTAATATAAAATATAATAAAATGGGTAAATATGTGAGTTTTTTAAGTTTAGAGGGGGAAATATGTAATTTTAAAATTTAGAGGGGGAAATATGTAATTTTGAAGTTTTTGAGGGGTATATGTGAAATTCTCCCATTTTTTTTATTTGATTATGTAGTAAAATGATACTTAATATACGATAGTAGGATATTTTGAATAGAAAATGTATCGATAGTTTATGAGTTATAGAATTAGGAATATTTTGAATGACAATTTGGACTTTGTATTGGTTCAATATGAATATTATAACTTTTTAATCAATTTGGTATTTTTGTTATTCTATGAAATTTTACATAGATAATGTTTATTATTAGTAGAAATATAAAATATAATTTAAAAAAAAAACGCTATGTAGGAAAGCTTTCGCTATAGCTCTGCTATTCACTATAGTTTTTTTTTTCGTCTCCCCGCTATGCCGCTATAATCGCTATTTAGAACCTTGGAGATAATAGAAGTAAAATGACAAACAAAGATAATAAAGTAGGAAATATAAATAGATAAACAAAGATAATACAAGTATAAAATGACAAACAGAGTAGACCAAGTATAAATCATACGGAACAATAAAAGTAAAAGTATCGTCTAACCAGAGGGGACCATTGCTCAATTAGTTATCCACTGTTAGCCTTGTCGGGCAGCCTCCAAATCGGATGACGTGCAGCGGCAACAACATCTGCCTCCTTGCTCAGCTTGGCTGCGGTCTCTCAAGCATCCTCATCCCCCAAAGTAGTAGCTGGCGGAAGTGTAGAGAAGATGGACGCTGCCAGCCCAGTCGCAAAGTCATGGTGCGGCTGTGACCCGCTACCACTAGCCCCACCATTGTGTGCCATCTGCGTAGGATATTATCTGGCATCCGACTGTGGAATCCGCATGGTCTAGATTCTCATAATCATCCAGACTAAAGATTGACCCATCCTGCTCCATAAGGTCATAATACGGAGGCTCATTATGCGGCAGCGGCAGCGGCGGCGAAGCCTTATAATGCAGTGGCAATCATGGTGGTGGCATGCTAGCCGGACTCTTGCTATCAGATACATCACCTACGGGAGTGCCCCTGATTGGTAAGTGGAACGTGTGCGTCTCGGGACGCCATCGCTCCACTAGTCCTGCGATGAGGGATGCATTGATGGGGCTGGTTGTGTCCTACAAAATGAACACAATCTGATATAGTCCTAGCCGGATGAGGTACGGGTCTATCACCTGGTAGTATGCCATTAGAGAGAGCCGCAACTTGACGTTTATGAGCGTCTCGTCTTGCGTTGAAAAATAGCAAAACAATATATTACATAATGTATACAACAAAATTTAAACTTCAAAATTAGACAAAAAGTAACATATCTCACGTGAAGTCATAGATACTCGGTGCTCACGATGGGGCATCCATAGGAGAGGACTAAAATGCTCCCCACTAGTGGGTCGATCGGCGGCTTCAGTTGGTGGTGGACGTCTGGGCTGTCCTCTACCTCTAGCCATCCTAGTTTCATAAATTATAGTTAGTTATACTAAGTTATGATAAAGTGCGCTCAAAGTGTGCTAAATTGTGCTAAAGTTGCGCTAAATTTTGGCAAAGTGTGTTAAAGTTGTCTGAGATGCCACTCAAATTGCGCTCAAAGTTATGATAAAGTGCGCTCAAAGTTGGGCTAAAAGTGCGCTAAATTGCGCTAAGAGTGCGCTCAAATTGCACTCAAGGTTATGCTAAAGTGCGCTATAAGTTGCGCTAAAAGTGTGCTCAAAGTTTAAAGTGCACTCAAAGTTGCACTAAATGTGCGCTAACACTGCACTCAAATTGCGCTCAAAGTTATGCTAAAGTGTGCTAAATTACGCTCAAATACACTAAAATACGCTCAAATGGGACCGAATGCACTTAAATGTGCTCAAATTAAGCTAAATTGTGCTAAAATGCACGAAAGGGCGCTAAATTGTGCTAAAATGCACTACATTGCGCTAAATTGTGCTAAAATCCGCTAAAATGTAGAGAAATACGCTAAAACGCGCTAAATTGCGCTAAAATGATGATAAATATGCTAAAATATGCTAAAATGCGCTAAAATACGTTAAAATATGCTAAAATAACAATAAAATACGCTAGTTAACTTAAAAATAAAAGTATACTAATTAATATAAAAACAAGCTAATTATCCTAAAATATACTAATTTATTCTAATTATTTCCAAATTACGCTAAGTTTTATAACTAGATTATATCAAATTTTACTAAGTTATATAACTATACTAAATTATACATAAATATACCAAATCATAATAAATTATATTACATTACACTACATTACTACATTACGCTATTTAAACTAATTAACCTAAATTATACTCATTTATACTACATTACGCTAATTACAATTAATTAACACTAATCACAATTAAATATTGCTAAATTGCATTACAAAAATTCTGAAAAATTACGTTAGTTTTTATGTGGAACTTGTGGTACCGGGATGTGGTACCTACTAAAGTAGTGCCTATATTAGAAAATTAAGTGCTAATCCTTTTGAATTTGGAACTTATATGACTACCGGGTTGTGCAACTAGACACTAATTAAAATAGTTCAAACTGTAGCTTAATTCAGTAGGTTAAATCTCCAGAGATACCGGATGCGGTATCCTTTGATCAACAGCTGATGAACACGCCCGCTATTTCGAGAAACATATCATAGACCATAGCTCTGTGAATTCGCATCCTCTGAGATATCTCAAACTTTGCGTGACTTTTTGGAATATCTCAATCGTTCAAATACGTTCTGCATGAATCTCAAAGCTCAAATAATACTGCCCTTTACGTTCTCCCGAATAGGCACCGGACACATTGGTCACGCAAAAATTGAGATATCTCAGAGGATACGCACCCTAGCTCTGTCGTATAATATATCGTAAATATACCCAATTTTTTTTATTCAGAAAAAAATATTATTTTCCTTGATAAAGTTATTCCAGTATATGCCAAATATTGGTAGGCTACCATCAGTTTTGCTCTTAAGGCGTATTACCTTCCATTATCTCGATAGTAAATTCATAATCTTATGCGTATGAAAAAAGGATACACTCAAGGAGACAGGGACTGTATATCACGATCAAAATACCATAATCTAATGTATCTATTTTCTTTATTCAGTCAGTAATTCAATATTAGGATTGTAGACCACGTGCTGATTGGGATTTCTTTTTTCAAGTAAATCATATATTTCTGTAGAGGCAGATTTAAATGCCTTCATTGTTTCTCTATTTTTAATTTAAAACTTAATTGTCAAAATAAAACGGTATTTCTATCATTTTCTCTATGCATACATAAAAGATCATGACATTCCAATTTTACTTTAATTAGTATCAAGATCTTGTAAAAATATACCGATGTGGATAAAATAAAGGGAATTTGAGAATGAATTATGCATCATTTGATAAAAACACATGAAAATATTATGCAGCAGATCAATAATAGAAGAAAGATTATTGTTTAGTTTTGACAACGGTCTTTTATGCGCTAAAACCCACTGAAGGATCACTAATTTGATAAAATAACATGTTAATACAATAGAAGAAATCCATGTTGGAAGAAAGAAGTCGTATATGTTCAAATCAAGAAACATTTCGACAATGACTAATCAAAATTTTTATTAAACAAAATTTGAAGGCATAAAGCCCGTTTAAATTTACAAATACTGTTTAGTACCCCCCCCAAACCCCACACGCGCATGCAACGCATGAAAAAACATTCACTTACAAAGTACCAAGGATCAAATGTTGGTGCACATTGTGGTCTTCAACTGTTCAAATTCAAGTTGCAGTTCTTGCATTTCATCAATTGCCAAGTTTAGATGGTCTGATTCCTGTCAAAGCACACACAAAAAGGTTAACCAGACTAGCTTTGTAACAGTACTGGACCATACTGGCTTCATACAGACATTATAAAAACAAAATCTGCAAATGAAATTTTCATATGAACTTGGCTAAGTATATACCCAGTATATACCGGACTATAAGCTAATTATATTATTTTTGGGCACCGGAATGATCAGGTCTGATATTGTAAAACATACTCGAACTGTATAGTGCAGTGCAGTAACTACTTGTTGATGCTAACTAGTAAACAAAAATAAACAAATAAACAAGTACATAAACTAAGAAAAGACAAAACTATGATTTCAGTACTCACCAATAAATTTTTGATGTTTTCAAAGACGACTTTAACTGAACCTTCACTCGAACAATGATTGATTTGAGCTCTTACATCGTCATGTAGAATTAGAAGAACAGAGATTGCAATTTGCACTTTCCGTGCGGGCTCCATTGGAAAGGTGTTATCAATTTCTCCCAATATGAAAAGATTAAATAAATCCAAAACAAGAGATAGGAGCTTGCTGCTTGCTTGAAAGAGGCGGATACATGGCTTCAGTAAATACTTGAAATTTTCTATATTTTCCGATTCAGCAGCCCAGCCAGTTCTTTTCGGCAAATACTGTTTGAAAAAGAAAACAAAAGGCCAGAAATTTAATTACATCAAAGGCTAGGTAAGTCATAATTTCATTAGACGATTGAGTAAAGGTTGGCGTTTTGAGGCATAATAACATGGCACGATTGCACAGTTGCAAATTAATTTAGGCAAGATTCTGCTTGTTTACGTCAGAATTGAGTTGAGGTTCCATTACTTCCATACAAAAATGTACAGCTGTACAGTACTGTTTTCCATTATTTTTCTGTGTGTGTGTGTGGGGGGGGGGGTTCATTGGGTCTGTGGGTCTGGTTTTCAACCAAACTGAAAAAGTTCGGATTAAAGGGATCGGTTCGGTTGAATTTTTGAATTATTTCGGTTTTTTATATTTGGTTATTTTGGTTTGGATATTTTAGAACATCTACATATTTTGTATGGAATTGAACAATGTATGTAATGTCAACTTCTTGTATATATAATTCATATTTGTTTCTTTTATTATAAATGTTTTTGTGTATGTATTGAGTTTTGAGCTTTTATATTTTAATCTACCTTATTATAGTTCAACCAAACAATCCGAAATTTACTTTGGTTATTTTGGTTGGGTTGTTGTTCGGTTGGTTTGGTTATATTTTTGAAAACTGCATAAAATTTTGGTTTGACTATTCGGTACCAGACCAACCCAATGAACACCCCTAGGGCAGAGGACATTACATGAGAAAAACATTCCTGAGGAAGGAGAGAAAAAGCATACAATAGAAGAAGCAATTATGAAGCTAAACAACCAGCCAGCCAAATCATGTATTTCACTATCTGACAGCTTAGAGAGCTTCATGTCAAGTGCAACCACCATTCGCATCAACCCATGCATGTTTGGTAAAGCTGGCTTTCGTGATATCTCGTCAGCAAGTGCGCCCCACAATATCTTTAGGAGGAGTGATCCATCCCCCATTTGAGAAAGGTACGTAAAAACACGACCAGTTAGGTCCTGACTGAGGGTCTTCACTACAACTGTTTCTGTGCAAAAAGGAAATGTTAGAAATACACAAAAAAATAAATTTCAAAATAAAAAAAATAAAAATAGAAGGGAGACCTCTCAGTCTCTCTACAAATATAACCTTAAAAGTCTGAATGGAATATAAATCTCAAATATAGAAAAGATTTGCATTAAACCACCAAACATTGTTATTTAAAAAATTTGATACAAAGATACTGCAAATAAGGAAGTACAAGGACACATTGCAAATAAGCAAGCATTGCAACGGTATATTGATTCAGTTCTATTTTATGGAAATTTTAAACAGCACCTTGCTAATAATATATAAAAGTTACTAAAATGTAAAATTAATACCATGATAGATCCTAAAACGAGAAATCAAGGTGAGTAGAAACCCTAGCTGGTCAGAGAAATGCAATCGACTTGCTTTATAAGCTGAATGTAACACCTCAATTATTTTAAATAATATGACTGGATCCAACTCTTCACCTGCATTTAGTTGCAGAGTTAAGAACAATCAAATGAAAAATTTATGTAAAAAAATGAAAAAAAAAGGAACAAATATTTGGGGGCTAGATGCTGATCTTCTTCTCAAAAGAAAAAAAAAAAACAAACTGAAAAAACTCACAATAACTAAAGACAATAATGCAACAAATCAATCTCTTGGTGGAGGTCTGTTAAATTCCAGTACCAGACGATCAACAAACTTTAGATTTTGGAACTATCATCAAAACCGGTACTAGAAGCACCAAATGGACCAAATATTCTGGAGTTTATTTGCAGTGAAATTTGTATCGCAAGGAGTATGTGCTAGTGAGGAAAGAATACTTACATAAACAACAGGACAAAAGAGACTTAAGAAGGGCAGGTGTCAAGCTCGAGAAATAATACAAACAACACATGGCCAACTCCTGGCAGTCGCCTGGACTTTTCATGAAATAACCCTTTGGTTTCGCATTGAAAAAATCACAAAGGGACAATTGAATAGTGTCATATTCTACAGCTAGAGGGGTCATTGATACACTGGTCTGACCCACTCGGAGCAGGAGATTAAGCATGACCTAGAAATAGCAAGAGAGGATCATTAAATTGCTAAATCAACACAATAGAAAAGATCACACCAGCTAATATCAGAATATCTGGTACCTTCATATACTGGCACAATATCAGGAGGTGTTGCTTTTTAGCATTCTCTTCTTTAGCAGGTTCCTCTTTAGCAATATCCTCTTTAATAGATAGATACTTCTCACCCATGTGCAAGAGAACACGAGGTAACTCTCTAACCCATTCAATTTGATAATGCATCAGCGCAGCATAGTAAGGTATGAGTGGTATGGACCTGCCCTTTTCGGGAAGAAGCATCTCTTCAATACAAGATAAATAACCCAACATAAGCTTAGATTCCACATTGCATTCTTTGTATGCACTTGTAAAGGCCTGAATTTCGAAAGATAGAAAAAGCAAACAATGACTTCAATATATGCATATGTTTTGCAAAACTGAAAGAAATAATGCTGATATTAGAATCTAGATACAGTATTTCTATCATTTGACTCAACAGCCAAGTATCAACTCCAACTTAGTTTCACAAAACAGAGTGAAGAATAAAATAGTTGATGCTAATTTTAGTTGCAATTAAGAGTAAAAAATTAAGGTTAGATGTAACTTGAATGATGCACTAGATTTATTAAAGTTAAACACAGTTAACTGAGACAAAATTGGACCAATTTGACACTATTAGCGACTATGGTAAATGGAGGGTCAATTGATTCTTCAAAGGTAACTAGGTACAACAGTTTTACCTATCTGCAAATAACCCAAAATTTGGTCTTATTAAGCTTCAAGTAACTTTGCTTCTGCTATTCAGTATTACTTGATAAAACCAATTATGCTTCAATTAACCTAAATTTTGCAATTACCTCCATTTTACCAACAAAACATAAGATATCCAGCTATTCCAACTTTTTAGTACAAGTAACAAACCTAACCCAATTGAGCCTCAACTGTGAAGCTAATGCCATAAACCTTGACTATGCAACTACTCTTAGAACTTCAAAAACAGAATTCAAATTAATAAAACGTGTACCTCTAGCAATCGATCCTTCCAATCATTTGAGACATGTGAGATGAGCACTGGCATGTAAGTTAATAATGATGCTAAATTATCCTCTTTTTTCTTACTTAGTCGTACACCAGACATATCAAGCAGAGTTCTCTCTATGAAGTTGAGAAATTCACCAGCCAAGTAGGACATGGGCCCCACCCATCCACCAAGAAGCAAGAACACTTCCACAATTTTAACATTTAGAATGAAGAATTCTTCATCTCCCTGTATTCCCGAAATCAATTATGACAATAAATTGAATATTTATCAAATTGGTCTATGTTTATCAAAGCCACATTCTCTATCCAAAATTTGAGGCCTGCCAATCATCGTCCATGGCAGGCTCAACCACCACTCCTAGCACACCATGTCATCTGGCATCTTTGTCTATAAGTGTGAATCCTGTAAAAATTTAAAGTTTGTATAGAATTCACACTTGTACATGGTTCACACTTAATTACCGCTTCGCAGAATAGAATACATGTGTGTTGTGCTGGGAGTGGTTGGGTGAGCGACGAGAAAAATCACTTCCCTTACAACAATTGTAATGTCAGATTACCAAAAAAATTAAAATGCTAGAAAATTGTAACAAATACAATGATCTAATCTAAACAAGACCTACAATTCATCTCAAAAAATTGATTGTGTTCATGTGTGAATGTATTAGAGAGAGAAGACATAGAGAGACCTTGTCGATGAGGTCATTTTTTAGCCCAAAAGGAAACCCCTCCAATATTTTCCTCAAATGAACCAAAATAGAGCACCTCAGATGCTCTTTCGGCATGTTTGAATTTTGAACAAGGACCTCTGAAGCTGAATACAAACACTGAATAATGGACAATAAAATCTTGAATGATTGACCAGTTACATCCGGAGTTGTGCTAAATAAGGCCATGGATTCCTCAAAGCAGTTAGCAAGAACTGGTATGAGATTTTCAATCTTATCAAATTTTGCCGAATATCCTGAACAAAAAAAATCAAAATATAACCATAAAAAAGATAGCAACATAAAGCATGACAAGGGGTATAAAGGCTTTGATTCAGAGGGTGATCATTGCTGTTATTGTTGTTGTTGACTGTAATTTGTGTCCTACCAGTTGCATATGCTATTGGTTCAAAAATTACACCTTCCAAATTTATTGTGGCTGATAAAAACTGCTCATCGTGAATTTTAACACATATATTACAGGAAACATGTCCCTCTCTATGACAACTGTTATGATTTTTTTTTTTTTAAATCTATCCTCGGCATTTATTGTTTAGACAATTAGTAGCTCAGATCCCCTATTTGAATTTCAAAAGCCATTTTGAAGCGATTTTTACATTGTCGCCCTCTTAAAAAATAAAGTTTGGAATTGAGTGAAATTCTGAATTTCTCTAGTGAGAAAGGAAAATGGAAGAAAAAAAATTAAACACTGTTTGGACTTAATTGCAAAATTACCAATTCTTCCACTAGGCTCTTCAGAGGTGTCTCTATATGCGTGCAAAAGCCGCTTCGCAGCAGTACTTTTATTCTATGAACAAGTGAGAAACAACAAGAAGTTTCAAAAGGAGTCCTCACCAAGTGGAGGGTAAGGAAAGATATAAACTGTACCAACAGCCCCCCCACCCCCAAATGCCCCAACGCTCACTGACAAAAGAGCATTCCTAAATATTTGACCGAAAGAAACAAATTGGTCCAGAACTTTCATTTGCACCACATTGGTCTTTAAATTCCCCAAAAAAAGCCAAGTTGTACCTGAACTTTCATTTGCACAAAAAACAGTCCCCGAACTTTACAAAAACATGAACTTAGTTAGTCCTTTGCATTCAAGGACCGATGTGGTGCAAATGCCACTCCAAGGAAAAATTTAAATTCATTTTTTCAAAGTTGAAGCAACAACTTAGCGAAAATGAAAGTTCTAACACTTTAAGGACCAACACCTAAATTTAATAAAACCAAAACTAAAAGAAAAAGAGTAACAATATCACTATCGACATGAGTAGAAAAGTTCCCCACTTAAAAATAGGAGTATATGCACATCAACAAAAACTACTCTTATGTTAGCAACAAAAACTATCACAAGCCAGCATTCTGTTAGATCAATTTGTACAGAGCATCCTAACTGAAACAAATTGAAAGTCCAGTGACCCACTTATAACACAAAAGCAACCTATTAGGAAATTTGCGCAAGATCTTAAAAACCAAACAAAATATATTGGTTCCCAGAACTAAAGTCTGGCAAGTAATACGCTCAAATTTCTATGGTTAAACACAACATGGTACTAACCTGAGTATTAATCGTATTGTCCGTATCAGTTCCTTTATTATTGAGGAGAGAAAGACAATGCTCAAGGCCGCTCAAAATACTGTTGAGCTGGTTCTTCTCTTGTAAATATATCTGGCTATTTCTCAATATATCCATGTAGTGGTCCAGTACCTATAACATATGATAAATGGAGTAACATTTCGCATGTCCACAGTTAACTGTAACAAAACCACAGAAGTACCGAATAATGGTAACAGAATCACGGTTATTTACCCCAAAGTTTAAGCAAATATGTTGTCAAAAACCTTGATTAAATATTGAGAAGGTTGGACTGTTAGTGTTACAATTTAAAGGGATTCAAATTTAAAACATACAGATTTGGTCAAGAGCTGCCAGTTATTTGAGAATTTACAGTATAGTAATGTACAAAATACTGTGCCAATCAGGTCTTGCACAAGCATGTGCTATTCAAATTTGCAATTGTTGATACAAACCTTGTCAGAATGCATGAAGAAGGAAGAGGAATAGCTATGAACAAGGAGCCTAAAAAATTTAAAAGCTGACAGACGAATATCAACAGTCATGTGCGTCATCGCATTAAATATGTACGCCATCAAGAGGTCCACTGTTGGTCCCTTTATATCCTGAAAAATATGTACTAAAATTAAGAGATGGAGAATTTGAGAATCAGGAAGAGATATATGCCAGCTGTACCAGAAGTGTGGTGTCTAAGATATCAAACTATCAGCATAAATTAGATACCAGAAAATGTTTTGATTCATTGTTATCAGACTAGTAATATAATGTCAGTACAACACCTGTACAGTACAGCAAGATCAAAATTTCAACATTCAATACGTTATTCGAGTATTTCATACCTGTATAATACACTATGTCTATCTCTTTTCTTATGATACATTTGGACCATATATCATACATAGGCAGAGTATAAGGATGAAGGCATTGGATAAATACACAAATTGAAGATTTACCTCTTTCAAGGATCTGAAGATCACACATTCAAAAATATTATATAAAACTTCTCTGACAGCTTTGTCGCAATCACAAATTCTTTCACGCAATTTCTCTATTATAGCGACCTTGTGTGTTTTAAGCTCCAAGGGATGCTTCATTACCAAATCTCTTATCCCATTTAACGACGCTTCATTCCAAAAGTATCCAATATAAAAAAAAATTAGAATAAGTTGCCAATTTTAAAATTGCCAAAACAAAATCAATTTTACAGTGTTGTTTTCGACTTTTTTGGAGAAGATTGCAAAACAGTGTCCTATATTATTTGTGTTGTAACAAATCCCCTGAATCATAAAATGAAACAAAATCAACTTTCACAGTGCAACGAATGTCTCACACCTTCAGTATTTCAACACCAATAGAAATATTAACAATAGTGCAACAAAGGTCATTATATTTAAAAGACATACGATCCATCATTTCCAATAAAATTTTACAAAGATTAGACTAATCTAACATTGAATGTTACAATAAATTATTATAGGAACTATTATATAATTTTTGAAGAAATGATTTATAACTCCTATAAAAATAAATTCTATCAGCATGCATGGTTTATCATTGTTAGATGCCAAGTGAAGGTAGTTTTTTTTTTCTCCAACAAAACACGACCCTGGGACCTTTTGAAATTATCAATTAAAAAGGAAAGAGTTTTTGCAATTTATGAACAAAATACGGACTGTTAGCATTTTTCTTATTTTCTTAGGCCTTCCAGTTAGGGTTTTTAAACAAATAGCAGCAAAAACACTGAAAATTGGTCAAAAGAAAACTAAAATCTGAAGTACCTCTTCGAAATTTAGAATTATGGTGAGATGTTTGTTGAAGGAGTTCTCTAAGCGTAAGGCCCTTTCTATTGACCGCCATGTCGGTTCTGTCTGCTACCAAGGTCTGTTCTGGTAGAACAATAGCTGTTCACAAAAAAAAAACCCAATTAAATTGTTAACTGTGACAAGACCCTGAACTTCATTACAAGTTAATTCTTGGAATGGCCCTGTTATCTAGAAATCGATATTGAAAATTAACTTAAATTGTGCGGTATGTTACAGTTTTTTCAAGTTGGGTCAAAAGTTGAATGCGAAATCACTAAAACCTACTCTGGGGAACCTATTCTCAGCAATGTACCAGTACCATATCTTTACTTGTACCTATTGTCCAATCAGTGCCAAGTGATCTACAAGACTGGTATCAACCCTATACCAGTCCTTATTTTATGACAAGTGCATCATAACAGCCAAACACATGTCGGTAGGGAACCCATTCTTTTCATGACTTGTAGTTAAAATTTCAGCTTACATAAATATATACCAAAATGACACTGAGGCATCAGTAATATTTTTCTAATTTTTGCAGGGAAGTTTGAATTAAATTAAATAGGAATATAGTGACCTTTGGACTTAATTGCTGTATCAGTTGCATTTTTCGGCGGTGGGAGCTTTCTACCAACGCGGCGCTTGATTTTCTGAACAAAAGCAGAAAAACAAAAAGAAAAAGGAACAATAAAACAAAATAAGAATAATAAGAGTAACCGGAATTATTATTTATTTATATATATTTTTTTAAAAAGGCTAATTGCCTGTCTCATTAGAGAACTTAAATATCTTACAAAGTTGTAATTTACTTACTAATACCAACTACTACTCCCTATCTCTACACAGAGAGATCACTTTGGCCTCAGCTTTTCTTATAACCAAATTGCCTCATAGGAAGAGTAGGCAACTAACAACTCAACCGTACCAGACTGGTACAGAAGTTACATATAACCTATCATTATCTTGCCTTGTGCTTTTGCATCCTAGGCCCTAAAAAAACTTAAAAACTACATACTGGTCGTACTGTATCTTGCCTACCATTATTACAAGTCGCATAGAACAGTATAATCTGCTAACACTGAACATATATAGAGTAGCCGGAATGAAAAAAAAAAAAAATGAATGTAGAGAAAGTACCTTAAAATCGAATCCACTCTTAGGTTTCTTTGAAGGTGGTTTTGAGCGCACCATGGTTTTATTCTGAGACTGTCCGGAGAAACAGAGCTACAATTTGGAAAACTAAGACGGGTTTAGGTGAATATCCCAAGCAGCAGCTAAATTGAATATGAGGTAACCTTAATTTGGGCGGCTTGGCAAGGGTTTAGGGCTTTGGCGAACGGGTGAGGGACGGAGGCGCGCCGTTCTTACTCCCGTAGTCCCGTATTGTACTTATTCAGATCCAGCGCAATACCTGACCGTGTAGATGAGACCTGAGTCGTCCGTTTCAATTTGACACGAATCTCAAAACAAACTCTCTATATTCTAAAATCTAATGGCTGTGTTTGGGTGCCAAGGACAGGTTAGTAGCGACTATTTCAAATTTAATTAGCGATTATTTCACATTTGTGGTGAAAAATATATCCATTTTCAACATTTGGTGGCTTAGCTGCTAACTCATTGAAATGTTGAATTAGCGGTTATTCTAAATTCAGAATTAGTGCGTTATTCTCATTAACTTCACTCTTAATTCAAACGGACTCTAAATAAATATGAAAAAATTTCATGTATCTCCTCAAAAACATCAATATTACATATTTTTCCCTCAAAATTTCATAATATTATATTTATTCTTCAAAAATTTAAAACTCTCATATTTATCCAAAATCAATAAAATAATAACATTTAGCACTATAAATTTATTAAACAAATATTAATTAATAAATATGACCATTGTACCAATAGACTTAAATTATATACATGTTCAATCTGATTTTCATCACAAAAAGACACCAAATATCTTGTATTTTTATATATAAAAGAAATAGAATACATTTAGAATCAAGTTACTGTGTTTGTATAATTTAATTTGTAAAAAATAAAAATAAAACAGAGCAAAATGCAGATGCACTGACTCTTAGTGTGGCCGCATTCAACACTTAGACGAAATTAAAAAATCTCATCACAGAACAGAAGAAAATCTAAATCTGATGCGGACGCATTGATCCTTAGTATGAGCGCACCCAATACTTAACCCCTTGTTTGGATGGAGAGTAGAGGAAGGAGAGAATGGAAAGAAAATAAAACTTTACGTTGAATCGTGTTTGGTTGATAAAATTATATCGGAGGTGAAGGACTGAAGGGTACATGAGGTGAAAGGTTTAACCTTCTATCATTAAAATTAATAGAATCGGTTTCCCTTCCAATTTGAGATGTAATGGATGGAAATAAATTTTGTTGCAAATATTATTAGAAAAAATAACACAAATGCCCACATCTATATCTTACCTATATAATTCTTATACAAGTTTTTTTGTCACAAACCTACAACAGCTACCGAATTCCTCGTTAATCTTTTAAATTTTAATCAATCAAACAAGAAATAAGATGAAAAAAAAATTAAATTTATTTTCTGTTATTAATCATTCAAACATAAAAAAATTAAATATGTTAATCTTCTTTTCTATTCCATTACATTCATTTTTATTCTTCAAATCCCCTTCTTCCTTCGTGTACTCTCCATCCAAACAAGGTGTAAAATAATTTACAGAATTCGGCGCATCACTGGAAATCAAACCGACCTCAGTACAGACGCACTGACCATAGATGCGGCCGCACCCAGTGCTTATGCATATTGAATGGTCAGATGGACGGTCATCATGGGCCTACTCTCGATTCTCTCTCTTTATTAGTTTTTTCATCAAGTCTCTTAATGGCATATTTCGTAAATTAAGTAAACTGTTGAGGTTTTTGTTTGTTATCAAATTCTTGTGTTGGGTAATTTTTGAAATCATTCATGGGGAAATAGCTGCACATGAACTCGCCAGAACAGCGCCTCCCAACGACCCTCTTCAACCTCATCCAATCACTCCTTCTCCGCCGCCGCGCCGCCGCCTCCGACCCTCGCGTGGCCCACTGTATCCTCGTCACCTCCGGTATTTTCAATCCCCACCATTCCCCCCACCTCCCGCTCATCTCCATTAATTCCCTCCTCCGCTCTCTGTCCCACGGGCCCCACCCCAGCCCTCACCTCTCTCTCCCGTTTCTCAAGCTCATGCTATCCCCTTCCTCCCCTTTCCCCTCCCCTGACCATCTCACATTCCCCTTCATTCTTTCATCATGTGCTCTTCTACCTTCTCTCTGCTCTGGAATGCAAATCCATGGCTTTTTGATAAAAAATGGTTTGTACCCATCTGACCATTTCGTGAAAGCGGGTATGTTGAAGCTCTATTTGCGTGACCCTAGAGTAGCCCAAGATCTGTTTGATGAAATGCCCAAGGTGGATCCAGTCCACTATGACATACTAATGAGTTCTTATCTCCAAGCAGGGCTGGCACCTAATGCATTAAGTGTGTTTAATAAGATCTTAGTTTCAGATGTAGAGCCTGACTGTTTTGTTCTTACAACTGCACTCACAGCAAGTGCACAGGCTGGTGCTCTAGACCAAGGAGTGCAGATTCATCGGTATTTAGAGAGAAGAAACAGAGATTATTTAAAAGATATGTTCATCGGATCATCACTAATTCATATGTATTCTAAGTGTGGGTGTATAAATGAAGCTAAGCAGGTGTTTGTTGAAATGCCTAAGAGAAACATCAGAGTGTGGTCAGTCATGATTTCAGCCTTTGCCATGCATGGTTTAGCAGCAGAAGCTGTCGGTTGCTTGACAAAGATGAAAGAGAAAAATGACTTAAACCCAGATAGCGTTATTCTTCTAGGGGTGCTAACTGCATGTGCACATTCAGGTCTAGTCAGGGACGGGCTTAAAATTTTCTCAGAAATGGAGGTCAAATATAAAGTTACACCCCAGCATGAGCACTATAGCTGTGTAGTTGACATGCTTTGCCGAGTTGGGTGGTTACAGGAAGCTCTGGGACTTATCCATGAAATGCCGATGAAACCCATGGTACCAGTGTGGGGTGCATTCATCACCGGGTGTAGATTGCATAAAAATGTTGAGTTGGCAGAGATAGCTGCGAAGCAGATGCAGGGACTGACAGGCGGGGTCTTTGAGAATGGAAATGATGAGGGACTTTTTGTTCAACTATGCAATATTTATCTTCATGCTGGTCTGAAGGACGACGCAAGAAAGGTTAGGAGGCTTATAGGGACAAAAGGGATAAAGAAGGCACCAGCTGTGAGTGAAATTACAGTAGATGGAGTTACGAGTTCTTTTGTTGCAGGGGATTATTCGCACCAGTCACAAGTTGAGATTTGGGGTATTTTGGATATTTTGGTATATCATATGGGGAAAAAGGAGAAGTGTGTAGAAGACATTCTGTTAGATACTGATGAATATTTTTGCCTGTGACATGAAAACTGGGTAAAATTTGTTTTTTTCTTTTGACAAGTATGATTGCAATTTGATGAAGGAAAACGATTATCAGGAATTACACTATCAGATTTTAATAAGGTACTTGTTTTTACTGATATAACCTATCTAACATCAGGATGATACCGGATTACCGGGTTTATTGCTTCCTAATCCGGCTTCTTTACTTCAGCTTCTTTTATGATGCGTGGCTAATCAACATGGCACTAAATGTAGGATATATTGGAAAATTGAGCCTTAATTTTGGTTTAATTGTGCAATTGGGGTTGATTAAAGCTCAATGTTGCAGACATGAAGCTTAATTGTGATACTTGTCTAATATTGCAGCAGTTGCACTCTGCAAATTGAAAGAAAAAATATTTATCAAAAAATTAAATAAATATAAATACTATCAAATAAAATACAACATAAAAATATAATAAAGTTATTAAACTTATGTATACCGTAGATTTATGAATATTTATTAATAAAAAAAATTAGTCATATGATTAAACTTAACAATAATTAATAGTTAGTTTAATTATAAAATTACTTGATGACTTGACATGCTTTACCAATTATCCAACTCTGTTGCTCTTAATATGGTTCGAACTTGAACACAAACCTGATGACGTAATTAATTGCAAAAAATGTAAAAGAAATAAAAGGACCAATATTCACCTGCAAAAAATGTAAAAGAAAGATAGGAGTCTAGTTGTAAATTTTATTAATTTAACACCGGTGGTGTAGAGGAAAAAAGAAAAAGAGATATCGAGCTGATTGTTCCTCATGTGATTTCATCAGTGAGTTCAAACGAAGCTTTGTATTGTTGTCAGAATATTCAATGGCATCTTTTTCACCATAAAATGAAGCAAAAAGAACCTGTAATTGTCTCGTAGATGTGAGTGGCATTGTGAATATATTGCTTGCAAAGTAAGGAGATAAATTTGGGCATGTCGTAATTGAATGTGATTATGTCTCGTAGCCAGATATATGTTCCATTATTTCTTAATCAAATTGTCGATTGTGAGACAAGAAAGGGAGTTGTAAAGTACACAGAATCTACACAAGTGTTAGGTTTCTAAGAAATGTTGATTCATAAGGTTATATCCCTCACGGTTAACCCTAACAAATTCCTCATCGATCAAGGGATATAAAGTTGGAACTCAAGGGGTGTCTGAATGTTAGTTATGGAATTTTGCGAGATAAGATTTTACATATAGGACATATAAACTAATTTACGGGACCATCCATATTTACAGCCTTACAGGTATGTACAAGAATGATTATAAAAATATGCTGAAATAAATGTTCGATTATACTATGATTTTTTGTGAAAAATTTTCATTTGTTCTAAAAAATATGTGTATCAATAATTCAATATATATGACTAGTGAACAAAAGCAAACTGAATTATATATTTAAAGGGACACAATAGACAATCGACCATAGAATAAATTATCTAGTCTTATCTGAAATAAATATATTTAACTTTTATACAGAAGTTGAAATCCAGAAAGTAATAATTATGTTAACAAAAGAAAGGGAATATGTCGTGCTACACACTCGGGAACCTATTAAATATAATTTAAATGAGGAATTCTAACTATTAAAATCGATCTATTTCACGAGTTATATATATTTACATATAAAATTTATAATTTTTGCATTCATTTAGTATAAAGTCAAGCGGTTAAAAATAATGAAAAATAAGTGTATTAAAATTAAATTATAATTCTTCATTTTTTTACCTCTTGATTTATACAAAATGAGTTCAAAATTTTATAATCTTTGTATGTAAATGCATCACTAATGAAGTAGAGCAGTTTCAATGGTTTGGATTCACCGTTGAAATATATTCAATAAATTTTTAAAGTAGTATGGCATGTCACTATACTATAAGTAGCAAGTTAGTAAAATAAATTATAACAAAAAATGTACTTTATTTGTACAAACAGGCGATTCACACGATAATTTCCTTTCCTCTACAATAATTGTTTCTATTCCTCTGCACTAATTTTCACATGAGTTATCGTATAATTTTTCTTTGTACAAGTTATTAACTTTTTTTTAACAAAATGAACTTATTATTTAAATTATTCTATTGTAAAAAACCTTCCATATATATTATTAAAGCAAAATTCAGAAAATAATCATAGCAGTGATTGAACGAGTGTCACTAATAATCAGAGCTCAATTGAAAGCCTCTGACATGAAGTAGAAAATTCTAATTCTCATATCTATTTAGTTAACTAATAATGAAAAATTAGTATCACTAATAATGCAAAATTTTGAAGAAAAGTTTTAACTAATATATTTAGAGGGTTAATTGGAAAAAAAATTTAGGAATATACTTAAATTACGTGCAACTAGTAAAAAGACTTGAACGAACAAAAACAAATTCAATAAATTGATCAAGAAGTCAAGAACAAAAGGCAAACTTTTCGTTTTCATTTTCCTTAAAATACAAGGGTGCGTCAGCAAATTTCCCAGTTTGACTAGTGTGACAATTTGAGCAATTGAGCCACTTGCGTCAGCAAAAATGTTCCTGAGATGGGTTCAGAACTTCAGATCCAGTGTTTTACGCACCAAAGCTTGTTTTTGGGATGCATAAAACTGGTATAGATTCGAAAATGGAGCATTTCTTTAAAGATCCAACGGCCTTAAATTAGGTTGCACACAAATTTCTCTTATGAGTGATAGCACAGTCGATCTAAACTGTTAAATGTAAAATGTACTTAGTTTTGGAGACCAAATTTTATATTTTTTGAAATTTTTTTACTATATATTAAGTCACTTTAAAAATCGTTGATCCAACTGTGACTTAACCAAATAATAAATTCATAAAATAAATATTGTTATCAAATGAAGAAACTTTGCATCTGTGTGAAAAATGGTATTTAGAGTGACCAACTTTCTTTTTCTCAAAGAAGTTCAGTTTATGGAGTTAATATTTGTGGGACATTAAAAAAGGTGTGATGTACATGTTAATTTGATGTGCATGCCCTTTGTTAATGTAAAAAAAAATATTGCCAAATTAAGTGCCAACCAACTTGTGCTTTCATTATACCATACTTACTATTAAAATTTAGTTACATGTAGATATGCGTCATCAAAATTTAGTTGACATCTGTGGTGCAAGACAAAATCGTTTCTCTTGGGGATAAAATGAAACCCAAGTTTGCACAACGAACTTATATCTGCTCGTTTAAAAGTCTTAAACGTGATTTTGCAACTTAAACTGACACATAAAGATAATTACTATTTCTTCATTTAACTTTTTTTATATTTCTTCAAAAGACACTAGAGCAATATATTAATTTCATCCAAGTTTCATTTATCAAAATAGGAGCACTGGTTCAGTAACATACTGAAACTGGCACAGATCTGAACTTTTTTAAGTAGGATTATAAATTAGCAACTATTTTAGACCTTCGTAGTAATCAAACAGAGAACTAAAAATTGGCAAATTTTCTACTAATTAAACCAAATTGCATGCAAATAGGGGCTGATGTATCACGTACAATCTGAATAAAAAAAACATGCGCTAATATGAATTCAATCTCCCAAAAACCAGTATGCAATTTGCAAAATCTCCCAACTAAAATTCTAAGGTTTTTAGCAATGTGCAGAACAATATATCGAACAGGCAAAAGATAATTTAAAATAGGGTAAATATCATAACAATCTATATTCTTTTTTTTTAGTAAAGTAGCCACCAACTATTTAAATATTTTTGTTATTACATCAAAGGATTTCTTCTATCTAAATTTCGAACTCAAGAGTCATGACTTCTTAAATAGAAATTATGTGACTTTGTTACTAGACCAAAAGCTAGTTCTTAAAAAATTATATTCTAATTTGCAATAAAGGTTTTGATTTAGTATAATTTGACAAAACATTAATCAAAACTTCTTTTGTTCATTTACATTTTGATTAATGATCTCACTCGTCCAAAGAAAGATGCTTCGATTTCACCCAATACAGGGTTAATTTTCTTTTCTGCTCGAAATAAGGTCATGTGCATTTAAAAGGTGAACTCTATACAAATTTAAAGGAAAGAAAAAGAAAAAAAACGAACCCGGCACAAAACGAAAGAATGACAAAAAATTGAAACGGCAATTGACAACTGAGGTTATTTTCCCTAAAATAAAAATAGTTTTCCAGTAGTAGGATAAGACTAATGGTCGACTCCAATTGCTGGTTACCCAACTTCTGATCTAGAACTGCAAAATTTAATGGTAACAAAAAGTAATTTTTTCCTAGGGACAACAAAAAAAGGTTATAGAACTCAGGGATCATGCTTTCAGCCCAACTCCATATAAAGAGAGAGGCTAATGTGCTTAATATTTGTTAAATATCAATGTAGATGCCTCCCTGGTTAACTTTCACATCAGGTTGCAGCACAGAAAAAATATATCAATGTAGATGTTGCCTACAACAGGCACAAACATGGAAAGGAAAAGGGTGATGCCACTAACATGTGCTGTTTCGATAAAAAAAAATTGTAACAAAACAAAACCAAAATTAAGCTAAGAGAAAAAAATACAAAAAGAACATCAGTCTATAAACGACTTAAAACTACAACAAAATTTCTCCCACCTATGGTGGGAATCAAACCCTATTTGCACAACAAACTTATACCCCACCACCCACCCCAACCCACCCCCTCAATTCTCTTTTTATGAGGTGCTGTTTCTGAGAATGCTGACATAGTCACCAGCATGAATCAACAATAATATTTCAGGTTCCATATACATGTTTATGGATCGGCGCATCAAAAGTCTTAACTACATCCATCCATTTTTTATCAAGTATAAACAGAGATCCTTCCGATAGGTGGTTGACAAACAAAACTGGGTGCTCAAATGCATAAAAATCAAAGTTCTTGCATTGTCTCGAGCCTTCATCTATGTTAATATTCTTTCGCCGGCGTTTTCGCTCTAAATTTAGCTTTGCAGGTTTGTTGGTTCCAAATTTGTCTAGTGATATCTCCAAGTTAGTTATCTTATCTTTATCCTGGACGACCGCATCAATCGGCATGCTGAAGTCAATATAGCACATTGCCCTGAAAAAACTTGATATAGTTACTGTCAAAGCCGACAAGAACGTTTCAAAAATTCTTATGCATTCCAACTTCCAAATTTTGGATTTTGGAATCGACTTAGCTTGCCTTCTTAATTAGTCCTGTTGATTGAGGGTAATTGAAGCCTAATTCACAGTTCAGAGTTGCTTACTAAAATTAAGTCCCTTCTTTTTTGCTTCACTAGTCCAGTGTTCTATAGAATATTTGGTAGTATTGACTGAGGCCTGATTTCACGAATAGATTCAATAAGGCTTAATTAATGTTTGGGCATAGAGTTCCATATACTAGTGATATACTATAAAACTGCCTTACTTTAGGTCAATGCCCAAAATTATAAACAGATTATAGATGCCTCAAGCAACTCTGACCTAATGATCACTAGAGATTTGATGAAGTGTACAATACCTTGAGCTGTAGACGATGACCGAAGAATGTGCGTGAGAGAAGCGAGGAGGGAAGGCAAGGCCAATGACCTCACCCGGAAATTCCCGGAATCTCCTGGGGAGGTGATGTGTATGCCGCCTTGACCACTCCCCAAGCTGCTTTGCTTCCACATCAAGTACATACACTTCATTCCCTGATGTCGTCACAACCAGTGCATTGCTAGTTCCAGGTACGAACCCCCCCGCAGTTATCGATGCTTCATTCATCCTGTGCATATACCAGTGTTGCCTGCACAGAAGAAATTACAGATTGCATAGTTCAATATATGTCCATGACCTGATCATTGTTTTCTAACTGTAGGTGTAAAAGGATGCAAAATTAACAGTTTTCAGTAGTTCCATAGAACTTTATTGCGCAGGATTAATTTTCTGTACTCTTTACTTTAATGTCTCAAGGGAAAGTAAATCTTCAAATGGGTTTCATAGGAAGTGAGATAATTTCTCATAATTAACAATGTTGTTGGGTGTGCAATTATTATCATGTCACAGAGGCCCTTGCAAAAACAGGTGTTATTAGAGAAAGCTTGGAACTCTTCAAAATATTTAATATAGATTTCTAAATTTAACTTGTATAACTGACCTCTGTGTTTCTAGGTTAAATACATAAATATCCCCAAAACAATTAGCCGCTGCGAGCCACTGTCCATCATTACTTGTGAACATTTTGGTCACGGGTGATTCACTAACCGTAGAATACATATCATCAGCCTTTCTTTGAAGATCGAAGGTGCCAATAATTTCTGATTTCCTAATATCCACTACCTGTTTAGAGCCAACAAAAGTTGAAGGCACTTAATAATCTTCATAAAAGCCCAATAGTAATTTTAAAGAGCTATCAAAAAGAAATGTGTGAAATGAATATTTGTTTTTCTGGCACTATTTTACAGGTACCCTCTCAAAATTGAGAAAAAAACTCACACATCCCCATAGCCCTCCTCCTAACACATGTTATTCACATGATATTGTGCAAAATAAACTTAATAATTATTAAATTTTACTTGAACGGATTGCTTCCCAGGTAATCAGTTTGGAACTTTTTTCAATTGAGTTTTAAATTTGATTAATTAATGTAGGTTGTGGCAAATTGTGGCACCTGAACCTCATAATCACATATAATTTGGGGAACACTACGATATGTTTAAGGTTCATGCAGTTCTACATATCTTCCTATCACAACAAACACAGGCATACTTACATATATCTTGCGGTCACGACCGCCTATGATCAAACTCGAAGAATCCACACTAAAAATCATGCAATACGCACTCGGCAATCCTTTCGGCAGCTTTAACTTCTTCAACAACCACACTCCCTTGTTATTATGGCCATCTTCACTTTGGCATCTCAACTCAAACAAACACAGCCTGACATTGTGGGAGTACGCAACAAGGGTCCCATCTGCAGAAATTGCACTGCAAACAATTCTCTTTAACCCCTCGCTTTTCAATTGAATATGGGTTGGTTGATTTCGGGTGCGCTTGACATTTCCGGCTACATTTTCCAGTACCTTTATATCTATCCTGTTATATTGTTGGATGAGCATGATTTGGCCATCTCCGTCAGAAGTACTCCTTTGTTTTGTGAGATTCACCAAGGGACGTTGCGGGGCAGGGCATATGTCGTGAGGAGCAAAATTAGTAAACTCCATTGCAGAGTACGCGAATAATTTGGCATCATCTCCCGAAGAAATTAGCATTGGAACACCCAAGTGAGCCCACTTATGATAACTATATTCTATTGGTTTATCCTTCTTCCTGACTTTTGTGGCTTTTCCTTCGTCAGTCGATGCATCTAAAATATAAAATTACAGAGTTCTGTTATCTCTAATCAAGGTTTTGTAGAATACACAGAATATAAAACAATTACTAACCTTCTCGACAGATTGGTACGGCCATGGTCAGGGCCCTTATGTCATGAGTGTGAGCTCTGACGTACCCAACATAGATCCACTTGCTGGTTTCTTCTTGAGCCAATTCTTCCTTTGATAGTTTGTACAAAATGACCTGAATAAATCTCTAGTTAAACATGAATTTTACGCTGCAGATTGCACATACAGCAATAATCAGAAACAAAAAATAATACAGATTGCAAAATATAGACAAACCTGCCCATCTGAACCAGCAGAGAAGACTCTTCTGTGATTCGGAGCTGTTGCTAGAGCTAGCACGTCTCCTTTGTGATGCCTTTGACTTTCCAAAAGTGTCCCATGACGGCTATCCCAAAACTGGATGCTTCCTGTACTATCTCCACTTACAAGGGTCCCACACCTAAGAATCCAAACAAAGACTCAGAGAGAGAAAATATGATACTTTTCAGTCATGTGGGGTTTATACTTTACACCACTAGGTGTCACAAAACAGGGCCCTAAACAAGGGTTAACTTTAATTGACTGAGAATTTGTAAATTGGACAATAGATATAAAATCAAGGCATCAAAATTAAGTATTCATTGACCATTGGACAGAAAAGACATATAATACAGTCATACAGGCAAGATATAGACATGTAATATGCAAGCTGAGAATTCATGTTACCGAAACCAAATTTCATTATTCTTTTCGAAGGGAGGGGGGTTGTGGATACCTCAAAGATATCAAAGACCAGATGCAGAGGTCAGGTCCACTACCAACCCCTCCAAGCCCGGCCGTTATTCGGTACTTCTCATGGAAACTTCTGACATCCCAGCACCTTATCAAGCTGATACAACAGTAAAATGGAAAAAATAATGTCACCATACAATTATGGAATATTTCAAAGGAAATAAATAATCAAGCAAATTTCAAAAACCAAATTTTGTAATTGTCCGTACCCATCACTGCTTCCCGAAAATATGAATTTTGCATCATGGCTCCATGTAAGACTCAGCATCTTGCCTGTAGATATACACAAGAGATGTTTTTCATTACCCACAACTTCGCTACATATGAGATTAAAAAAAAAAAAATGTCTAGATACGCTTAACTAAGAACTCTTCTTTCAATCCAACCTAATAAATCAACTCATGCAAAGTTTTCTTCTGGTTTCCTTCTTTAAACAATTGCAGTAAATATCAAATCCAATTGAAAATGTAAGTATAAATTTCCATACCACCAACTCTAGGAAACGATCGCAAATAATTCAAAGCATCTGCATCAGGGACATTATACAAACGAATTGATCCATCCTCACATGCCATGGCCAGGCGCTGGTACGTGGCCCCAACATATGTTGAGCTTGTCTCATCATCAGAACCATCATCGACATCTCCAATTGTACTTGATTCTGACTCACTATCCACATCAGCTTTTGTGCTGACATGGCCATTGGCAAACGGTCCCGTGTTACTTTTTACATTGTCATTGGGTTCTAAAGCCATCTGCCAGATTGACACTGCCACAGAGTCTAAAATTTTCTGCATTGTCCAAAAGAAATAAATTACGAAAACAGATTAAAATTAAAAAAATTAAGACATTACAATAACTAAAAGTCTAAAACCAAGCCAACCAAAGCTCCCAAGTCTACTAAATAAGAATTGAAGGATGTAAAGGCTAATCATTCTAGTTGTAACAATTCCATCCTTGAAAACTTGTGCTAAACAATATATGAAGGTTATAGTCAAGGACACTTTCGCATGCAATATTCATGAGAAAACGCAGATACATGGTAGGATTCTATTGACTACAAGTTTTCTATTTGCTTATTGTCATTGTTTTTTATCACCCTTTTAGAAGTTTTGTTAATCTACTATTCAACCAATAGTAAAACAAAAACAAGTCTCATCACAAGTCATGGTACTTTATTCATTGACTGCAATTGCTGCGGTCGTTGAATAAAAAATACACCTATCAATTTATTATCGTTCAAATTGCACTAGGCCACCTAAATTCTACCATAACTGTTACAAACAAACGAAAGTTAGCTAGAAAATTGCCAAACAGATAAAGCAACTTTTCACTTTTCAGAAACACAAAAATAAATTCTTTTATTATCAAATAGATTCCGACCTTTTGCTTTAAGGAGATAATATCCCATTCTAAAACAGAACCATCTAAGCTTGACGACAGCAACCGACCAAACCTTTCCTTTTTGGAGGTAGGCCGGCACCACACAAGAGACGACACTCTGGATCCTGGATCTCCTGGTATTGTCTACAGTTTTAAAAATCAAATATCAAAATACATAAACAAATGGATAATATTACAATGTCACTAAATCTTTCCACAACACTGAAATTAATTTCCTTTAGCCACCTAAATTCTCATTGGAATGATATGTCCCTGATTTATATTTCTTTTTTCAAAGGATTTATAAACAGAAATCTTCAGATATCAAGCCAAATGAACGTTTGATAAGCTTACAACATCCAAAGTATATTACAAAGCAAAGTAAAAGGCCCATCGAGTTTCATAAAATTTCTAATATGCCACTTGGGCAATTTTCTCATCGAGACCAAAATGACAAAGCATAGATTAAGCAGAGAAACCCAAGAAAGTGAATTTCATTTAAATTTACCAGCTGACAATGCCATCCAACAGAGCCGGGAGCTACAAGCCATATCTCGAGCGTGCCATCCTCTCTGACAGCGGCGACCTGGGACCCATCAAAGCTCGTTGCGAGCGCCAACACGGCGGATGGCTTCCAATCGACGGAGCTACACCTACGCATTTGTAGCTTCTCCATCGCGGAGACGATGATGGACTGTATCACTCGGCACACCTCGGGTCTGAAACCCTAGAAAGACCAAGTTCTGAGTCGATCGCGAGGCAGGTCTCTGGGATTGGTACTAGGGTTTTTGCTGGAGACGGGCGCCAAAGAGTGGAGGCGGCGAGAGAAAGAACGCTTAGTAGGGGTCGATTTGGGCCGGATTTGGGTTGGGCTAGAATGGGCCTTGACTAAGAGGAAGAATTTTCTGAACACCACCTCTTGTATTTTAGTTTTGGTCTTTTGGATGGTCTTCTCTCCGTGATCTTTTTTTTTTTTCTTTACAAATTTCTACGAGCTTTTGGGCAAGTTTTTGCATCTGGCCATGATTTTGCTGCACTCTCTTCTTTGTATCCTCAAATACAGCCTAATGGTTGTATGAGTTTTTTTTTTTTTTTTGGAGCTAAAGATGAGAATCGTGCAAAAAAAAAATTAAATATTTAAAAATATTTTTATCTGAATTCCAAACACGCGACCTTCTGTACTAAAAGCATTATCTTAAACCGAAAGAGTTTTTATATTGATGCGACCATGAGCAATTGTATTAAGTATTAACAACGAGATTAATTCTTAAGAATATCATCTACGTTAGAGTACGAACAATCTTTAACCCTCAATCGACATTTTATAGTAACTACCAGTACCACTCCAGTAAAAATGTGGCCTTTCATTGCAAAAAGTATGGTTCATTCCATCCATGTTACTTCTACACATTTTTTGAAATCAATGCCATTAGGGGAACTCCTCTTGTCTAGTTTTTGCACAGCCTGTCTCAAGCCAGGATAAAGCAGGAAGGTTTGCGATAAGGCATGGCGAGCCAACAATTAAGAGAAATGAACCCAGACATATTTTCATTGGGGCATAACCCTCTTAGCGACGCACCATATCGACCCAAGTATTATGGTAAATGAGTGAGGCCGAGTCGTCAACCCCTTAGCGACGCACCATATCAGAACCCGAGTGTGGTGTTAAATGAGCAAGGGTCGGGTCATCACATCCTTAGTGGTGCGCTACATCGACACCCAGATGTAGTGACAAATGAGCAACGGTCTTCGCACTTTACTCGACGAGTGCAAGGGTAAGGAAGCTAGCCGAGGAATGTAGCATTCGTTTAGGTAGCTGGAATGTATGGTCCTTAACATGGAAGTTAAGAGAGATAGTTGATGCTGTGATTAAGAGACGTATAAATATCTTATGCGTTCAGGAGACTAAATGGACGAGCCAGAAGGCGAAGGAGGTGGAGAATACATGCTTCAAGCTGTGGTACACGGGAAAGGAACAGAACAAGAATAGAGTGGGCATCATAATTGATAAGATCCTCAAGAATGGAGTTGTCGACGTCAAGAGATAAGAAGATAAGATCATTCTAGTCAAGCTAGTGGTTGGTGAGATGGTTTGAAACGTCATTAATGTTTATGCCCCACAAGTAGGTCTGAGTGAGCCTGACAAGAGGTAGTTTTGGGAAGATCTAGAGGGCAAGATTAGAGGTCTGTCAAGTAGTGAGAAATTTTCATAGGAGGAGACTTCAATGGCCATGTTGGTACGACTAGCGGGGGTTTGAGAAGGTCCATGGAGGATTTGGATATGGCGATAGGAACCAAGAAGACGAAGACATCTTGAATTTCGTTGTATCCTACGATCTTATGATGGCCAACACTTTCTTTAGAAAGAGGCAATCCCACCTAGTGACCTTCAGTAGTGGCCAACATTATAGCAAAATCGATTTTGTCCTTACTAGAAGATAGGACAAACGAGTATGCATAGATTGTAAGGTTATATCTGGAGAGTATGTCGTCTCACAACATCAGATGGTAGTGTTCGGTTTTCGTCATCGGATATGCATTCGGCAAGCTAAAGGAGCCAAAATTATGAGGACAAGGTGGTGGAAGCTCAAAGGGGGCGTCTCACGAGTGTTTAAAGATAGGGTGACCGAAGAAGGGACATGGAACATAGAAAGAGGAGCAAATAGCATGTGGGAGGAGATGGTAACTCGCATTCGGAAGGTAGCTACGGAGGTGTTTGGGGTGACAAAAGAAAATCGACGCAAACCTAAAGATACTTGGTGGTGGAACAAGGACGTGCAAAAGGCGATCAAAGAGAAGAAAGAATAAGGAAGGCGAAAAGAATGCCTATGAGATAGCTATACTTCGCGAAAGAAAGATGAGAAACTTCAACCCAGTTAAATGCATTAAGGATGAGAATAATCGACTTTTGGTGAAGGACGATGGGATAAAGAACAAATTGAGAGAATATTTCAACAAGCTATTCAATGTGGAGGACGATAGCACCAACATTGAGTTGGATGACTCTTTTGATGGCACCAATAGGCGATTTGTTCGGAGAATTCAAGAGTCTTAGGTAAATGGGGCATTAAAACAGATGAAAACATGAAAGGTGTTGGGGCCTGGTAATGTCCCCATCGAGGTGTGCAGATGCATTGGAAACGTAGGGATAGCTTGGCTAACTAAGTTATTCAATAGTATTTTCCGATCAAACAAGATGCCTGACGAGTGGAGGAGAAGCATATTAATACCAATCTTCAAGAATAAATGAGATGTTCGAACACAAATTATAGAGAAATTAAGTTTATAAGTCATACAATGAAGCTTTGGAAGAGAGTCATTGAGCATCGCTTAAGAAGGATGACAAGCGTTAGATATAGGAAGCAGAAGAAGGATCTACACATGGTATATATCGATTTGGAGAAAGCATATGACAAAGTATCAAGAAAGGTCATGTGGTGGGCTCTTGAAAAGAAAAAAAAAAGTCCAACAAAGTACATTACTCTCATCAAGGATGATGATGTTGTGACTAGTGTCAGAGCATGCAATAGCGAAACCAGTGTCTTTTTTCTTCAGATAGGTTTACATCAGGGGTCAGCTCTGAGCCTCTATATTTTTGCCCTAGTGGCGGATGAGGTTACAAGGGACACACAAGGGGAAATCCATTGGTGTACGTTCTTTGCTAATGATGTGGTTCTAATTAACGAGAGTATGGCAGGGGTTGATAGGCAATTGGAGCTGTGGAGACATTCTTTAGAATCAAAGGGTTTTAGACTTAGTAGGACTAAAACCGAGTATATGAGGTTTGAGTTCAGCAGCGTCAGGTCAGATGATGAAGATGCCACTTTGGACGAACATATAGTACCCAGGAATGACACATTTACAACTTTCGATATTTGGGGTCGATGCTGCAGAGTGATGGCGAGATTGATGAAAATGTGAGCCATAGGATACGAGCGGGTTGGGTGAAATGGGGCCAGGCATCTGGTGTCATATTTTACAGAAAAGTACCACAGAACTTAAAGACAAGTTCTATAGGATGACGATTAGACATGCAGTGTTGTATGTTGCAAAATGTTGGGCTACTAAAAGACAATATGTCTAGAACATAAGCTTAACGAGATATGCGTATGTTGCGGTGGATCTCGTGAACATACAAGACGCGACCGAATTAGAAACGATGATATACATGACAGACTTGGAGTGGCACCGATTGAATAAAAGTTCATCCAACACCGCTTGAGATTGTTTGGGCATCTCCAACGGAGACCTCTAGAGACACTGGTGCGTACTGGAATCATACGTCGTATCGAAAACACAAGGAGAGGCAAAGGTCGGCCAAGATTGACCTTGGAGAAAGAAGTGAAAAGGGGCTTGAAGGATTGAAATATATCCAAGGAGCTGGTTTCGGGTAGGAGTGCGTGGAAGTTAGCGATTCACGTACCAAAACCGTGACTTAGGAAATAGTATTTTAAGCGTGTTTAGAGGTAATATTATAGGCTTTATATCATATGACTACAGACTTGGAGTCTAAGACGTAGAACTTAGGACTTTGACATCTACGATATATAGTGTAGGCATGATATAGTTAGTTTGTTATTAGTATTAGTATTATTACTATTATTAGAGGTACCATTATTATTATTAATATTATCTGTTTATCTGACCAATACTGTATTTGGAAACAAATAAAAGTAAAAATATTTTTTTCGTTATCACAATAGGTATGAATATAAAAATATCTTCATCCGACTCATATTGTACCTGTTGACACCCCTCTAAATGCCATGCATTTAAATTTTACTTTTAAAATTCTATTAATTAAAAATCGGCATCAATTAGACAAGGCATTAAATTCAGGTTAAATTGATATTTGACTTTTACTCGTAACAAAATGGCTCTTAAACCTTCAAACATAACTAAATTAATACTTAGTGCATGTTTGATTGTGAAGTTAACTCTTTACTCCATCTTTAAAGTGTCAAACAGTAAATTTGAAGATAAAATAACATCTGAGTTGATCCAAACATTCATCTTGGAGAAAGCAAACTTGCTTCACAGTTAGTAACATTCATCTTTCATTTTTCTCTCACTTCACATTTACTCCATGAGAACGGAGTGGGTCCGATGCCCATCGGACCTGCTTTTAGATTCAACGAGCTCCACAATATTCAGATTCATCTCAAGATCTGTGCGCACGAAAATTGAAACAAATCCGCATGGAATTTAAAACATTGTACACAAATCTTAAAGCATATTGAACGGTGATTGAACTCGTCGAACCAAAGTAGGTCCGATGGGCATCGGACCTAATCTCAAGTCTTACTCCCCAATTACTCCAAACATAATCAACTTAATCCATTTTAGTAACTTTACTCCCCAACCATACTAAAACTTTTATCAACAAATCAACATTGGTCCTTTGGAAGAGTAGTAAAGAAACTAATTTGGCTATTCTCAAGTGCTAATAGGAGTCATCAAACTATATTAAACAATTAAACAAGTAAATAAACAAGAACCTGTCACCTGTACTCTACATTCTGACTCCAGACTGCAAGTCTGTAAACACTGTCATGTACAGTAAGAGGAATAGCTCCCATCAAAATGACAATCACCATAAACAATAAATATACAGTTATACACCAATGTCCTACAACTATCCTCATCTCAATAATATACTTGAAGATATGATTTCTAACTTCTAATCATTCTGTAGTATAAAAACATTTCATTTCTACCTACATGTGAAACAATTCCAAAAATCAAGAGAACAGCAACGTGCCTTTACAAAAAAAAATAATGATACCAAAAAATGAACTGCATTGTTAGTTACCGTCCCTAGTAAGTTGGATAAGCTTCAGAACATTTTCATACACCACAAATGTGATAGAGGCAGCTGGTATATTCTTCAACAAATTAGATGTTATTCCCTTGTAGAAACCACGAAACCCTTCAAACCTTCAGACAGAAAGTTACAGAAAATCAGAAAAATGGTTCCTTGATTTTGAAAATTTGTTTTAAGAATGGAAAAATTTGTATGCAACTAGTGATCATCCCTTGTATGTCAAGTACCCTTGTTAGGTTTTGATGTTTAATTGGCGGTTTTCTATTTTCATTTTTTTCATGTAAGATTTCTTAGCATAATTTCATCTGCAACTTAACTAATCTTTAAATTAATCCAACTTACCTAGTTGTTTCCTTCACAACATGCCAACTATGCAAATATTTCGGAACTCCATCTGTGCTAGGTCTTTGCTGAAATAATTTAAAACCAAGATAAAAAATCAGACTCAGACCGGGGGGCGTAATTGGAGGACCAAACAAAGAAACTTAGAATATAAGATACCTGCAAACGGGTCCTGATCACCTGAAATAAGAGAAAAAAATATAACAATAAGAAACATTTTATTATCAAATCATTTAAAAAATATATATATAAATGGGCCATTAGGCTTTACATATGATTATTTTCTCAAGCATAAGCCTAAATGTGCATTTGCAAAGAAATTTCAAGGTCATTATTGGAATTTCCATCAAGTTAGTTAATTTGCAAGTTTACCTGATATGGATAGGTGAATAACATGGCAGCAACTTTAGAAGCAGCACCAAGCGTCGCATAATCAAAAGAGCTCTTTTGAGAAATAAAGCACACATAAATCAACCAATACGTTTTGGGATAATGGAATAATGTAAGAAAGGACCTTAATTAATCATACAGTACCCAAAAGGATCATAAATTTATCTTACCAGTAGCTCCTCACCACCCAAGCTATTTGACTTTATTTCTCGCCTTTTAACATATATTACGGTTTTCCTTAGCTCCTCGTACACTGTGAACTGGATTGCCCCATGTGTCACCTATTCATAAAAGTTTTGAGATTATTTATGGCACTCATACCAGTACAGCCAATTTATGGGTAAAGTGCCCATCTCGGCTTAACATTTGTAATGATAAATCCTGCTGTCTTTTTCAATACGAGATAGGAGTAGGTCTGATGCCCATCGGACTTACTTTTAAGTTCAATTAGCTTTAACACCGTACGATTAACATTAAGATCTGTGTGCACGGAAATTGAAACAGACCTTCATGGATTTTAATGTAGTTCACACGAATCTTAATACAGATCGAATGGTCATTACACCCATTGAACCAAAGTAGGTCCGATAGGCATCGGACCTACTCTGAATTCTTTCAGTACAAGAGGACCCAGGTTTAACTTGAGTTTGAAAAAAAATTCTCATGCCCAATTAACAAAGGTTATATTGCGTACCAGAAAAAGGCTGGGTCCCAGGCCTCGGTACAGTGCAAGCCATCCCTCCTCTTTCAGAATGGTTCTCATAGCATCTGACCTTATCATTTTCATTGCAAAAGAAGAGAAATAAATTAAATAAACAGGTTCACAAGTAATAAGACATGGAGGCACTTGTTAGAAAACAAAAGGCATAACTATACGGTTCTATTAGAAATATCGTCTTTGTATAATGGCAAATGGTTTGTATCCAACATATCCTGTCTATGATTAAGTGATGCATTTCAAGAAACCAACCTAAGAGATTCTTTCTACAATCATAAATAATAATAATAATAATAATAAGGCAAAAAAAATAAGGTGTACCGTAAAATCCAGAATATGGCCTGGAGTGGTTTGCTGGCACCTGAAGTTGTAGTCTTGTCTTTACCAGCCAAATTGGATTGGTACACAAGGACACCTGATAAAGCAGTGTTGCAAGAAAATAAAAGGATTAAATTCAATTACAAAAGGGACAAAGAAAATAATAATCATAAATGCAAGTAAAATGAAACATGCATGTATACGCACACCTTTCAAAAGTGGAAGCTTTTACCATAGCCTTGTCCTAACTCTATAGAACTTGTGAAAATCACAATACATTTACTGTTTCATTTATGCATTTCTAAGGGAAAGGATCTTTGTTGTTCTCTAGTTATACAGAGGAAGAAAAGAATTTTGTTGCTTTGGGGTGGGGGGGCATATTATATTTTTTTCATTAAGAGTTAAAATTCAACTACACTAAAAAACAATAAGGTATTGAAATTAATTAGAGGAAATTGAAATACCAAATAACAAAAATACTGAGCTCAACCATTTTTATTTAATATTATACAACAGTAAATAGTAGTGTGGTGCATAAATCTTATGAACCTGCAAAGTTATACTAACCAAAGCACCGGCTTCTGCAGCTGAAACAAGGTGGTATGCAGGACTCAATTGATCATCTCTCCTGCTACTATACCTCTGCTTTGCTCTATTATAACTGCGTAATGTGGAAAGAAAAAATAATGCAAAGAAACAAAATATTAATTTAAGTATTAAATAATGGGAGGATATATTAAAATGATAACCAACAAATTATTTATTAAAATAGAAAAAATAAAATTTTAGATATGTGCTTGATAGTTTAGATAGGATGTCCATGCTCAATTCGATAATCTTTGGTTCACCGATAAAACTTAACCATTGATGTTTCTAAATGCATGATGGATGACCAATTGGTTTTCAAATTGCAACAAATTTTACACACAACCTATCAAAGTTATAGGGAATGTACATACAATTTTGATGGGTGTTTGTTTTGCTTGTCATGGTTATCAAATAAATTTTGTTTTGCTATAACATATTCAATTAAACAAAGACAGAGTGTATTGGCTCCAGGTAAGTATCTTGATTTTCTTATTGATTGCTCATGTGTTTTATTAAACTGAGAGTTTAGCTGGGACCATGACTTCTTTGGCAAGTACCCCCTTTTATTTAATGAAAAATGGGAATAAACGAACAAAAGCGACATGATTGTAACATGTTGATATGTAGTTCAATGCTGAAATAACCACATATAATAAAATTATATCTTACAAGAAGAAATAAAGCCCCCATGAAACAGTGGATCCAAATACCGCTGGATAGAACCCAGCATAGAGACCTCTTACACCCTATAAGCAAAAAATGAAAAGTGAAAAAACTAATGAAATTAAACTAAAATGAAATGATAAAAAAAGGAACAAAAAAGGTACTTTGAATAGTACAAAGTAAAAACCTCGTATCTGGCAATGGAGAAGATTGCATGAGCTGTGTTGTTATACTGTGGCACACTTGACCCTCTCCCATCGCTCACTACACAATTATATCATCGATTAAATTCAGAATAACTCCGCCAAATTATAATCAGAGAGAGAGAGAGAGACCTTGAAAGCGGGTACGGATGACATCAAGAGGATGGAGAGAAGCGACGGTGGCGAATCCGGCGATTGCTCCGGCCGCTGCGTTCTCCCACCGCCACCTCTTTTCCTCCGCCAACACCATTGCTTCCTTTTCTTTTCTGTTCTCCTGTTCCTCTTTTTTAGATGGTTAAATTTCTGAAAGAAAGCTTCGCTTGATCCAGAGTATAGGTCAGTGAGGTTGGACTAATTGACTTTGAACTCTGATACTGCTAAACGGGTTTTTAGTTAGCCTTCTTATTTTTGGGCTCTGATGGGCTAAAGCCTGAATTTTCTGTAATAATATTACGTCTTTTCTTTCAGGAGGACTCAAAATTTCATACTCCTATTTGCTCTCAATTATTTATTTTCATTTTCAAAATCCGAATAGTCGATCCGAGCCGTTCAACATGATCATCATAATAAAATGTGCTTGGAGACCAAATTTTATATTTTTTGGAATTTTTTTTATTTTTTAATATATGTACAAAATCACTTTATTGGATGGTCCATAATCTCCTTAAAACAATGATTTCGTACATATCTTAAAAAATAGTAAAAAAGTTCCAAAAAATATAAAATTTGGTTTCCAAGCATATTTTATTATGATGATCATGTTGAACGGTTCGGATCGACTATTCGGATTTTGAAAATGAAGATAAAAGAGATAAAAAATTGGGAGCAAATGGGAGCATGGAAATTTGGGTGCATTTGAACCCTCCTCTTCTTTCAGATAGGTAAAAAGAATATGTATCCTCAACGTTAACGTTCTGTTTGAATTAATTTCTGGATCATATGATCAGAATTCAGACTAGTTCGGTCTACGCTTACAACCCACGAGGCCCTTTATTATTAGTCAGAGTCTCAATCGGACGGTTCAGATCTAAACTCAAAATTTGAGTTAATGCAGAGAATACAAATTCAGGTTAAAATACCTCGTTGTTCTTGTTTCAATCGTGTCTTATTATATTCTTTATCTCCGTCTTTAAAATTCAAACAATCAACTTGAACTATTCCTTTAGAAAAACTTGAACTATTCAATGTGGCATTTATATTAAAATTTGAAGACCAGATTTCATACATTTTAATAATTACTTTTTACTATTTTTTAAATAGATACATAATCAATAATCAATGTTTTCTAATAGATACAAAATATGATTGCTTCTGTGGTAAGATGAAAAGTGCTAACAGGTCATTTAAGTAGCCCATTATAGGCTTGTAGCATGTTTTCCGCTTGTTACAAACTCATCTCTACTCGCAGCGGTTCTGAAAATTTTGGAAAAATGAGGGAGCAACTCTAAATTGTCAGTGCAGAGCTCACACGAATATTGACGCACAATAAACGGTTCAGATCACTCCGAAAGTCCGAAGCGAAGACCCATTCCTGCCTTTCTGTTCCCTGGTCTTATAAGAGTCAGAGGCTAAATAATTTGGATGATAGATTAATAAACAGCAACTATTTTCCATCACATAATTAAACAGCTTTTAGCACTGTCAGTTTGTTTGCAGCATCCTTACATTATGATTTGCAAATTCCAGAAGAAATCCAATGGATGGTATTTTATTGAAATTCGTACTTCATCAAAACAAATATTTCCGTAAATTGAAGATGACGACTCATGATGATTTACTATTGACCATGCCATATGGTGATATATTTTAGGGAGAATTAGTTTTATGTCACCCCAAAATTTGAAATTTATGAAATTGCCACCTCAAAATTTTAAATTGGGAAATTACCACCCTAAAGTTAATCAATTCATAAATTTGCCCTAAATACTAATTTTAATACAAGATTTCAATTAAATGATACAGTTTTCTGTTGTATCAAAACAGTATTTTAAAAATTTCAACTCTACCCCGGTATTCAGATGAAAATATCTCTCCTAATTAAACGGGTTCTCTCTTCTTCTCTCCAGGACGCAAGGTCCCTCCTGCGCCTTTGAAAATCAGGAATGAAACCCTTCAGAAAGCCTCTGAAAATCAGGAGCGACCCACACCCTCCTTCCTGCGCCTCTCTCTTCTTCTACGCAGATTGAGCTGTAGTTTTTTTTCTCCGCCAACTGCATTCCCAGCTCAAGAAGCGCATTGGCCATGATCAAACTACATTCCCACGCCTTCCAGTGCTAGGGCCTGATGGTAATATGCAATTAGTTCCAGTAGCACTCCTAGCTCGAAGAATGGTCAAGAAACGCAATGCTGCAGAGGTGGAGGTGCTCATCCAATGGTCCAATCAGGAAATTGAGGATGCATCTTGGGAAAGCTATCAACACATTAAAGAAAGATTTCCTCAATTTATCCTCGAGGCCGAGGATGCTTTGAAGGAGGGGGGACTGTCATGACCAGAAACCGATTTGGGGATGATTCAAGCCAATTTTGACCTAGTCAATGCAGACATTAGAGAAGAAGGATGCTTGGGCAGCAAGGGCAGGGCGGACGAAGAACCGGGCAGATTAATTAAAAAGACTAAGGCACTGCGAAAGGGGCCCAGGCAACAGAACGGGAAGTTGGATTATTACTGTGTATAGTTTATACATGACGTATTATTATTACCATGTATATCTTGGTGTTGACGTGTCGTGCCGTCATTCAATCAAGAAATCTACTGAACGGATTAGATTGATCTAAATGGTGATTGGATCGCCTATAAATATAGGATTAGTTTAGCAGAGGGTATAGGAATCTAATAGCTGATGTTTACAATTTCTTAGCTTTTACTTGCTTGAACTTCTTGTAATTCTTTACAGTTTTCAATCAAATTCATCAGTTTCTTTGTTTCAATTTAAGTCTTTATTCTAAATTGCACTTGAGAGCACCATAATTGAGTTTCGTGAGGTCAAGGACCTTACACAGGAGGGGCGGCAGAGGAGGGGCGGCGGAGGCAGGAGGGGATTTTTTGTCCTGGAGAGAAGAAGAGAGGCGCAGGAAGGAGGGTGTGGGTCGCTCCTGATTTTCAGAGGCTTTATGAAGGGTTTCGTTCCTAATTTTCAGAGGCGCAGGAAGGGACCTTGCGTCCTGGAGAGAAGAAGAGAGAGCCCGTTTAATTAGGAGAGATATTTTCATTTGAATACCGGGGTAGAGTTGGAATTTTTAAAATACTGTTTTGATACAACAAAAAACTGTATAATTTAATTGAAATCTTGTATTAAAATTAGTAGGGCAAATTTATGAATTGATTAACTTCAGGGTGGCAATTTCTCAATTTAAAATTTTGAGATGGCAATTTCATGAATTTCAAATTTTGAGGTGGCATAAAACTAGTTCTCCCTATATTTTAGTTAGATGCATGATGCTGAATTCTTTATTAATTTATTATCCACTAAATTGCTTAGATATGTCTTTTCTGGAATGTTTGTAAATGTCATCCAGTTGCTTTCATGTTTAAAGTGAGAACATAAACAAATGGAATCAAGATCTCGATAGTAAAAAAACAAATAAAATTAGGACCCCGTGATGGATCAAGTTGGTGCCAATTGCCAGCAGAACTTGTGTTGTGCATGCACCCAAAATTAAATGAATTTGCTCATGAGCATGTCCTCTTTGTTAAATAATATTGTCAATTACAGGTCCATTTGGCCACTTGGTTTAAAAAAAAAAAACAGAGAAAAACTTAGAAAAATAATGTTCCATGTTATTCTTTAACAGAAGCTAAATGTGAACACACAGCGTATGCTCTTTTGAGAAGAAACGAATTAGATGCTTGCTTGGGCTTCTAGACTACCTTCAAAAGCATCGAATCACCAACCGTTAGAATTATCAACGTTTTATTATTCTTACTTTTTGGACATAAAAAATAATAAAAGCAAACTAATTAATTTATAACATAGATGGAGGTTGGTTATTCAATGTTTTTACTCAATATGAAATAAATTTCACACTTGTAAGATATATCAGTAGAAAAATAAAAAAGCTGGTACCGGCAAACCATATACAAAAAAGTTTCTTATGAACGAGATAACTTTTTAATTATAAAGTTCCAATGTTATAAAAGTGTTAGTACTGTGTCTGTGCATTGCAATATGAACATATTATTAGAGAGCAAAAAAAAATCTCATATAAAATAATATATTTAACAATAAAATACAAAGAGTAACATATTATCATACAAATTTAGAGTCACTAAATGACAAATAACATTACTCAAATGATATTCAAAAATGAAAAAAGAATCAAGACATAACCAATTAATTATCAATCAATCTATAAATTATTTAAATGAGATTTTAAAAAATAAAAAGAAATTATGACTAACAGAAAATCGAGTATCTGACAATCATATAAGAGGGTTTAGAATTCTTTTGAAAAAATAGAGAAAGAGGAGGAAGCATAGATTATGAGAGATAGAGAATGCTGGAGAGGCGTTGGCGAGTACATGTCTAAGTAATCACAACTGTACGATGAGTAGCAGCTCTTTGTGCTAGACAAAGAAGGAGAGCAAAAGATAGAGGGGAAGAGAGATAGTGAGAGAGAGTGATTGTTTGTAATAACAATTGAAAAACTATTGTAACCTATTGTTTAATAGTGAAGTTTGTTGGTCGTTTACCTTCCGGTAGAGTAGGCTCAACTAAACCACCTTATCTCTTGTGTGCTTCAACTCGATCTATCTCGTGGACCGTGGTAACATCTTTCTTCTATTGTTGATGGTTTTGATTGCATGCAATGTTGCATTTGTCTCTAATTTCTCGGATTTTGTTGGTATACGGTTTATTGGAACTTTCGCGGGTTTCTTGTAGTTGGTACGAGGTGTGTCGGTATTTCGCATTTCTAGATATAGCCCCAACTAATATCAGAGCTCCGGGTTATTTGGTATGGTTCCAACATGAACAAGAATATGACAAACCCTAATATTGCATCTATATTTGGGATCGAGAAATTTGACGTGAGATAAAATTTTGCATTGTGGCAAAGTTCAGTCCGAGATGCCCTTGTGCTCCAAGGTTTGGACGATGCCTTGAATGATACCAAACTAAAGGACATGGATGATAACAAGTGGAAAATAATGTGTGGTAAAGCCATTAGTATAGTTCGGTTTTGTTTATCGGATGGAGTCAAAGTTCTGTTCATGTTAAATTTGAAATTGAGTTACTTTATGAGCATTTTTCATTTATCAATTTTAATTTTTGAACTCTGGAACGTAGTTTAGATTATGAGTATTTTTTATTTATTCAATTTTTATTTTAATTCGAGAGATTGGAATTAGATGTAGCAGAATTAATGTAACTCAATTCTTAATAAGCGAGTTAAAATATGGTCATACTCAACTTATTTAGTTAACGAGTGATAATGAATAAATTGTTAATAAATTTTTAGTGAACGAGCTATCACCAATTTACTCCCTCCAACATCCAACCGTTCGGCGGAGCCACTTGATATAATTTGTGTTGATATAGTCAAAACAGCCCCTCCCTTTGCTGCCTAGTCCGACCCTGTACTGAAGGAAAGCTCAGAGAAATATAGTACTTAAATTCCTCTGTGAGAATGAATCTGATGAATTCCGTGTAACAAGTCATTATTTATTCATTCCCCAATTCCTTAATTGCCGATCCAGTATTCCAGTGAAGTGATGACTCGCTACACGGTTTACCTTATGTTAGGAAAATATTAGAGGATCATTAGTCAGAGTACATCAAAGGAAAGGTTCAACCAAGGAATGAGAATATGATATACAGACCCCCTATATATTCACCTCCTTCCTTATTTCTCTCATACGAAATCGACACAGCGACCAAGGGAGAAATTAGAAATAGAGAGACATAACGCAACCCCGTGGTCTCTCTCTCTCTCTCGCTCTCTTCTCCAAGCACACTCATCTAGGTGCCTTTGAAGAGAAGGGAAGATAGATTTAAGAGATGGCAAGCAAGTACACGGAATTGCTAGACATGGGGGCAAGAATTGTGGCAAGGTTCCATTCGCACTGCCCACAAACCGCACGATTGTACTACAAGCCTCCTCAGACTCCGATCGACAGCGATGACAGCAAATTTGATAGCAAAGGGGTGGTTGCAAGCATCTTTTCTCCGACTGGATTCGCTCATTATGATTCTTGTAATGGAGAGATGAAGAAGGGGGGTGTTGGTTTTGATACAACGCAAGTTCTTCTTTACTCAACTATGTAACAATGATTCATTGTGTAAAAAGAAAAGAAGAAAAAAAGAACATTGTTTAGTATACTATTGGATTAATTGTTTTATTTTTATTTTTTTTTTATATAAAGAAGGTTATTTTTTTCTCTTGTTTGTTTCCTCTGTTTTAGATTTAGTACTAATTTTAATTGGATTGCATAAACTAAGTTCACAAATCACAAATAGATTTAAAAAAATTATCCAGTTTATTGAATTACATATGAATTTGGAAAATGATCTACCTCAATTATTGGATTCATATGTAAATCATGTATGTGTGTATTTTATTATTATAGACAATCAGTTATAACAACCAATATGATTCGAAATTAATTTCAAACACATGTGCATTTAAATATTCAAATTCTTAATTAATACGAGCCTACTTTTATACCTCGCAACACCAGCCGAAAAAAATTGAGCTAAGCTCGATTTGAGAAAATTAATGGCAACCAAATCTAATTTTGTGATTTCTTTTCCTTTAAAAGTTGAGTTAGATCGGAGAAAATCAGGCCAAATGTGCTTGTCTGAGTTGTCTTAATTTAGTCAAGATATTACCATGACTCTTTCCAGAAAGAAAAGAAAAGGGAAAAGGAAAAATAGTTGAGGAATAATTAAACGCGATCTCGAGTTTTTTAAAAAAAATTTCCTAAAGAAACGAATTCACACCCCCTGAGATATCTCAAACTTTGCGTGACTTTTTGGAATATGTCGATCGTTAAATACGTTCTGCACGAATCTCAAAGCTCAAATAATACTGGCTCCCCTACTTTCCCCGAATAGGCACCGGACACGTCGGTCACGCAAAAATTGAGATATCTCAGAGGATACGCACCCTAAAGAAACGCGGTCTAAAGTCTATCATGATTTGCTGTGGTCAAACAGAACCTACTTTCATTGAAACACGGTACATGCCTACATTGTACCCCATTAATTAGCCAATGATGTTAAAGACATGGTCAATACAGAGATGATTAATATATACTTAAAAGAGTACAACCACTATAAACATCTTTTAAATTTCCAAAGTACCCGAATATCCATCCGTTGTGGGAGCTGACCATATTTTTTTTTATTGAACGTCTTAAACGTTTTTTTTTTTAATATTTTTTGGGATGGCTGGCAGGGACTGGAAGCAGGATGCTTATTAGTTTCTTCATTTTTTATACGTATTTTATAAAACTAAGAATCAAGTACTTTGAATACGTACTCATCTCTTGTTATTGTCATATGTCATTAATTTGCATCAAAATCCACGCATAATATCAATTGAACCTCTAAGATTTAATTATAATAATATATGAGTGATGAGGCTATGTTACCGTGCATAACGCATATTGGTCCGTACTTTATATCAATTTTTTTTTTCAAAGTTCAAACAATTGATCAGAACTGTTCAATATGATCTTCATATGAAAATGAGCTTATATAGCAAAATTTTAAGTTTTTTTAGGATTTATTATTTTTATTTTAGGTAGGTAGAAAATTTCATGATCTAAATATTCTTTACCATGCACCAGTTTTTCTACCTTTCTACAAAAAAAAAGTAAATAAAAAATTTATAAATGTAAAATTTTGCATGCAAAAAAAATCACGTTAAACTGTTCAGGTCTACAATATAAACTTAAAAAATTAAAATATAAATTCATTGTACAGACTAATACATGTAACTTTGCATATTATTGTAGCCTCGCTCGATATTATACAATAAATTAATATTAAATATTGATAATAATAGTATGATATACTATTAAATAGTAATAACTGTTATTTCGCAACTGTCAAACACTATTCAGAACTATTCAGAACTATTCAGAACTGCTAAAATAGCAAATTAGCTCGTCCTAACACTATTCAGAACTATCTAAAAATGTGTAATTTATATATAGCAAAAAAAAAAACGGTCAAAATAACACGTTGCTCAACTATTTTACTATCTCTACAACTGTCAAACGAGCTCAAATTGAAGAGGTGTGAAAAGAAGAGTTCGGAGTTTAGCTAAACTATGTGCTAAAATTGAAGAAGGGTGAAAGATGTACTGGTTTCGAAACAGTTCGGTTTGTTTGGATTTTTAATCAAATCGAAAAATTTCAGTGAATCAGTTGAAATTGGTTTGACTCTAATTTTATTGGTTTATAATGATTTTGTGAAATCGAACCAAATCAAATCGAACTTCAACGGTTGTGTGTCACAATATATTTTTCCATTAATAATGGTATTACTTTGATTTGAACTGAATAAATTGAAATTTATTTTAGTTTGTTTGGTTTGGTTCTTAATCAGTTGATAGGCTTAATCGGTTTGGTTTGGTTCTATTTTTGAAAACCAAAGTAAAATTAAGTTAGATTATTTTACTTCAATTTCAGCCAAACTAATGTCTTACAAAGAAGATTTTGTCCTGCATCGCTCAAGTTGCAATTTCTGGCCTCTTAAATTTTATTCTCATTTTTTTATTATTTCCTAGAAAACCTTTTAGAATTCAATAATTAATTAGAAAGGTATTATGTTTGAAAATTACTCTGCCGATAAAATATTTAAAGTTCTTAAATTATTTGAAATAATTTCACGCAAGGATTCTCAATTTGAAAAAAAAAAAATACGAAGGACCAATAATAATAAAAAAAAACTTATTTATCTCATATCAAATAGGAATACTGACAATGTCTGCCACGACTATTATAATATGGGGATGTTAATTTCAAATTTTTTATACCTCTGGTTAAGCTAGCATGGAATTTTAACCTTTTTTGTTTATTGAAAAAAAATCGGAATTTAATCTACTGGTCATTATATTAATTTATATATTGACTTTTCCTTCATAAAAAAAAAAAACCATTCCGAGTCGCATATGAAATTGAAACAGATACGACCTTCTGTAGTTCTAGTACGTACGTATACTACTTTGAACAGCCGAACGCCTGAACCGGACATTTTCATAGCCATTAGCCCATGACATGATGACAGTAACTACGTTCTTTTTAAAAGAAAAGGAAATAGTACATAGCAGTTGTGCAAATACTTCCGAATTTGTTCTCTAGCTCTGATTGATATATATTCACATCACGAAAAAATATATTATTAACACAACTCACTTTAAATATTTAACTGTATAGACAATTTCAATCCTCAATTAGATTATCAATGGAGTTGTCATTTGTTTATTTTTTAATCAACAAGCTTCTTAAATATCAGTTCTAAATGTATGACCCTCCTTTCATGTTCTCTTTCTTGAGAGTTCGAAATCTACAAAATGAGAAAATTCTCTGTAATATAAATATGGGTTTGAAAAAAGCTAGTAGACCTTTCATTTAAAAAAAAATAGCTTACTATTAAAGGAAAGAAGCGAAAAATTATTTAATTAGCTTGTTATGACCAAATTTTGAAATAATTTGCGAATTTTTTTTAGATGTAATTAACCCTCCTTGTTATGAACTTATGATTCACAGTCGATTGAAAATTTTATATTGATTATATTTTTTTGTTAATTGTAAATTACATAATTTAACTAAGTACTTCGACAAATATATCTTTAAATCTCACAAATTTTAATTAATTTAATCTACTATTTATTATATGTCAACCTTTTTACCTTGCTGGTCTTATAGCAGACAACTGTTGATTATGATTGCAAAAATGTACAAGTATTTAACTGACTAATTTCACAATTACTATACAATTAATATTTTTTTCACCATACAAGTGGACTCATGCACTGTTGTTGATTAGAGTAATATCAATCAAGAGCTTACTTTTAAAAAGAATATTATGTGTTTACCTAAATATAGTCCATTAACTTCTTTTGTGAAAAAAATTAAGTACTTGATCCATTAATTTGAAGTTTGTAATGAAAACCCTTATAGCAATGATACAATAACAACTAGTTTATTATTATTATTTTTTTTATTATTATTGCCTGTGTCTTTTGGCTGTATTTGAAATCTTATTTGTTGATTTTTTATACATCAATTTCAAATCATACAAAAAATTTGTTTCTTATTTCGTTTTATTGGCTACAAGTATAGATAAATAATCTACTACAAGCAGCAAATGTACAAGAGATTTATTTACTTAATACATTGAAATTTAAGAAAATTAATATTGTCTATCAATGGTTGAAAGAGAATCAAGTTATAGATCGAAGAGACAATTAGGGGCAAAGTTGTCAATCAAAGTTAAAATTTTTACAATGTTGTGTTAATAACAAATAAAATTGTGTAAATATGAGAACTTTGTGTTAATAACAAATAAAATTGTGTAAATATGAGAACTCCTTGATTATATACACCTGGGATACTTTTATGAAAACATAATATCTCTTCTCTCATTAAATATGTAGACGTTCTGATCTGCCAACGTGTGTGATTAAAAAATGAAATTTCAAATTGAATATTAACTATCTGATCAAACAGTGTATCTTTTTTTATTCTATGTATATTTTTTATATATTTTATATTTTTTATATATAGAAGTCTAAATTTGTTTAGATGTGTACTCGTTGAGGCGCTATTTATCTCACATAATCCACACTTCCTCCTCTTTTCCTATTTTTTTTTACAACTTCTCTAACCACCTTATCTGATTGTATACTCAATTTTCTGATTGGTCCTGATTTAGTTCCATTTTTTAAATGTCATTTAAAAAACTTTTGGATTAATTGATAATTGATTGGTCATGAATTCATCTATTTTCAATCTACTTTAATATCATTTATAAATATTGTTGAGTAATTATTCCTTTTATTAGCCTATATTTTTTTATAAAAAAAAACAACATTCTGTGTTCTAAGTCTCGTTACAGCGCACATACTTATTATATACGCTAGGTTTAATTAATTTACAATATCAGCAAACTCGATCGCATGAAGAAATTAAAGTATGCTTATAATTTTAGTTTAACTAGCTAATAGGACATAAAATAATTAGTGAATAGCCACCGATCATGTAACATGACTGTTATTTTTAGAGACAAAAAGAGATGAAGTTATTTGTATTGTATCCAATATCTCTGTACAATGTTTATAGGTCATTATATAGGCTAATTGGCCAATTAGCCGTTATACATTCCTAATAGCAAACTTTCCTAACAATTACAATATCTTATTATCATAATATCATATAGCTGTTTGAGCTAATTTAGCTATAATCTAATCACACATAATAAAATCTAAATTACAGCAATACATTCCTAAATTACAGAATCTACAGAGATCTTCCTATTCCTAATGGGTCTGATCTTGATCTTCTTATTGGGTCGGATCCTCTTCATTATTATGTTCAATAATGACACCGAAATCGAACGAACAATTCACATTAAACTTCTGCTATAATGCCAACAAACGATTAATTTAAATTAAATTGCTGCTACATTGCTACCAACTAGCTAAATGTTTAATCTACTTCTGGTACTTATTTTTCTCGAAGTGATTGAATTGATTCCGTAGTCCCATCTAGAAAAAAAAATTACATAAATTTGTAACCACTAGAATTAATTATAATTAAAAATATGTGTAACAATCGTTGGAGATTCGGTTTTCTCTGAATCTTATTTATTCATCAATGGTTGCTTGATTGCTAATTATTTTGATTTTAAGTGTGTATCATGTACATATCTTAAGTAATCACGGGGTGCGTGCAGCCAAAATTTGTTACTTGCAGTTGCAGATAACGTGGTTTATGCTTTGTAGTTTATACGGAACTAATATGGCACATATTTAATGGTGGATACACTGAACAAATTAACCTCCATCGAGTAGGGTAGATGCACGGAAATAAATATTCCAAAGGAATAACAGGAGCCTCTTGTTCACATTCTAACAGTTCATCTTGTTCCCAATATTTGTTCTTATTTGAGGTTAATTGATCTGTTTTTAATTTTATTTGGATGCTTGAGACTACTCCGAGACAGGCTGTGGACAGGGGCGAAGGTAACATGGTACAGGGGTAAGCATTTGCTAATTGTTATTGTGCCATTTGTGCTTTGGAAATGAATTGGATTATAGAGGTGATTCGAACCTAACCCTGTTTAGAAAAAGAGAATCTAAATCTGACTTCTACCTACTCCTGACTTAAATTCTAGCTTCACCACTAGTTGTGGTGTGAACATCTATGCATTAACCTCGAACGAATAGTCAGTTACAAACAAAGGTGGACCAAATAAAAGGTTAAATCACATTAATTTAGAATAAACTAATTAATCAAATAGTCAGTTACTAAGAGCAAGAACAAATAAATTATATATATATATATATTAATCAACATATGTAAATGAAACTGCTTATGGGGTAACAACATAATATTTCTTTTGTTTCTGGAAATGCATAAAAAAAAAAACTCATTTAACAAAAAAATATTTAATTTTGACATATACATCCAAGAAATTAGAAATTACCAAGTGAAAGTAAGGACTCCAAATTAAGTTAATCAAATTATCATGTTATGACTACATATCCGAATTCAATGAGTACATATGCTTATCTATTTAGAAGGGAAGAGAGATACGGAGTTAACAGTAAGAAGGAAGAGGTGAATTAAATTTAGAATTACAGAGCGAGAGGTAACTGTTTTTAATTTTGAGCCAAAACAACGAGAGTAAAGAGGAGGGAGGGGAACGAGGAGTAAATGTGGATCCCACAGGTATTTTGTTTGATGTTTTTGTAGAGTAGGGTATTTTATAAAATTTTCCGATTTATTTCCGTAGATGCACTGCCTAATTGTAAGGAGTCTTCTAAAATAAATAAATAAATTTGACTCTCGTAATAATTATTAAATACATTAATTAATTTCACTATACGAAAATGGAAACTTTTCTTGGAAAATAGTAAATCACATGTCAAATGAAAATTTGAACTGTAACAGGATCGAGTCGGCCGGGATACTGATTAGGGTACAAAAAAAAATAGATCAGTCATAAATTTATAATTATATTTTTTATTTTTTGACAAAAATCATAGCAAGAAAAAATATGTAATTTTTTTTTTCTTGAACTGGGAAGACCAAGTGTGACAGTGTTCTCGTTTGCTACTATGTGCTCATCTTCAACCCTGCCAGGCAAACAATTCATGTCATTTGTATGTAAACTAATATTTTAGGGTATGTTTGGATGAACTCTAGAATAGCTAGAATAGTAAATAAGAATAGCTACTGTTTAAGAAAAATGCTATTCAAAACAGTGAAAAAGTTGTTTGGATTGCATATTTGAAATAGAATTTGGAGGAAATAGCTACTGTTTAATAATTTATGTGTAAGATTAAATATAATACAATATAATATTAATTCAAATATTAAATGTAATATAATATTATTTTAAATATTAGATTAGTATTAAATAAAATATTAGATTAATGTAATATAATATTAGTTTAAATATTGAATGTAATATAATATTAGATTAAATAAAATATAATATTAGTTCAAATATTAAATATAATAATATTATTTTAAATATTAAATGTAATATAATATTAGTTTAAATATTAATATAATATAATATTAATTTAAAAATTCGATTAGTATTAAATAAAATATTAGATTAAATGTAATATAGTATTAGTTTAAATATAATACAATTTAATATTAGTTTAATTATTAAATATAATATAATATTATTTTAAATATTAGATTAGTATTAAATAAAATATAATATTAGTTCAAATATTAAATGTAATAATATTATTTTAAATATTAAATGTAATATAATATTAGTTTAAATATTAATGTAATATAATATTAATTTAAAAATTAGATTAGTATTAAATAAAATATTAGATTAAATGTAATATAATATTAGTTTAAATATAATACAATGTAATATTATTTTAATTATTAAATATAATATAATATTATTTTAAATATTAGATTAGTATTAAATAAAATATTAGATTAGTATTAAATAAAATATTAGATTAAATATAATATAATATAATATAATATTAATTTAAATATTAAATGTAATATTATATTAGTTTAAATATTAGATTAGTATTAATATTGAAAGCAATGAATGCTATTCCATATTTTTGTAAGAATAGCAAACAGCAATGCTATTTTTAAAACAGTAGCTGTTCCGAATAGCTCTATTCTCGTTTGGATGCACCTTGTTCCGAATAGCAATGCTATTCTAAGAATAGTAGCTATTCTTGTGTATCCAAACATACCCTTATAGATCAGAGTACGTTCAATAGGCTCTAAGACCGTTGGATTCGTTTTAAGATCCAAACACCCCGCTTTAATATTCAAACACATCCGTTTTATTATTTGTATGTACGGATTTTAAAGCTGATTAGACAGTCTTGAAGTCCAAGAATTTTTTTGAGAAACAATAAGGGTCGTGCCCTCATTTGTATTAACCATAATCGGTTACAGTGGTGACAAGTTTCCGGGTAGGAAACCTGTCGGTTGAAGTCCAAGAAATTTAAAAATAGATTTGATGTCCATTGAACTTACTGTAAACATTTAAAGATAAACACAAGCACGCAAATAAGTGCAAATTGCTTTTATATTTGTAGCGGAGCTACTACAAATTAAGATAAATTAAATTTATTTTTTATAAATGTTATATTAATTGTCATGTTTATCACAAAAAAAAATATTGTCAAAAAAAATTATTTTTCATAAATCTCTTAAGATAAGATTTTTGGATTAATTTGAGACTAGCAACTAAATTCAGTTCTATAAATTCACCCGTACTCTTCTTGTACGCCAAATAAATTCAATTCTATAATTGACTCGTAAGTCGTTGGCTATCTTTAATATTTTTGGGATCAAATTTGATTGCTTGATAATTTTTTGGGGAAAAAATGATGCCTTTTCTTTCATTTTTTTTTTTTTTGAAAAATGTGACAGAAGCTGCCACATATATTTTTATTGAAACATAACTGGTTACAGCGATGAACACATACTTGAGTTTAATAACAAAGTTTTACGTTCCTTCTATCCAGTTACTATGTACATCACCCATGTGATACTTCTGGAGCCTATCTAGTTGATGATTTCGAACAACAGGTTAACCATAGTTGCATTTCTTCCGTAATTCTTGATGCTAGCATTCTGGCCGGTATCCTCTGATTTCTAAAGATGATATTATTACGATTCTTCCAGATGTTCCAAATGGTCTAGTGGCTAGAGTACATGGTCTAGCATTTGGTCTAGTGGCTAAAGTACATGGTCTCTATGTGAGAGGTCATGGGTTCGAAACTCAGATGGGGGAAATCCTTTGTTATAATAACAAATGTATTAAATAGTTGGGTGGCTTGACCTCCAACTTTACTAAAAAAAAAAGACATAGGAAAATTATATGGAGTAGTGATTCAAATGGACAGTTGGAAACTTGGAACAGCACACGCATGCCAGGTCAGTTATGTGAAAACCCCTTCTTCTCATCCGTTCCTTTGATAGTACTCTGTCATGCAATGCTAAGTATGCGAAATTTTTTGCCGAAGGGGGAATCTTTGCAGCCCAAAGGTATCGGAATGGCCATTCTATCTTGCCGCCACCGGCCAAGGAGTCATAAGCCGATTTGGCGGAGTATATGCCCTTGCTATCCCACCTCCAGACTATGCAGTCTCTGTTATGGTCTGAGAAATGTAGGTCTATTGTGCTTGTCCGTGTATTTTCTTTTAAATGTCTTTTTCGCGGCTTTAGCTGCGCATCTCATAGTTTCATCAATTTAAATAATACATAATTTTGCCCCTTGATGAGCACGAGGAAACAACGTCCGAACAAAGTCAACTAGTTAAATAACACACACACACACTCCATGACGCATGCGTAAATTCTTTCATAATATCTTAAAAACAAATTAATTTAGTATAAAGTCAAGTAGTTAAAAGTCTTCCAAAAAATGAATATATTAAAATTAATTTAAAAACTTTCTAATTTTGACCACTTAATTTTATACTAAATTAATTCTAAACTTTAAAATTTTCACATTTAGACTCATTATTCGTAAGATAGAAAGATTTTAACAGTTTAAATTCGTCGTTCAAAGTTAATCCGATAAATTTTAGAATCAAGAGTATAAAAGGACTTTGTACCACTGGGAGTAACGTAGTTCTACTCTCGCTTCTATCGTCGTGCCATATCGGAACATTTTACAAAATACTGATGTATAGATCTAGGCCCATAAATATGGGTACGTCACTATAGAGCCCTGAGCAATTGTCTCTAAACGGGCCTATTTGACAATAACGGTAATCATAGCAATCGCGGGCTTCAAAGTGCAAACTAAAACCCCCTCTCTCTGCCTCTCCTCTCCAGTGGAGACATCATGAGGCGCTCTCTCGCCGTCATCCGCCTCCTCCGCCAAAACCCTAGCCGCCACCGCGCAGCCACCTACTCCACCGCTACTACACCTTCCCCCCGTGTCTCTGCCATAGTCGAGGAGATCTCTACTCTTACCCTCCTCGAAGCCTCCTCTCTCTCCTCCGCCCTCCAGTCCCGCCTCGAAGTCGACCAGCTCCCCATTTTCGCGCTCCTCTCTCCCGGAGCAACACCATCTTTCGCCGGCGCCTCTGCTGGTGCCGCCTCTACAGCGCCCGAGGAGAAGAAGGAAGAGAAAACCTCGTTTGATCTCAAACTTGAATCGTTTGAAGCACCGAATAAGATTAAAGTGATAAAGGAGGTGCGGGGTTTCACTGATCTGGGGCTGAAGGAGGCCAAGGAGCTCGTTGAAAAGGCGCCAATGGTTATAAAGAAGGGGGTGACGAAGGAGGAGGCAGAGAAGATTGTGGCGAAGATGAAGGAGATCGGGGCCAAGGTCGTGCTAGAGTGAGATCAATCAAGCTGCAGGTTTTTTTCTTATTAGAGTTTTTTTTTGTTCTCTTCTGGGATTTAGTAGCACTGTCTGCTTTTTTTTATATTGTACCAACTACCAAGGAGGGTATAAGCTCATCTCTCAATGCAGCTTTCTTTGTACAACATTTTGAGTAATAATTATTTAGTACAGAAGAATTGAATATCTGATTTGGGTACCTTTTGGTTCTTTCTGTTCTAGTTTATCTCATTAAATTTAATTCAATCGTTATGAGAATGATCGTGCTATATAAATCTTTAGATTTACATCCAATACAAATATATTGTAACTTGTGAAAATCAAAGTAGAATGGACATACATCATCAGAAGCATTAATATGAATATTTTATATTCATGCAACTCCAATTGAATAAGCTTTACAATAAAGAAATCAATCCAAAATTAACTTTACAATATATCAAAATATCTTTATTCTTTGTACTGGCAATATATTGAGTATTCTTATTGGGTAATTGAACTTATGATGTTTACTTTGCATTTCATTCTGAAACAAAATACACAATCTCAACTCTTTTGGTTAGCACTTCGAGAATTCTTGAATGTATATGGGGAAATTGTACGTCTTTTTTCTTTTTATGAAACCAGTAGGCTGAATATCATTAGTTAAGAAACCGTACATAAAATAGTCTTCAGTACATACAAATTAGAAACTACCTTATTTATGCTAAAATTTGCCCTAAAACAAAAGATATATTTGTGTCATAGCATTGAATTGCCAGTTACTTAAAATAGTCTTCAGTACATCAGGATTCAAGTAGCTTTCAATTGCCAGTTTTCTCATGAAGTCCCCTGGTGGCAGCCCATTAAAGGGTTCCCCAGTTCTTCTTGCCCATTTTAATAATGTGTGAGGTTGGTTGAGCGCCATCCTGGTAATATGTCATATTAGGGTTTTGTCTCCCACGACCACTGCTTGAGTCGCTTTACATGAAGGCAGGTCATCAATGCATTTGTTGTTTACTGTAGTAACCAGCACCCTGCAGTCTGAGTATACTCTACATGGTTTATGTCTTGCCTTGGTTGAGTGCTGTGATGCGTTCAAGAGCTCTTAGAAGTGCTACTGCCTTAGCTTCCAATGGATCCTGAGCTGTGAGATACGTTGTATGTCAGTGGTGATACAATGTACAACTTTTATTCTTTTCTTGCAGGACTGTTTTGTATCTTTTCCGATTGTATGGTTAACTGTAAGGTAATTTTTTTTTTTTTTAATGATTAGAAATTGATGTCTCAGCTTTAGGCAGTTGTGATCAGGTACTGGAGTAATTCTCAATGATGTCTACATGTTATCAAAAGAGACCTATATGTTCCAGCTTTTGGTTAAGTAACCTGTGTGTCTTCATTGAATTAAATATGGATTCAATTTCACATGTCTTGGCAATGATGTGAAGTGACAGTATGAACAGTAGATGTATATGTTTTAGAGGCATGGCTCTCTCTTCGGGAGTATTGAGTTATTTGGGCAACTTCATACTGTTGCAATTTGTCTATTAATAGGAGTCTCATGGATTGGGTATTGGATACCTCATATGGATCTAAATCCGCTAGCAACTTGAATTGTTTAATCCATTGTCCATTAGTTACTTTAACAAATCCTCAGATTGTTCTTATGGGATTGCAACAAATTTAGGTACAATGATAACAGCATCCATTTTTACTGGTCATGACAAACTTTTCTAAGGAGTTGATAGAAATGCTACCCTTCAGTAACAATCTTTTACTCATCATTCCTTTTTTCTTTTTTCTTCTGGGCAAGTCTGGTAACTCATATCTAAATTGTGCAGCTTTGTCACTGCTTTTTAGGTACAAACCCTGGTCCAATGTGCAACTTAAACATGCTGGACTTGCATTCAAGTTTCAATCACTGTAATATTCATTGTTTTCACCCAATTCATAGCTGAGTGATAGTAATGCGAGCATTTTCAGATCGGATTCCCCGATGCAAATGGTCGCAATACTACTGTTCTTACTGTCCATTGTAAAAAGGCCATCCCTTACCAGTTTACCAATCTTGATTATTGGACTTAACAAAATAGGTAAACAACTAACAAATTAGTGTGTTTCTATACTTGACTCTTTGCCTACTTGGTATCTTCTAGCATCTAATATATTCTTTTTAGCCATTTAATATACTTGACTCTTACTTTGCCTACTTGGTATCTTCTAGCATCTAATAGATTCTTTTTAGCCATTTAAAATGTAGATCGTAAAAAAATTTGCCGGCCTAAATTGCCTACTGCTCGTCAAACAGGTTTTAGGAAAATGGAAGAGAAATTGTGCATAAAGATGTACACATACAATGCAAGGAAGGAATTGCATGATCAGTATTTCTCTATAATTGATCACAATGATAGTTACATTATTTTCAGTGGCATTGCATTTTCAAGATACAAAATTATATTACGTCATAGAAAACTTCTCATTTATCAGTTGATCAACTAGCTATTTTTCTACAAAAAAATAAAACATAAAAATACAATTGAAAATACAGGCAAAAAATTAACAACTGGTCGGTCCAATTGAAAATTGATCAAAAGCGAAAGAAGATTTTGAATTTTGCTTTCTCGAAAAAATCAAAATAGATAATTAAAGAGAAGGCCAGATCCTCGGAGGATCAAGTTCTGGTATCGGAATGTGTTTTTTGTTCTACACATATATATCATCTTCTATTATCTTTTTTTTTTTTTAATCTTTTTGAATGAAATTATTGAACTTATTTCAAACTAATGCCACAGCAAAGAAATTGCAGTGACCTGGACACCTGGTGGTCGTATTCTGTTTTTTTTCTTCTTCTGAAAAATAACGGAGCTGTGGGAAGGTTATCTTAAAATCTAGTTTCTTTCTTATATAGTGCAAAAAAGGTAAAAGTAATCATACTCCATTTAGGACTGCTGTTATGGTTAGGGGTGTTCAAACGGTCGGTTCGGTTGAAATCGAACTAAAATAGGTAAACCGAAATTTTATTCGGTTTTTAAAAATAGAACCGAATTGACCGAATTAAACTTTCCAACCGAATTACAACCGAACCGAACAAACCAAACTAAATTTCGGTTTGTTCGGTTGAACCGAAATTTGATAAACTCATACGAGAAATTCTAAAAAGAAATTTGAACTCGCTCCCAACCACATAGGAACTAACATAATTGAATAACACATGTCAAGATCACAGACAAATTAATCAAATTCAAAATCATTTCGGCTCACACAAATCACAATATGAGCTCATAGTTCAAGGAGGCACAATTAGCAAACTGACAAAAATCAAATAGCATGCCCAACTTTCAATTCAACACCACAACAACATCATCAAGTAAAAATAAACACCACGACAGCAAGTTGAAAGAAATCAAGCTTGCCAGTGCAAACTAATAGAAGGAAATCAAAGCAAAAATTTCACACCATGCAATCAAAGCAGAAATTTCACACCATGCGTGACTCACACAGCGTGAGTGCAAACTAACAGCAAGAGAAGAATAAGAAAAGAGACAGAAAGGTTTCAAACTTGCTCAAGCGTAAGAGAAGAAAAGAGGAAAACTGTATCGACGGACAACACCAACAACAACAGTTGAAGCCGGATAACGTGCAAGAGGAGATTTTAGGGCTGTAAAGGGAGAGCGATGCGATGGCCGAGGGGACAGGCTAGGTCTAGAGAAGACCTGCAATGCAGTGGGTGAGGGAAAAAGGGCAGCGTGCAAAGCGGCAGGTGAGGGAGATGGGAAAGAAACAAAGGGTTAGGTTTTGACTTTTACGGTAAAAAGGAGTTGAACCGCTGAATAACATTCAAAATTAACCACAGTAAATCGGTCGGTTCGGTTTTATCGGTTTAGATTTCTCAAAACCGAACCGATCCATTAAAACCAAACTTATTCAAAAATTCAACCGAACCGACCCATTTAAACCGAAAAACCAAACTATTTAAACCAAACTTTTCCGGTTCGGTTAAAAACCAAATGAACCGAATCGTTTGAACACCACTAGTTATGGTCCTCATAATTAAGTTTTAGTTCCAATTCTGGATAAAGACTCTGGGGCTTGAGATTTGATAGTCTCCGAGATCGTTCTATCATTTTTAAGATCTATGTACTCCGTTTTAATATCTGCGTACATGCATGTTAATTTTTGTGCGTACAGATTTTCTCTGATCGGATGGTCCTGAAATCATTGGACCTACACCGTTCTCGTGGATAAAATATAATATATCATTGAAAAGTCTAGGCCGCCTTGGATATTCTCTGAAAACCTTTTTTTTTTTTTTTTTTTTCTGATTTTGTTGGAAGAAAATTTAAATATAAAAGAAAGATAAGAAAAATGAACGTGCTAACAGAGCAGAGAAGAGTAGGTCCTCATTCATCGACATTAACATACGTGCGCTACGTTTTAAAATCCATATTGTTTGTTTTAATTTCCGTATACACGTATCTTAATGCGGATTAGACGGTCTTGGAGCTTATTAGACCCAAAAGTAGATTTCATGCCTATCAAAGCTACTCCGTTCTCGCCAACAAAGAGGCAAAATGCACGGCAACTACAAAATTTCTAACATTTAATGGGTAATCGCCAATTAGCATTGAGATGAACCAAACCTCATTCTCAGAAATCGCCAATTAGCATCAAGTTGTCAGACACAGAAATGACCGATTATTTTATGACTTTTATCCATTGTCACGGTTTTGTTGAGATTATTTCATAAAAATGCAAAGAAAATGTACCACTTTATGTTTTTTTTAATAGATCTGCAGTCTACATACAAAATAGATTTTTTTTTTAAATAGAACTCATAAAAAAAATTAATTAAAGGAGACTTATGTCTACAGAAGTTTCAAAAATAGCCTCCACCGTTTCCCAAACCGGTGGAGACATTTTTCCACACGGATGACTCCTTTTCCCATCAGACTGTGGCATGGCCACAGAAGATTCACATGCAGACAAGGCTCCACCGGTTTGGGGAACCGGTGGAGGTGGAAATTATTTTTTCTCCGTGCGAATATGGTGAATTTTAATAGCTCCACCTTATTGGGGGACCGATGGAGGCAATTTTTAGAGCTCCACCGGTTCTGTGGTCCGTGTAGGTCATTTTTGGTGTAACCGTGCGTGCAGCCGCTCATCCGGATGGAAAAATATCTCCACCGGTTTGGAGAACTAGTGTAGCTATGCCCTTTCAACCTACACTGGTTTGGAAAACCGGTGGAAGCTATTTTTGAAGCTTCCATAGGCATGAGTCTCCTTTAATTAATTTTATTTTTATGAGTTCTATTTAAAAGAAAAATCTACGAAATAGATATAATTACGTTATTTCTTTTCTCCAAGAAGTGCTATTGTAGCATATCTAATTGTGGAAATTCTTTTACTTTATGACAATGATATAAATCCTAAGATTTTAAAATGTACTAAATGTCAGAAACTTTTATCTATGCATATTACTTTTTTCATTTCACTTTCGTTCTCTCTTATTCTTGTTACAAACTCAAGGACAAGAAAGATCTTTAAAAAAAGATTATATGACCTGTAAAATCTGAAACGGACAAAAAAAAATAAAAATTGCGAAAGATCTTTAAAAAATATTATATGACCTGTAAAATACTAAAATCTGAAACGGTCAAAAAAAAATTGCACCAGCCGGGAATCGAACCCGGGTCTGTACCGTGGCAGGGTACTATTCTACCACTAGACCACTGGTGCTTTTATGCTTAGTAATTGATATTATTTTATATTATTTATGAGAAGAGAGATTCTCATGAGAAAGTATAGTAAACAAAGCATATGCAAAGTCGCAAACAATATGTAGAACTCATCATTGTAAAAAAAAAAAACGTTCCCTTCAAATTATTTACAAAGAAATATATAAAGGGCCTAACTGCCATGCGATTATAAATTTTAAATAGACTGCCCTTTTGTTAATTCAAAGACAAATATAAGTATTTTAATTGATGATATGAAAGATATCTGCCTAATTTAGTAAATAACATTTTCCATACTTTTATAATGCAAGCTATTAAAATAATATATATATTAATGTAAATAATTCGATTTAAACAAAATTACTATTTAACTATAATTGCTAAACATTATAAATTCAAATTGTGGAAAGACTATAAGTATTATTGACCACATTAAGTATTAAATTATCCATGTTCTGCATGTTGATGATTTAATTGTGAGATTAATTGGAACAAATAAAAAAGACAACCATTGGTCCAAGCTACTTACAAACATAAATTGGTTTAACTTTAATTTTAGACAATCAATTAATTTTGGGGACACTAGTTATATATGATGAGCGAGTAAAGGCGTCTGAGTTATCTGTATTGAATATTGATGATGATTAGTTCAAGTAAATATTTCTCTATATGTAGTGTTTATGACATTAGACTTAAAGTCATCATTTTCCGACTACTTGATGTCACAAACTATTATTTGCATAGATAGATCATTTACATCTTAGAGCATTCTTATCCCACTTGTAAAATAATTGCAAATGACGATGTTTAATTACAGGAGATGTGAAGCAATTGTAAATTTTGCAATCTATCCAAAAGCATCATATTAACTTGCAATTAATTTAAAATTGACAATTGTAATGATGTGCTTGAAATCGTAAAATTACCAGATATAACTGAAAATATAATTAATTATGTCAATGAGATGGTATGAAACTTATCTCTCTAAAAAAAAAAAGAGACGGTATGAAACTTGTCGAGAAAAATAGCCAAAATTATTATGTACTAAAAAAAAAAAATACTTTTAACAATTTAAGAAATGAAGATGTTATTAGAACAATTATAAAAAATAATTGCATTTGCATAAATAGAAATATAGAAACCAGTTTATACTCTAGAAATGAAAGTGCCCCCGTATTTACCTTCAAAAACTAAATCGTTCCCTTATTTTATCCCATATTTTTAGCTAATAGACAGAAATTTGATACCAGGGAATCTTCAATTTGATATGTATTCAGGGGTCAAACTTGGGTCCAATGCTCATCGGTCTCAAACTGAGTTCGATAGGTTCTAAAACTGTCCGATCAGCTTTAAAATCTGCGCCGTTGCTTTAATATCCGTGCGTAAGGATCTTAAAGAGAGTCAGATGGTTTTAGAATCCATCGGATCTAAATATGTGTCCGATAGGCATCGGACCAAGTTTGTCCCATTCTTCAGATATGCATTATTGTCTAATTGACTAATGTTTATGGTTAAAAGTTGTTCTAATTTTGACAAGTACGGAACCCATCTGTCAGGTCTTAAAGCTGAACCCCAGAAATCTGTTTTTGCAAATCAATTTTGACAAGTACGTAATTTAACGGGCCGAATTCATGGAAACCCGGATCCGACCCACAAGTAACACTAGTCAGACCGATCCTGCAAAGATCTAAAGACTGAGGACAGCGTGGCAAAATACTCGAACATTATTGGTCGAAATACGTAATCCAGTAAGTCAAAGCATTATTTTTTGAGCATATCTTGGATCGTTCAATTAACTTTACGACTTTATACAAAATAATAACTAGGCGCAGTCTTGAGTGGCTTCGGTCAAAGTTAGCTTTAATATGAATTAGTTGAATTCTTTCTATAATATTTTTATTATAGTCAAGAATTTTAGTAAAATTACGTATGTTTTTTTTTTTACATGAAAAAAATGTGCATATGATATATTACTAATAAACTATTATATAAAAAAACATTTGACAATAATTTAGAAAGACATGCATTTAACTAAAAATATATTATAAAAAATCTATATTAACATAGATCATATAAAGTTAATGTATCTTTTAAGTCGGATAAAATTTTTATTGCAGTAATTATATCTTAAAACAAACATATAATAAGAATAAAAAAAAGTCAGCGTCAATACAACATGATGCATCCAATTGGTTTGAAGTTAAAATTGATAAATTTTTTAATAAAAGAACAAATTTGAGAATAATTACTTAATTAAAAAAAATAAGAAATACAATCATATAATAAAATTTTAATTCACTTCAAATTCTGATGATATATTTTTTTTGCGTCCTTAAAATATAATCATACAATAAAAATTGCATGGTCCTCGTATTGATAAGGTGCTCTTTTGATGTTCATTTTGTATTTAAAGATGAAATGAGACACTCCAACTCACTACGACTGTAGATAATATCTGTTACACATATCACTGCAGTAATTGATTTTATGTTATGAAAAATTCCAAAAAAAATTCAGCAAAATTTGAAAGAAAATTGGAGAAAATTCAGAGAGTTAGAAGATTCGTTTCGAAATAGAACAATAGTACAGTTAGCTAAGAGAAAAAAGTCTTACAACTATAATTATCTAAAAATTGAGAGTTCAAATCCTCCTCGTAGCTTCGTAGCAGCTCTTGCGAAGTTTTGAAAAAAAAAAAAAAAAATAGAAAGTTCGTCCCGTGCATGGTTGTCGCATTTTTGGTTAAGAATAAATGTAAAATCGAGTAGGAATTGGATGTGCAGATATTTCCTAAAAAGAATGGGAGTTTCTTCGGTCAAACTTAGGCCCACTGTATGAGTTGCGAGACTTTTGTAGTATTTTTCTCAAAAAAGAAAAGAAAGAAGATGAGATTTTTCGAGTATTTCTTTCTTTGTACTGGGAAGACTAAATCTTTTATCTACCAGTCCCTCATATTTAATTTACTTTGACAGCCTACTGTTTATTACATAAAATTTATATCTGAAGAATAAAAAGGTTAAGAGTATTATAAGGCTAGAATTCAAAAAAGAAAAAGAACTAAGACAAAATTTTGCAATTCAAAGAATATCACAATATTTTGCTACTGAAGTCTTTACTTCTAGTTACGTATTTGTAAAAGAAAAATCTTCATATCATAAAGACTTGCATATGTAATTATTGTTTCAGCAATGAAATGTGTCTTTGATCTCTTTTAAAAATAAAATAAAATAAAGACCTGCATCCAAAATATAATAAATGATTAAACTGGAATTTTTTTTTAAAATTGACACTAAATATATATATTTTATATTCACTTCGTATATTAAAATGAGAAGTGGACATGCATTGCATGAATAATCAACAATACAGGAACCTTTCAAAAAGAAAATGAGCAAATACTAAACTTGCAATGACATCCATGAAAAATTTAAGGTAAAAAACAATTCAACTCGACCAAAACCGCATAAATAGAAACCACAGGTCCACAGCATTAAAAAGCACACGGAATGAGATTATTTTACGTTTAATTCCCTGACAAATCCAGCAATCAGCATTGATTCGTTCAAAATCTTAAATCTGTGGCTAATTGATATGCTAGAGATTGTAAGAAATGGCAGTGCCAGTTAGCTGCAAATTTTTCTGGTAAAATTATTTTTGTTTAAATCCGGACCGTCATATCTATTTTGGTACGAATATTAAAAGGAGTTCGTGAATTCCACCTCACACCGGATTGCGCTCGTCTCCCAGTTTTCCTTCCCATTCCCGGGTGCGTATCCTCTGAGATATCTCAATTTTTGCGTGACCGACGTGTCCGGTGCCTATTCGGTAAAACGTAGGGGCCAGTATTAGTTGTTTCTTTGAGATTCGTGTAGAACGTATTTGAACGCTTTAGATATTCCAAAAAGTCACGCAAAGTTTGAGATATCTCAGAGGATGCGAATACCCCATTCCCCCGCTTCCTTTCTCCTACTATTCTTCAAGTCGGTATTTTTTGCCCCGCCATCCCAATCAAACCCTTCATTTCATTTCATTTAATACCTCATCTCACATCAAAGGGTTCCACAGTAAAATCTCCTTCCTCTAACACAAGTTACAACTTACAACGCCCCATTGTTTTGATTTCGAATTTTCGATCAAGGATCTCATTTCATTTAACACGCCATCTCGTATATCAAAGTTTTAATCTGTAACCAATCTCACTAGGCACTTCACAGTTTGATTTAAGACGCGATCTGATTCTATGGAGCAGAGAAACGGTGAAGTCGGAGGTCCCACCGCCACCGGAGAAGGCCGGGGTGAGGTGCCGCGTAGTCGCCTGAAATGGCGCTTGACGGTTGTGGTTGGTGCAGTCCTAGCGCTTCTATTAGCAACAGCTGTCAGCTCTAGAAGCTTCCCAAAGCTTTCGATATCGTCCAACATCTGTAAATGCCCCATGGGTGGAATTTTCTTTTCCAGAGTAAGTACGATTTTGTGAAGTAATAATGCAATAATCAGCAGTATTTTATCTAATTTTTTTTCATGCTTATTTCCTCTTTGTTTTTCTGGGAAACAGGATGCAAGAAAGTACTCTGGGATGGTGGAGGATTGTTGTTGTGATTATGAGACCGTCAATCAATTAAACGATGAAGTTTTGCATCCAATTCTTCAAGAACTAGTTAAAACTCCATTTTTCAGATACTTTAAGGTGATTTTGTTTCCATTTCAGCTCTTTAATGTATATACCAAGGTTTCTTTCTTGACCTCTCAGATCCAGTATCATACCACCCGTATTTGGTAACTTAACATTTTAGATACTTGTACTGGCACAAGTACAAACTGTTCAGTTTTGTTCTCCATTTTTGACTGTTTGCATAGTTAATTGAGCACTGTACCAACCTATGTATTACATCCTTGATGCACAACAAGTAAAAAATATATGTAAACAATGATAGTGGGTATGATTTAATACTTTACTAGGTTAAACTGTGGTGCGACTGCCCATTTTGGCCAGACGATGGCATGTGCCGTCTGAGGGACTGCTCAGTGTGCGAGTGCCCCGATAATGAGTTCCCAGAGCTGTTCAAGAAGCCATCGAGGTCCCGCTCGGCAGATGATATGGTGTGCCAAGAGGGCAAACCACAGGCTGCTGTGGATAGAACGCTCGATAGCAATGGCTTCAGTGGTTGGATAGAGGTCGATAACCCCTGGACAAACGACGATGAGACCGATAACGGTCAGTGGAATTAATTAAATTTGCATTAATTATTTTGTGGTTTAGTTTGGTCTCTTGACTCTCATGCTTCAATTTGGGCACTTGCTTTAAAATTCATAATACACATATTTCAATATGGTGTCTCAAGTCTCTTTTGGATTAGTGTTTGCTTGCAACCACTTGTGTTTAGTTAATGTCCAAATCAGGTTAATCTTTCTATTTAAAATTGAAAATGCACTTCACTATTTATTTGTTTGGCAAATGATCAGTACCCTAATTGGTCTGATACCATTAAATTCGCGGTTGAAATGTACACTGCTTCATTCTTTGAAAACTTTAAAAAAATCTCGTGATTTTTTTCTTGAAATGTACAGTGCTTGAAAGTGGTTTGCTTTTTGCTAATTGTAGTTGAAGTGATGTCAACTACTTGGCAAATAATCTCTTTTCTATTACATACTTTCAATAAGAGCATGCCTAATCTGGATAAAGATGTTGGGTTACATTTTAGTTTCTTCTATTTTTTTCCTCCTGTGGTGGTTGGTGTCTTTTGTGAGGGTGCTTGTTTTATTTTGTCTTTTATTTTTGTTTGGAAGGTAGGGGTGTGAAACAACTGATGCATGTTGACTGACTTATTTGAACAGGAATTATGACTGTTATTAATCCAATTTTTGGGTACTGTATTAATCGAAATAACAATTTAACTTGTGTCAAATCGGACATCACTCCAACGACAAAAATAAAAGAAACAAAAACTACTTTTGGAGATCCTGTGACCACAGTAAGGTTCCTGAATTATTCCAGAGTTTGGTGAAGTTTACGCATAATACGCAATTTATCTTGTATTATTACTGAATTTTGTGTGCTTTCTAAATTATCAATATTTTGCTACATCATTTTGCATTATAAAAAAAACGAACTATTCTCAAATTATACCTGAATCACATGTTTAGACCTTGCTGATCCTGCGTTACGGACTTTTTATTTTGCCTATAACTTTCTCTGGGAACACAACAGAAATGATTTCCTAGTGCCTTTTTCTCAAATGTGGTAATTTGAGTGGAACATAGGTAGGGCCTAATTTGTTAACAACTTAACTGAAGCAAATGTAAACAATAATAGGCGCTCTAGAAACAGAAATATCACATCCTGTGTGTTTTTAATCTATGGGAGTAATTATATTTCTTTTGATTTCCAGCTGAGATGACATATGTGAACCTGCAATTGAACCCAGAACGGTACACCGGGTACACTGGTCCTTCGGCATGGCGAATATGGGATGCAATTTATAAAGAAAATTGTCCCAGACGTGAGCACAATTTTTGACTTTCTATTTCCAAATTCTCATTTGTCATTTCAGTACATTCTTTTTTCAATATTAATGATTTATTATTTTCTCCAGATCCTTCTGAGGAGTTCTGTTCAGAGAAGAAAGTGCTCATTTGTCATTTCAGTACATTCTTTTTTCAATATTAATGATTTATTATTTTCTCCAGATCCTTCTGAGGAGTTCTGTTCAGAGAAGAAAGTGCTGTATAAATTAATATCAGGGTTACATTCCTCGATTTCTGTGCACATTGCTTCTGATTATCTTATTGATGAAGCTGCACAGCTTGTAGGTTTTATTTCTTTACATTTTTTTACTTGTTGAGAAAAAATCAATTGTACATAATATTAGTCGCAGACCTGTAGTTGACTGGTACATTTTCCTGAGCGCACAGCTTTGTCTTTGTTATCGCTAATTTGCAAATTTAAGGCTAAAAAGTTGACTGGTACATTTTCCTGAGCGCACAGCTTTGTCTTTGTTATCGCTAATTTGCAAATTGAGCCTTAAATTTCCTTATAATTAAAGACCAAACAAGGGGAAAAATCAAGTGCGAATAAACAAAAAGAAAGAAAAACAAAAATTGTTTGTCCAGATTGTCAAATATTTACCGATTCAACAAAGAGGATCATCTCATATTGGTATAATATCAAGTGTGTTCAATTGCTAGTCCTTGACTATTACCACTACTGTGTTACTACTGTGTCTAAATCTATGTTAATCTAGTATTTACAGTCTTTTGTGTTCCATAATTTCAGTGGGATCATAACCTTGAGTTGCTATATGATCGCGTGATGAGATACCCAGAGCGGGTCACGAACTTATACTTCACTTTTCTGTTTGTTCTTCGAGCTGTGACAAAGGTCATCTTCAGTTATCCCAGGATATATTATCTTTTTTGTTTATTATTTTACGAAGCTTGTTGTTTTAGTACACATTGGAGATTAGTATTAGATTAGAGTACCAGTTTGGTCTGATCATTGTTCTTTCTTTTCCTTTTCTTTTAATGGTTTATTCTCTTTGTTGGTGTGTGGTATGGGCATAAAAATGCTTTATCTTTTGTATAAAGTAGTAATTCTGACTTACAAATTGATGTTGGAGCTGTTAGGCATGAAAAAACATCTGTTATGTAATCTATTGCCGCTCTACAACACCAATGTGCTCTATCATACAAAAGGAATGTTTTAGCTATTTATGTTAAAATGTTGTATTAAAATATTTATCAGTAATATTTCTTTTTGGTTTTTGCATTGTCAGGCAGCTGATTATCTGGAGCAAGCAGAGTATAACACAGGAAACTCTGAAGAGGATTTGAAAACACAATCATTGGTGCGACAATTAGTATTCAACCCTGAAATAAGAGCTGCTTGCCCTGTACCATTTGATGAGGCCAAGCTATGGAAAGGCGAGAAGGGGCCTGAGCTCATGCTTCAAATTCAGAAACAGTTCAGAAATATCAGGTACACTGATCATGAGTACCATTTAGTATAAAATAGAATGAGAAAGTGACGAATTGTACATGCACCTAGCCCTGCACTGGAATGCTATCTGATACTAAATCTGAAACTGGAGTACTTGTATCAACTTCTTCTGTGGTATTTGTTTTTCTTTTTAATCTTTCTGTAACTTGGATACAGTACTGATAATTTTGTTCACTGAATTGCAATATTGTTACTTTGTTAAAAATAGTGCAATAATGGATTGCGTGGGGTGTGAGAAATGTCGACTCTGGGGGAAGCTTCAGGTTCTCGGCCTTGGTACTGCTTTGAAAATTCTCTTTTCTGACAATGGTAACAACAATTTGCATCAACCGGTATGTAACATAACCCCCCTTTTTTTTTCTAATATAGTTTTTATTTTTTTTCAGTAAACCTGGAGTAAAATACCTTTAAACCTGTATAGATCAGAAAATTTCCTGCATATAACAATTTTTTTTTTGCTGATCCATATGCAGTTACAACTACAAAGGAATGAAGTAATAGCTCTGTTGAATCTTTTAAATAGACTCTCAGAATCAGTGAAATTTGTACATGAGATGGGGCCCATAGCTGAGAAGCAGATTAAAAGAAAGGTTAATGCAACTCCCAAAAAGAACTCATCATAGGAAAGCAAAGGTGAGCTTTATTACCTAATTCATTTTCTAAATTTAAACTTTTCCTCAATACCCAGAATGCGCAACATTTTTTGTACTATATAAGTATATATCAAATGTATTTCTTATGTGCCCTTTGAAAATCTCACTACATCAAGCTTGCACCTCTAAAGAACTTCCACCTCCAAATTTAATTCTCACAAGAATTCCCTTTATTGAGCAACACTGCATCTAATTCCCTTTATTGTGCTACATGGTGATATGGTGCAAATTTTTGCTAAAATCAGAGAAGCAAATAGGATATCGGTAAATGTGCACGTCCAGCTAGCCAGCAGATAAACACATGTATTCAGGGAAAGAGATGAGTTGTTGGGTGTTATTGAGTTCAAAACTCAAACCTCAAATGAAACCAAGTACAGGCAATGTTAAAAACTGTTATTGCTGTGAGAACATGCTTTGCATGAAAATTGGCATATAGTTCTGTCATCAATGATTGAAGAAGGCCATCATAAGAAAAAAAGAAAAGAAAGATCAGTGGTAATAGAAGCAATGGAGTAAATTTCTTTCTTTTCTTTTTTTTTTTTTGGGGGGGGGCCAATTTAGGAGGGTAATTGAACATATAGATTTAAGGGAATCATATTAGCTCTGTTTCACATATTAATATTTTTTTTGTTTTTCCCTATTTTCAGATTTTACAATGCTCTGAGAAGCTGTGTTTGGTTTTCACGGGGTACATATGACTTGATTTTGTACGTTCATTGTTAATACAGATAGGCTAGAGAAGTGATTGAAATTTTGCAGGAGGCTTCTCTCCCCTGTGTTTCTGATTATAGATATAGAGATATTATAACATTTTCATTTTCTTAGATATTGTAACTCTTTACGTTTCGGCTTTTATTTTTTAATATCAGTAGTTCATCCTAGTCATCTACTTTGCAGGGATCCATATACTGATACCCGAATTTGGTTTGGTATATAACCATAGGCCTGCTACGTATGAAAACATGGCCTTTAGTCTCATTTTTAATGAGCCTACTGGCTTTTATATCCCAAAAGGTTATCATATTTTATATAGAAATGAGGAGATAAAAAATTATCTTATCATGTAAGGGCGCTTTTGATGATAATTTGGATTGATTTGTTTTGCATGATATTTTAATATCTTGTGGTTTCTGGTTGAAACTTTAGGCCCCGCTACTTAAGGTTCATTATCTATTGGTAAAAACTTATTGGTGAAAGGTTCATTATCTATTTATAAAAACTTATTAGTTTAGTTTACTATATATTACAGTTCAAAACATATCTTGAACAGGTTGTTTGTACAAATTACAAAGCCTAACAGAACTAACATTGAAACACGCCTGTACCAGTGTTCTGAAAAGTTGAAGGCAGGCAATCAATTCTAAAAATATTCATTGAGAATTTTTAAAATTTAAAAACTTATATTTTTTAAATATGACTAATAAAAATGCAATTTATATTTTATCCATATCATATGCATGAAAAATAATAGAAATTTATGGAAGTTTCATTTCATATATGATATAAAATTTACAACACATTCTATAACAAAAAATGTTATTTGAATTGCATGAATATTCATACACAACCAATCTATATGAAAACAATACGTCTTCATTTTTTATGATTTAAAAAAATATTGTAAATGTTGTAAAAAAAAAACAAAGAAACCGGATGAAAAAAATCTCCACTCCTTTTAAAACATATAAGACAGAGAAAAGTGTTTTTTTAGTGGGACAGATTTGCTACCAGTCAAGTTATGAATGGTTTAAAGGTTGAATATTTTAGTAGGTGGGATATAAAAGGACTCGGTCATAAACATTATGGTATGTGAAACAGGCAATTTGAACTGACCGGTACGTGCTCTTCATTCGTATCGCAGAAGCAATTTATTCACAACATAAGGACACAAAATACTTTTTGCCCGGTTCTTCAGGTCAAAAATAAAATAAAAAAATGAACAGAATAAAAGTCCAGTTCTATAAAAAGAGGTCATTAGTCAAAGCTATGGCAGTCAACGCTTAAATTTGAATATAGCTGAATTTACTAATATTCTACCTTTTTGGCATTACAGTGTTTAAAATGCATGCAATTTGAATTGTCTCCAGAAAGCTTGGAAATAAAGCAAGGGAACCAAATCAAAACTAGCTTCCCACTTTTTTCAAGCTAGTTTTGTTAGTCAAACTTGAATTTTTAGTATAATAGCTTATGTGTGTAGTTGATTAACTATAATTCGGGCTTAATACAAAAATTGGCTTCTATCTTTTGGACTGAAATTTATCTGGGCTTAATTAACTAACAATTATCTTTAGTATTTAACTTAAATCACTATGTTTATTTTTAGTTTTTTTATTATAACATAACACTATATTTATTTCTTCTTAACAACACATACACACTTTTATGTGCAAGTAACACATTTATTTAATGAAAAAAAAAGTTCAAGAATTAAACCTTCCCAAATACAAATAACTTATTATTTGAAAGAAATAAAATATTCTAACATAAATCACTAAATTTTATTTCTAATAACAATTTAATTTTATATATAAACATGCCGTACTAATTGAAAAAAGTATATCAGTAAGTAAGAAAAACATATGGTATATAAATAATAGAAGAATTAACCAGTTTTAAAGTAAGAAGAAAAACCATATATAAAAAATATTGGATGTATATTGCACAAATAAAACTACAATACATGATTAATGAAACTTATCATCACAAAGTCACAAGAAACAATGTGAAAATAAATATTCACTGGAATAAGTGGAAATAAACGGACGATTAAATGAAAATAAACGGAATCATCGGGAAAATCGGAAATAATCGGCCGATTAATTAGAAAAATCCATTTATAGACCTTCGATTAGTGTATTTGTAATGATTTGGCCACCCTTAACTATTAAACGACCTTAACTACTAGTAAAAATTGTACGATTTAGTGTTTTTTTTTTTCCTGTAGCAGTTTATTTTGCACCATAATAGACAACTAGTAGAACATGAAAGATAACCAGTACATGATGAAAGATAACTAGAAGACAATGAAATATAACAAGAAGAACATGAAAGTCAACCAGTACAAGATGAAATACAACTAGAAGATGAAAAACAACAAATTTAAGATGAAAGATAACAATAAGAAGATGAAAAACTATTAGTAGAAGATGAAAAACAACTACAAGAATATAAAAACATTCAATAGAAAATGAAAGATAACAGTATAAGATAAAAGACAACTAGAAAAAAAAAATACAAGATGAAAGACAACTAGAAAAAGAAGAAAAATGACAAAGTAGAAAATGAAAGATAACTAGAAGAGGTTGAAATATAGCTGGAAGATAGGGGGTGTTCAAATGGTCTAGTTTATTTAGTTTTAAACCGAACCGAGAAAAATTGATTTAAACGGTTCAGTTATTTAGTTTTAAATGGATCGGTTCGGTTTATTTTTTGATTTATTTCAGTTTTTGTTATTTGGTTCGGTTTAGAAATTTTTTAAACCGACTGAACTAAACCGACCGAGTTCTTTTAATAAAATCGCTCACCAAATAATCACTTTACCAAAAGACAAAAAACCCGTAGGTTGTAAATGGGTATACAAAATCAAATATAATTGTGATGGTACCATTGAACGGTACAAAGCTAGGTTAGTGGCAAAAGGGTTTACCCAAACTTATGGTATCGACTACCAAGAGACTTTTGCACCAGTAGCAAAGATGAATACAGTTAGAATTCTACTATCAGTAGCCACCAATTTGGGATGAAATTTATCCCAAATGAATGTCAAAAATGCATTCCTTCAAGGAAACTTGGAAGAAGAAGTCTATATGACTCTTCCTCCAGGGCACAAAAATGAGTCAGATTTATCACTGGTATGTAAATTAAAGAAGACGATCTATGGCCTCAAGCAATCTCCAAGAGCATGGTATGCCAAACTAAGTTTTTCTCTTTTAAAAATTAATTTTGTCAAAAGTACAACAGATTCTTCTATGTTCATAAAACACTCACAAAACATCACTAATATTATTCTAGTTTATGTAGATAATATTATTATCACTGGAAATAACAATGAGGAAATTACAAGGGTAAAACAATATTTAAAAAAGAAATTTGAGATCAAAGACCTTGAACAACTTTGGAATAGAAATAGTTCACTCCAGTAAAGGATTATTTCTATCTCAAAGAAAATATGTACTTGACCTGTTAAAAGAAACTGGTAAACTAGGAGCTAAGCCAGCTAATACCCCAATGGAAACAAACACTAAAGAGGAATTAGAAGATGGTGAATTACTATCTGACATAGGACAATATCAAAGGTTGGTGGAAAAACTAATATATCTTAGAGTTACCAGACCTGATATTTCATTTGCAGTTAGTATGGTAAGCCAATTTATGCATGCTCCGCGTACCAGTCACTTGAGTGCAATTGATAGAATACTTAGATACCTCAAATGCACTCCAGGTCAAGGGATTTGGATGAGAAAAAATAATTCTAATGAAGTGGTTGGTTTCTCTAATGCAGATTGGGCCGGTAGCTATGATAGAAAATCACCCACGGGATTTTGTACATTTGTAGGAGTAGAGTATTACAAAAGGGCCGGGCAGGGCAGGGCAGTGCCCGGGCACGGGCAGAGGCACGGGCGTCACGGGCACACGGGCACAACGGGCCGGGCATCACGGGAAAAAAAAACAAAATTTCTGCCCTGCCCGTTTAATGCCCGTGCCCGTCACGAGCGCGGGGCGGGGACGGGCGGTGTTTTTTTTTTTCTTGTTTTTTCTTTTTTTTTTTTTTTTTTTTTTTTTTCGTTTTTTTTTTTTTTTTTTTTTATAAATTCAAATTATAAATAATTATAAATGCAAATTCATACCAATAAATTAGAAATCCAAATTCATACAAATTTAAATTCATTTGACATGGTTGTAACTCGATAATTTTTGTTATAATAAAATATAAATTAAAAATTTCTTAAATCAATTAATTTAAATAATTAAGCTCTTATTTTAAAACAATTGATTAAAAAATAAACGACGTTTTTTGGCACTAAAAACCTTAAACGTAATTTTTGAGGCACTAAACGACGTTTTTTGGCGATTCTAATTTTCCGGATATCCGGGTTGGTCCCCGGATGACGGTCGCCACCGTCTCCTCCTCCCCTTTCCGAATTGACGTCATATGCGTCAATCCGACTTTCCTAGCAAAAGTTATGGCCGTTTAAAGTTTTAAAAAAATATATCTCATTTTTTATTATTAAAAAAAAAAAAATGGAGAGGGTGGTCCGGGCAGGGGGCCCGGGGGAGGGGGGCCCGGGGGAGGGGGGTTCGGGGGGGCGGGCGGGGGGCCCTGGGGTTTTGGAAATTCAAATTTCAAAAAATATTGGGCACGGGCACGGGCACACGGGCGCACGGGCACGGAGAGCCGGGCAATCACGGGCAGGGAAAAAAAAACCAAGTCCGGCTCGTTTAACGCCCGTGCCCGTGTGCCCGTGTGCCCGTGTGCCCGTGGCACGGGCACGGGCAGGGCACGGGTAGGGCACGCCCCCGGGGGCAAAATTCAAACTCTATGTAGGAGGCAACTTGGTCACATGGAAGGGCAAGAAGCAGAATGTGGTGGCAAGATCAAGTGCGGAAGCAGAATATCGAGCCATGGCATCCACTGCGAGTGAGCTCATCTGGATCAAGCAGCTACTTAGCGACATGAAAATGGAGCACACAGGAGCAATGAAAATGTACTGTGACAATCAAGCTGCAAGACACATTGCATCCAACCCAGTGTTCCATGAAAGAACAAAAAACATAGAAGTCGATTATCACTTTGTCAGAGAAAAAGTACAATTAGGAGAAATAGAAACTCCATTTGTTAGAAGCAAAGAGCAACTGGCAGATGTTTTTACTAAAGCACTCGACAAAGCCAGTCATCTAAACATACTTGGCAAGTTGGGCTCAATTAATTTATTCGAACCCAACTTGAAGGGGAGTATTGAAGATATTGAGAATATTGAAGATATTGACTAAGATACAATATCTCAGTAATTCCAGCAAGGATTTCTAAACTTGGAATGTACAGCTGTGTGCAGCCTTACATGAAATATGTGTATAATCTAGCTAGTGTAATTAGGAAATAGCAACAGCTATATTGCATATTATAATTTAGGAAAGATAGCAACGGCTAATTTGTAATTAGCATATATATCATGTACAATGCTTGTAAGAAAAACACAGAACATACTCAATAAAAAATTATTGTTTATCACTTCTATTTCTCTTCTAAAATCAATATAAACACATCACTAGTGAAGTAGATATATCGGTTTCACCGGTTTGAATGCATCGTTTGAAATCAATTAAATAGATTTTTGAATTAAACTCACAAAAGAACTTGGATGAGCTTAAGAACACCCTAGTTCTACTCCTGATTAGGCTTCATGCAGCACACCGACTATAACTTTTCATTTTGTCTCTATTAATCGTCCGATATAATTAAAGCCAAACTAGCTATATCAATATTTTACCCGTAGTTTTGCCATAACAACCCTAAAAAGAATCTGAACTGGATTGCTCGTGACCCTGAATTTATTTTAGTAATTTGCATGGAAATGTTCTCCGCTTGTTAATTTGTTCTTCTTTTAAATTTCCAAAATTTCTCGCTTGTTAATCTGAACTGCTTGTTAATCAGTTCATATATATGTTTTGTCGAGAAGCTAAGTTAACCTTTGATTAGAGATCTTAATTTTTCTATCATATGCCCAGACAAATACATGCATGCAATTAAAAGAATGAACAAATAATTATTTGTTTCTTCAGTTACAAAGAATGAACAAATTTACAAGAGCTAAATGTCACAAAAAGAATTCTATACAAATTAAATTTAGAAGGCTGTATGACATCGATTTCCTGTACAGATTATTTGACGTACGCCTCTCTTTCTATATCCAATTAGTCTCTGATACCAATTAAAATTCTGTCTAAATCAACATGAACCTCCAGTGTTGCTCGGGTTGCTACCGCAATTCAAGTGCGATGACCCGGGCCCACCTTTCGGCAAAGAGCTTAGAAGACTACTTGGCCGGTTTCCCTCGAGTAATCTTGCAGCATCGAGATATTGCACATTAAACAGCAACAGTACCAGCAACAACAACAGCTTTACAGCAGGTCTTTGATTAGTACTGAACCTTGCCATCACAAGCAAACGAATCGTAGAAATATATATATACTTTCTTTTGAAGTAGAACAAATAGTATTAAGCGTAGCTAGGTTGTGAGTTATTGAGATGTATAGATCAGATGAATTGATGAAGGATGCATGCATGGAGAAGTAGAGATGTATATATAGGTGGGGGTGCAAGTCTACTTCCATGGATTAAGTCAAGCATTTTGAATTTTTCGTAGGTAGCTTTACGAGACTTTGATTGGGTCAGATTATGAGTTTATGACCTGCGTACGTACTAAGAAATAACTAGCGACTTAATTCCTTGTTTTGGGTTCTCTCCTGTAATTTATAAATGGATATTTCCCGTTTCCATGATTACATTGTCTGCTCAGTCGAAACCTCAAAGAAAAGGGGACCAGTTTTGTATGGAATGGAGAGGCATGGTACAAACTACAACGTGTGATTTGTCATGTGTTGCTGTCTAAGGTTTAATTTCTTTATCCGACAATCCAGAAATAATTTCATGTTGCCTGCCTTTTAGTAGTTTTAGCGGCGGGTCATTATGCTTGAAAAAGGAACATATTAATTAGATTACAAGTTTACAACGTGTGACTTTTTCCATTTAACTAAAAATGATGATTACAAAATGCTTGGACATTTTCTGTAATAACTTAGTGAACGATGTTGTAAACAAAGGTATAATTTAATCTGCCACTACTAAGTTTTAAAAAAAAAAATATGCTTGGACTATGATAAATGTAATTAATAGCAAAGTTCAGTATATATATTTCAAATAAAATGATTCATTATATTTTCTTTCCTTGATCAATATTTTTGAAATAACATTTTTTTTTAAGGTTAACGACAAAGTGTCGCCAACTATATATATTTAGTAAAAAAAGAGTTTTGAAATATTTACAATAGATTCTATTGCTTATTCCGCAATCCAGAAGCTCGTTATAATTAAAATTTCTAGCATTACACAAAATTCCCCTGCAAGTCCTCCTCTCAATCCCGCTCTATGCAGATTGCAACCATAAAGAAGCATCAATTGTCGTTGCTAATTTTTTCCATTAAATGGTCAAGCTGTCAGATTATAGAGTTGCAATTCAACAGTACTGCAGCCAGATGGGTCATTGTGTCATTTATTGAATTAGTCAGTGTGTTAGAATTGCCTACGGGCTCGTTTCATGAAAAAAAAAGTGTGTTAGAATTTAATTAGCAACTCCACTATAATTAATTTTAATAATTTTTTTTTGTCTAGTCAATTCTTGAGAGACTACAACTTACTATGCCATATGCATGAGTAAGGACCAAAAGCATTATAGCATATATACCCTAACGCATTTAGTTGCTGAAAAATAAACATTTCTTCCTTTTTTTAGTCACATAAATATTCAAAAGTAATCAAGTTTAATTATATTATTAGCCGCTAGATGAAATAATAAATAAAGACTAAAGAGAACAGATGAATTAAATTTATATACACCGATCTTTCTTGTGGCCAAAATTTAGACTCATAAAACTCTGATTAAAATGCCAAAAAAAAAAACAAATTAAATCTCATTTGCACAAACCGTCAGCATTACTGGGTTACCCGAACAATTAGAGGAACCCCTCTCTAATAAGGAATTCTTTGTTGTAATAATAAAATTATTAAATAGTTGGGTGGCTTGATCTCCAATCTTTACTCAAAAAAATAAAAATAAATAAGGAGCTTGACAGACGGCCAACTTCCGTCCGATAGTCGAGCTGTTTCGAGATGCAACACAATATTAGACAACACCAGCACTAGCTAGTCACAGCACTAGAACAATGCACTTCCTCTGATTTTTACTCGGCGCCATCATGGAAATTAAATTATCCTAGTAAATAGTATTAAATTGCCTAATTAAGGTTCTTGAAATAAACTTGATTTTTCTTGTATAAGTAGAGATGCAATGAGAGAAGGCATTCAGGCAAGAACTTAATCTAGGTAATTAAGGCCCTGCACGGATGCAATCCGATATGTGGGAATTGATAGGATATTGAGTCCGTTTAGAAATTTTTCCAATAGCCTGTTCGGCTGTATTTTTTTGGAAGATGGGATTGGTCATGAATTTCCATTTTGATTCCCATTTCTTTGTTATTTTGTGGGGAAAAAAATTATTTGATCAGACTCAATTTGTTCTTTTCCACTCTTTATTACTTGTTGCATCTCTCTTCACAATTTTTTTTAATTAAGAGATAACTATAAACTATCTAGGGCTTAGCAATTTAAGTGACTTTATTTTTTTTTTATTAAAATTTACTAATCTAATTATAACATAGACTTTATTTTTAATTTGTATTAATGATTACAATACGTTAGTTAATAATATAAAAAGTAACATGCAAATTAATACAAGGCACTAATTAATAACATGTTAAATATTCAATAATTTATATACACACATCAGGATTGGATAATCAATTTGCTAATTCAATTTTTTTTTCGGTGATTGGATAACAAGTTTATGAGCAAAAAATATTGTTATGAAATAATAATTAATAAATATTGTATTGTTATTGTTTTAATCATTTTATTTAATTATATTAATAATTATTAATAAGAATAATCGTAATGATATTAAGTATTTTAGAAGAAAAGTAGAATTTTCCATGACTATTCTCACAGTACAATCGAACACATATTTCAGCATATTCTCATAATTCTTCCTGCGCATACCAATGAGCGTGGGTTCCTGCAAATTAATTTGTAGGTTCCCGAACCTAAAAAATCTCATTCCGCACAATCCTATAACAACTGAACTAGACCTAAATTAATTAGTATAAACCGTGTAAGTCATTTTGCATGGTGTGGGTCAAATTAGACTATGGTATTATGTTTTACTTGCGATCTTGCATATAATATATTGGCTTTGTCTTTACACCAGACTAAGATGAAAATAGATGTGTCATGTGCTTGTTTGCACTTTGTATTATTATTATCACCTGATTTGGACAGTACGGATTGGTTCCCCTCTTTAATTTATTCAAAATTTTACAGAGACACATGCATAAAAATATAACGGATTCTGATGGTCAATTCATGTTAAAAGAAATGACTGCCCTCCCCCAGTTGCTTATTATATAAGCTTTTCTGGAGCAACTGATTGATTATTATTCTTAACTAATTAATGTTTGGTTGTGGAATGAAGTTAATCTGGATTAATTTGCTTACTCTTTGTTAAAGTAGATGAAATTAATCATGCTTGTTTGGAACTAGAAGGTGTAAGCTCATGAAAAGAGAGAAAATTGTAAGACGGATGTTACTCTAATTGTATAATTCATAGGTGGAGTATCTTACTCTGAATTAACTCAAATATTGCTCTAACTTACTCTGAATTTAATGCTCATTGATTCTTTAAAGCATATTAAAAAATTTACTCCACCACTTATTCCACAAATTACCAAAAATTTCCTATAATTAAATAAGAACCAATGAAACATGCATAAATTAATCTTGTTCTACGCTGCCAATGATGTCGTATATGTCCAAAAGTTTCTCGACTTTCAAGTTTCTTTTGTACAAAATTTTAGAAAGGCCAAACAAATTAGTACATATAAAAATTAGCCTTTTTCTAGTGACAAAAACAGTGTTATCTGTGTGAGAAGTTGCAAGTTCGAAATCGGAATAAGATATTCTTGTAGATATTAAATATGTTAGGTAATTTGGTCCCAACTTAATAAAAAAAAATAGTAAATAGTATTTGACTGGATCGTAGATGTATATGTAAAAAAACCGGACAGGATAAACTTTAATTAGGAATTAGTAGTCAATCTTTGACTGGAAATTTCCATTCCCAGCTTGCAAGTTGCAAGTCTTACAACTCCTTTTTTCATGGAAATTATAACATCTAATTAATGGGAAAAAAAAATGTAAAATAATGTGTAGTTGTGTACCTATAAATTGGGACCATAGTTTGTCTTAGGTAAGACCAACCAGTGTGTCACCCAGCTAGAAATTAAGCAATTCATTGCCGGTCAATTAGGCAACATAATTAAAGGTTAGTCGAAGTGTTTGAATTTTCTTTTTCTTTTTATTTTTTCAAAAAGACTTGGTCATGAAGCCATGGTATATGATTTAAAAAGGAAATGCGTTATCACCGCCTCACCGGTCCATATCCATTATTTGTTCTTTTCTTTTTTGATTAAAAGGCCGAAGCCCATTTTCATTAAAGAAAAGTTAAATTATTTGTTCTTTTATATAAGTTTTGTATTACATATGTCAAAACCAGTTTATTCAGAACATAGGATGCATTTGAAGAACATTAAAACAACTTAATTTTGTCCGTTCTTCAGATGGATTATTATTTAAAAAAGAAAGATAAATGACAAGTTTAATTAATTAGTCCATAGAATTAGGTCAGCAGTGACATATAAAATAGTGTGCGTTGATTAAAAAGACTACATGAGTAATATTCAATTTGTTATAGCATTGTGATTTTCATATGCTTTGAATTTGAATATAGTCTGACAGTGGACTCCTAAATGCTTGACAGAGTAGCTATGACTGAAGAAACCAAAGCGCAAGTTATACTATACGCCATTTTTCATTTTGAGCTCTTCAACTTTGCATTCGTCAAACAAATAACTGTACAATTTTCTGTGAATTTGCATTTGACTTGAAAGTACATGTGGAGATTGAAGGTACATAATGGAATTCGATAGTCGGCTTTACATGAAATATAAATTTGAGAGATTGAAATGTAAAATACACATTGGAATGCATCAATATGCGTAAAATACATAATGTGTATTAGCTGTAATTTGTGCGTGAGTGCATGAATCTGGATAATTACAAATAGATAGTACAGATTAATTACAGCCAGACCAAAATTAATTTGGTGTCTATAAAAATTATATATAGAGGGATCATTTTGAGATTCTTGCCTAATTAAAAGAATTAATCTGGACCTTACGTTTATAATTTGCTTGAGCCAGATAGCTGGGGTGATCCAAATTCAGAAAAAAAGAATCCGACTCTGCTGTTTTTTTTATAACAAAAGCAGAATTTTGCTATTCCGATCCTAACTATTCAAATACGTAAATAAAAGTTTTTGAATAGTTGAGATCGGAAAAGCAGAATCATGTTTTCGTTATAAAAAAACAGTAGAGTCGGATCCCACCGAGGTTCAACCCAGAAATATCCACCTTAGAACTTCTGAAGATTTTTTTTTAAATAGAAATCATAACCAATTTATTAACCAAAGCAGCCAATCGAATGAAAAAGCTACAGAAATAGCCTCCACCGGATCCTCAAACCGGTGTCGCTTGAGAGGGCCGGACTACGCTGGTTTTCCAATCCGGTGGAGGATTTTTTGCTCTGCCACAACGGCTATACGGGAGAATGGCTACACCGGATTGGGAAACTGGTGTAGTCCGGCCCTCTCAAGCTACACCGGTTTGGAGATCCGGTGGAGACTATTTTTGTAGTTTTTTCATTAAATTGGCTGATTTAATTAAAAAGTTTGTTATGATTTTCATTTAAAAAAAAAAAGACACTTCTGAACAATAGAAAATTTCCAATTAAATAAAGACAGGAAAATCTTAAGCCAATCTCCAGTACACACCTAGTCACCGATTTTAAACAGGCTTCGGTGTTGGTGGGTCCCCCCAAGGATTCAATATTTCAATGTATCATGCCAGCAGGGAATTTGCACCATGACCGTGAAATGAAATCATGCCCCATTGGTCGCTTTTGAGCTGGTCAACGATTTAACAAAGAGGTGTTTGGTTTGACCATTGGGGGTTTTAAATTTTTAAATAGTTAAACAAATATTTATTTTGAATTCTGATGTTGGAGAAACATTTTACAATTTTTTTTTTTTGGAATATCTCATTAGAAGATACGCAAAATCGCTTCTACGCCGCCTTTGAAATATACACAGTTTAATAGTTAATTGGATCTAAAACAATTCGATAATATTTTGTCAACTTTTTAAAGAATGGTTGAACAAATCTCAGGGCTATATTGTTGTCGCAATTTCTTACATCAGAATCTTAGTTATTGGCTCATTGTTGAGGCACAAATATGAATCTATGATGTGTATGAATCTGTAGGATATGTATAAGATGTTATGTTTTGTTGTTGTTTTATTTAGATAGTTTTGTATTAGAAGTTCAAGGCGGTGTGGAACTGTGATGTAAGAATGTTTTTATTTTTATTTTTTTCTGTTATCAATATAATATAATCAATCTCGGAAGCTGTTGTTTAGTTTTTCAAAGAGAGCTAGAGAAAGAAAGAGAGATCGTCTAAGGTCACAGTAGTATATCAAGATCTATATATAAACTATCAAGTCCATATTGTACTATTTAAAGTTTAAAAATGGATCTGAAGTGCTTAATATATTCTCCATATTAAAATATATTTGAAAATCAAAATTTACATTATTTTTTAAATTGTTTACTAATTTTATTTTTATTTTCGAGAAACAATAATTTTTAAAAATTCAGAAAAATAATAAACAATTAAAAAAAATGTAGAATTTGGTCTCCAGGTGCGTTTTGATATGGAGAACATGTTGTGCAATTCAAATTAACTATTTAAACTTTAAAATCTAAAAAAAGAATTGATTGTACCAAACTACCAATGCACACATCTCGAGAGACTGATTCGAATCGGACGGTCTCGATCCAAAACCCAAAAATTGAGTTACTTTTGGGGATCCGGATCCGGCTAACAGTTGATACGTTCATGATTCTGATGGTTACAAAGACAACCAACCATTTTTTATTTATATTCTTAATATTCTCTTCTTCTTTTTTTAACATGATCAGCGCTGCTTATTGTAGAAAGAGTACTATAAGGCTGATTACCTGTGCAAATTATTTTTTTTTACCATAAAATATTGCAGGTAGTTGTTAAACTTTTCAATTTTAGTTTCCTTTATTTTCTGCAATGTAAGAAATTTACTACATTTACTTTGGTAACCTTATTATGTGACTAGATAATTTTGATTTTGAGACTTTGCTTTAAATTTTTTTTATTGAAAAATATAAAGTTTTAAAATGAAACAACTCCTATAAGAATGTTTAATTCAGTATTTAATAAAGTAAATATTCTTTCAAATACATATAATTACGTAAAGTGGTAAGTTATATGCAAGAAAATACAAAAGAGTTTCATCATTTATACATCAAAATCTTTCACTTTAAATGACGAGAGAAACATGAGAGTACGGGTGTTCAAATGGTTTGGTTTATTCGGTTTTAAACCGAACCGGAAAATTTCGGTTTAAATGGTTCGGTTTAAATGGTTCGGTTCAGTTGATTTTATAAAATATTTCGGTTTAAATGGTTCAGTTCGGTTTTGAATATTTTGAGATTGAATTCATATATTCGGTTCAACCGAACAATCCATGTATTAATAGTTTGAGACCATTTATTTATTCCTCTATTCGGTTCAACCGAACAAACCGAAGTTTAAATCGGTTTAATCAGTTCAGTTTTAATTCGGTTTGCTATTTTAGTTCGGTCAGTTTGGTTTGATTTTTAAAAACCGAAAAAAAAGTTTGGTTTGATTATTTTAGTTCAGTTTGGACCGAACCGACCGGTTGAACACCCCTACATGAGAGTCGAGAGACGTCCAATCAGAATAAAATAATATCTAACATATAATTGTAATAAATAAATAAATTATTTTTAAATTATATCCGTATTTAAAATTTATATTCAGCATGATATTTATCTTAGATTATTCATAAAATTTACAAAAAATTTTTTTACCAATATATCAACATGCTAATTAATATATTATATGAATTAATAAACAAATATTTTTTATTATTTCGTAATATTATAAATTATATTTCAAATTCTGAAATTGAATAATGACGAAGTATGCAAGGGAATGTTCAAACACACGCATAATGAGATTATGTTGGAAGTCTAATTTCATGTGTATTACAGGTCAAGGAAGAATTTTATATAGGTTACTTTCCAAGACTACAAATTTGGTCAGAACTAGCTGGCTGCGGATCTAAACAGATGAATTAATATTTTAAACTGTAAAGTAGTTCTCTTAATTTTGCAAAAGAGAAAAAAAAACACACAATATAACCATTAAATTTTAGCGAAGATAAAATTAAAGCTTTAAATTTAAAGAGTGTGTATGTATGCGTCTACAGACTTGTCTAAAAGAAATTGAAAAGTAGTACAAAATGTCAAAAGCTGTATATTTTTGAAAATGCAATTGCAACGGGACACAGGTCTTCTTTTATGCTGACGGATTTGGAATGGACTTTTGCAATTCGAAATTGACTATAAATTAAAGAAGGCAAAACCAATTGAATCTCTTATAATAAAAATTAAGTAAATTTAATAAGGGAATTTCAGGTATAACCCTAAAAAACTTCAAAATGACGTATTCCCCCCTCTAAAGTTTGAAATTACGTATTTGCCCCTCTAAATTTTAAAAACTCACAAATTTATCCATTTTATTATTTTTTATATTAAAACTCATTCTAAAATTTTAAAATACTCATTTTACCCTTTATTAAAAAGTGTATAAAGCAAATCAGACTCAAATTTGAATTTGAAGGGTTCCTCTACCGTCCGATCTATGCGCATCGCTTCAATATTTGTGCTGATTTAACATGCACAAATCTTAAAGAAATTCCGATCAGTGTGTATCGCATTAAGATATGTGCATATCGCTTCAATATGCGTGTATTTTTGCATCAAGATTCGTGCTGATATTGCGTGCACAAATCTAAAAGCAGTTTGGACAGTAGATGAATCGTTTATATTCAAATTTGAGCCCGATGGAATTTATATGCTTTTGACAGAGTGTAAAATGAGTATTTTATAAATTTAGAATGAGTTTTAATATAAAAGACAATAAAATAGATAAATTTGTGAGTTTTTGAAGTTTAGAGGGAGAAATACGTAATTTCAAATTTTAGAGGGCAAAATATGTAATTTTGAAGATTTTGAGGAGTACACAGGGAATTCTCCCAATTTAATATTGATTAAAGTTCTAGCCGTCACTCCATTCCATTCCCTCCGTCCCTTTTCAGTTGTCCTTAAGCCTCCCTTTCATGCGAGTCTCCTATGCTCCACCACCTACACTAGCAACTCATATTTTGTCCTTTGTCTCCTCGGACAGAGAACGGAGACCATCAACTAGCCACCACTCCACTCCATCGCTCGCACCAGCAGGTCACCCCCTCCTCTCCACCCCACTACTCCCACCGCTATCTATGTGCATCCTCGTTGTGCTCTGCACCATTCGGAAAAAGAGAGAGTTGGCGATGATACCTCTAACCACTAGCTCTCTTGTCTTTCGGCACCTTTCTATTCTCCTCCACCCTTATCGGAAATTTCTTAAAGAATTGGCGACAATAGTCCTAGCCGCCAACCCTTCCATCTCCTAGTGCCCACCACCCTCTCATCCACACTCCCGCTCCATAAAATCTTTGATAGAAAAGGAGAGGCTGTGGTCGTGCCGACCTCCCCCACCCGCAAACTTAACTGGAAGAAAAAAAAAATGCCCACTTTCTTTATTTTAGTTGTTTTAGATGTTGAGCTTTAGATGTTAATATTTGATGATGTTGATGTAGTTTGATATTAATGATGATCTAAATATAAACGATAGATTTAATTTATATTTAGTTAATGAAGATTATACTTACCGCCACTGTCGAAAGTTAAAAAAAAAAAAAGTAAATCAAAATTTCTTCTATAATGTGCGAAGATTTTGACTACTTGGTTGACAATTATAAAATCTGATATCAAACTTTGTGAAGTTTGATGGATTAAAATTCTGGCTGTGCTGTTTATATTTTGATATAGTGGGATATTAAACACTATTAACTTTCCATATATTATTTACTCATCATTTAAACATGCTATCTATCTAATGTATTTTGTTGGTTTATTTACCATGTCCATCAAGTCAGTAAAATCCATAACAATGGAATGCTGAAAATACAATTTGACAGAACAACACTGCAATACAATCTTCAGAAAATTAAGAAGCAATTTAATTAATTCCAAAAGAATAAAATTATGAAACTTAACATTATCCTTTTATTTTACACAGAAGCTTTAATTGGCTTCCTGATCGAAGGAAAAAAGAATGAAAAAATATTGACCAAAGTACTGCATGTACAAAAAATGTTCCAGACGTGATTGCCCCAAGCTCATAATTAGAAAGAATTGGGGAAAAAAATTCAATAAAAAAAAAAAAAGATTAAAAATCTTGTTAAAAAAAGGGCACTTCAGTTTATGGGCATGAGCCCCCTGTGTTGCTACCGTTGCCTGTACAATTGGATGACCCACTTCCTGACAATAGCCTAGGCCTAGCAGCATGGAGATACAACACATTAGACAACACCACGACCAGCCATAAAAGTAGAATGAGGCACCTCCTCTGATTTGCTCCTAGCATCATGTTTGGAGATTTAATTGAAAAAAAAAAGGTTGCTCTTCTTTCAAATTTGAAATCTTATATTTTCTCTTTGTGCAAGTGATGAAGATGTAGAAGAGTTGCATGGTGTGGTTGGTATATATAGTGAGAAGGAATGAAGAAATAGAGCGTGGAAGTCATAGTTGCATAGGATGTTAACATTTGGTCTAATAATTTGACAATTCTATTTTTTGGTTGGAATAAATGACCTGGTCTTTGTACAAGGTTTAGATCGAAGTAAAAACAGACAGACGTGTCCGGCAAGTTCGGACACTAGTGACGCCATAAAAGTAGACAAAATCTGCTTCCTCTTTTTGTGCTTCATAAAAAGTTAATTTGATTCAAAAAAAGTTAAAAACTATGAAATTAGAATTTAAATTGATTAAATATGAATAATATATCGATTACCTGATAATTAAAATTTGAATAGGAACATTGTAATAAATTTTTGACAAAATGCTGACCCAATTTTGTACGTTATTTTTCATGAAGCAATTTAGTTTTGTGTAAAAACTTGTTAAGTTCTAAAATGTTCAATTAACACTTTTTTATGTTATTGTTAGTTGAAAATGTTATATTTCTTGCTTGTAATTTTTTTAATTACATATTATTGTAACTTATTTTGTTTTAACATTTTTTTAAATCAAAATCTGGATAATACTCAAAACCCTACCGCCTAACATAAAGTTCAAATTAAATAGTATTTGATCATCTTTAATTAGTTAGTCACAAATTGGAAAATAGCATAATCCTACTATAATAAATTGTGTTGGTAATTTAAATGAAACTCGATCAACCCACCTGTTTACCACTTTATTTTTTCTTTGTTTCAACTAATTTTTTTTTTTTAGTAAAAATTGAAGGTCAAGTCACTTAACTATTTAATATTTATAAGAATTCTCTATTTTAATTTCAAATTTGAAACGTTTCACATAAAATATTATTTTTAACACTAGATCAAAAGCTAATTCTCAGTATCAACTAATCTCGTTATATAGACTGTGGTGGTAAGTCGATCTTACATATTCTTAGTTAATAATATATATATATTTTTTAAATCTAACGTGTAGCACAAATACATGCGTTCTTAGCCTTCAACGATTTCAAGTTGATGCTCTGATTACTGACTACTTAATTATTATTTTTATTTCTCTCTCCAAAGATAACAATTGGATCCGATCTACATGAATTTATGAGATTGTTTGATCAATGCATTTTGTGTACCATTTGATGTGTAAATACTTTTTTTTCATCTTAATATATTGTCAGCCGGCTCCTGGCCAACTGACCTTAAAAAAAAAAAAAGAGTGTTTGATCAACATGAAAAATATTGTTTAGTTTGTCAATACTTGAGTCCTCTTCAATTTTGTATACTATGGTTGGATATTCTAAGAAATTTTAGATTTTTCATTACATACCAGATGATGTATATCAATTTGATCGAATAAATCTTGATCCTAAACGAAGTAAATCTAATAATTTAGAATTAGTTTTCTTAGGAATAAGTCAAAGGAATATTAAAATTTTGAAGATAGCGTTGATGAACGAATCAAATAGCGAATTAGAGATGCACAAAAAAGTAGTTAGAGCGAGGTCAACCTTAGTTACAGTGATTTTGTACTTATTTTAGAGTTAATTTTTCAAATTCAAATTTTGTGTTTGCACCAGTCAAAACCGGAGAATAAATCAGGTGCTACTCTACTATTATGTTTTCAACAAGCAGTGTTTGAATTCAGACAGAGTTGATCAGATACTAGACAATTCTTCATGCATGTGCTTTTCTGGGCAATTCTTCATGCAATTTTCGTTTTTTTTTTTATCAAATCGAATTAATGTTTATTTAATTGGCAACCAAATTGTGCTTAATTGCGTGTGTAAAGAGGCCAGCACAAGTTAAGCATTATTGAATTGCAGACTTGTTTTTATACTTTTTTGCGTTTGAATAAAGTTGATACTTTATAGCGTCCAAAACGGAAATTCCTATAAATATATAATAAAAATTTAAAAGTAACGGTAGTACATAGGGGTGTAAACGGATACGGATTATCCGCGGATAATCCGCTTATTATCCGTATCCGGATTAAACGGATACAGATACGGATAATTCCTTGAGGATATAAACGGAGCGGATATCCGTATATATCCGGATCCGAAATTTAATATTTCAGCAGTTTTCAATTCATTTCACCTTTGCGAAATTTTCAAAAAACATACATATTCGTTTAAGTTCAAGAATCTTGATAGAAAAATCATATAATCTATTAGGATAATGGATTGGTCCTCTGAACCAATAAGCAATTAGTCATGCATAATCATCACTGTGCAAACTTAAAAAGACTATTAAATTTTTTTGTCAATTTAGGTAATCAAATTAGATAATTTAAAATTATGAAATTTAGTAGAATTACTCAATATCCGACAATTATCCGCTCCATATTCGTATTCGAATCCGTATCCGTGGATTATCCGTTCCGTATCCGTTTAAGACGGATATGGTTTTCAATTTTGATATCCGTTTACTATCCGTATCTAGGGCTGATTAATGAGCGAGCATGAGCGAGTTGGGATATGCTCATGCTCGCTCATTAAGTTAGCGAGTCGTTAATGAGTGAGTCGTTAATGAGCGGGCTGTTAATGAGCGAGTTATGAGCAACTGAGCGAGTCACGAATTAAATATTACATAATTTAACAAAAAAAATATCCATAAGCAAATTTATCAAAATCAAAACAATAATAAAAAAAACAAGTATTAAACAGTAGAATTATACATCACTAAACAAGTCTTAACGCTTCTGCCCTAGAAAAAAGCCAACTGTGTCAATTATTTAAGGCTGAAGTATAGTAGTGGACTGGATCACTGGACTTTGGAGCTTCATTTTTTTCAATTTTAATTTCAACTTTAGTCAATTTGAGTTAGTAATGTTAGTTGATTTTTTTATTTATTCAATTTAATAAATTGTGATTAAATATGGCGGGATTAGATGTGGCAAATTCTTAATGAGCGAGTTATGAGCGAATTGGGGTATGCTCATGCTCGCTCATTAAGTTAACGAGTTGTTAATGAGCGAGTCGTTAACGAACGAGTTATTAACGAGTTGTTAGTGAGCGAGTTATGAGCGATTTACTCACTCACCCCTATCCCTATCCGTTTGTTGAAAAACGGATGCGGATATTGTATTAGCATTATCCGCTCCGAATGCGCTCCGTTTACTCCCCTACTAGTACAAGTTCTTGTATACCTTTTATTTTAATACTTAATTATATGAAGTCAAAAGAGTCAAGCAAAAATAGTTTGAACTTCATGTTGTGCGGCTGTTACTTTTTTTTTGTTTGCAAGGTGGTGCTTGTTTGAATTAGGCATTTAATTTTTCAATGTGCGCCGTCCAAAATGTTTTATTTAGTATTTACAATACACACCGCTTTTAAGTTTTAAGTGCACCTCCTGACTGATAGTACGGAACTATATGACCATTAAATCTAGATAGATCTCAGTCATTTATTTTTCAGATCAAGCAGTCTCATACTCTCATATTATGAACAAACCAAACATGTCAAAGGTAGGCAGGTATACGGTCAAAATTAATATAAACTATCTAATCTAAAATAAACCATACAAGGTTGTCTGAAAAAGGGGAAACGCGGACGCCTTTAATAACTGAAGTAAAGAAAGTATAATAAGTGGGTCAAATATTAGACTCAAATGGTAACTCGGTGGGGGTGAAAAGGACTTTTCCACCTTGACAAAGTAGAGAGAGAAGACTTGGTAAGTAACTTGGTAGACTTTGTTTGCGCTTTTTGCTTTTAGCCTTTCGATTATCAAAACAGAACGTTAGTCTTCTCAATGTAGCGAGTTACATGTGACCCGCTGCGTGTATTCATACACGGTGACTGACACGCAAGTGGCGAATTCTGAACTGAATAAAAAGTTGACATAAATTAAAATCTGTGATGAAAATTTTATTTGCATGAACCGCTGGAATTATTGTGGTTGCCATTTCCATGCAATAACCGGGTCGCTTCAAAGTTGCTACACAGTAGACAACACCAATACTAGACACAGCAATAGAGCGATGCACTTTCTCTGATTTTTTTTTTTACTTTCAACGTCACATCATCAAGATTTTTCAGTTATTGAACGAGTATTAGCTCATATTTTAATTTTGTTCAGAGGATTAACTTTTTACTTAAATTTTCAAAATCACACATGTTTGACTATTAATGTATAGATCCTAAGTGAATCTGTTTTGGTATAATAAATTAATTTACTGATCAAGGGAAATTTAAAAGCTAATTTAACAATAATAAAGAGGATTTAAATTAATTGAACCAAGAGAAATAAATGGAGAAGACCTGAATTTCATTATTCTCAATCATATTTTATTTTATTTTTACTTTACGAATGAAAAATTAAAAAATAATTAAGATATATTTGGTCATAAACTCATAATATAATTTGTTACCGATTGTTATCACCTACCTTATCCCTGTAGAGATTAATAATGTTTTATTAAAATAACAAAACAATTCTAATTGTTGTAAACCGTGTAATTAAGTCATGCTAGGGTTGGTCTCATAGTTTGAATAGTCTATATAAAAACTTGGTGGCCAGGTTACGTGAAGAACGACAACATTTTCTAATATGCCACATATGTTTACACTTTCTAGTATGACTATATGCTCTGATCAAATATATAGACCAGTGGTTTGCTTTATTTAAATAATAATCATAATAATAATAATAATATAAATAAGGGTCAAATCTCTGGAAAAAAAACCTCGTCATTTATTTGCTTTTTTTTTTTTTTAAATATCCATGCATATGTATAATCAAATATATATAATAGCATTTAATTTGTTAATAAGCTATAGCACGATCTGGAAACTTTTTGACAGGTGAATATTTTTACCTTGATATGAAATGCTCCAGTCCGGTAAAGTATAAATTTCAACCACAAAGGCAGATAAAGGTCACGGTAAAAAATGTGTAAGGCGAGAGAATTTGTTGCAAGCTATTTTAATATCTTGGTCAAGAGGTTTAATTCATGTAAGAAGCTTAATCTGCAAGAAAGTTTATCAAATAACTGAAACAGTCAAAAGAAAAGTCTACGTAAATTGTTTTTGACATCCATTACCAAAGCTTACTTCATATGTGAAGTTAGAGCAAGAACTAATGGCCAATTTATAGCAAATAAAAGGTATTGTAATTGAAAATAAAAAAATAACAGTTATGTACTTGTATGGTATAAAAAGTAACCCTTTTACCATAACTAATGTCTCTAGTCTCTAGTCTTTATTCTCTACTTGTATATGGTATTAAAATGTGGAGACTTACCTTGTTGACAAATATATATATATATATATATATATATATATATATATATATATATATATATATATATATATATATATATATTACTGCGCTAAGACAATATCTTCTGTATCATACCTTCGAGATCTGACAAGAAGTATTTTGTGAATATTTAAAATTAAGAAACTTGATCTCATTTTTATCTTAAAAGAAAAACGAAATGCGGCAGTTCTAAAAATAAAAAGATAAAAAGGTACGAGTCAAGCTATGGTACAATGCAATGCGGATTATTCCATGCGTTGGATTCATATCTCTGTTCTTAAAGCACAAATAATCAATCTGAACTGTTCAATATTATTATCATATGAAATAATACTTGGAGATCAAATTTTATATTTTTTTTATAAAAAATTTAGATAATAAGAAAATCAATTGATAAAAAAAATTATGAACCATCCGAAAGTAGTGATTTTCTACCTACCTAATTAATAGTAAAAAAAATTAAAAAAATAAAAAATTTGATCTCCAAGTATATTTTCATATGGTAATAATGTTGAACGGTTCATATTGATTATCTGAACTTTAAAAATAGATATATGAATTTAATGCACGGACAGATCCGCGCATTGCAATATACCATAGCCTAATTCAAAAAGGTATTTTATATTCTATGGTGAAGAAATAATATTTGTTTATTTAAAATTTCTTCCATATGTAAGTGCTTTATATTTTTAATTCAATTGATTATCTCCTTTAAGTGTATAAAAAAAATTGATCCATATTTCGGCCGATTAATCGAAACAAAAGCGCTATTATCACGAATATTATATGTGACAGGTGCTTTGCAACCTTAATTGAATTGCTATTAATTGGTCGTCGAACATAATTACATATATCAGACAGTTTTGATTCTTTTGAATACCAATATATATAGAATAAGAACCAGTATTTGATCTAGTGACAAAGACACATGATCTTTATGTTAGAAGTTATGAGTTTGAAACTCAAATAAGAGAAATCTTTTGTTATAATAACAAGAATATTAAATAGTTGAGTGGCTTGACTTTCAACTTTACTCAAAAGGAATATCAATATATAATAATATTTTTATTTTTCTCATGCTTGATATTTGGCGGTAAGAAAGAGTTAAGCAAAAGAATTTTAGCCAATTGGAATTTTCATTTTTACGTCAAAAACCATCGAATTACAAATGTCAGTTCTGCTGTACAAGTACAATCTCTAATGTCAACTCTACAAATTTAAACTTGTGAAGTTTGACCGTCATGAGAAAACAAAAATTCTCCATACAACTGTAATGCACTACCCGTCAAACAAAAAATATATAACCATTTTTTTTGTCATGTTGTTATTTTTGTCAACTTTAAGATTAGTAGTTGTTGACTATATAGCTTACAAGATCAAACTGCAATTGAACAAATTAATGAATTAAATTTACACCTTTCCCCCGTCAACCACATATTAGAAACTGAAGAGGGAAATAAAAAAGAATGCCTATACAGACTACAGAGGATTGATTTACAAGAGAAAATGAAAATGAAAATTAAGCGCGTGATAAGAAGAAATCTCATGGGCAATGACCGCCGGGATTTTTGGGGTTTTTGGTACAATTAGAGGGCCCACTTCCTGCCAAGGAGCTTAACAGTTGACTGACCGATGACGGCCAGCTTCCGGCCAAAGGCCTAGCGGCTTCGAGTTGCCACGCATTCGACAACACCAGCACTAGCCATAGCAATATAACGACGCACATCCTTTGATTTTTACTTAGCGCCATCTTGAATTCTCGACTGTCTGGTTCTTTAAATTTGAATTTGTTTTTGATTGTGTGGTTGGAGAGAGGTAAGGAACTAATTAAGGTTTGGGATGCAGAAGAAATGAATGCATGGGGAGAGGTATATATAAGGAGAGAGCGGGAAGAAATTTAATTAAGTTGGTATTCAGTATAACCGTGTGATTCGTGTTAAATGGTTCTTGGTCTAACAGTTTGAAGTATCTACTGTTAAGAACGACTTGGTCTACACATGGTTGAAAGTTGAAAGGCCACACTCTTCTCTGTTTACATGTGTACCATGAGCTGATCGAATCGTACGGATCACTAATTGATCCAACTAGGGGTGCCAACGGATCAGATACGGATTCAACAGTGGTAAAATTATATTTGTATCTATTTTTATTTTTCGAATACAAATACAGATTGAATATTAGACGAATACGAATACAGATATTTGTTTTTTTTATAATAGTTAATAACATAATTTTGTTCATAATAATATTAAATTATATATTATATATTTACTATTTAAGTATGAATAATTAAAATTTAGACTATATTTGTATTTGTATCCGCACCGATAATTGAATATAATATCCGTATCTAATTTTCAAATACAGTCGGTCGGATAATATTTGACATGTTTGCACCCCTAGATCCAACACGATTGATCGAAAGACCATTCCCTTTGGACTGAATTTGTAATTCAAATTCCACGGGCAACTGGGAGTCACACACACCGAATTGGAAGAAACTCAAAATATAAAAGATAAAGATAAATTCGCTGTGAATTGAAATTATCATCACTCAGTTAAAGCCAAAATATTAACCAAAGGTCAAAAGGCTGACTGTCAGATCTTAAGAAAGCTTGCTACTCCGATTTACCTAATATTCTGGAGCTGTACTTGAGAATAAATCGTGTTGGATCTAGGGGTGCAAAGAGATCGAATATTATCAGACTAATTGTATTCGAAAATTAGATACGGATATTTAGTATCCGACTATCTGTGCGGATACAGATTATGTGTGTGACTCCCAGTTGGGACTACAGATTCTGTGTGAGTATAATATTTATGACTCTTCCAATTCAGTGTGTGTGACTCTCAGTTGTTCGTGGAATTTTATATATTATGAATTTGGTCCGGACCGTTCTGGTTTATTTCTTAATCAATTATTTAAAAACTTCAGTTTATTTTTTAATATCCCGATTTATTTCTTAATATCCCGGTTTATTTCTTAATTTACATCGGTTTATTAGAAAACAATTGCTTTCAATAAAATTAATATATTTCGGTTTGAACCGAACAAACTAAAATAAAAATTTTGTTTGTTCAGTTCGGTTCAGTTCTATTTTTTTAACTGAATTATAATTTTAGTTTGCTTCAATTTCAACTGAACCAATCGAACCGATGAACACCCGTAATCTTTGCATTGTAAAGTCCGATCAAAGACAAAATTAGATTCTGTGTAACCATGATAGATAAATCTTCCACTTTTTTTTAGCAAGAAACAGGGTCAAGCCCCAATTTAATTAATCGGTAAAAGTTACATGTGGTTTGTAACTAGATAACAGAAGTAAAATGCAATGCTCAAACATCTGAGCTAAAAGAGAATAAGGGGAAATATGAAAAAAAAAAAATACAAGTAAAATAAAGTATAGGAAGTAGAATACAGCAACTAAAAATTTGGAGCTTTTCATCGTACCGCATCCCTTCTACAGTACTTTCACTGTTCATAGATTTTTTGTACCAGTATCTCATCCGGTTTAAATCTATGTCTCTAAAAATACGGTTGCACTGTTCTCGCCAGATAACAAATTGTGTTATTAGCATTATTGTCTTTTTTTGTGTTGAACCTCTTCTCCTGAATATGTCCTTTCTATGCCTCGGCCTTCTTGCCATCTACATTCATATTGCCACTCTTTGGTGTATTCGCACAGTGGTTGGGGCGTTGGGCATACATCGAATAAGTGTTTCACTGTTTCACAGCTGTGCCTACACATTACGCATCAACTAACTATGTTCCAACCCCTTTTCACAAGATTATCAATCGGGAGGATTTTGTTGAGATTCACAAGTCATGCGAATGCTCGTATTCTCGGTGGAACCACTTTTAATCACATTTTCCGAATCCTTTAATCGGAGGTTTTGGAGGTTATCCAGATAATTAACAGATTCTGCTTGTTATTGTCAAGAAAGAAAACGACCCCACAAACAAATAGTAAGCTCCGCAAAAGAGTGCATCTAAAAAACATTCACATGGGTCTAAGTAATTTATATTGGCTAACAAAAATACCATCAGATGCTAATAGTGAAGTGGAGATCACATTTGACATCTGAACTCTCCATATTGCCGACTGCAGTATGTTTGTTGAATGGTGCCGAGAACTTGAGCCGGTTTTGCTCGATCTTGTAACACTATACCTAAGATTAGCTAGCTCTCTCGGTTTTTTTTTGTGTGGCTAAAATAGTAGATTTTTTTTCTAATAAATTTTATTAAACTAAAGAAAGCAAGATATTACAAAATAAAAAGGAAAAATAAAAATTGAATACAAGTTGCATCAATTGTTTTCTGTCGTTAAGGCTAATTTGTAAATAACCGAATAAAATTGACATAAATTAAATCTGTGATGAGAAGAAAAATTTATTTGCATGAACCGCCGGAATTGTTACGGTTCCCACTTGCTTAGTACATTCAAGTTACCACACAGTGGACAACACCAAACTCAACACAGCATTAGAGTGATGCAGTCTGTCTCTTATTTTTACTTTCAACGTCACATCATCAAGATTTTCTGTTATTGAACAAGATTACCTATATTTTGATTGGATGGTTAACTTTTACTTAATTTTTATATTATATGTTTGACTATCAATGTTATAGATCTAAGTTAATATTTTTTTGTACTTAATTAAAATATTATATGATCATAATTTAACAATAATAAAGAGGATTTTAAATAATTTAACCAAGAGAAAAATATAAAGAGGAACTCAATTTCATTATTCTGAATCATATTTTATTTTTTTATTTTTACTAATGATTTTTTTTAGAAAAATAATTAAATTTTATATGATCATAATTTGTTAGCGATTGAATGTCGTTTATTAAATAAACAATCCTATTGTGATAAACCTTGTAATTAAGTCAAACCTATAATTGGTCTTATAGTTTGAATTAATAATCTATATATAATAGAAACTAGGTAGCTACCCCAGGTTAAGTGAAGAATGACAACCGTGTCTAATATGTCACATATATATGTTTACACTTTGTAATTTGAAATAAATAGGGTCAAATCTCTGAAAAAAACGAAATACCAATCCTCATTCATTCAGTTGTTAAGAATTAAAATAGTGACTTGGCATGCCCGCTAATCAAAATATAGAACGATCTGGAAACTTAAAAGAGATTTGCGAGGTGACTTTTTTATTTATTTTTACTTTAATTACACGAAATGCCCCAGTCCACTGATATAAATTTCACCAGAAAATTAAAGGGAACAATAAAAAGTGAATAATTATAAGGCGAGAGAATTAATTTGTTGCAAGGGATTTTCATGTCTTGGTCAAGGGGTTGAATTCACGTAGGCAGCTTAATATGCAAGAAATGCGAAAATGGAAACGGTCAAAAGAAGATGTCTACATAATCTGTTTTTGTCAATATCCCTTACCAAGCTTACTTCATATGTGACGTTGGAGCAAGAACTAATCGCCAATTTATGGGAAATAGAAGATATAATTGTAATTAAAAACTATGGATAAATAAAATCATAACATTTTTTTCGTAAAAACCCGTAGACATATTATTAAACACGAAAGCTACAGTACCAGTAGCAACATGTATGGACATTAAAAATATATAAATCCGGTACGTGCCTAAATTGCATGCTAGGACCTAACAGTGAATTTAAACCCACCCACTCTTATCAGTGCATCAAGTAGACATCATATTACAAAAGTAAGCAAGAAAAAACAAATAATTTTTTAAAAAAAAACAAAGAATTGATACATGTTACATGTTTGTACGAGATGACAGTTATTCATGCTTTGATGGAGATGAGTGAGTCGGCAATCATCTTTACCCTCAGTAAAACACGCTTGGTGAAAAACAAAGTGAGCCTGAGGTATCTAGAAGCTACACAATCTAATCATGTACTATTAGAAAAAGAGGGGGAGAGAAGAAGCAGAACAGGAAAATAGAGAGAGATATTTGAAGAAGGGGGAGAGCAGAAAAGACCAGAAACACAACAAAATATTCACAACAATAAACAACTCACAAACATATAATATAGTATACTGTATGTAAATTTCTCAAAAAAAAAAAAATACTATATGTACAACTAGTTCCATCCACTCTTTCATTGTTAGAGAAATGAATAAAAGTCTCTCGAATTACTAGAGAGACGAGGTGGTGGCCAAACTGAAGAGCGGTAGTCATATCTACTAGGCAGAAGCATCGAGAATGGTGATCAGATCCACTAAGCGGAAGCACCTGATTGAATGGAAGTCAAAATAAAGAGCGGTGACCAAATTCACTAGATGAAAATACTAAAAACAGTGACAAAATTTACTAAATGAAAACATACGTTCGGACCGATAAATAAGATAGAGTCAAAAAAATAAACTCGAGTGGCAGGTGGAAATGAGGAGGGGACATCGCCCCCAGGCAATAGAAAAATAGCCTAAGCCTCCCGCTTAGAGAAGGAAATTTGTCACGGCGTGACTAGTCACGTCCCGTTAACGCCACGTCACGTCACGTGTGTCAATTACGTGACGTGACTCGCGTGACGTGACCACATTCCAGTGAAAATATACGTCACGTCACGTCACGTCACGGTATGAAACTTAGAGTATCCAACTCTTTTTATATGTATAGAGTATTCAGATTTTTATTTTAGTGTAAGTTCAGTGATATTGGTACTCATGTAGTATTGATTTTTATTTTCTTTAGTTTGGTCTAATATATGTTTGTAATTTGAATTTTTAAAGTAATGTCAGATGCAACATTTTCTAAAAAATAATATTTACAACATTATTTACTTATTTTATAATTTTTTATATTTTTTTTCTAAATTTTCAACAATTTAAATTAAAATATAAAAAAATTGACATGACTAATTTACGTCACGTCACGTATGGTCACGGCGTGACTACGCGTGACGTGACCATCCTCCACTATTTTGGTCACGTCACGTCACATTACGTGACCAAATCACGGCGTGTTTGTCACGTCACATCACGGCGTGTCACATATTTTCTTCTCTACTCCCGCTTAAGCAGCACCTCTCAAAAGTATAAAATCATAACAGTTGTGTACTTGATTAGCTCTCAATTTTGGAAATTTGTATTCTCTGCATTAACTCAAAAGAGAAACTTTGAGTTAATTAATGCATCTAATTATTCGATATGCTTTAAAATTCGTACAGACTAGATCTATATCAATATTAAAGAACCTTTATATTAAAATTAGACAGTCAAATTGGCTCAATTTAAAATTAGACGACATTAACTCAAAACATATCCTTTTGAGTTAATGCAGATGATAATTGTTTCAATTTTGGCCCCTAAATTTCGCTGCGGACGTCTGGATATATTTTTGAACTGTTCAAAATCACATTCAAAAGTTATTTCTGTTTACCAATGAAAATGTTTATTTGGCCTTTATTTATTTTTTATTTGTACTTATTTAATTAGTTGGCTATCAAAAGAAAAATGTAACACTTAATTATAAGACAATGTTTTCATATGACAATCCGTAAATTTGAAATCTGGCTAATGGATTTTTTATAATATTTAAAAATACAAAATTTGATATCATCTTTTTAAATAGAGAAAAAAAAATACGGCAGTTTTAAAAAGTAAAATAGGGTATACCTAGTAAGTTTTATGCTGAAAAAAATTATATTTTTCATGTAATATTTCTTTCGTAAGTGCTTAATATCCTAATGTAATTGTTTTTCCTTTTAAGAGCAAGAAAAAGCCAACAAGACTGATTAATCGAAAATGGTCGGTATATTTGCAACCTTAAATGGTGATTAATTACTCGCTTACGAATACCAATTAGTAATAAAAAATTAAAAATTAGGTGGATAATTTAATAATTAGGATGGCCAAGCTCAAAACGTTTGTTCCTAGCTTCAAGAACAAACGATTTGGTTCTCTGATTTTCAATGTCCAAACGGTCGATCCAAACCGACAAATGTTTAATATATATATTAAAATGTGCTTGGAGACCAAATTTTACATTTTTTTTAGAATTTGTTTACTATTTATTAAGATGGTTTGAAAATCGCTGTTTTTATTAAAATTTTGCACCATTAAAAAACAACGATTTTCAAACCATCTTAATAAATAGTAAAAAAATTCCAAAAAATGTAAAATTTGGTCTCCAAGCACATTTTAATCTAGGGTATGCGGTCGTCGGACGGACAGAGTGCCGCCAAGTGATTAATCGGTATGCGGCCAATTAATCAAAATTATGCGGACAATTTAACGTTTTTATTAAATTTATGTATATATATCATAATTTATTAAAAATAATTTATTTAACTCATTAAACTTAATTTAAGTTAGTTTTATTACTATAACATGACACTAGAATTATTTCTTCTTAACACATAAGTATTTTGCATGTGTAAGTATTAAGTTTTTTCAAATACTAATAACATATTATTTGAAAGAAAGAAAACATTCCAACATAAAATCACTAAATTTAATTTATGATAATAACTGAATTTCATCAATAAACATGTCGTACTAATTGAAAAAATTACATTAGTAAGTAAGAAAAATATATGGTATATAAATAATAGAAAAATTAATCAATTTCAAAGTAAGTAAGAAGAAAAAAAAACATATATAAAAATATTAGATGTATATCCAAGCACAAATAAAACTACAATACATGATTTGTAAATCTTATTATCACACATTATCATAGAAAAAAAAACAATGTGAAAAATAAATATTCACTGGAATAAACAGAAAAAAAAGAGAATAAACGGGAATAAACGTCCGATTAAACGGAAAAACGGCCGATTAATCGTTTTTTTTCCGTTAACAGGCATCCGTTAAGCGTATTCGTAACGGTTTGGCCACCGTTTCCGATTAAACAACCGTTTAATCGGCCGTTAACACTGTTTTTTACAACACTGCTCTTATGTACGGAGGTATGGAAATTTGTAGGTTCAAAATTCAGTAGAAACAATTATTTATGAATATTAAATAGTTTGGTAGCTTGAACATCAACTTTTAATCAAAAATATTAGAACAAAGTTTGCAACCATCTATACATAATCAGCCCCAGTTTATATTAATTTTTTTTATATTTTTATCATGCTTGATATTGGACGGCAAGAAAGAGTTAGGCAGTAGACTTTTTAAGTCAGTAGGAATTTTCCATTTTGAGTCAACTACCATCAAATGAATATCAAGTGTCAATTCTACAAACTGTAATAGCACCCGTCAAAAAAAACATATCACAATTTTGTTTGTCATGTTGTTATTTATACCAACTTTAAACTGCAATTGAATAAATGAATTAGCTTTACACCTTTTCCCCGTCAACCACATATTAGAGATTGACTAAAGGGAAATAAAAAAGAATGCCTATACACAGAGGATTGATTTACAAGAGAAACTAAAAATGAAAATTAAGCGAGTGATGAGAAGAAATCTCATGGGCAATGACCGCCGGGATTTTTGGGGTTTTTGGTACAATTAGAGGGCCCACTTCCTGCCAAGGAGCTTAACAGTTGACTGACCGATGACGGCCAGCTTCCGGCCAAAGGCCTAGCGGCTTCGAGTTGCCACGCATTCGACAACACCAGCACTAGCCATAGCATCATAACGATGCACATCCTCTGATTTTTACTGAGCGCCATCTCAAATTCTTTGATTTATCAGAGTCGGACTGTCTGGTTCGAGAAGAGTAGCAATGAAACAGATGTATATATATATATATAGCTTTGTTTAAATTTGAATTTCCTTTTTATTGTGTGATTGGAGAGATGTAATTAAGTAATTAAGGTTTGAGATGTGGAAGAGATATGCATGAGGAGAGGTATATATAAGAGGAGAGCGGGAAGAAATTAAAGTTGTATAACCGTGTGAGTCGTGTTAAATGGTTCTTGGTCTAACAGTTTGAAGTATCTACTGTTAAGAACGACTTGGTCGACACTCGACACACAAGGTTGAAAGTTGAAAGGCCACCCTCTTCTCTGTTTTCATGTGTACCACACCTGAACAAAGTGTACGGATCAGTAACACATCCAACCCCCCCAACCAACCCCCCGATTCGTATCCAGTTCAATACCTAGTCAGTACGATTAGATCTAAGTCGTCAGTTTTAAGTTTTTAACTAGGCACGAATTTCAAAACAGGCCCTCATATATTAAAGAGGCACTGAATTCCAATCGCTCGGTTGAGATTTTTTTTTTTTTTTTTAGTAAAACGGCAGAAGTCCGGATTCAATTAAACGAAAACAGTTTAAATTACAAAGTTATGTCAAGAGCTGACATGAAGCTCTTAACCTTCTGTATATTCTTAGCTACTCTCATTGATAAAACAGAAAAAAAAAAACGGTTGAGATTTAATAAGCGCTAATTTTTACTCAGTCAGGTACCTGGAAGAATATGCTAGATAATCTCAAATTTGTGTATGATATTGTAAAATAATAAATTATTGGCTTGATTATGTCCTTAAAAATATAAAGAATCAATATATAGTGATTTTGCATTGTGTTTTTGTAGTTTTCTTTTGTAATGGTTTCTATGTAAAATATTCTCTCTTGTATTTTTTTTGTGTGCTTGATTGTTTGTTGTATTGACTTGTTGTATCTTTTATATTTCTCTATATGAGCAGGTATTGTTGTATGTCCATAATGTGTTTGACGAAATTATCTCACAACAGCCCATCTATAACATGATTGGCCAAGTCAAATTTTGTACGGATGGTAAATATTGGAGGTCAAGACACCTAACTATTTAACATTCACAAAAAAAAAATACTTTTTGAATTTCAAACTTGCGAAATCCCACTTAAAGGACATTATCTTTGTCACTTGACTGAAAATAAAATACTAGACATACATTTTTAGCATGTCGTATGAGTGAATTAAGTGTGCATTTCGAAAAAATTTCATTTTCAGAATAGTTCCTATAAAATACAGAAGAACCTCTATTACAAATCTGTAATAGATATAGAAAAAGATGAATAATTCAAAGATTATAACAATATTATTAAAAAAATTAATATTTTTATTAGATGGAACGTCCAATTCAAAAAAATCTTTAAATTTTGTTAGTTAAAAATAATTAAATTATGTGAGAAATTTTTTTATCCATATCTATCCCTCTTCTCTGAATTTGTAGATACCCCGTCCTTAATCAAAAATTTTGTCCCTTAATCGAAGGTCTTGAGAGTTACCCGGGATATTTTACGGTAGAGACTTGTCAATGTCATAAGAAAAACAATCCTCACAAGCAAAACTATAAGCTCTGCAAAGAAAGTGCATCTCAAAAAATATTTGCATGGGCTTTTTAGGATGACAAAATGCCTCACAATACTATCATACGCTAAAAGTGCATGGAGATCACATTTGAGCTCTCCATATTTCCGCTTGTAATATCTTTGTTGAACCACGCCGAGAACTTGAGCCGGTTCTGCTTGACCAAGAGCTTGAGCGCGTTGATGTAATTTAACTTGTTGCTACATAAAACTATACTTAAAATTAGCTCTCTTTTTTTACTTAAATAGTGGATTTTGTCTACTAAATTTTATTAAACTAATGAAAATAAAATATCACAAAATAATGATAAAAAAAAAATTGAATGAAAAAAGAAAAGAAAATACAAGTTACTGTCGTTAGGCTTAACCTGTAAAGAACTGATACAAATTAAATATGTGATGAAAACCCTAGTGATCAGAAGAAAATTTGATTTGCATGAACTGAGCCAGAATTATTGCGGTTGTCACTTGCTAGCATAGTTGTAATTTTATTTGCATTAACTCTTTTAGCCATTAACAACTCTCTCATATGTTTACAAATGCAAAGAAGCCACAACGAGTAGGCGGATACTTTGGCAAAGAATGGAAGAGGTAATGGCTGAGATTGCTCTGGATATATATTTCCATGTTTTAGACATTAGTGTTTGTATTAGATGTGCAAACTATGAAATGGTTTTGTTTCTTTTTGGGAGATAGAGTGATGTTGTAATTGTTGCCTACGGGTTTTGAATGACGAAAAAAAACATCTCGCGAATAATTCGCGTTTAAATTTTTTTTATTTCCAAACCAAATACCAAAAACGTAAAAAAACGTATTATATGTTTTATTCTCAAATAAAATGTGAATCATTAATTATTCGCAAATAAAATGCGAAAAAAAAATTGTTTTTTTTTAAGTTTTTTTTCCTTTTTGGGTTTTTTTTTTTTGCTTCTTTGTGGTACCGAATCATTCCCGAATTATTTTCAAATGATGAATTTTTGACTCAGCCAAACCAAACCTGAATTATTCATTTGTCAGTAACTGACTATGCTTGCTATAACATTCAATTTGCCACACAGTGGACAACACCAACACTGGACACAGCATTAGAGCGATGCACTTTCTCTGATTTTTACTTTCAACGTTCACATCATCAAGATTTTTCAGTTATTGAACATATTTTAATTTGATTGGATGGTTAACTTTTACTTAATTTTTATAACATATGTTTGACTATCAATGTTTAGATCTAAGTTACATCTTTTTATACTTAATTAATGTACGGAGGAGTCAAAGTAAATATAAAGAAAACTTCATTTAACAATAATAAAAAGGAATTGAATTAACTTAACCAAGAGAAATATATGACGAGGACTTGAATTTCATTATTCTCAATCATATTTTGTTTTTTTTTTTCGAATTAGAAAAACTTTAGAAAAATAATTATAATTTATATAATCATAATTTGTTACCAATTGTTGTAGATCATTAATATTGTTTATAAAAAAAAAAAAAAAAACAATCCTAATTGTTGTAAACCGTGTAATTAAGTCATACCTAGAATTGGTCTAATAGTTTGAATTAATAGTCTATATATAATAGAAACTTGGTAGCTACCCCAGGTTAAGTGAAGAATGACAACCGTGTCTGGTATGTCACATATGTTTACACTTTCTAGTATGACTATATGCATGCTCTGATCAAATATACAGACCAGTGCTTTGCTTTATTTAAATAATAATAAAAATAAGGGTCAAATCTCTGAAATAATAAAATACCAAAATCCTTATTCATTTGGTTGTTAAGAAATAAGAATCATAATAGTGAGTTGACATGCATCCACATTAAATCTAGATGCATGTATAAGCAAATATAACAATTTTTGTTCGTAATTAAGATGCAGCACGATCTGGAAACTTTTTTTCCCAGGTGAATACTTTTACCTTCACATGAAACTAGTTGCTTTGTTTTCGAGAGTCGTAATGGGTGTAAAATATATTGATATAGCCCTTTTTTATCGTTCATTTTTAGTTATCTGAAACTGAATCTGTTGAAGATGTATTAATTTGGTAAACTACTTTTAAAGCTGAGGTTAAATTTGTGGGAAAGTTGTGAGGTTAAAAATTTGTTTCAGAGGTTTGTGACAGGGAAGACCAGGTTTTACGTAAAGGGAAAATTTGTTTCAATTTTAAAATTTCGGTGGAGAGCATTTTTTTTAAGATCTTGCATATGTATTGATGTTAAAGGAAAGACTATTTATGGTCTTGTGAATTTTTCCAAAATGTATTAGCTTAGTCAGTGACTCAGTGTAGACACATGAAAGATAACATTTTCTATAGAATAGCAGAACAATGAAGGCATTCTAAAATAGAGAAAAGTTGCTTAGAAACAGCTTAGAAAAAGTAACATATATATATCGACGCTTCACCATATATTACAGGCTGCAAAATGTGGTTACAAAATAAGTGGTTATATTTCCAGGCTTTTCTGTATTGATGGTTTGTACAGCAGTTTTAAATAATATTCAAATTCTGACAACATTAACGAAAAAAACTGAAAATTTAAACAATTATGTTCACTTAAATTATCTATTTTCATCAATTTAAAAAAAATGGAAAACAATTATCTTTTGTAATATCATGGAACTAATGTTAATCTTTAAAAAAAGTCCATGGAAAAAAAAATTGTAATTGTTCCACATATCATAAATTTTCAATAATACTACTACCAAAACATAAAATCTTTATAAACAAATACGTTCAGGTAAAATTATTCAGAAAAGTATATGAAGTACATCTTTAATAAAGCCCAAAAAAAAAAAAAAAAAAAAAACACCGAACCATTAATCTGTTTCCTCTTGCTTAAAGAATTCCTATAGTATTGTGTGTGCAGAGGGGTGAAAGAGATACCAAACCAAAGAATTGGTACCGAATCTTTGGCTCTGTACTTGTGTTTTGTGATAAATCCAGAGACAGTCAACCTCTGTAACAGTTATAACATCTGTTGAAATGTTTTGGGACATTTTTTTTTTATAAATAACCATATTCCCTTAGTAAGATGAAGTTGAACATTACTTAATTATTCAATTTGCAATATCGTCAGTGCAAAATGGTATAAGGGGGATATACAATAATAAGATGTGCTAAATATTTTTGAAATTAAATTGACAAGTATTATGATTATAATCATCATCTTAGTGATAAAATCAGTATGGGAGGAACTTCTGACAGGTGTCTTTTGATCAGGTCTGAATGGGTCAAAACCAGGAGAATCACAGTAAAGAGATCGGCCAGTTTTTTACCACTAATGACTAGATAAGCTCTGATACCCAAGATGAAGGGAACAATTCATGTACCTGCGTGAGAACCATTCAATTCAGTACCACCTATATAATACCAAAAAAAAATAAGCAAGTTGAAAAAGAAAAGCAGGCATACCCCTGAAAAATCTGCAACTATACACCTGCAAAATCACTGAATGACTGCAATATTAATTTTAGTAATCTGAGTCTAATTAATTATAGACAGTTTTAGACTTCTAGTAGTACAAGTCCAATTTTAAGACCTTGTATGACTCTTAATTGACCTTATTATTGGATAAGGAAAGGTAACACTGAGTCGTAAACATTATCCTTATTTGCAAATATAAAGATGAACAAAAGGCTTGTCCGGTAAATCTTCTCAGAATTAATAATTTGTCTCTAGTGTTACATGTAGGAATCGCTCAAAAATTTTCTAGATCCAAATCGACCTAACTTTTTTCAGAGATTGCAATTAATATAAAACCAGTACTTCATAAAATATTATAACTTTGCAATTCAACCAGTACTGCACATTCTGAAATGACAAATTGCCAGAAATTATCAAATCACACAAATAAGTAATGGAAATCGGAGGGAAGAAAATTGAGCGAACAATAGATTTTGTTGACAAATGCTGGAATGATTGGAGAAGATAAAGAGTAGTAAAGTTCAGCTTTGTCATTATAGATATAGAGCCTTAACAGTATCTTTCTTCTTCAAATTTGTCATTGTACCAGAAATTTAACTAAGGAAATCCCAGCAAAACAATTCTAAGTCCCTTTGAAGTCCTCTTAGAATGTGTTTCCCCAAACACCTCACTATAGGAAAGGAAAGGACCCGAAGGGGAAGAGATATGGCAGCGAGTTCACTTCCTCTATACCCCGGACAGAGGTGAGAGAAGCCCATGAGATCACCTTTTTCTGAGGCATTTCATCGAACAGATTCTGTGCGTTTGCCACCTGGTCACCTCAGACCAAGGACTTCTGTACATGATTAGAAACAATGTTCTTTCGACGAGAGAAGAATATACCTCACTAAGAATGGAGGAGATGATCTTCGTCAGCTTCCGTTCTTTTGATTTAACTGCTCTCGAATTGGCCGATTTTCTACATTCACTTGGGAGAACTACAATGACAGAGCAATGAGAAGGAATTAGAAAACTACAAAATTTGAACGACGAAAGTAGAGAAGCGGTGAAATTGAACTGACCACCGAACTAACTGAGAGATGGAAGCATGAGCGGGAAGAATACCGTAGTAGACTGAGCTGAAAGCGCAGGAGAATGATAGGCGGTTATTGGCCGACGAAGGCTGGGTCGGTGCCGCTGTTTAAGAAGAGGGTTGAGTAAGACGGGTGGAATCAAGAGGGTACGTGGCCGTCGTCGAGGAGGGGAGAGGAGGGACAGCTGTGGCATCTGCAGGAAAAATGTAGGGAGAAGCTGAAGAGACAGGTGTGCGTCAAGATTAAACGGAGGGCTGAAATTCGGACTAGTAAAGAGAGCAAACAGCTTTGAGATCCGTTAGGAGAAGGAAATTTGGAGTCATGACGGAGGATGACATCAACCAAGATAATCTGTACTGTTCCTCGCAAATCAGATAACGGAGAATGGGGGTGACACTGTTCATCGCTGAGGTCACACCCCATTGTCCTTTTAGATATTATAATTATAATGCTCCAGTCCAGTACTCGTATATAAATTTCAACAGCAAAGGCAAGAAAAGGGTACAATATAAATTAAAGAATGCGAGAGAATTACTTTGTTGCGAGGTATTTTCATGTTTTGGTCAAGAGGTTTGAATTCATGTAGGCGGCTTAATTTGCAAGAAAGTTTATCAAATAACTGAAACGGTCAAAAGAAGGCAGTCTACATAAACTGTTTTCGACATCCCATACGAAGCTAATTACTTCAGACATGACTTTGGAGCAAGCACTAATCGCCAATTTAAAGGAAATAAAAGATATTGTAATTAAAAATAAATAAAATGCTAACAGTAATGTACTTGACTGGCCCTCAATATTTGCCCCCTAATTAAATTTCGTTGTGGATGTACGTCCGAATATTTTTGAACTTTTTTTTTTCCAATCAAAATGTTATTAGGCTTTTATTTTATTTCTTTTTGCACAAAATGTGCATGTTTGTGAAACTCGTGGTGCACTTGCATTGTTGGATTTGGATCTCTAGTCTCTCATCAGTTTGTATGTATGTATGTATAGACTTATTTTTTTTGGTTATTAAGAGAAAAATACATCTTTTAGATAATGTATTTTGTATGAAAAATCGTTGATTTAAAATATAGTTAAAGGTTTTTTTTATATTTAAAATTCAAATTTTATTTAAAAAACAGAGAAATTTGATCAGTCGCTTGTGAATACCAATTAATGATAAAATTCAAAAATTTAGGTGGACAAGTATATATAATATATTCATGATCATATCAACTTTCACAAAATTAAAAGTTAGCAGTCACTAATATTTAATTTATCATAATAATAGTTTGTTTTAGTAATGAATATATATTTTGAATATATTTGGATTTTTTATTATATATAAAAGAATATAGTTGGAATTTTAAATCAACTAATATAGTTGAAAATTGCAACAGACAGTTATTTTTGAATAATAGAAGAAAATTTTCGTATAATCAAATTATATATACTTCCATGATTATTTTTTATTTTTTATATAATGGAATTGCAATAGACAGTTTTTACTAAATTAGACAAATGTACTATGTGCAATAGTATTTCTTTTTTCTTATGATATTTCATTTTTTAGTTAAGTACCAACAAATGAGTGGCACGTGTCAATTTTGCTATATCCAGCATAATCTCAAATGTCAATTCTACAAATTTACCCTTTGAAGAAAGAGAAGATAAGCACAATTAGTTAGAAAGTAAATTTTAGAATTATTAGTTACTCAAAATTTAAGAATTCGATTATTTTTCACGACTTCTGCGAAGAGAAGCTGCGAAGGTTTTCAAAAAGAAAAAATATATATATATTAACGCTCAAGAGAAACAAAAATTCTCCAAACAACAGTAATAGCACCGGTCAGAAAAAAGAAAAAAAAAAAGATATGATAAATATATTTGTCATGTTGTTTTTTATATAAACTATAAGATTAGTAGTCCGTTGTTGACTAGCTTACAAGTTCAAACTGCAATTAAATAAATAAATGAATTAAATTTACACCTTTCCGCCGTCAACCTCATATTGGAGATTAATTAACTAAAGGGAAAAGAGATTTAATGCCTATACACATGATTAATTTACAAGAGAGAATAAAATGAAAATTAAGCGCTTGATGAGATGAGATCTCATGGGCAATGACCGCCGGTATTACTAGAGTTTTTGGTACAATTAGAGGGGCCACTTCCTGACAAGGAGCTTAACAGTTGACTAAGTGCCGACGACCAGCTTCCGGCCGATGGCCAGCTTTCGGCCAAAGGCCTAGCAGCTTCAAGTTGCCACGCATTCGACAATACCAGCACTAGCCATAGCATCAGAACGATGCACATCCTCTGATTCTTACTTAGCACCATCTCGAATTCTCAAATCGATGGGAGTCGGACTGTGTGGTTCTTAAAATTTGAATTGCTTTTTGATTGTGTGACTGGAGAGATGTAAGAAAGGTTAATTGGTTTCGGATGGAGAAGAGAGATGCATGGGGAGATGTTATATATAAGGAGAGGGCGGGAAGAGATTTAATTAAGTTGGTATAACCGTGTGAGTCATGCCAAGCCAAACGGGTCTTTGGTCTAACAGTTTGAAGTGTTTACTATAAAGAACGAAGGAATGGAATTGGTCTGCACACAAGGTTGAAAGAGAAAGCCACACTGTTCCCTTCTACATGCGTGCACCATGACAGGACAGAATTGTACGGATCACTGACGCATTCAACCGATTTCATAATCTCAAATTTTGAGTTTCGATCTCGACCGTCAGATCTATTTTGGTACAAATATTAGATGAGTCATAAAATATATAATATTCCGATCGAACGGTTCGGACCTAAATTAAAAATTTTGAATTACCACCCCCCCAGACACACAAAATAAATAAAAAAATCAAGATATATATGGGTTGTTATACCCTTTAATTATGTTTTTAAAGAAGTTATAAATCATCATCATTAATCTGTGCTATGTCATAATAAAATATAGAAAAGGCTCCAGGGACAACACCAATTTGAACTGTTGAAATGAAAGTGGAATATGTTATTAGTCAACAAAAATTTAGCTAAAATAGGAACGCTAGAGGCGCAGTGGCGCAGCACAATTTTCAACAATTTGATCTGTTTTGGTACACATTTGGGGGATAAAATAGCAATGAAGATATAAGATATATGAGATTTTGCTAAGAGAGGAGATGAATCGCATGGAGGCCCAAGCCCATTTGGTGAATACAGGAGCAGGACTTTTTGGTTCAATTAGCTCTAAATCCGTACGATTAGCTTTATGATTAGTGTGCACGGAAATTGAAAGAGACTTGCACGTACTTTAATGTACTTAGTACGAATCTTGATGCAATTGAATGGTCATTTCATCCCATCGGACCTACTCTGAATTCCATTTGGTGACCAATCAAGTTTAATCTAAAGAATATCTCCAACTGTTCAGTGTTCATTACCGACTTCGTTCGATCCAGTTAAATATCTAAATTCTACTCTTAGATAGATCCTAGGACCGACATTGGGACTACACTAGGGGATCAATATTCTCCCAGGTACCGTAGAGGATGGGCCTCACTTTTCGGTTTGAGATTGAATCTCAACTGGTTTGAGATTCGGTTGGGGGAATAGGAGACAGTTTTATTGGGCTTTGAAATTAGTGCCAAGCTAAAAATAACAGTCCGGATCCACTAATTGTAAAAGATTCTCTTTTCATGTAATGCACTGGATATGAATTCCTACACTAGGTGCTTTAGCACCGGCTTAATCAAAGTGGATAGAGAAGATACAGTAGTTACTGTATGAGTGAAGTTATTGTACTTTTTTTAAGTTTTTAAGTAAAGACTGAAGATCAATCTATCTAATTATTTAATATTCACGAAAGATTGTTCTTTTCAGATTCGAACCTTCCACAAACAGAGTACTGCTTTTGTCATTTGATCAAAGACCAGTTCTCTTTATTTTTAAATTTAAAAAGTTGATTTTGGACTGCTCAACATGATCTTCACATGAAAGTGTACTTAGAAAACAAATTATTTATTTTTATTTTATTTTACTATATTTTAGATAGATATAAAATTAAAACTTCTGTATGGTTCAGAATTTTTAAATCAAGTGAATTTTTATCAATTTAAAAAATAGCAATTTTTTTTAAAGAATATAAACTTTAGTCTCGAAATTCATTTTCATATGAATCGCTCGGACCAACTATTTAGACTTTGAACACGAAGAAATAAATCTGTGAAATTATTTGTGAATTTCAAAGTATCATAGTCCCGTTCTTAGAATATTTGATGGGATACTAGTACTTATACTGGTGGTATAATTTTAAGTAGCAGTAATAATAAAAATGTTAAGTGCTGTAGAGTTATAGACTAATAGGTTTGGTAATAATGCAGTGATGTCTGTTTTGTTAGCCAGCAGGAACACAAATTATGTTAGCTGTCTTGTGCCCATGACTAAGCCGACATGTTTCCAACTTTAGCAAAAAAAAAAAGATATCAAAACTTATGTTCAATTATTTTGATTTACAATACTAATAACTTGCCTTTGTTTTGTTATTTTTAATAAAGAAAATCAACATTAATTAACCGTTGTGTTTAATTATTTTGATTCTGTTTAGTAGATTCTTTGGTGAAAATGAGGAAAATATTTTCTATTTGGAAACGCCAATTCTCCGAATTCAGACATTAAAAATTGAATTAAAAAGGTTGCAACAGATAAAAACTTTCAATCTTAAAAACAAGTCCAGGATGAAAAACCTGGCCGTTATTTGATAAAACAACCCAAAATTCTAAGCCCATTTTTGAAATAACAGCATGCATTTATAAGACTTTATCCTGGGCCTCTTTTTAGGTAATAGTTTTTGTTATTTATTTAAATTTTTTTAGAGAGTTCAAATATCTTCATTTTTTTAAACTTCCATTATGTTTTCATTTTCAAAACATTAATAATTTAAAATTTAAATTATAGATGTCAAAATAAAACCATTAAAAACAATCTATGTTATTTTCTTTATGTGTCCTTAAAAACATTAATACATTTCGATTTTGTTTTTATATAAATCAATAAGTTAAAAAATCAACGTCTAGAAATTATCTACATAAGTACATTTTTTAAGTTTTTGATAACAATAAAAAATAATTTAAGATGTCATAATTTTTTACATGTACATAGATAAAATGATGCAATATGAGATACTAAATATGAAGGCATTTGAACTGTCCTCTTTTTTATATATTAATTCAGATAATTAGTATTTTTAGATATTTTTTAACTCAATAACTCAGCACATCAAATAATTCCGGCTTATTTCGAATTTTATTTTATTTTAAATCGTTTTATTCAATTAGAGTATGAAAATTAGTTGAATGTACTCATAGAAGTGAGTGCGGAAGTTTTCCATTTTCTTTTAACCATTGTTTTCAGGGAAATTTTTTTTATGCCACTTCAAAATATGAAAATTAGAAAAGTGTCACCTCAAAACATGAAATTAGTTATTTGTAGAGGTGTAAACGGATACGGATTATCTGCGGATAATCCGCTCCGAATCCGCTTATTATCCGTATCCGGATTAAACGGATACGGATACTTGCGGATACGAATACGGATAATTTTAGTATATGGAAAAATAATGCGGATACGGATACGGATAATTCCGTGAGGATATAAACGAAGCGGATATCCGTATATATCCAAATCCGAAATTTAATCTTTCAGCAGTTTTCAATTTATTTCACTCTTGCGAAATTTCCAAAAAACATACATATCCGTTTAAGTCCAAGAATCTTGGTAGAAAAATCATATAATATATTAGGATAATGGATTGGTTCTCTGAACCAATAAGCAATTAGTCATGCATAATCATCACTGTGCAAACTTAAAAAGACTATTAAATTTTTGTCAATTTAGGTAATCAAATTAGGTAATTTAAAATTATGAAATTTAGTAGAATTACTCAATATCCGACAATTATCCGCTCCATATTCGTATTTGAATCCGTATCCGTGGATTATCCGTTCTGTATCCGTATCCGTTTAAGACGGATATGGTTTTCAATTTTGATATCCGTTTACTATCCGTATCCGCTTGTTGAAAAATAGATACGGATATGGTATTAGCATTATCCGCTCCGAATCCGCTCCGTTTACACCCCTAGTTATTTGCCACTCTAAAATCATTAAATTTATGAAATTGCCACAATTATACATCTAATATACATATTTGATTAAAATTATTGTGAAAAGTATTGTATAAAAAACGTATTTTGAAAGTCCCAAAATTACTCTTCCATTCCTCCTACTCTCATCTCAATTTCATTTATTGATCGTCCTACTCTTACCGCTGGAATTCAGATCCTCCTCTCATCTTAAGTAGTTTTCCTTTGTGAATGACAAATCCAATCTTAAATCTCAAGTTCATTTATTGATCCTCCTACTCTCATCGCATGTTCTTCCTTGTAATTTTAACATAGAATTTATTACAACAAGGTCCAATCCACTGAATCAGCAATCACCCACCTACAAAATTTCAACAAAGGTGCGGTACTAGAGAAAAAGATCTGATTTTGTGTAGAGTTGGTACCTTTAATGGGGGGAGCGAGGGAGTGGCAGAGATAGATCATAACAGCCGAATCGGAGCTCAGAGAAAGAGAAAGAGAAAGAGGAGACGGAGAATCTGATAGTGGATCTCAGGACAAGAATTCCGACAATGGTCGGAGAAAGTGCGGCGAAGACGATGGAGACAAAGGAAAAGAGAGGCGGAGGAAGGGTGAAAGAGAAGCGAAGGAGACGAAGGGAAGGATAATTTTGAAACTTTCAAAATACGTTTTAGAATAATTTTATTCAAATATATATGTTAGATGTATAATTGTGACAAATAACTAATTTCATATTTTGGAGTGATAATTTCTTAATTTTTATGTTTTGGGGTCTGCATAAAAACAATTTTCTCTTGTTTTCAACATTACATTATACTCGTAGAAAGCTTTGCTTCGCTTCGTCAGAGACGATTGAGATAATACAGGAAAACAAAATAAGTTGTTAATATAATATGACGACCTGATTTTAAATATTGGATGAACCACAGTATATAAGCTGTGTAGATCATATAGGACATGATTTTAGATATCTGTATAGACTATAGAGTATAGACTGTACATAAGAAACAAAAACACTTTATATGAGCATGGTAAACTCTTGGTAAAAAAAAAAAAACGATAAAATTATATATAAATTTAACAATGAATAAAATAATTTTAAGTGTTTTTAACAGAATGGTGCGGTTACTCTTTCTCTTCGTTTGGATTAACCACAGTATAAAAGCTATGTAGATCATATAGGACATGATTTTAGATATCTGTATAGAGTATAGACCAGTGACAAATGAATTATTCGGATTCGGTTCGGCAAGATTAAAAATTCGTAATTCGGGTATAATTCGGGTATAATTCGGGAATAATTCGGAATTGTACATTGAGTTTGAATCAGAGATCTTAGTTCCAAAAAAAAAAAAATTAAGATATTTGATGGCATCACTATACAAATAGTAATTGTTGAATATATGGATCACTAGAGGTTGGCAAACAGGCAGGGCAGGACGGGCAGGGGAAAGCCCGTGCATGGGCACGGGCCGCTACGGGCATGGGCGTCACGGGCACAACGGGCAGGGCATCACGGGCATTTTTTTTTTCAAAAATTATGACCTGCCCGTTTAATGCCCGTGCCCGTCACGGGCTCGGGGGCAGGACGGGCAGGTCCGGTTTCTTTTTTTTTTTTTCTGTTTTTTTTTTTATCTTTTTTTTTCTGTTTTTTTTCTTTGGGACACGGGCACGGGCATAGGCTCACGAGCACGGGCGTCACGGGCACGAACGACGGGCACGGCGGGCGGGGCACTCACGGGTATTTTTCCAAAAAAACGGGTCCGGCCCGTTTAACGCCCGTGGCACGGGCAGGGCGGGCACGGGCACGGACGAGACACGGTCAGGTCGGGTCCCCGGGGGCATTTACCAACCACTATTGATCACTAAACAAATTATTTTATTTGGAATTTAATCTTTGTATTGTATGGACTTCAAAGTTTTGGAAGTTTGGGCTTGAAGCTCATTAATATAAACAAGATTTCAAAAGAAAAGATGCTGGGAGTAGGGGTGGCAATGGGTCTAGCTCACGGGTATTTTGTTAAGCCCAAGCCTGGCCTGCCCGTAAAAAATTAATGGCCCGCCTGCCTGGCCTAGTCTGACGGGCTTGAAAATCTAGGCCCAGCCTGCCCAATGGGCTTTTCCTCCAAGCTCAGGCCTGCCCGTGCTTGCCTGCCATTTTCCCTACAAAAATCAGAAAACCAGAAAATCAGAAACCAGAAACTAGAAACCAAAAAGCCAGAAAACCAGAAATCAGAAAATCAGATAAGCCCAACGAGCTGCCTGTGGGCTTCGACTTATGCCCAGGCCTGACCTGGCCCGTCTTTAGGCCCAGCCTTACCTGGCCCATCACATCGCCAGACCAACCGGATAACGAGCAAGCCGGACGGGGATGACTGAGCCTCCGGGCCGATTGGACTTTTTTGTCATCCCTAGCTGGGAGCGGGAGCAAAGCATGTATCCAGTTTTTGTTGCTTCTCACTTTTGCCGCCTGCCTAGTCCCACAAGCAAGAATAAAGGCGCTGACAGCGCTAAGGTGTCTATAAAAGGAGGTTGGAGTGCATGAGGGATAGTCACAACTTGGACTGGATCAATGAGTCATTAATTGGACTCGGCCTGGGAATTGATCAGTCCTGCAAATTTTTTTTTTTTTTAGTATCGCGAATGTTTCGTTAAAAACACGAATGTTTCGTTAAAAACGCGAATAATTCGTAAAATTTGTGTTTTATTCGGTCAAAAATTCGGTTAATTGAATTATTCGCTATTCATTAACTTTAGAAAAATATTTTATTCGCGAATTAAACGCGAATAAAATGCGAATCTTGTTATTGACAAAAAAACTGTATATGAGCATTAACTTTTGGTAAATAAAAACGATACAATTATAAATTTACAATGAACAAAATAATTTTAAGTGTTTTAAACTGACTGGTGCGGTTACTATATCTCTTCTTTTGCCTTGTTGTCGTCACCGCTGCAGAAATGAAAATATAATACATTATCCTGTTTGAGTCAACTGACTTGATATAACCCAAGGCTTAGAATAAATATTTATAATATGAGTTGAACGAGAAGTATAATAAAACTCAGGAGAATTTGGATGCATGTTTGTTCATGCCGGACGGGGGTCGGAACCACCTTTATCATATCCAGTTACGGCAACTTTTTTCTACAATGGGTACACATTTTTTTCATATTTCTTTTCTATGATTTGTGTCATAATACTTCGTCTCCAATTATTTGAAGCTTCAGTAATTAGTTTAATTAAAAATCAAAATTTATGAATTCTTATTAAGAACTCAAAGAAACATTTTCTACCATTATTTTTTTTTCTTTTGATAGTATGGCTACACTGGGATGTATTGTTGGAAATTATTTGGATTGTGGAGAGATCATAGATGGTATAAGAGAGGAGTTTATATATCTTGATTTCTTTTATTACTCAAGAGGAGTACAATGTATTTGGAGTCTATATTTCTCACTCACTCACTCACATATATTTCACACACGCCTCTGTATCTATTTATACCACTATTAAGGTGGCAGTGGACATTTCTAGATTTGACTTTCTATTTCTACCGACTTTGCTTATGTCGGTTTGGGTTCATCTATATTATATTCTAAATTTTGCATGATACAAATTCTACAAATTTCTAGTACACCTATATTATATTATACTCTACGACTTCTATTTATTGAGTTTTTTTAACAGTCCAGAAGTAGTATTTGGACCTTGGGCCTTGTCGGTGCTGTGAAATTCAACATATATGATATAAAATAACTGTTACGCGCAGGAGGGTTTCTTGTGTTGTGCTCAAGGATTCTGCTGATAGAGGTTTTTAATTGTTGGTGTTTGGTTCTGGTAAATCAGTTGATCTCCCTGGAAGTGTTCTCGACTAAAAGTTGATTAGAACATTCGTTCAGTTATCTGGACATGAAAGAATTATTCTGGTGATAGTGAAGGTTATACATCTTCTTGCAACTATTTGTACCAGCAATAGGAACACGGATTTCTTGATATTAATACCAGTCAAATGTGGACTGATAGTTTTGTCAGTGCCTTAAGGGCATGGCAGGTTGATGACTGAATTAAAATGAAAATCTGAATTTTTCTTTTGGTTCCAGAATTACAAATATATAGGTTGAGGAATACCTGAATTAGGGTTAGGTAACTGCGCAGCTTGCACATAGCTCCAATTCAAGTTAAACCACCATCAGTTGATTCTGACATGTTTATCCTGCAGAATTATTGGAAAGACCGCATTAGGATGCATAGTGCATCACTTTCATATATTATTGCTCATATGATAAGCAAATATGGCCAAAAATATAAGAAAAGGGGAAAAAATGTGCAGAGCAAAGTTGGAGAACAAATCTACAGTTTGATTGTAATACCAATATTTACGAAAACCCAGATGTGTTGCTAAAGATGATCAGGCAGCCGCCTCCTTTTTAAGTTAAGGATCACAAAGTTCAATTAATTTGGTGATTTGTTTTTTTTTTTCATTTGGTACTTATATTATATAAGTAGTGTTTTATTCTAATAATTAGAAAGTTGGTTGAAATATGATACAAAATGAACTTGCGCTCTAAAATAATTTACTAATTACTTATAACTAATTTTTTATTGGTGCAAAAGTAGATATTTTTTGAAAGGCAAACAAAAAGTCAAAAAGGGAGGAGATAAAATTTGAATACCTCCATCCATGATCTCAATCAGTCTAATAAAATGCGGTCTATGCGCCGCATATGCGTATGTGGTAGCAATCTACATAGAAATCTATATACGGTCAATATATGCGGCCGCATATTCGGCCGCATATTTTATACCGCATATTATCTGTATGATACCGCATAGTACCGCATACCGCGTATTACCGCATACTGATTTATATATATAAAAATTCTTATTATAAAATCCGCATATATAAGTCCGCATAAAAATCCGCATATGCAGTCGCATACTGTATATGCGGTATGCGGTGGCTTTCCGTATACCGCATAGAAACCGCATTTTATAACATTGATCCCAATGAATCCCAGCTCTCTATAGAGGAGCCGCACAACAAACGACCATCGTTCAGAAGAAAAGACTACACATAATTACCTACGAGTGATGCGTCTACATGTGAAAATTTTAAATTTTTGAAGTAATTTAGTATAAAGTCAAGTGGTCAAAAATCTTCCAAAAAATGAATGCATTAAAATTAATTTAGAAACCTTCTAATTTTAACCACTTGACTTTATACTAAATTAATTCGAAACTTTAAAATTTTCACATGTAGACACATCACTCGTAAGGTAGAAGGATTTCAACGGTTTGGATTCGTCGTTCGAAATTAATCCGATAGATTTTAGAGTTAAGAGTACAAAGGCCTTGGTACTCCTAGGAGCACTTTAGTTCTACTCTACATAATTATAAAATTTTAGAATTACTGAGGTGACTTATTTCTCTTTGAAGTACACTAAGATCCATACCATCTATGCAACGAGGTCAATGCATAATTTATGTACGTGACAATGCCCCTCTAGAGGCAAGGCAATTGCAGCAGCAAGAACTCCAAGGAATACAACATCACAATCTGGTTGTCAGCAGAGATGATCAGCAAAGAAGATATCAAATCAGTGAATGTGTATGTATGTTAAAATCTTTTTATTTATTTTCTTTTGTTAAGCTGAAGATATCAAATCAGTGAATGTGTCTCTTATCAATGTAATTTGAAGACATGACATCCATCTTTCTTTCAATAAAAGAAAAGAATGTGTGTATTAAGAACAAGACCATTAGAAATCTGCTTACATCTAATTACCGTTGCTAGTTGTTACATCGGCTAACTAAATTACAAATTGAAAGCTGAAATTTCAGATTATATGAGTGGGCTTGCATAAAAGAACATGTGATTTTTTGCATTGCATAAAAGAAACAATATTATATTTGCAAAAACAAAATACAAGTAATTTTAATTGATAGAACGATAGGGATTAGTGAGCCATAGTTATATATGTTCTCTACAATTAATTATTATATAACTGCATGGCAATGTGTTTATTAATGATATGTTTGAATATTCATTGATCTAATTAATGCATAATAGCAGAAGCAACCTGTTGTTTGAAGAAAAAGGCTGTGATTAAAATTTCATTGTCTTTAATGACGTACTCTGGTACATTTGGTATTAAAGATATGCTCAGTGTTTCAGATCGCCAAGTTTATTTTGGAGATGGATAGGACTGTAAATTAACTGCTGATAACTACAATATTTATATTTGTACGTTACATTATAGTTGTTTTGTATTATAATAATTTCATTTTAATTTTGTACGGACTTCGTGCGGTACTGAAGCAAGTTTTTTCTCTGTCTCGTGACTCCAACTCCTTGAAATATTTTGTTTATAAATGGTTATTAATATTTTTTTTTTTATATTTTTTTTTTGTAAATGTTTATGTTTTCTTAATTGTTTTTATTTGTTTATAAATATTACTTATTTTATTATTCCCATTTCATTTAATACTTCTTATTTAATTATAAAAGATATTTATATTTTATAAAATACTTATTAATAAGTAATGTATGTTATTAATTGTTTAATATATTTTATTTAATTGCATTTTAATAATTTTATTAATAAAAAAATAATTGTATAATTTCAAATAATTTAGAAAGAAAAATAGAATTTCTCACAACTAATTGTACAGTGCAATCAAACACTCATTTCAGTATATTTTTATAATTAATTTTTTGCGTACCCATTATCATGATTATCACTTTTTTAGAAGTAATTTCTCATTCTGTCAAATTTCATCTCACAAAATTCTATAACAAAAAAACATGTCCTAATTTTATCATGTATTTGAATCCGCGAGAGAATGCGGACTCGTGATAGAATCTCTTTCAAGTCATAATCTCCAAATCATTATGATATAAATGTGTATGGACACTTGCGAATCTTCTCCGTATTTATATATATATTCATGGGGTGAAAAAAGAAAGCAAAAGGAAAAAAAAAATGTTCAAGAGATTTCGATGTGTTACGGCCTTACGGGAGTCGGGACACCATATGGAATACTGACATCACTTGTGATATATCTATTTGATATTTTACAAAAATATTATGTTAAATAAAAAATAAAATTATAGATTTGTTATTTATTAATTATATAGATATGATACATATCAAATTCGAGTCAATTTAAAATTTAATTTGTCATTTATCATAAAAATTACTAAATTTCAGTTGGTTGATCGAGACCAAATTAAATGACTATTAAATATGTTCAAGTTTAATACATGCTATGTTTAAAAAATAGCTAAAGTAAGCGTAAGGTCTGAAAAGTGGGCAAGCAAACATTTCGTCAGCTATTATTAACTTTTATATATTCTTAAGAAAATATAATTTAGTAGCTGTGTTGGAATTTCGAATAAGTTACAGTATAACAATTTAATTTAATTCTTCAGTTTGTTCACTATCTAAAAATCAGAATCTATGTGTAAATTAAATTTCAAGATTAATATAGAGTTTACCACTAGACGCACAGTGGAAATCTTGAAGAACTAACAGTAATCTTCTTCACTTCTTGCACTCCGTGTCCAATTCACGCAGCAGTAACCATAGCCACATCTCTACTGGTATCCACATAAACAGGTTAACAGATAACTGGAAGTCGGAGTGCTAGCGCCAACTGACAATCCCCTCTTGTCTTTCTACTTTTCTATCTTAATTTCTAAAATGGTGTGAATTTAGATAGATCAGATTTTCGGTCTAATCCAATTTAAACAAAAAAATACTATTCTTCTATTTTTTGTCTCCTTTTACCTCATTTTGTGTACTTCGGATAATAGAATGATTAACTGAAAATTGAACTGCTGCATATGTATTTATAACCAAATACATCTGCTCAATTGCACCAGTTCATTTGCACCTATCCATTCGCACCTAATCAAATACCTTATCCAGATAATCATATCAGATTATATCCATATCATATATTTCGGGCCTACATATATGCAGCCCAATAATAGTTTGATCCATATTATACTTTCATTAATTAACTATTAATTATGGCTCAAAATATTATGGCTTGTAGAGCATATTTAAGAAGATGAGGGTTTAAATACCTCCATTTTTTGTGCCTCCACTATGCCTTCATTTTTAAAACATTAATAACTCAAAATTTAAATTATAAATGTCAAAATAAAACTGTTAGATGTGATATATGTTATTTCTTTATGTGCTCCTTAAAAATTATTAGGTTTTATTTTTATGTGAATCAATAAGTTGAAAAATTAACGTCTAGAAATTGTCCACATTAGTATATTTTTACAGGCATTTGATGACAATCAAAACAAAGTTGTAATGTCATAATTTTTTACAGGTGCATAGATAAAATGATGTAGATTATATCCAACTGTTTTATTTTAACTTTTAAATTTTAAATTTTGAGTTATTAAAATTTTTAGAAATAAAAAATGAAAGTATGTGAACCCTCCTTATTTCTAACAGTGTGGATTTCCGTCTGTGATATATTACTTGTGCAGATTGTCCTCACTTATTTTTACGGGAATTGACTTTCTCATTTCTACGGGAATATTATATATAATTATATACAGAAGTTAAAAGGCATAAGGTCTAAAATTGCATATTGACAGACTGATGATGTTTTTACTTTCCACTTTTTCCATGTTTTATTATTATATTTACTTATATTTTATGTATTTTTAGTACTCTTAAGTCTTGACATCTTTAGGGTCTGTTCGGCTGCAGCCCGAAAACGGAAATGAACATAGGAACGGGTAAATAGTAAATAGCGGGTTACTATTTACATGGGAAAAAAACTGAATTTTTTTTTTCCACGTGAACAGTAACACGCGGGATGGCAGCTGAACAGGTCCTTAGTGTCTTTGATTAATGAAATCTAGAAGTATGTATGACTTCGAATTCACATCCAGTGCATTACCTGAAAAGGGAATCTTTTACAATTAGTGGATCCGGACCGTTTTTTTTTAAATTGGCACGAATTTCAAAGACCAATAATATTGTCTCTTATTTTCTCCGAATCTCAAACTGTAAAGTGAGGCCCATACTCTACGGTACCTGGGAGGATATTGGTCCGTATGACCTCTGCATTTCTCTTTACAAAAAAAAAAAAAAAAAAAAAAAAAAAGGAGTTGAAGATCTGAAAAGTAAATAACAAACAATACAGATTCAGTTAGCGTCTGACAGTAAATGTGATCCCACAAAATAAAACTGGTTCATTAAAATCTGGACACTGAACATGCGATCTCTCAGTTCCTTTTACATGCTGAGAAACCAACGATATTAGCACCTTTTTTTCTTCTAAAAACCAATAACTAATTTATTAACTATACTGAGGCAAATTAATCGATTCCTTTTAGTGGATATGAATAAAGAAGAAGAAGAAGAAAAAAAACTAGAGAGAGATTTTTTTTTAGAAACCATAAATAAATAAAAATATATCAAACCAACTTAATTGGTTTTGTTTTTACAAAAAAACGTAAGAACCAAAATGGCATTTCGGTCCGTACTTTCTTTTTTTTCTGTACGGAGTTGGTATTTCAGCCCGGGATAGTTCCACAAGTTTTTAGCCTACAACCACACGATTTTTCTCCAAAATCTGTAAAACTAACTCGGACCAAAATAATAATTCAGTACATAAAATAAAAAAAAATTTGGACCGAAATAATAATTCAGTACATAAAATAAATAAAAATTTGGACCGAAATATTATTTTGGTTCTTAAAGTTTTTATAAAAACTAAATTAATCAAGTTGGTGTAGTAATTTTTTTTATTTATGCTTTGATTTAGTAAATTCTTTTATTTATTTATGGTTTCTATAAAATTCGAGACGATTGCATCCCGCAGGCCGCAGCTGATGTCTTTAATTTATGTACAACGACATGTGCTACAGGTACCTAAATGATAGCGCCTTGATTTTTGCACCCAATTACAGCTCCACATACTTTCTTTCTTTGTACCTCTATCAGACTATCATAAATTCATTATAGAACGGATCATTTTCTCCGCTGTTTTTCATGATTTCATCCGTTGTATTTGCATAGTTACTGGTACAGTAAGAACAGTACAGATTTTAAATCATTCCATGTTATCTTCCTTTCAGAGTTCATACTTCATACATTGAATTTTACTCTAGCCTAAAATCGTTCCCTGTTATTTAAATCTTAAATCCGAAGAAGGATCATAAATTTATAATATACATTTGGATGACTGGGCTTTTGCTATTGCGTCAGAAGCAGCATATAAGGACCACTTTTGAACTGTATATCTGTTTATTCAATAACCATTAATTAAATTAAGGTCCAAAACTGAACCAATTAAATTATGAAGAATATATTTTATAATTCTCAAATAAGAAAACAAAATTCAGAATTCAGAATTGCTGCTATGTTCTTGTTATTTTATTATTGTATATTAAGACAAACCAGCCTGAGCCTCCAATTGAACAGGACAACTACATGTGTAGGCTAAAATAGACTTAGATGTATAGTCACGGTAACACCTCACCTCAGAAGTCGGTGTACGTTGCTAACAAATAAGAGTTTTTTTTATAAACCATAATTAAAAAAAAAATCGGATTTCAGCATGATTACGTGAGTTTTTATAAAAACCATAAAAAACGATTTGGCAACCAGTTTTCTACAGTATTTTATCCTTCAGAACGGACTGCCAACTCATTTTTGTTTTTTTTTTCAGTTTTAACCTGAAAAACGAGTTGGCAGTCCGTTCTCTACAGTAACTTTTTTTTTTAGAGTTTGTTTATAAAATAAATCAGATATTTTTTATATTAATAATAAGATTAATGGAACAATTTGAATATTTTTTTGTGTATTTTGACTATTTTATCATTTTATCAAATCAATTGATTGATTTTCTATATAAAAAAATCAATAAATATTTCCATGAAGAAAATTAGAAGAAAATGTAAAAGTGAAATACAATAACAATACTAAAAATTTGTATCTTTGGATACTTTTTTCTAGGAAGTAATGTTTCTGAATGATTAATGGACATACCAATGCATCCTTATTTTAAAAAATCGACCAATTAGAATACTAACATATTTTTTCATAAATAAAACACTTATTTTATATTTTTACAAAAAAATAAGTACTTTTTAAATTAAAATGAGTTTTAATAAAAATAACAATTAAATGATTAAATTTGTTTGTTTTTAAAATATAAAAAAGTAAATTTTAAAAATATAATACGTACATTTGAAAACCAATCCATTGATTTTTATATATTTATTGATTTTTTTTATATAGAAAATCAATCCATTGATTTGATAAAATGATAAAATGGTGAAAATACAAAAAAAAAATATTCAAATTGTTCCATTAATCTTATTGTTAATGTACAAAATCAAACAAAATATCTGATTTATTTTATAAACAAATTCTAAAAAAAAAAAAAGTTACTGTAGAGAACGGACTGTCAACCCATTTTTCAGGTTAAAACTGAAAAAAATCAAAAACAAGTTGGCAGTCCGTTCTGGAGTATAAAATACTGTAGAGAACGGATTGCCAAATCGTTTTTTATGGTTTTTATAAAAACTTCCGAATTTTTTTTTTTTTAATTATGGTTTATAAAAAAAAACTCAACAAATAACATGGTATAAAGAGAGGAATCAAAAGACATGCCAAACAAGTCCCATCCATCCAACCCATATACATCCCATCATGTTTGGATAACCGGGAGTACCTTCTCTCTCTCTCTGAGTTCTCAGTACGTTTCAAGTCGTTTTTAATGGCTGATGCCTGGTGGACTCCTAGTGTACTATATGTCTATATCAAATTTATAGCTTGAAAATTAAGATCTGATGTTTCACAGCTTTCTGCCTTTCTGTGGGGTTGGTGTATGGATAACTAAAGAGCCAGTCAATTTTGTTCAAAAAGTATAATATTTCTTCTATCAAATTATATATAGGTACACAAAAATTGGTATGGCCTGAATTGTAGAGCATCCATGACTGAATGAGTGATGTGGGCACAAAAGTAGAATGGGGCCACAAAGAATCCGTATCTTTTCTCCGGTCTGTCTGGCCCGCCTTGAAAAGCTTTTTTTTTTTTTTTTTTGACTTGAGCCCGCCTTGAAAAGCTCGTATTGAGAGAGAGGACTGAGATAGTGAGATGGAGACATTGGAGAGTCTCTGTCTATATATGACAATGAGTCTAGCTAGTTAGGCTTTAGCTCTACTACAACCGCAATGTCAAATAATTTGATTTGGGGGTTCATGTCATGCGCCCCTATCAATCCACTTCAGATGACCTATCATGAGTTCAGACCTTACTGAGAAGGTTTCAGACTGAAGCAGTGAGGCGGGGGGGGACCTAATAATCCTTGCACTGTTAGTAATAGCCTCTACTCCCTGTGCACTACACTACAATTGGTCAAAGATTCGGTCATTCTGTTCCCTTAATTGTCATTCCAAGATCCTCTGTGCCACCATCTACTCAAATTTACCAATTATATAATACTGATTGTCTGATTGATGATTTTTCTCTTGTTCAGTAACATGCTACACCTTTTGGTACATAGTTTTTGTCACAGAGCATCTAAAATAGAACGTCTCTTAGCTGGACCCTCACTTTGGGGCTTTGGGCTCTATTGGATTTATTAGGCTCAGCTCAAACCTCCGAAGAGAGAGAGAGAGCACTCCGCAGAGGTTCTGTCAGAAATTATTTTCTGGACCGGGTCTATACGTCTTATTTCTGTACCTAGTCTTCTTCGTGGAATGTAGCATTTCATGCGGCGGGTTATTCTGTAATTTGATATTTTCTTTATTTCTGGTACCATCAGTTGGGATTTTTAACTTTTTTTTTTTTTTTTTTTGTGGGGTCCAGTGGTGCAGTGGCTCCATGCGTGATTTTAGTACTGTCAATTGTCGTTCTGCATGTCATGGTATAACAGTTTCTCTGTTTATAAATTATTATATCGTTCAATTTTACGTACTATTTATACTTTAGACAGATTAGACTAGCTAGTAGTTGGACTAGGTGTGATGTGACTGTTCAAGTCAATATATAAAACACACCGTTTGTCAAATCAGATCTCAATACCAACAGTGTATTATGTATATAATTGATATGGTACATATTTTATCTGGTTTTAATGATTATACAGCCAAATCCCAGGTTATTATGGGCTTATTGGGCCGACATATTTTCAATTATCCAAAGAGAGATGAAATCTGATTGATAGGACTCTAATGCCAGTACTTGCTTCTGCTCATTAACTAAAGTTTGAAGTGGTCAGGCTCTTTGATTGGTTGTCGGATGCAATGTACGATGTCGGATCTAACCACACTGTACAGTGTGCACAGATATTCAAGGGGGGAAACTATATGTTTCAAGGATACCAAATTTACAAATTTCAAGTAGAACTCAAGAAGGAAATATAAATTGAAAATCAGATTCAGATCTATTGAAATTCAAGATTGATGAACAGTAACTCTAAAATTTCTGAAATTTGAGATTTAGCCGTCCAACTTTTTCTATACACGCATCTCCAAATTGCTGATTTTCCTGTGTACGTATCTCGATACAATTCAATAACTAGATCTTGAATTTCAAATATTTAAGGGTTACTGTTCATCGTCTCGGATTTAAGCATATTTGGATCCCTTGAAAATCAGCTCTACATCAGAGCAGCTAGTTTAAGAGTTATGTCGAGATCCATAAGAAGATGATGGTACCATTTGTAAGATGTTGTAAGAGAACATGAGAGATAGTATAATAAGAGATTACATAAAAACAAAGTTTTAAGAGTAATTTTTACATAATATTTCGATAAGTTTTCAAATCTTTATATTCTAGAATGGCTATCTAGGTATCCTCTATCTCGGAAACTATATAATTTAAGATATACTATAACATTTAAATAGCAAACATGTAAATTTCAAATTTCAAATGATTAAATCCCAGCTATATTAATTAGTTTGAGGTTTGTGTCTGGACTCTATGTCTCTATACTCAAGTAGAGTATCCTCGATGACACTACACAGCACGATATTTTTTATTTAAATTTTAATCAGAGCAAGAGTATAAGCATCTTTGGTGAGAACTTTTCATTTGGTAGTAAAAATGCAACACTGTGTAAGAAGTCACGAGTTTGAAATTCTAAAAATAAAACAGTGCATAATGAATTTCAAAAGATATACACCGTTTTTCTCTAAAAATAAAACAAATCATTGATTAATTACAATGTCTTACAATAGATTAATAAAGCGTTTTCAGCATTGAAAAACTAAATTACAATATCACACAATATATAATTTAGTTCAACTTTCATTTTTTTTTTGTCAAATTGCCAAATGACCAAGCCTGCGAGCTGTGAATATGAGAAACTCAATAAAAAAAATTATATATTTTTTTCTTAGCATGAACAAAAAGTTCAAAAACTATTTTTTTTTCAATCACCAATAACTAATGTTATGTTCTTTCAAAGTCACTCCCCTACAGTCAAAACAATAATCATTAACCCAACAACTTTGAAATCAAGGCACTTGCACAGTTGCACATTTATTTGTTTGTTCCTATCTTCTATAAATTTGTACTGTGTTGTCGCTGGTTGTTATCTATATTGGAATATCTGAGCAAGAGAATCAATAGACATGACATTCAATAATGAACCAATAATGTTTATATTATTAAGCTCATGAGTTTGACTGGTTTAGCACATTAACATTTACTTTCTGGAAAATATTAAATGGTTAGATATTCTGATTGCCTTCCTTTCTTTTTTCATTATACAGCTGTAGCTGGTAATTAAACGTCTCTCCTAGAATTCTTCTTGCACTAACTCCATTTAATCAATTAAGTTTTTTATTTATTTGATCTATTTTGAAAATTATTTATATCTACAATTAACACTTACATTATCAATTTAAGTGATGCGTAACGATACTTGATAATGATGTACCATGTAACAGTTCAGTCGATTTAATTCTTATAAATGATGAGACATCTCCAGAAAATTTTAACGTCAGAGTGTTCAAAAATCATTTAATCAATATTATCACATAATTGAAATTCCTGCATCCGATAAATCCAACACTCACAAACATGTTTAAGAAAAAAGAAAGTCCTTGCTTTATAAGTGTATTAAATTTACAAATAATTCCAACTTTTATGGCATCATTTGTTATTTTGAAAATATCATATTAAAATGGAAAATTGTTGGCGTCCTGTCAATCAATTAAACAGGACACGTCAAATTCGGACCAATTTGAAATCCAGTTGGTCATCCATAAAAAAATGTTATATCTCAATTGCTAAATACTATAATTATTTATAGAAAGATAAATACCTCTAAAGTAGATTATATTCACACACACTTTATTTACATAATTAAAGTACATCCATAATTTAAATTTGTAATTTAAAAAAATAAGACAGAAAATAGCCTAAACTCGAGATACTCTTCCAATAAGATTTTTTTTTTTTTTTTTTGAGATAAGCGGGATCAAAGCCCATCGATTTCTATTAACATAACAAAAACCTTCATACAAAGTATTTGAACCCGGTACCACACAGTTAGTACCAAAACAAACAATAGACAATAACAACCTACAAAGCTTGGCATCAAGAAAATACCAACAAACCCACAAAACAACTGAATACCAAAGCACCCTGCATAACCTAACATAGAAAACATAACATCTGACTACAAACACAATTATGCAAAAAGGACCCTACATAACAAAAGATTGATAAAAACAACACTATCCTGCCATATCTTCATAGTTCACTTGTCGCCTCCTCCTCCAAACGGCTTCCTGTCCCAAGCATATGGGTTATATTCTGAGTATCCACCAAACGGGTTACAGGAGAATCCTCTGCTAGATCCTTAACATAGGAAGAGAGCGTATTAGTAAGAACCTGTACAGTGTCATATTTCTGGTGGGAGCACCAGAATTGGACCAATGTGTTGAGTACCTAAATTTTGGGGACTTGGCAACCCCCCTCGAAAAATTAACCTATTTTGCTCAATCCAAACACTCCACATGACTGCTCCTGTGATCATTATTACCAAATTATTATCTTTCACAGGAATAAATGCACCTATATCCCATAAGTCATCTAACAAACCATAAGTAAACACAAAATTATTGTAATTTACAATCCACTGCCAAAGTTGTTGTACTCTAGGACAATTGATAAACAAATGAGTCACTGTTTCTTGCTTTTGGCAAAAAAAAAGGCAAGATATATCACCCTGTCAACCCCTCTTTCTAAAATTATCACGAGTAAGAATTCTATTTTGTTTGACCAATCAAAGAAAAATCCTAATTTAAAGAGGTACATGAGCCTTCCATATATCATTAAATGTTAGATTAGGTACCCCACCAAATGATAACTAAGTATACAAGGAATTAATGAACACTGAACCCACCAGTACTAGACCATCTCCACACAATTTGGTCATGATTTGTTTCTAATTGAAAATTTTGAAATTGAGAAAGTAAAGCACACCATTCAGTATGGTAAACACTCACAAGTTGTCTACGAAAAGCAATCTGTATTCCATTTGGACTAAAAACTTGAGAAACTAGAATATGCTTATCATAAGCTACATCAAACAATCTTGAGTAAATAGTAGCCAATGTACTATTTCCCACCCCATCTATCAAGCAAAAAATAAATAGAATTCTCATTCCCAACTTGCCAATCTATACTAACTTCAACTATGTCATTCTTTTTTATTATGTCTTTCCAAAAAGGAGAAATCATTCCATAAGTACCTTTAACACTATATTTTTGAATAAGAATATTCTTTCAAGTACCAACTGCTGTATCATTTAGAAATCGAACAAGCCATTTAGCTAGTAATGCATCATTCATAACCTGCAAATCAATCACACCCAAACTCCCTAGTTGTTTACTTCGACAAACCGTACTCCAACTAATTAAAAGTATTTTTTTCCTCACTGAACTGCCACCATAACCAATATAAAGGAATCACTGAAACAACTGAATTTAGCAATATGACGTGATCCCCCCCCCCCACCCAACTTTTTCTACTAAGTCATTCCAACAAGACATAGGCAATTTTTTCCGATGCAAGGGTACACCAAGATAAGTTATAGGCAAATTAACCATCTTACAACCTAATTGATTAGCTAAAATCTGACCTTCATTTACAGACAAGTTTAACGCAATCATTTCACTTTTATCAAAATTTACTTTCAAACTCGATAAATTTTCAAAGCAAAGTAAGATCCACTTCAAGGAGTTAATCATTTTCCTATCGGCTTTTAAAAACAACGAGGTGTCATCCACAAATTGCAAATTCAACACTTCCCCTAAATTCGTAAAAATTCCTAAACCCTTAATAATACCAGCTTGTTGAGTTTTTTTCAAAATTTTATTAAGTACATCAGCTACCAAATTAAATAGAAATGGCGAGAATGAATCTCCTTGACATAAACCTCTTTTACATGGAAATAATCACCTAATTCACCATTTAAATTCGCACAAGATTTCCATAAAACAAGAAATTTATGTATTCAAGTGATGAATCGATCACCAAGGTCCCTTATTTTCAAAATATCTATAACAAAAAATCCCAATTAAGTCACTCATATGCTTTTTCAAAATCAAGTTTGAACATCACCCTTCTAATTTTGAAGACGTACAATATGCAAAATTTCATGAGCTACCACTATGTTATCCATAATGTATCTACTTTTAACGAATGCAGTTTGAGACGAATCTATCAAGAAATCCATACAACAAGCAAGTCTAATTATTAAACACTTAGTAATAATTTTCAGACTATAATTGATTAAACTAATAGGCCTAAAATGTAATTTCCTGTGCATTTTAGGTAACAAACAAATCGAAGTCATATTAAGTTTACCTAAGTCTAACTTATTATCATAAAAAGCTTGCACTAATTTCAGAAAATCAATACTCACTACATCCCTAAAACGCTGGACAAAAAGAAAAAAAAAATCCATCCGGCCCAGGGGCCTTCGATGTATTACAAGCAAATAGTGTTTTAATAATGGAAATGGCTACGGTGCTATGGATAGCATAGAGGACCTCCGTGTAACGGCTCAAAATTTGAGTTTTCAAAATTCTAATGGTCGATCCGAACCGTTTAACATGTAATATGTACTAAAATGTACTTGCAAACTAAATTTTATATTTTTTTATAATTTTTTACTATTTATTAAGTATTTTAAAAAACTGCCGTTTTCAGTGATCTAGAATTATTCAAAAACAGCAGTTTTGTAAAATACTTAATAAATAATAAAAAATTCTAAAAAATGTGAAATTTGGTTTGCAAGTATATTTTAGTACACATTACATGTTGAACGGTTCGGATTAGCCATTAGAATTTTAAAAACTCAAATTTTGAGCGTTGCACGGTGGTCCTCTATGCTATGCATAGCACTGTAGCCATGAACACGTATCCTCTGCATTAACTCAAAAGGGAATCTTTTTAGTTAATACATCACGACCGTTTGATTTTAAACGGAACTAATCCGGCCGTCCAATTTTAACACAGGGTCCTTTAATATTAGTGCAGATCTTGTCTGCACGGATCTTAAAGCAGATCAGATGGTAAAGATGTACTAACTCAAAAGATTCTCTTTTGAGTTAATGCAGAGGATACGAATTCCCGTAGCCATTCCCATTAATAATTTCATCCTTTGTAAAAAAAAAAAATATATATATATATATATATGCTTCATGCAACTCTTTGAATCCTTTACGTATTCGCTGCAAGAATATTACCTAAAAGCGATAGCATAAGAAATCCGGAGGTAGACTAGACAGACACACTTCTACAGCCACCCTAGCTAGGAGTCTATTACTTACCATGGCATGAGGCTGTGGTAGTGCTAGGCTAGCAAAAGATAGATGTTTTACCGTTTTACCGTGCAGGTAAAAGTGAAGATTTTACAATTTAACCCTAGGCAAGTGGCTGAGTTCAAAATTGGGGCCGGGGGCAAGAGAACATTTAGACCATAGAGCCCCTACACAGATGATTTTTGGCCGTTTGAGGGCAATCAAATATAACGACAAATTTAAATTTCCCAACTCTTAGAAACTGTGGATTCCCTGTTACCAATTTCTGTTACAAATTATGTGTAGCTCACACTGACTAACCATTAAGTTATTACCGGGGGGGGGTAATGCCATAGTAGGACCTATCAGTCAATAACATGCACCAGTTTACTTCAGAAATGTAATAGTTTTGGCGTAATAATCCTGGAAACATCGTTCTGCCACGTTTCCCCTAGCCGGTTCATACCGTACATTGTAGAGAGAGAAAAATGAACAAGAAGATTGCATTCCGTTGTAGCGATATTTCCTTGTCACCCAAATTTTTTGCCATGCGTGCCTTTTTTTTTTTTTTTTTTTCTCTTCCTGTACCTTTTATGCAGTGATAATAAGAGTAGAACTAGGTGCTCCTGAGTTTACCAAATTTCTTGTGAACTTGATTCTAAAATATATCGAATCGATTTTAAACGATGAATTCAAACCGTTGAAACCCTTCTACCTAATGAGTGATGCGTTTACATGTAAAAATTTTAAAGTTTCGAATTAATTTAATATAGAGTCAAGTGGTTAAAAGTTTAAGGTTTATAAATTAATTTTAATGCATTCATTTTTTGGACTTCTTTGACCACTTGACTCTATATTAAATTAATTATAAACTTTAAAATTTTCACATGTAGACGCATCAATCATTAGGTAGAAAGATTTCAATTGTTTGAATTCATCGTTTAAAGTCGATTCGATATATTTTAAAGTCAAGTTCACAAGAGGTTGGGTGACCTTAGGAGCACCCTAGTTCTACTCTGATAATAAATATGTAAAAAGTTATACTTTATGATGTAACTAAATATCCATAGATAACTATTATTATTAACTATATGATTTATAGAAAAAAAATGAGAAAAAACAAAACAAAATCCTTGCCGCACATAATTTGGGCACAAGTGTTTTTTTTTTTTTTGTTGCGTTTCTTCCGGCTATGGCCTGATCTTTTATGCAGTTGGAAAAAATAACAAGAAATTATTTTTATGATGTAATTACAAATTCATACACAACATTCACTTCTAAGTGTATGCTTTGTAGAGAACAAATGAAAAAAATAATTTAAAATCAACATCAATAAATATGCATCTTATAATATACAGATTGGAAAGTCAACATTGCTTGTTAGTTGTTACTATGTATTATATTTTATGAAGATTTTTTTTTTGGCATTTCAATTTTATTTTCTTAATTGCAGTATATATTGATGGTTTTTCATTTTCTGTTGAAGAAACGTGGTCCAGGGGCATTTGTATTGTGCAAGTATGGATGCGGTGTTAGTTGTACGGAATGCACCATATGTAATTGAAATATTTGGAGCTGAAACACCACACCGCCATAGACACGTGACTTTGGCTGTCCTGGAGGCACGACAAAAACCAAAGTAGAAGAGGATGTGAATACAGTCACACTTTGGTATGCTTACCTCCATTTTTAACTCTTCCTGCCTCCCCTTTTGAAACTTGTACACTTCCCAAGACCCCCCTCTAAATAACTCAATTTTCATACAACTTGTTTTAATGTTCTTCTTTGTATTTTCGTTATTCTCTACAAATTTTTTTTGTTAAGGTTAGACGGTTTGATGCTGCTAATAATTGTATTAAATAATAAAATATTTTTTTAAAAATAATATGTTAGACACTCCTAGCAATCCTAAAAACACATGGTATATTGAAAATTGTAATTGTAATTTTCATTATTTTTTATATTCAAAATAGTAACATATAAAAGCATGTGGTATCATATGACAATTATTTTATCAATAAATTATTGTTAGTTAAAAAAAAATAGTTTACAAAGTTTGAGTCAATCAAAATTCACATAAACCTTTGTTTGTTGTATTTTATATTTGCCTCCAATATATTATAGACAGTGATCAGTAAAATATATTTTAGATATTACTCGAGAAAATTTTAGATGTTATTAGAATTTCTCGCAAATTATATTACTGTATGTGGATCATCTCATGTGTGTATTTATTCCAATTAGATTTTTACACGAAAGTTACAAACTGACAACAATGAATATTTTTACGGCATGACAATATGACATGGAAAATAATGATGAATTAATTACATGCATTTAATATAAATCATCTAAAAAAATATGAACCAAAAGCTCGTTTAAAAAAAATAGCAATTCACTATTTCATTTTGTTAGAGGGCTACAATGGAAAAGGAAAGACAGGAAGGAAATAGAGAGAGAGTTGCCTTTGTCTCTCTAAAACCCAAAACCCCAGCGAAGCCCAAAGTGGCACCTTTTAAAGGCTTCTCTTCCCTCTTACCAACCACTTAAGCAAAGACACACAAACGCCCCCATAAAGGAGAAAAGAGAAAGATAGAACAGAGAAACAGAGAATATATAAGACTAGTCACTACTAGAGAAGAGCTTTAGAGAGAGAAAGAAAGAAGCTTTTAGAGAGAGAATGCAGGGACAGCATCTCATGCAACAGATGAACCAGAGTCTGATGGGAGGCTATGCCTCCCCTACTTCTGTCACCACTGATCTCATACAACAGGTCTCTATCTCTCTCTTTCTGCTCTCTCTCTCTCTTCACCTCTCTTAAATCCTAAGTTTGTTCTTTTTTGAACTTTTTCTATTCTATTTTGTTAGTTCTTGTGACTATGGTCCTGTTCATCCCATAGCTTTGTGTTGTTTATTCACCTACAGTTATAACTTATAAGAGAGGGGGATTATACAGCATATGGTGTAGATAGACTATAGGCTGTAGCATTTTTTGATATTTTAAGATTAAAAGGTGCTATTTTGTCTTTCGTTTCTGCAATGATTTCACTTGTTGATGCAAATGAGACAATGGGACCTTCTTCAGATCATATCCAACAGATTTTTGTTTCCCTATACATATTTTTTTTCATTTTCCCTTCTCTTTTCCATTTTTCCTCCACCTTTTTCCATATTAGTAGTAGGTTCTGGTTTTCAGTTGGAAAATAATTTCCACTCGTCGTATTTTTATTTTTTATGATTTGATTGTTTTCCATCGTTGGTCTTATGTGAAATGGAAGTAAAGTTCATATTTTTATGTTAGTAACATTTAATTCATTCATTCGTGCATGATTATATATTTGGTTAATCACTAAACATATTTAGTTTCAGATTAGGATTTTCTTTCAAGTAACAAATAAAAAAATCTGCTTTTTCCCCAAAATATTCCAGTCATTTGGTTAGAATCATGTCAAGTTTTCCTCTAGAAATCACACCTAAACATTTCGCTTCAGATTTAAAACCAGCTGTTTGATCTCTAGGAGAAAAGAAGGGGGAAAGTTCAAAATTCAGAAGCATTTTCATTGATTTTTCAATAATCTTTCAGTTTTTTTATTTTTATTTTCTACATAACCTTGACTAAACTAAAAACCTATTTTTCATATATATTGAAATAATATTCTTTTTCTTAAATAGCTTTTGTGTACATCAGGAATTTTGAAAATATTCAGCACTAAATTGAGAGAAACCTTCGCATTGTACCATGTACTACTGTGACTTAATTTGAATATGGAATTCGTTGGCAAGTAAATTTTGTCATTAAATTAACATGTATTTTTGTGATGATAATTTACACTGGCCCAGTTCATGGTATAATTTAATAATAGATACCGCCGGATACTAAATCTGTGCTAATTAATAGCTTGATTATTACTTTGATCACTTCATTATTGCGTTCGATATTGCTAGTAAAAACATAATAGAAAATTTAACAGATGATCCATCCTTGTAACGATTAAATATGTAAAACTGTGAATGCCACTCCGTTAATAAGCCGCGATCACTCAAAAACTAAAATCTTAGAATGAAAATATGTAGCCAAAGGTTGCTTGTAAGCACTCAAGAAGTATTATTATTCTTGTACCAGTACCTCAACAAATGAGCAAGTTGTATGTCTACTCTCACCAAACCCGATTGACTTGGTACCAGACTGGAACAGCATTGGACTAGTATATTTTTTTTCTTGCAATGTTGTGTAGCCTTTTGGTTATAATTGTATGAATAGCATGAGAAGAGCATCGTACTTTGCAATGAACCCTATTTCATAAATTGCAGTATTTAGATGAGAACAAACAGCTAATCCTGGCAATTCTAGACAATCAGAATAATGGCAAAGTCGAAGAATGTGCTCGGTACGTATCTATCTGTCTCTCTTATTGCTTCACAAGTGGATATTCTAGCATCACTAGATTTTTAAAACAATAAAATAAATCAGTGTAAATAGACTGGTATAGTCCACAAGCAAAATGTGTGAAACAGATTATTATACCAGTTCTGAGCATCACAAGATTGTATATGTACTGGCCAGTTTATAAATGAACTGTAGCAAAACAGGGCATGGACAAAAGAATAATTAAATTGATTAACATATATAATAAAACAATTTGCATGTTTGAAATAGTTTATTGTTTTATTTTACTTTTGATATCTTCAGGAATCAAGCAAAACTTCAGCATAATCTCATGTATCTCGCGGCAATTGCCGATAGCCAGCCTCCGCAAGCTTCTTCACTTGCCCAGGTGCACCTTTTGTTACGATAATACATAATACCCTTCTTTTTTGTTTGTCTGTGTTTCACCCTCTTCCATTTTTTTACAAGAAATATTTAGTACATCAAATGACCATTTCTGATACCCTCTGTACCAACAGTATCCTCCAAATATGATGATGCAATCGGGAGGTTCACGATACATGCAAGCCCAACCATCTCAGTTAGTGGGCCAGGGAGCTCCGCAATCCCTCATGTCTACACGAAACCCAATGTTGTATGGCCAATCCGGTTCTTCTATGTCCCCTCTTTCGGGCCAAGCCTCTGGAATGAACCCAGGCATGACAGTTGGTCCCACCGGTGGTTTCAATCTTCTCCATGGAGACTCGAGCATGGGTGCTAGTGGCAGTGGGCTCCTTGGTTCTGGTATGTTCGCTGACTTTACCCGTGGTGGTACCAGCAGTACCGGACATGGTAAGCATGAAATTGGATCTGAGAAGAGCGGAGATGGTACCGATCCAATGTATCTCAAAGGGAATGAAGATGAGAGTTAAGTTGGGGTTTGGTTTAAGTTTAGGTTTGTAGCTCAAAGATTAAGTAGGGTTTAGTTTCATTAGGTTTTTATGGTCTAGTTTTTTTTCTTATAATTTGTTCTGGAACTTGACTAGAAATGTGACTATCTTCTCTCTTTACTAAGTTTTAAACTTAGGATTTTGGTTAAATATGAGAGAAGGTGGCTAATATATATCTAAAATGATGCCGCTCTTGTATGTTTTATGAATTCAATATATTAGTGCTATTTTACAACTAAGCTTATATTATGCCTACTTCTCATTTATCTTGTAAATACCAGATGCCAGTTATCTTGTCAGCAATTAAAGTAAAAGAATATGGAACAAGTAACAAAAGAAATATATATATATACATGGAATAAGTAGCCCAATACATCAATAAACAGAGACAACATCTGATGAACTACTATATACATTAAAAGTCTGCCATATAGTACAACATTTACACGATCATTCACCAAATCTAGAATATATTTCAAACTGTACCAATGCATACAAGATTAAATTACTATGAACTACTTTGAACTACTATATACATAGATTAAATTAAAAATAGACTCCGGTGTACCAATGCATCCCTCATTCATCACCTATTTTACCATTTTTTCACAAATGCAACTAGTAAGCAATCAAGGGATACAAATTTTTGAAATTTTACAAGGGGCAGAGTAAAGATGCAGCCTAAATGTGAATAGTGCAAAGAATTGTCGATTTGAATTCAACTTGACGGTGCAAGGGAAGGTGAGCAGTGAAGAGTCTCCATTTCTTCTTATTCGGGCTGTAAACCTGCACCTCCAAAGTAGGCCGCCTCTTGTTTGCCCGCCTGAATTCTGAGCTGTCAGATTTGAGCACTGGTGTCAGCACATAAAGATCACCATTCATTGCTGCAAAGCCACACGATTCATCGTGCGCAATCTTTTTCTTCAGGCTCGTTTCCTTCAACCAGGTGTTAGAACCAAAATCATACCTGCAGGAACATAAATAATAAAACCTTGTCATAATATACAAATATAGAACTTGACCAGCAAGGCAGTAAGGTAACCCATTGTATCAGTGATGTGCATTATTATATTGAGTCTGAGTGCGGGGGTTATGTAGGTGGGGCCTGCAACTGGACAAGACCTCAAAATATCACACTAAATCCCCATAAAGCATGTGGTTTCATGGAAAATTGGAAATGCTCACAACTCACAAGCATGGAGAATATCACATATATCCTTATAGAATATGAATATTATCCTATATGCACCTCTCAGGTCTGGTTTATTGTAAAAGATGCCACCCTCTCCTCCATAAGTTCCAGAGAGGACTGATTTTTATTCACTTATTAGGGACCAAAATAGGTTGCCACTATATGATGAGCAGATTTTAACTGCAGTGGGTGCAATTCCAGTAAAAAGTACAACTCCATTAACATTATATTCTAGAGACAGTAGACTTTCTTTTCTTTCTTTCTTTGAACTGTAGAAACAGTTAGATTGGGACATGAGAAAAAAGTCTAATAAATAGTTTTCCCCAAACTACACCCTACTTTCGATATTAATTTTGTCTCCCCTGTAATTGTAAATTATCAATAAACCAAGAAAAATAATGTACAGACAACTACTTCTACTTGTTTCAAGTACAAACAAAGATATATATAATAACTTGATTGAACAAGAAAGGAACCAAATTCCATTAAGCTTGCACGAAATTGAGGTCAAATAGACTGAATTGGAAAAGGAATAGTGGATCGTACATCAAGATTGGAAATAAGGACAGACCAGACCAGACCAATAATCTAAAAAATCTCAATAAAAAAGAAACAGGATGGAAAAGAGATAGGGGCAACGAAAAGAAATGTGAATCTAAGGATCTAATCAGACCTAGGGCTGATTAATGAGCGAGTTGGAGTATGCTCATGCTCGCTCATTAAGTTAGCGAGTCGTTAATGAGCGAGTTATGAGCAACTGAGCGAGTCACGAATTAAATATTACATAATTTAAAAAAAATTGTCCATAAACAAATTTAACAAAATCAAAACAATAATAAAAAAAACAAGTATTAAACATCAGAATTATACATCACTAAAGAAGTCTTTTTTAGCGTCAATTATTTAAGGCTGGAGTATAGTAGTGGACTGGATCACTGGACTTTGGAGCTTCATTTTTCAATTTTAATTTCAACTTTAGTCAATTTGGGTTAGTAACGTTAGTTGATTTTTTTTTTATTTATTCAATTTAATTTTAATTTAATAAATTGGGATTAAATGTGGCGGGATTAGATGTGGCAAATTCTTAATGAGCGAGTTATGAGCAAGTTGGGGTATGCTCATGCTCGCTCATTAAGTTAGCGAGTTGTTAATGAGCGAGTCGTTAATGAGCGAGTTATTAACGAGTTGTTAGTGAGCGAGTCACGAGTTATGAGCGATTTACTCACCCCTAATCAGACCTATGTTGCATGGATACGGGTACGGGTATCGTATCGGATACGATACAGGTACGGCGATACGATAATTTTTAAAAATCTAGGATACGATACGCCTATTTTATATTAATAATTTTTATTATTTTAATTATAATTATAACTTAAACTAAATTTGTACAAAAGTTCAAGGCTTAACTCAAGTTTCTATTAAATATGTAAGTTACTAAAAGATATCATATGTGAAAGTGTAGCGCAGTAGGAAAGAATTTTGGCACTGAACCGAAGTAGCGGGGGGTTCGAATCGCGCTGGGTAACAAAAACTAATTATTCTAAAAGGAATATTCGGCATCTCTTGGGCCCTTCGGACCAGGAACCAAAATCTGTAACTGGAGAAACGTATCGCTGCCGTGTCTCTGCCGTATCGCACAATATTGACCAGTATCGGAGACCGTATCCAGTGGTTACAGATACGCGACGTAAGCCGATACGCCAGCTGGCGTATCGGATACGTATCAGTGCAGTATTGGGCGCGTGTCGGTATCGGATACGTGTCCGATACAGGTACGAAGCCCAATCTGAAGTATCCGTGCAACATAGAATCAGACAGATGTGAGTTATTATTTAATAATAAAATCAACCAGCAGTGTAAAAGAAGGGAATAAAGAAGAGAACAAAAGGCAGTCAGTGGAAAACAAAGAAACTTGAAAAAATAAATTCTGAAAGGTCCGCGCATAGAACTGGAAGGGATAACTGCAGAGAAGAATGACATGAGGTAACTGGGTTTCTAACTACCCAATTACCACATTGCCCCTAAATCTTTGACTGGCACTGTGAATTTTATTTAATAATTAACAATACAAAAACCAAGAACAATCCATGCACTAAGTATTAAAAATAAGAAAAGAATGAGGCTATGGTACTATGCATAGCGCGGATTGGTCCTATTATGGATAAATATCTTTATTTTCAAAGTTCAAATAGTTGACCTGAATAGTTCAACATGATCTCCGTGTTAAAGGTGCTTGTAGACCAAATTTATTATTATTTATAATTTTTTACTATTTTGTAGAGAGGTAGAGAATCACTACTTTTGAATGGTCTAGAATTTTTAGATCAAGTGATTTAACCTATCCAAAAAATAAAAAATATGTAAAAAATGTAAAATTTGATCTACAAAACAAGAAGAATATGCCAGTTTGTTCACTTTTGGACGTTGTGTTTGCCAACATTCATCTAATTCTCTCTTTCCCACGTTAAAGAGATTCCAAAGCTAACTCGTTGTGAAAGCAGACCACTTTCGAGCCCCAGTTGGTACCTTTTAAGAGCGGCCCGCCGCCGCCGGAGGTGCAAGTTGTGAGCCATACATTTTCATATGGAGATCATGTTGAATTGTTCATACTGACAATTTGGACTTTGAAAACGGAGATATTGATCCATAGTACACACCAATCCGCGTTATGCATAATATCATAGCCTCACTCATAAAAAAAATATAAGAACCTCTAACCAGTAAGCAAAGCAGAATAATTACCTGAAGATCTCATTACTATCCAACATGAACACAGCCTCAGCCTTCCCATCGCTTCCCTCAGCCACTGCCAGTGGGCCCATGCGCACCCTCTCTCCTTCCTCCCACATATTCCCTACCTCCTTCCACGTACCACTCTTCATCCCCAAAACCACAGCATCACTGTAATACACATCTGCTGGTACAACACCTGACAGAGTTTTGTAGTCACCGTACCCACCCATGACCCAGAACTCATCCTCCTTTGCACCGGTTCTTATAAACCCTGCACACCCCGCCCGATACCCAGGAAGTGCCTCTAGATTGGTCCACTTTCCAGACTCCACGTCATACCTGCAGGTTTACATACACATGTTAGGTTTGAGTGTTTCTCTATAAACCTTGGCATTCAAGATTAATCTGGCAGTTTTTATCTTTGTAACTTTTTTGTTTTAAGTACTGAACTACTTTTGGACAGCAACTTTAAATGAACAGCAAGGTAAGTTAAAAGAACAGAAAATTGCACCCGCTTTTTCCACCTCGACCCAACCAAAATGCTTGCCAACTATTGCAAACAAACTCCAATCCAGCAGACCGATCCTCTTGCTTGATTTTAGCAAGATTTGGATTTAGGAAAGTATAAGTGGCAAAATTATGAAAATTGATGGCGTGAACTCCATCCATCATATTGCATGAATGATTGAATGTTGGTACAGTTGTGAACATTATTTGCAAACATCTAAATATTTCGTGACTGCAATGGAAATAGCTATCTTTTGCCAACATCACTGCACACTGCATGTATTATGCATTAACACCCTTAAAAAAATGCCTGGCTAAAACAAAGAAATAACATGGTTTCCATATTTGTACCGGTTGTGTTATGAAGTGCAAAATGAAATTATGACAACCAGTAACCAAGCGAGCCATTTCTCCCATTTATCCTTGTTTGATTAAGAGTTTTTTAAGGATCAAGCCTCAATTGTGGCCTAAACAGCGAACAGAGATACTTACTTCTCAACAGAGCTAATCCGACTGCCATGAGATGGATAGACTGAATGGCGGGACCCACCGCCAGCCACCACAATCCCACGATTTCCAGTGATTGCACATGCAAAGCTCCCCCTTGGTGAATTCATATTCTCAACCCGCTCCCACTGGTTTGAATGGGAATTTCCAAGGGCTGATAGATCAAACCGGAAAACAGCACCGGAAGGGGAGGGTTGGCCAAGAGGATAGGAGTGGGTGTCAAAGAGGGAACCACCGATCAGGTAGAGAAATGGGGAGAGGAACAGGGGGCTGAAGCGAGTTAGGTTGTAGGAGAAAGGGGAGCACGGGAGAGGCGGGAGGATGCGCCAGGAGAGGGAGAGCGGGTCAAAGAGGAGGGGAGGGATGATAGAAGGATCGGAGGGGAAGAGGCAGAGGAGTGGGAGGTAGGGGAGACGGAGTGCACGGCGAAGAGGGAAGGAGGCAGGTGTATAGAGGAGGCGCGACCAACGGCGACAAGTCGGGCGGAGACGTAGTTGATGGGGAAGAGGGAGAGAGAGGAGGATCTGCGTGGAGACGTCGTCGGTGAGACCTGGTATTAGGGTTTCGGATGAGGAGGAGGAGGAGGGGGCAGCCATGGATGTACAGAGAAACGGAGAAGAGAGTGAGAACAGAGAGATGGTGCGGGATAAAATGTGGAAAGTGCCGATCACGAGAGAACTTCCACACGAAATGATGTAAGGATTTTCTGTGGCTGAGCGCCCTGCAATAAGTATATTAGTCGAAACATGTTGGGATATGGCGGTGATATTTGCTATGGTCAGCTCAGTGACAATACTTACGAGAAATTTGCCAATAAAACGTGTTTAATTCGTTTTTTATGATATGTATTATTTGTAAATTACGAATTATTCACGATAATTTTTTTTTTCATTTTTTGGTTGGTTTTTTATTTTATTTTTTTTTGCTACCGAATTATTTCCGGATTATATTTGAATTATAACTGAATCACAAACTTTTTACTCCGTCAAATTTTTTCCGAATCATTGAGTTGTTACTATGATAATCGGTGCGATCTACGATGAAGGTAATTTTGAGATACGGCAGTGATATTAGTCAAACTTCTTTTTAATTCGAACTTTTGCTTCAATTTCAAATCAATTCAATTCAAAATTAGTTCGAACTCAAATTTAAATTTGATTAAATTTGGTTCAGTTCGATTTGTTTGCAGCCTGCTACTCACGTCACGTGAATAGAATTTTAGTTACCAAATGTATTCATGATATTTTTAATCACGTTCCGTCACAATTTTGCTTTATTAATTTCACCTCATGTTGTCATGTGAGACCGAAGAGTTAGACAGAATCCGGATTGTCTGCATTACCTCACCATTTGAGTTTGTATACAGGCCGTCCGATCAAAATACGGACAGTATGATCAAAATAAATTTGCATTCGCTCCGTCAAGTCCGGTTCTTTCCCGACCCCTGAGACCCTGACCCTCCTCTTTTTTCTCCTGTTTCTTCGCTATACTAGCTCGACGTCGGCTGTTCTCTCTGGTTTTCGAACCCCGTCGACTTCATTACCATGCTCTCTGGAATCAAGTTCGTTCCAAGAGAAAGGCTTCAAAAGGTTACAAAACCTAACCAACTCTACTTGTTTCCCTCTTTTATCTGGTTGAATTGGGTGATTTTGTGAAACATTATTAACCAATTACGGAGAGAATCAGCCAGAGAAATAAAGGTATTAGTACTGGTAACTTGGTTTATTCCATTTTTAATGGGATTGTTTGAACTGAAACAGGGTGGAAGTGCTGATTCTGACTCGGATGGATCAGATGATAAGAGGAAGAAGGATCTGAAGAGAAAGAAAGAGAAGAGGAGAGGTAAAAAGAGGTACAGCTCAGATGAGGAATCCAGCAGTAGTGATGAAGAAGAGAAGATATCCAAGAGAAGAAGGGGAAGAGATAAGAGGGATAAGAGGAAGAAAAGGACGCATTCTTCTGATGACTTTGGTATGATTTTTGGAACTCGTAATTTTTTTTCTTTTTAGATAATACTCTGTGCAAATGGAGCAGATTCAGAGGACGAAGATCTACTGGATATGTAGTTGGCTCTTAGTCCAGATCTGTTTTGGAAATCAAAATCTAGTATTTCTGACTTTATTTTGATGAGAAAGTTTGTAATTTTGATGAGAAAGTAGTTGTAATAGGCTTAATTGGTTGATGACTTTAGGGCTTAATTTTTTTTTTTGAGGAAAAGCCCGTAGGCATGCATTGATATCATAAAGTCATTACACTGGTACAATTAAGAGATTCTAATGAGGAAGTAGTGAAGAAAGAAAAACATAAAGTCTACTGGGATATCCTATTACACTTTAGGGCTTAATTAGTTGGTTGAACTTTTGCTTATTTGTAGCTGATTGTAATAACTGTAGGGCTTGGTAACAAAGAGTTGGTACTTGGTCCAAAACTCTTTTGATTTCAATAAGATATCAGTGGGGGTTACCCACTTTTGTCAAAAAAAAAAAAGGATAGTACTCTGTGGATTTCTTCCCTAATTGGGGAATCTGTAATTTCATTGCTAATGTGTCTAATTCGTTGATTGGCCAAGATGAAGAAGAAGGGACAAAAGAAGGAAAGGATTTATTGGAGAAGACTAGCAATGATGTAGTGAGAAAAGAGATGGGTTTGGAATGGATGCTTAAGGTAGCAAGCAAAAGAGAGAATAATCCACTTCAAGAGGAGAAGAAAGAAGAGGATCCTAAGGGTGAAGAGGTATTTTTTCATGATAAATTTTGTAATTTTGATATGTGAGTTTAAATAGGTAATTTTCAAGATTTTTTATTTTGCTAATAGGTAAATAGGTCAAATCCAAGGGAGCTGAATCCTTATCTGAAAGATAATGGGAGTGGCTACCCTGAAGAAGAGAAATCGTCTCGGGAAGGTGACACATTCGTCGCACCACTGGCGGTTGGAGATGGGGGTGCAAGTTGGAGACTGAAAGCATTGAAGCGTGCAAAAGAGCAAGCGGCCCGTGAAGGACGCAAACTCGAAGAGGTATATATCATGTCTTTTACATGCTTAGTTAAGTAGGCTCCCGGTGAACACTGTCGGGGCATATGAGGTGCTGGTATGTAGAAATGTAAAAATACAAATCTAAGTATCTTAATTTTACATAGTTTTACACAGTTTGTGCCTGGTTAGTACAGTAATTAGAACTTCTACTCATTATTCTGTTGGAGATTTTGAAAGGTGTTTTTATTTTATGTAGGTTGTTGGAGAGAGGTGGAGCTCTATAGGTGACCTAGCTGCATCAGTTGCAACTGCCCGGGCTGCTCCTTCTCATGCACACTTACGCGCAATCCGAGGGAGGAGAGCGGGCCAATCTGAAAACCCCGATGAAGTGTCCAAGAAGCACGAAAGGCGAGACTACTTGCGAGATGTTTCCTCTAGGCAGTCTGAAATGAGACGACCCCGACAGGAGAGCAACTTGAGCTGGAGAAGGGATAGGGGGCATAACAGTAAATTGTCATCTGAGAATAAAGCGCTTGTGTCTGAAGCCATAGCTGAGATCAATAAGTTCAACAATGACGGTAGTTTTCTGGAGAAGATTAGAAGTATGGAGTCTAATGCAACTGAGGTGTCTGGTGGGTCCCATGCAAGCGGAGATGACAGTGAAGAGAAGCAAAACGAGTTGCCTGCTTTGGATCCTCGTGTAGAAGGGATGAGTGCAAATCAAATTGCAGCTGAGGTTCTAAAGCTACGATTGAAGGGGAAGCACGAAGAAGCTGATAGACTATCTGTGAGTATCTCTGTTATTATGCTTGGTAAATTACTGCATTTCAAATCGCACATTTGCAGCCAATATTGGTTTTGCATTATTTGTGGGATCCAGTTCTTAGTTTTGTGATGATTTTTTTTTTTGTTGGCCTTACATTGAGTAATGGCATTTAAGGCCTTTGTTTAGCTTATGATTGAGGGGTACCTTAAGTAACTTGTGATCAAGAAAAATTGAGTGGTTTTTACTTGGCTGAAAGTACATTCAATATAGGGTGGTATTTGAAAAGAATTATTACTTCTCTGATTTTTATTTTCCAGAAACAAGTAGAAGCGATGGCAGGGAAAACAGAATCTCATACTGCAGTGCCCAGAGAAATATCTCAAGGACAGTCAGCCCAGTAAGTATGCGGACAAAATTGAGTATTACGAATATTCAATTTCTTCATATTCAATTCAGTTCTACAATCTGATATAAATGCTTCGAGATTTTATTAATGTGTGTATCTGTTGCTTTTTGGCGCAACAGGCACACATTAGCATTTGCTATTTTGTGTGTTTCTTTTAGTTTTTTAATTCTGTTTGGTCTTTCTATTCAAGTTAAATATTGTATCCAAAGGTAATTTTTCTTTTGGTTGTTCCATCCACCTTTTTATGAAAATGTCAGAGAGGTCTGATATACAAAAAATTGAAAGTGAATGAGCTTTAGAATCTCTCTTTCAATGTTTGTCTCGTCTAACTTAACTTTCCTCTTGTCTTCAGTTATAATACAAGGGTTCTACTAGGAGAAAAGAAAAGAAGGGAAGACGACTCAGACATGCACCTTGCAAGAGGTATAATGCAAAACAAAAAATACAGCACTGCAGGAAGCATTGAGGATGAATATGATTATGACGGAATTGCCCCTACCAAGAAAAAGGGAAAAAGGAGGGGCGAAGAAGGGGAAGCGGCAGAAAGGAGGGGCATAATGAGAAGGCCAATGCTGACTCAGAAAGAGCGATGCGTCTTTTGCTTTGAGAACCCTTCTCGGCCAAAGCACCTTGTGGTATCAATTGCGAATTTTACGTACCTGATGCTACCCCAGTGGCAGCCCGCTGTATCCGGGCACTGTATCATCCTTCCATTGCAGGTTAGTTAGGTCAAAGCTTGCGTACCTGCCATCATGGACTCTGGTACCGTGCTACTATTTTTTATTTCTTGATGTTCTGGTTTCCAATTTATCACTGTTAATTGAGTCTTAGATGCCAACTTGTGGCCAAAATTTAATTACTTCAATTAAAAACCTTTTTTTATTGTTTCTTTCTTTAAAAAAAAAACAGCATGAAGCGGCAACAAGAAATGTAGACAACAACGTATGGGAGGAGATACGTAACTTCAAAAAATGTCTCGTGAGGATGTTTGCAAAACAAGAAAAGGATGTGGTGTTTCTAGAGACTGTGATTGGCCTGTCAAAGCAGCGAAGACACTGTCTGATCGAGTGCATCCCAATACCTTCTCATCTCTCCAATGCCGCTCCTATGTACTTCAAAAAGGTTAATTTCTTCACCTTTTGATCCGTTTTTCTGTGCCTACACAGTTGAAAATGTTATATTTACACACCTTAATGAGCAGAATTATGTTGCTTCTCTCATTAAAATGTGGTAAATGGAAAACAGAAGGTCGTGCTTTCCTACAAATTTTAGTAAAAAGGACTAGAATATGAGGGATTTTTTATTTAGAAAAGCCCGAATCAGTTCAAGATGGAAGAATTAATCTTTGGAGTGAAATTTGGTAAAACATCTCCACCATATCAATGATACGGAGGAAGATGGAAGGCCTAGGAGTGCAAACGGATCGGATAAAATCTGACCGTATCCAAGTCTGTATCAAAAAATTTGATACAGATATCTGATATCCGAATATCCGTGCGGTTACGGATACGGATATGGTTTGGAATTTTAATTATCCGTATCCGAATAGTAGATATATACCATATAGTTTAATATATATTATGAAAACATTTATGTATATATCTACGGATATCCGATATCTGATCCGTATTCGTATCCAAAAAATAAAAGCGGATACGGATATGGTTTTACCGCTATCCAATTCGTTTGCACCCCTAGGAAGGCCTCATTTATTTGTATGCTTCAATGAAATTTGGAAAGAGGCCTTCCATCTTCCCCCGTATCAATGATACGGTGATGTTTTTCCAAATTTCACTCCACAGGTTGCTTCTTCCATTTGAACCGATTTGGCCTTCTCTAAATAAAAATAAATAAATAAATACGAGTGAAGCTATGGTACTATGCATAGCGCAGATTGATCTGTACTACAGATCAATATTTTCGTTCCCAAAAGTCCAAATTGTCGATCTGCACTGTTCAACGTGACCTCCATATGAAAATATACTTGCAGACTAAATATTACATTTTTTTATATAGGTAAAAAATCACTACTTTTGAATGGTCTAGAACTTTTAGATCAAGTGATTTTCTACCTAACTACAAAGATAATAAAAATATTCTAAAAAATGTAAAATTTGATCTACAGGTACATTTTTATGTGGAGATCATGTTGAACAGTTAGCTTTATTGCTTGGACTTTCAAAAATGGAGATATTGATCCATATTACGGACCATTATGTGCTTGCATGGTACCAGAGCCTCACTCACTAGAATATTATCTATTTTCTTTTTCTTTGAATTGCGTGAGTGGTATTGGGGGTATCTGACATCTATTCTTTGAGTGCATGCACAAGGATACTGTGAGTCCATGTGTTTTAATGGACATAAATTACAAGGAATATAAAATATTTTGAAAGGTTGTCTTCTTCCTGCAAAGTTAATTTATTTCTCCGTGTTAGCATTCATTTATTCACTGAGACCCTGTAATATCCCTACTCTAATTATCACTCCAACAGCGCCTGGTTTATGTGTTACACAAATTGTTAAGGTTGTGGACCGATATATCATGTGAAAATTATCAGGACTATAGTACGTACACAATCTTCAAGCTATTCAAAACGGTCATGGTACATTATTACAAAATTATAATAGGTTTCCAATGGAAGATTAAAAAATCATCATATTATTTTATTACAGGCAATTGATGAAGCAGAGGATGAGTGGGCCCAGCACGACGCAAAGAAACTGATACCAACAACCGGCAACCTGCGCCAGGTCATCCCAGCCAACTTCGCGTACTTTCATGTGGAGTTTGGCATGGATCGTGGGTTTGTCCATGTCATCGATGACGAGGCTAACTTCAGTAGCAGTTTTGGCCTCAATGTTATACGCGGCATGTTGCAGTTGCCAGACGAGGACATGCACCGCAAGAGACAGTATGAAACTGTCGAGAGACAAAAACAGGCTGTCGCGAGTTTTGTGAAAGACTGGGAGCCGTTCGATTGGACTCGGCAGCTTGATTAGTTTTTATATGGTGATCGTGTTGTTATTTTGGAGAAGTTTAATTGTAATCCTCCTTTTTTTAAATATATATTTTTGTAAGATATGATATTTCCTAGAGCTGTATTTTGTTAATCTTAAAAAAGTTTCTGGAATGACCCTTTTGACCAAATTAATAAATCATTTTTGAAAGAGAAGCCCTGTGCCCACCTGGTTGTATCTGCTGCTACTGGTTAAATCTGTAGAGTTGTGACACATGTTCCTTGTTGTTGAAAGCTCTCAAACGAAAAAAAGGAAAAAAAAAATGCGAATTACTCCGAATTCAGTTCGCAGAAAGTAGCTCAATTTTTGAATTTGGATCCAGACCGTCTGATCTACTTTGGTAAGTATTTTAAAGGAGTTATGTGCATTCCACTTCGGGCTAGATTGGCTTGGATTCTAATCAGACTATATCTAGCCCTGGATTCTAATCAGACTATCCGAATCGAAACTCAAATTTGAGTTACCATAGGATATCCAGACCCCCTGCTCCCCCCTTTGACTAGAAATGTTAGGGCATAATGACATTTGCATCCTAAAAACCTCAGTTAGAAAATGATAATACATTATAGAAACCGATTGCTTTGCAAATGATAAAACTATAACAGACCAGTAGAAGCGGGTGCTAAATTTTGCATTGGGGTAGGGGTTGGAGGCGAGGGTCGTTTGTTCTTGGATTTCTACAAGTTTTGGGTGTTTTATCAAGTTTGTAAAAATGAGTTCAGGAAAGAATTTTTATGTTCATGAGATAAAAAAGCACAATTTGATTGCATTTTTCGATAACTTTTAAAGAGTTATGTAAACATAATTTAAAATTTATTATTAGAATCATGATAAACTGCACCAAAAGGATGCCAAATTGATGTAGCTTTCTGCTGGGCTGATATTGTTGTGACTGAAGGATTAGTGAGGGATTAGTGAGGGAAATAAAAAACTATGATAGCATATAAATCTTACCTTCTCCAATAGTGAAGCCTTAGTGAGAGATCATATTCTATAATTGAGAAAATTATACAAAAATTATAAAGATACCAACCAAACCATCTTTACACTTACTAGAGCCAAGCAGAAATGGATTTTGAAGGTGTAGGAAGACTTTTAAATATTTCATGAGACAAGGGGAATGAAGCCTGGTCCGAACTCATTCATGTCAGTCGCAATCAAACGGGTTCAGACCAGACTTCACTCTCCTCAGCAATCATGAAAAGGTACGCTAGTTGTATCATGCATAAATAAAGCACATGAAATGAGGAGGCACCGCGCGATCGAGTACCAACAGTAGTTCAGGGTCTGACTTATTCATAATTAAGGCCTTTGTGTGTGTGTGTGTGTGTGAGGTTGGAGGATGCTTCAATGTTTCAAGTTATAAGCATGGGAAAAGCTCTTTGGAGGTGTCTCCTATTCGAGGGTTCAGGGTTGTATGTAACCTCATGTTTATAGTATATAGGTTTTGGATAGTCAAAGCAAATGCTTAAAGTAGATACTAATTAAGGTATTAATTAACTATTCTGGACGTCTAGATGATTTCCACCTTTATTCACTAATCTAAACATTTACTTTAAACAAAATATTATTTGTTTTGTAGTCAACCCTTGCTCTAGAATCTTAGCCTGGCACTTAGCAGTTGATTATTGGAAAATCTTTTTCATGCTGCCACGAACATAAATTTGTAAATGTTTTTAAGTATTCACTCAAGTCAAGAGGCAACAATAAAAAAAGAAGATATTGATCCCACATGGCAGAATTTGTATCAATCATAAAAAGTTTAAAACATATTATAGACAGTTGATTTCTCTTTTAGACTAATAATGTTCTTTAATATATTTTTCTGATAACAATTGGGCCAGTATTTTAATTTTCTTAGTGCAGAATTCTTATTCCTTTCTCTCTACCGCTTAAAATTAAAGTCGAAACGACAATTATGATATCGCAACAAGGAAAATTATGATGACATTCTTAGCTATGATTAAGATTTGGGTATTGAGATATATTCCTTACACTATGACATAATGAGAGGGGATATATCCTATGAAGAAAAAGGGGCTTCTCTTTTGGTCTCCACTTGACAAAAGAGAAAGGAGAGAACCTTACCAAATGGCAAAACACAACTTGTTATTCCAAGCTTGAGAAGAAAGCAAAACAAAATCTATCTTGCCACCCCAATCTCTCCTTTAAATGCAGTAAAGACTAAAGCATTGGCAGATTTTACTGATATGCTGGTATCATTGCCATCGCAAGCGTACGTTCCTTTTATTGTTCGAATATGGATAATGGATCGATGACTTTACCTTTGCGAGAACCGAGAATATGTTCCAATTGTTCTGACTTGCTTCATTTAACCGTTCATGGTGTGATTATCTTTTTATATTTGGTATATAACATTGTTTTTTTTTTAGTAAAGACAAAAAGCATCGGCAAATCTAAATTAAAATGAGACAGTTTACAAGTCCTCCATTTACTTAATTTGGGAAAACTTATATCATCCCCCTCTTGATATTGATCCTAGTACAAGTAAAAACTACTTTATAGCCATGCTATGTACTCATTTCTTGAGCAACTTAAAACCCATTTGGAAATGATAAGATGTTTTATAAAATTTTATTGTGGTAAAAAGCAAAAGCAGAGCACCTTCACTAGAGACCAGTGTTGTAAAAGCTATCGCTAAGGCTGACTATTTTGATTGAATATGAATATTTTTATATATATTCGCTTTAAATCTTACAAAGCAATGTGGAATTCTATCGCTTTTCTTTCTTTGAAGAATAATTTTGCAGAATATATTAAATCCAAATTTCGGGCTTGCGTTGTGCTTTTCTAGTTCTCAATTTTTAGACAGGCCTTAAAAAGCCTAGCCTTGCCTCTGTCCTGATTTCCAAATAAACGCAGCATTAGTCAAATCAGGCCTATATCGGGCTCCATTATATACACCGTCTAAACCCGACCCAAAACAGGAATCATATTACCAGAGCTAACTCAAATTTTGAGTTTAGATCCGGACCGTCAAATCTTATTTGCACGAATATTAAGGGTCCCCTTGCATTCCATCTTGGGCCATATTGGTCCAGATTGTGATCGGACGGCCAGAAGATAAACTTAAAATTTGCGTTACGAGGATCCGGACTTCACAAAACATCCGAGTTCAAAAATAAACGAGATCGCCCAGTCAGCGCCACCGCCTCTCTCTCTCTCTCTCTCTCTGCCATGGCGGTGCGTCACAGTTGCGCAAAGGTAGAGCTAGCCGTAGAAGATCCGAAGGAAGAAACGGGAACCATCTTCGTGAAGGCCACATGGCACCCCACGAAGTTCTCCCTTGCTGTGACGGATGGACAGGACGCCTGGTTCTGCCACGCGTCGGACGGAGAGGTGAAGCTCCGTGCTGAGCAGTGGGACCAACCTGTCAGTGAATATCTCGATCTCGTCGAGAGATACCTTGGCCTACAGCAGCCCGGCTCGAACTACTCCTTTGAAGATGCTGGCAATGGCCAGAGAAGGGTTTGCCATTTTCCTTTAATAATTTCATCTCTCTTTTTTTAACTTTTTTTTTTTTTAGGTTTTTTGTTCTGTTTTCCGGTTCATTTTAATAATTTCAAGTAGGTTTTGTGCTCAATTGCACAACTAACTATAGAGTATTGCTTAACTGAGGCTAATTTTATAATTCAGGCTGAAATTTGCTTTCTACTATGCACAAATTAATTCACTTGGTTGAGGCCTAAACCATAAAATAAGGGATTTAGGCCGCAGATTATTCCACCAAACGTGCATTAAATAGGCTTGTCAGCGTAAGCTTAAAGTTTGGTTGGCTAAACTAAACCACCTCTCCAAGAATCTTAAATTTGTGTTGCGTCATGGACCCTCAGTGGCTATTTTCAAATTTTACTTCTCTCTTCTTTGGACCTCAACCAAACATGAATAATTTAGGCCGGCCTAAATCAAAATAACTTAGGCCTCCTTAATTTTATTCCTCAACCAAACATCAGTATCTTTCTCTGACAGTTATATGAGATAGAGGCCTTGAATCTTTGTTTTTCTTCTTATTTCAATAACTTCATATTGTTGTAGCTCTCATGGACATTTGAAAGAAAAGGGACTAAATTGGAATGGCGCTGGAAGTTGCAACCTTCACTAAATAAAAAGAAAACCACAGCCGAAGTATTGGATTTTCTCTTGGATGCAAATATAAGATTGAGTGTATGGCTTTCTCTTTTTCCTTTTCCCTATTTGGTGGCATTTTCATTTTTCATTCAAATACACCTCTATGTGGCATAGGTATGAGATGCTTCTCTTGTATATTGTAAGGCTATTTTTTTTTAATTTATTTTGGGGCACTTAAAAAGGTTTTGCATACATGCCAAAAGAAATATAGCTAAACTAGAAGCATGCTCTCCAAATTTTGCAAATTTATTCTTCCTTCTTTTGATTTAATTACACAGGACGAAGTTGTGAGAAAAACCCAAGCATTTGAAAAATTAAAGCAAGAAGCGGAGAGATGCTTACAGCAAAGTGAGAGATTTCAGAATGAAAAGGCCGAGTTTGAATCTGCTGTTTATTCCAAGGTAATCCTGCCATACCTGAGTGCATATTTGTTTTTTCTATTCTTTCTAAATTCACATTTAAAAAAAAATACAATTGTGTATTCTTGAATAATTGTAGAACTTGTAGACCTTGTTTACATGGTGAAATTTTAGTTAGTGAAGGAAATTAGTCATGCCGTGATTGGTTCCGTCATAGCACGCCACGGGTATGTCACGTGATGTGACTCGCGTGTCGTGTGACGCGTCTCCCTTCGATAAAAAATGGCATGTTAGACATGTCACGTTACCGGTTTTTACAACATTATCTCTTTGTTTTTATTTATTTTGCAATATTCTTATTTGTTAACATCTTTTTCTATTATTTTTCTATGAACTTAAAATCTGAAAAAAAAAAACGTGGTCACGTCATGTCACGATTTTCCTCCACTAATTTTAGTGTTTGGATACAGTACAAGATGTTGAGTATGGTAAAAAAATACTTATCGCCCTCTACTTGTTAGTTTGTGGCAGTACTGAACTCGAAGAAATCCAAGCTAAGAGATTTAAGAGACCGAATTGCCAAGGTCGAGTCCAAAGGCAAATCTCCAGTTAAGGCCGAAGAAGAAGAGGATCTCGACAGGTCCAGTGAAAACACAGAGTTATACGAAGGCACTGATGAAGAGGCTATGCAAATAGATCCCGAAGAAAAAGTAACGAGTGATGCAGTAACATCAAGAAAAGGTGCCACCTCACGTGGGCGCGGCCGCAAAAAAACACGCTCTTAAGCAAACTGCGAGAGTGATGCCCTGCAATATATGGGTAATCTGCTTGTATTTGATCTCTCAGACTTCCACTTTCTGCAATGACACCCATGAACTTAAAATTTTTCCAGTAGACTATTTCAGGCGATCAATTAGGTCCCTGAATTGTTCAAAAATATTATATGGTCTTTGCATAGTTCTATTCTACATAGTTTAATCTTCTTTTCATAGCATCAGTTTCGAGATTTGACTACCCAGTCAGTTATTTTCAGACACAGAGGTAGTGACACGAAGCATTTTAGCAGGAACTCAAACCTTGCAATCATTTTGAATTAGTCAAAATGGCCACCTCGACACTCTTTTAATATTTAACAAACGGATGAAATTGTTCTCTTGAGATAGCTCAAACAATGTGACTCTTACTTAATTCCATAACTCAGGAACGTCGCTTGTGTTTGGAATTGTTCGAGTAAAATACACTTTATATCTTGACTGTGGTTTCCATAAACTGGGGTGGTGGGGTTCTTACTATTTTTTTGGCACTACTCGATGAAGGAGTTGGTGGATGGTGGATAGCAAAAAGTTTCAAAGTTTGGTGGTGTTGTCAAAATTAGAAGGTTGGTCATGAGCTGCAAACCTGGACAAACATGGTGATTTCTTGTAAGTTGTAACTAATATAATCAACAATTTTGTATATGTTTGGGATAGCTGTTTTTCTCATGTTAATATTCGAGAGTTTTTTGAGTGATTGTCTTGTGCCTTGTGAAACTTAAATTACTCTTTTTAAGTTTTTGGTAACTTAGTTTAAACATCTCAAAATCAACGGGAATTATTTATAGACATCATAATAAATCAAACGTTTGAAACAAAAACATTGTTAAGTATAATATTACTGTTTCAAATTCTCTCCAAAGTTTAAAGAATTGAGCAAACCCTTTGTTTCATTAAAAAATGAAGCCATCTTAGCATACCAAATTTCTTTAAACAATTAAAGTCTACAAATCACTAAATAAATATAATTCAATAGAAAGATAAAACAATAATTAGGATAATTCTTGCTGGTTGCATGTTTTATAAGCCAGCAGTCTCAATTGTCGTCAGAAGTTTTTCATTGTAGATTATCCAAGTGTGCTCGTGAAATTACGGGTACCATCTCCAAAAGGTATTCATCCCACGTGGTGCAGTGAACTAGCAGTGATCTTCTCCAAGAGCTTCGGTTATCGTCTCTTTTGCGGTGGTCCGTTCCACATGAAGAAACGAACTAGAATTTGATAGTAATAACAGTTCAAAAAAAAAAATGGGCAATGACGCTAGTATGATTATTTTGATTTTTAAGAAAATTTTACACGATGGGATTTTTAGGATATAAATGATTTTTAGCATATCTATTATATGATAGTCCGGATTCTCTAAGATAACTCAATTTTTGAGTTTGGATCTGGACTAGGATTCGGACAAAGCCAGCACGAATGGAATGCATGGGTCTCTTTATTCTTGCCGAAAGCAGATTTGACGTTTGGGATCCAAATTCAAATTTTGAGTTACTCAGGTGATATGACTTCTGGTATATGTTACCTAGAAGGCTAGAACCTCTGTTTGATTGTTTGAACTTTGAACTGCTACATCTCAGTATCAGTTATAATCATTTCAGCTCAAAAAGGATAAGGATTAAGGTACGTACCGTATCCAAGAAGGGCGCTTGTCGCCATTTGCTTATCTTTCCGTACCTTTTCTTATCTTTTTGGAACGTTTTGTTCCTAGTTGCTTTCATTTGAGCATTGTATGGTACTTATCAATCTCAATCACAATTGCCCCAAAAATTATACCACTGACCTGAATCTCCAGTCAAAGAATTGAGCTGTATATATATCCACATCTTTAGTGATGTATTTTTTTTTTCCCTTTTTGGAAGAATCAGCTTGAAAAAAAATACTTCCCCAGCTACAAAAAAAAAGGGTCTCTGTTTAGGACCTACAGATCATCCAATAAAAGAAGTGTGTTTGTCTGCTTGCTTAAAAAAAAGAAAATTACAGAGGCTTGTTCTTTATTTGTTCCCACTTCATAGATTGACAGAAACGATATGGTCAAGAAATAATGCACATCTCCAGTTTCCATTGACCAAAGAACGGACCTAAAAAGTCTTAGTCTCGTCGCGTCTTGCTACTTTATAATATAAAAGCTAGGTATCAAATTACATATTATAATGTGTTATGTATAAGATGAGTGGGGTTAAAATGCACCATAGGTTTTGTGTCTCAACCATACCTCATGCATTTATTTTTGTTCTCAAAGTTCAAACAGTCGATCCGAACCGCTCAATATGATATACATATTAAAATGTGTTTATAGATCAAATTTCATATTTTTTTGAAATTTTTTTTTTATTTTTTTAGATAAGTACAAAATTACTGTTTTTGGATGGTCCATAAGCAGTGATTTTGTAACTATATAAAAAAAATAGTAAAAAAATTTCAAAAAATATAAAATTTGGTCTCAAAGCACATTTTAATATGAAAATCATGTTGAGCGGTTCGGATGTTTGAATTTCGAAAATAAAGATAAAGACATGGGGTATGGTTGGAATACAAAACTTATGGTGCATTTTAACCCCACTCAAATAAGAGTTCGAATCTCTCTGTTTGTTGTGACTTCATTATACCTTTAGTTTTCGAAATATAATAATCTTATATGATCTATATTATTATTTTTATGTTATGTTCATGCACTGAAAATAGTATAAATTACAAAAACGATTTTATTTGACATATAAAATTTTAAAAATTTATTATTAAAATATTAAGATGTGTAGGTACGATGAAGATGAAAAAAAATGAAGATATTTAAACCCAACTCTGTATCTAATATAATATGTATATTGCACCTTCCAGGCAGTTTCTATCCGGGTCCTTTGATAGCATCTGACGCCTTAGATCGCTTGACCTGGTTGGATCTAACGGCCCAGATTAATTAACCCGTTGCTATTGCGACGTAACGCGTATTATGTCCGTTGTATCGGTGACCGTAGAACACTCGGTCTCAGAGAATTTGACCATTATTATAAATAACACGTGAGATATTAAAATTTAAAAGAGCTCGCCCATTTAAAACATGTGTTTTTTCTTTCATTGTCTTGAAATTTTGACCGTTCAAATCCCAAAACTGAATACTCTTTATTATTATATTATTCTTGCGTCACCAAAACAAAGTATAAATTGGATGCGATCATTTCTTCATAGCTTCACTTAATTCGCTGCTCCCTATTCTAGCCTTATAGAACAACGGATAGATTCATAGAGAGAGAGAGAGAGAGAGACGAAAAGGGATTGAGAGACTGAGGCACTTAAGAGATAAAAAGATGTTAATGGACCCCTCCAGTGCTTTCTCCTTCCAAGACGACATCTTCACCGGAGAAATGACACCGATGCCTATGTGGTCGCTTTCCCCGGAGGTGAATCTTGATCTAACCGGGTTGGAATTCCTACACGACCCAGTTGAGCCGCCTCGTGTGGTTCATCGTAGTGCATTTGAGAACTATGTCAGACCAAGTGGGGGCGTCCAACCAGTTTCGAGCAGTAAATGCGGAAATAATATACATATGCGTGTTATTGCAATGTTGAGAAACATGAAGAAAGATACAAAGGGGAGTCGAGCAGCCGAGTCGAGCCGCGGGTTTAGGCATATGATTAGAGAGAGACAGAGGAGAGAGAAACTAAGTCAGAGCTATGCTGATTTGTATGATGTCCTCGCATCCAGGTCAAAGGTGAGTGTTTGCTTAATTCTAGGTTTTACACAAAAAAAGAATCATGATGAATGAATTACAATTATATTCAATTATTTATTTACTTTTTGATAGGGCGATAAGAACTCGATTGTGCAATCGGCCGCAATATACATTCGCGAACTGAAAGGAGTAAAGGATCAACTGCAACAAAAAAACGAAGAGCTGAAGGCGAAGATACTCGGCATTGATGCTTGCACCGACGGGATCAAGGTCAAATTCGAGGTAGCGAATCCTGACTCAGGTCTGGATTCCATGATTGCTGCGCTTAGGCGCTTGAAAAACATGGATGTGAAGGCGAAAGCAATCAGGTCCAGTCTTTCGGGCAACGGTTTGTCGACAACTATGACCATTCAAACGAAGGTATATATAGTCAACCAGCTTAATTATCCTCTCCTTGCATCTTTAATGAACTCTAGCTTGATGTACTTTTATATTTTTAATCAAACGAATGTCAAATTTCCAAACCAATTTCACTTTATTTTTAAATATTCGGTGTGACGGCATACGAGTAACAGTAATTTGGACATTTTCCATGCATTTCCTGAAAGAAATTTTAATTTTATTTATTCCTATATAATAATGTTTGTGCCTAGTAAGATATCTAATTGAATGTATCGCATAATTATCTATATTGGTACTTTTTTAGCAACTGATATGAAATATTTTCTCATAAATATGAATATGCATTTAATTTTTGCTGTAATTTTGTAGTGACGTAGTAGTGGGCCCATGCCAACTGTTTTTTTTTGTAGGTTGCATATAAGCCCTCCTTTTTGTAATGTTTTTCTTGGAGCATTTTATTACATATTTAGTTGTCAAATGGAGCTTATTGGTTTAAAGTTGGTTCTGGTCAAATTAAATCAGAATTGATCCACATAAAAAGATTCATTTTCAGATACCAGAAGAATTTATTATTTTAGTTTCTGCTTAGTTTAATTAACAATTATTATTTTTAAGTAACCATGGAGTAACCATGGAGTAAAATATTTAAATAATGTTCAATTGAAGAAGATTATCTAATCACTTTCTTTTGTTTGTTTTTTTATAGATGGCGGCTTGTGAAGTAGAGAGAGAGATAGAAGAAGCATTGAATGGCATAGAAAGAGACTCTCATCCCCTCTTTCCTAGAAACAACACCTGGTCTCACAATTCCCACATGAAAAATGTTTTTTAACAATTAGCGGGACCCACTTGTCATTCTCAGCGTATTAGGAAAAGAGTATATCCTGTTCATATTTTCCTTTTTGGCCACGTGCTGTTTTGTGTTTTTAGGTTTTTTTTCTCTTCCAAAAAATTGAGAAAGTCAATGACCACCATGGATTTCTCATTTGAGGACAAATTTTTGGGTCAAGTTGCAAAAGCGCACGTGAGCTTTATAATGTGTTACCCATTCTTTTTTTTGTGTAGAATAGAAAATCATTGTAGAAATTCCAGGTCAAATATATATTTAACACGTTTTCAAGGTATTTCTTTTTGGGTTCATAGTATTTTCGCTTTTAAAATATGTCAATTATTGTTCCATAGTCAAAGACAGATGGGAATAAATATTTAGATGATTTCATTTTTTTTTTATATAAGCAAATCCCCACTATTTATTCGTTGTCTTTTATATTATCGATCATGTCATGAATAAATTTATTAAATTTCAAGTGGTGCGCCCCCATCATTATAAATTATAACAAAAGCTCCATTAGTAAAAGAAAGAATAAAAACTCATCCAAACCTGCAGAAATAATCAAAACAAATAATATGCAAGCATATAAACAAAGGCGATTAAATGGTTGATTTAGATTTTGGATCCCTGGAGTTAAGTTTTTGTTAAAATGGATTAATGAATTTTGGACAGTTAACTAAATTAAGAATCCATTATTTTAACAGTTATTTTTATAGTTTTTGAAAACTATTCAGGAATTAAGATTAAATGTAAAGTTAGTTTGTAAACTGATTTGGATCCGAAATTGATATTTTGTTATGTTATTAAGAATAATGTGTTGCTTATAACTTAGACTTTATAAAATTAATAAAGAGTATAAGATGATTTTTAATTTCGCCCCTGAAATAGAAAAAAGTATTAGAAGAATTTAATTTTTAAATGAAATAATTCTGCAACATCAAATACAACAACAACAAAGTCTTTAGTCCCAAACAAGTTAGGACAGGCTAACATCAAATAATATATAAAAACTGTTTTAGATAATCACATGATAAAAAAAAAAATATTGTACATTAAATTAGGTATACCCTACACATTGACGTATATTTATTATTGAATATATAAATAATTTTAAGCGAGAAAAATAAATTTGACAATAATTAATAATTAATCTATTATTGAAAATAGTTGATGAATTGATATATTTGTGAAAGGCTCTATGAAGCATCAATAGAAGAGAAACAGACTTTAAATTGTCCATGATATTATTGTAAAAGAGTCCGTTTCTAAAAGGTCCAATTTGATAATTATAAACTGAAAATATTGGGTTTGGCTCCATTTTCCTGTTGCCTGGAATCAATTATGATTTAGACACATTAATTTATATCAAAAGGATCAGATTGGATGGAGCAGCTTGGGTCCGATGCCCATCGGACTCAAACTGAGTTCGATGAGTTCCATAACCGTCCGATCTGATTTAAGATTCATATGCATGGATATTAAAGCAATATGCAAAGATCTTAAAGTAGATCTAATCCCAGATTGGAGCTCTTCAAATCGGGAGAGAGGGGTGTCCGATGTCCATCGGACCAAACTCAGTTTGATGGGTGGTTTCTACCGTCCGATCCACTTCAAGATCTGTGCGCATCACTTTAATATCCGTGCACACAGATCTTAAAATAAATCGGATGGTAGAAACCTTCCATCAAACCGAGTTTGATGCGCTGGGCATCGGACACCACCACCACCCTCCCCTCTCCCCTTCAAATCTTGTCGGATCGGTCGTTCTGTGAATATCTAATTTACTTCAGTCTAAAATGAACAAATCAAATCTGAAATCTGCCTTTGGAATTATCAAAGAAGAAAAATCAGCCTTTGGACCGTATTGGCAAACTGCATGTAACATAAGTGAACACCCCGCAAAGGTCGTGCTTTGAATTTATACCTTGGGCTTTTAATTATTTCTTGGGCTTTTAATTTATTCCTTGGGCTTTTTTATGAGAATCAAGATCAAGCATGGCAGAATTACAATTTGATTTTTTTTTTTTTTTTTGTCTTTTCTCCTCCCAGAACTTTGATGGGAAGTTTGGTAATTTATTTCATCCGAATCATTCCAATCCAAACAGAACGTAAAACAGAAAATAAGCGAAAAGGCAAGAGCAATATCCATGCTCCTTGTGAGTCAGTCTTGTAAAATGCAGTTCATGCGACTGCATATGCGTTTGCAGTTTAATTTTATATGAAAATCTTCATGCAATTTTATATATGCAGTTTAAAGAGGCATATTAATTTTTAATTATGCAATTATTTACGGCTAGCATCATGTGATTCTATAACTGAGTGTCAATTAATTAATTGTCTGCATCTGATTTAGAAAAAAATATTTGCATCAAGTTAATTTAGTGAGTTACTTTAGGATCAATGTCTCTACTCAGACCCAATTATAGCATCATAGGAATATATTGTATGTTTTGAGTGAAAATAAATTAATATATAGTTTAAAATATACATATATAAGTCCACATTAAAATCCGCATATATAGTCTATAGTGATCTTCTGCATGTATAAACAAAACTACATTTTACAACATTGCTTGTGACACAATTCCTTTTCCTTTGCATTTTTTTCATTTTTTCTTCATTTTGAAAAGGAACCGCACTGCAATGGAACCCACAGCCCGAACAACCAATCAGATGCCAGAGAAGCATGAATGTGGAATTCAATGCCTTGGTGGATAGCAGATCATATTTTAGATCAGACGATCCAAACTGAAATAACTACTGACCGCTAACCATTAGGACTTGGTCGAGATTGGTATGAATCGTCCGATCCGAATTCAACGAACAAGACTGGAGTGTAAACATATGACGAATGCGCACCATAAAAAGGACATAGAAACAAATTGCTTTGATGAGTGCTCCGTGAGTAGAATTAAAGAAATGCTCTGGTGCTGCCAATAGATCTTATCCAATCCTTCAAGTGGAGAACACACCATAAAAAGCAACTACACAATTTACTTACAACACACCATATAGCATGTATGTAGCATTCCATTCGGCCAAACACTAAAGTCATAAAGAACAAATTAACTCTCTCCAGTTATTCGCAATGGATGTATCCTTTTCATTTGTCGTTTTCAGATTAATTGCGAAAATATATGGCTTTAAGAGGTAATTTTCAACCTTTTACATTAATTAAGAAGCGGTGGAGCTCCACCATTTAAGTTTAACTTTTAAACCAAACAAAAAATATATATATATTATTATTCATAATCATGTTGCGAAATACAAGGAATTATATCACTTGTAATTATCATGTTGCGAATATTAACGTATCAATACATCAAAGACCACATCATATCAAACTGAATCAAACCAAATCAAACTTACTCCAGCTTGACTTTGGTATGAATTAATTTTAAACTAAGTTTAGTTTGAATTAATTTCGAATCAAATTTTTTACGAACTCAATTTCGAATCTTTTATGAATTATTTTATAACAAGAAAGAATGACCATAATTGTCAAGAATAAGAGGTAAAGTCGTTTGGGATTTCAGAACTAGGAGCGATAGTTATGACTTATGACTCGGCGACCATATGTTTTAACTTTTAAGTCATCAATGAACACAAGTCATCAGCGGAAATTAACGGTTTGCAAACCTATTTCGAACGAACAGGTCGAGATTGAGTTTGGTTTGAATTAATTTTAAACTATTTCGAATCAAACTTTTTACGAACTTTTTTTGAATCAAACTCGAATCGAATCACGAACTACAATTTTTTTTTAAGCCCTACGCCTATTTCACTATTTCAATAGTAGCCAAATGAATCAGGGTAGAAGAAGGTGGAGGGGAAAGAAGTTGTATCCTCTGCATTAACTCAAAAAGAATTTTTCGAGTCAATACATCTGAACTATCTGATCTGTTTTCAGATCGGTGCAAACTAGATCCCACTGATATTAAAGAATATGAGTTCATAGGAGAAAGGGAGCTAAGCACTATATTATAAATTTAAAAAAAAAAAAACAATTTTGTCCTTTAAATTTTTCTTTTTCACAAAAAAATATTATTATCTACCTCGTAAAACATTTATTTATCCATTTCTCTCTATCTAAATTTTCTGGTCTCTTCCGCAAATTTGTGCTCTTATATTTTTGTTATGATGGTTATTAAATTTATAATGTTTAATATTATAAATATTTCTCTATTTTTTTAATGATGATAATGATAAAAATAATTTGTTAAAACTCTAGATCTTTAATGATCAAAATGATAACTGAGTGATACTTTATAAACCAAAATTGATATTTTTAAAATTTTGATTATTAAAATGATAAATAAGCGATGCCTTAACTACCAATATAACAGTTTCGAAACTTTAAAGAATTCATGCACTGCTATTTTTGTTAAAATTGTATATATAACAACGAGTAGAGTTAAAGAGCACCATTATTTTGTGCCTAATAATGCCTCATATACTTTATTGATGTTTTCAATATTCAAATAGTCAAATCCAAATCGCTAATTAAACATGATTTCTGTCTTAAAATGTGTTTCGCGACCAACTTTTATATTTTTTTGAATTATTTTTTTAGATAGATACAAGAGCACTCTTCTGAATGATCTAATATTCTGAAAATAAATAATTTTGTATTTATAAAAAAAATAGTAACATAATTAAAAATATAAAAAAAAATTGTCTCTAATCACATGGTATCTTATTAACAAAAACAGGAGTAAGATGGTAGAATATTAAAATTTGTGTCCTTTTCCAAATGAAAACTTTTCTTATCTGTATACAGAAATTAATGGCAATCAATCAAGGCCCAAAAATGCATAGAAAAGATCTGATTATGACATGGAAGAAATTTTTTGCCACCACGTCTTTATTAGGAACCTCAATTTAAACTGAGGCCCCATATATTTGGACTTTATTGTATGATGTTGCTTTTATGCAATGTTGTATTATTAATCAAACAAAATCTACGACAAATTGTTTGGTGGATGATTTAGCTTGGAATGATTGAGACCTTGAATTTAGAATTAATGAAGTATACATAACATGCTAAAATTTGAAGGATGATTAAACGAAAAGAGACGCATGCATGTGGATTATTGTCTGCTTCGTTTGGAATTTGAATGGATTATCAAATTTTGTCGAAGATAGAACGCAACACAGCTAAGACAAAGCATGTAGATTATTATTCATATATACATATACATGTCTGCACAATTTTATTATTTTTATAAGAAAATAAAGACCAAATTTTAAGTTATCAACAGAAATTAACGGTTCACATTATTTTGAGATTCGAACTAGACTAGTTTGCGAATCTATTTCGAACGAATCAGGTCCAATTTAAGTTTGTTTGAATTAATATCGAACTATTTCGAATCAAATTTTTTACGAATTTTTTCGAATCAAACTCGAATCGAATCACGAAATACAATTTTTTTGTGCAGCCCTAAACTAACGTAGATACATTTATTATCACGTGTTATTTTTTATTCTAAAAATCTATGAGTTAAAAGGCACAGCATGCACATCTTATTTCTACAATGGTCAAACGAAATGATAGGAGCATATTATTTATGTTGCACTGCGTGATAAAAAAAATAATTTTGCAACGTTTAGTCAATAGACATCAAGGATAGTAGTTTTCTTTAACCGCATAAAATATTAATGTAATAATGTACATATTAATTTTACAAGTTTTACTTTTTTTATTTTAAATATCTATAAGTTAAAGGGACAGTATACATTGCTCGTAGTATTTAGATCGTAACTCAAAATTAAATGGTCAAACGAAGTGCTATGGGCATCTTTATGTTGTCCAATGTGAACCACGAGAGCTCGCCAATAATAATATTTTTCTTGAAGGATCTACAGACTACTGATTTGTTAGAATCTTTTACAATTAAAAATATTTTGAGGGCCTAAGAGAAAATATACATTTTTCACCCGGGCTGGATCCTATATAAATACATACAGAGGCGAATAAATGGATTAATAGCCATTACCATGTGCTGTTAGCTATTTTATTGTACCATCCCCAATTTCTTCATATATTGAGATCCAATTCAGCAGCAACAATAATAGTTATTATTATTTTTTATAATAATTGTAATTATATCAAGTGCGGAAACAACTCTGATATCTCGGCCACCCGATTTTTTTTTTGGACTAATAATGTAGCATATTGAAATAAAGAGGTCATATTTTGGGAGTAGAACCAGGGCGGATCCAGGAGTATCAAGTCTTTTTGTACTATTAATTTTAAAATCTATCGGATTAATTTCGAACGACGAATCCAAACTGTTGAAATTCTTTTATCTTACGAGTGATGAGTCTATATGTGAAAATTTTAAAGTTTCAAATTAATTTAGTATAAAGCTAATTGTTCAAAATTAGAAAGTTTCTAAATTAATTTTAAAGCATTCATTTTTTGAAAAAAAATTTGACCACTTGATTTTATACTAAATTAATTTGAAACTTTAAAATTTTCACATGTAGACGCATAACTCGTAAGATAGAAGGATTTTGTCGGTTTGAATTTATCATTCAAAGTTAATCCAATAAATTTTAGAATTAAGAGTACCAGAACTTGGTACTCTTAAGAGCACCCTAGTTCTACTCATATTTTGGTTTATAATATGTTGGATGTCTAGAATCCTCCCTGTTATAAATTTAAAGAAACATATATATTATCAAAACAGATACAAAACATCCAGCCGACTCATTTCGAATTAATTATTTATGATAGTTTGAGAAGTCAGTTACATCCAACACGGCACCGACTTTTCTAAAAGGAAAAATTAAGAAAAATCAATTTTTTTTATTTTTATTTTGCAATTTAAGTTATGAATTTGAAACATTAATCTAGTTCTTATCTACGAGTGGTCGCTCTGTGTAAAAGTTATATAATTTTGTGTGTTTATTGACAAAGAGGAGAGATAATTATTTGACAATAATTATTTTGATAATTTTAAAATAGTAGTCATATATTTAAAAAAAAATACCAGACATGGAAATGTTAAGAAGTATGCTCATGTTTATAACGTTAAGTGACTATAGCGCGTATATCATTGGAGCCTCTGTAAACTTTTAATGATGTTTGACACAGAATCATTATGAGTGGAACTAGGGTGCTTCTAGGAGTACCAAGTTTTTTGTACTCTTAACTCTAAAATTTATCGGATTAATTTCGAACGACGAATCCAAACCGTTGAAATCCTTCTACCTTACGAGTGATGCGTCTACATGTGAAATTTTAAAGTTTCAAATTCATTTAGTATAAAGTCAAGTGGTCAAAAGGCTTCCAAAAAATGAATGCATTAAAATTAATTTAGAAACCTTCTAATTTTGACCACTTGACTTTATACTAAATTAATTCGAAACTTTAAAATTTTCACATGTAGATGCATCACTCGTAAGGTACAAAGATTTCAACTGTTTGAATTTGTCGTTAGAAGTTAATCTGATAGATTTTAGAATTAAGAGTACAAAGGGGCTTGATACTCCTAGGAGTACCCTAGTTCTACTTTAGAATTATATATTAATTGTTAGAAAATTTAAAGGTATTTAAAAAAAACTTAAATTTTGGGCATAGCTTTGCAAATATTTTTTTAACCAAGTATATTAAGATTTTCTTATATGAAAAATCTACTATATATATATATATAAGGAAGAATTTTCATTTTGATAGAAAAGTATGAGCATAGTTTTTTTTTCGTCTTGGATTACAATTTTATTTGTCACAAGAGAACGAGACAGGAGCAGGTCCGATGGGCATCGGACTTACTTTTAGGTTCGATTAGCTCTAACACTGTACGATTAGCATTAATATTGGTGCGCACAGAAATTGAAACAGACTTGCACGGATTTTAATATACTTAGCACGGATATTGATGCAATCGAATGATCATTTCACCCATCAAACTAAAGTAGATCTGATGTCCATCGGACTACTCTGAATTCCAAGAGAACATGGTAGACAAATTGTCAATCTTCATTTTTTTTTTAAGGTAGATTATATGTTTTTGTCATTTTCACCACAATTCCACATTATCAATAAAATGATTCACCTTACCTAATTGCTAATAAAATATAATTGAGTTACTGTTATAAAAAACTGGATACATAGCAAAAATTAATTCTGTCCATAAAATTTAAATCTGACCCACAAAAAAACTTGTTAAGATCTGATGGTTCTCGTTTGAAAATTTCAACAGAACCGATAATAATATATATGCTAATGATTTCACCATTTGTAATTTAATCATCATGATTAACGTAGCAAGAATCAGCATAATCATAATTACACGGTATGAATACAATTCCTAAGAGTCTGAGACCCGTACCTGTTTTTATTTCTTTTATCAATACTCGTGCAATAATAATACCCTGCCGAACGAATCAAAACCACATGATCACCCAATTAACCTACTCATTAGATAACCAAAAAAAATTACATGCACACATGATGACACATTATTCAACGCAATAACACAAGCACAAAAAACCAGATTGGGAAAGAAAACAGTGGTCCAAACAGTCAACAAAAATCTTGACTGCTAGTGGGCCCGCACCACGACGCCACAACACGTCCCCTAAAAGCAGAGCTCTTTCCCTCCACGTGGCATCGCACCAATGGCAGTCTCCGCCACGGCTTCTTGAGCCACCGCACGCGAAAATTTGCATCCTCTGAGATATCTCAAACCATGCGTGACTTTTTCGAACATCTCAATCGTTCAAATACGTTCTGCACGAATCTCATAGTTCTAATAATACTGGTCCCCCTACGCTACCCCGAATAGGCACCGGACACGTCGGTCACGCAAAAATTGAGATATCTCAGAGGATACGCACTCAGCACGCGAACCCCCCGTTACCGATCTCCCATTCTTTATTCGTGTAACAATTCGTGTAGCGAGTTATAAAGGTTTACTGAAAGCTCGTTTTAAAATTAGATATACGAGGAGAAATTCAACGAATGATTGTGAAAGGAGCGCGGTAACCGATGCGGGGCCCACGTATCTGACAAGCACCTTTGACGAACCGAGCGGAGAAAAAGGAGTAAACAAATCAGTATATAAGTGTAATTAAAGCGGGATCAGAGAATAACGAGGTCTATGCGTGGGGCCCACTGTCTGATGTACGACAAGAACAAATGGCCCCGCTCTGAGCTGCGCACCCCGCCCACTTTGAAGCCGGGTAATCGCTTTCGTACCGTCCGATTGAGGGATCATCTCTTTTCGTCAAATAATCAACGGTTCTGACGAGAAAAGTACAGGGACTGAGTTGAGATTTGCAAGTACCGAACAGAAATCGCTTTTCTTTTGGAGTTTTCTTATTTGACCCTCTGTAGAAGAATAAGTTTATGCATGTACACCCGTACTAGTGTGGTTTTTACGAAGTACACTAAGTTCGCTTAGAATGTTGTAAATAATGACTTTTATTCCAACTAAGCCCTTTTTCCTCACAAAATTTAATTTTAAATGAATCCAAATTAGTTCTCGTGACAAAATATAATTTGAGTTTTAGAATATATTATAAAAAATATAATGACGGTGATCAATAAATAATAGTAATAATATTGATAGCAACTACAACTACAGTAGCAGTAGTAATAGTAATAATAATAATAATAACAATAACAATAAAAACAATAAATTAATACTTTGTATGTCTTCAATTCAATTCACCATTCATCATATTAACTAGAATTCTTGATTTAATATTTTTATTCTAAAATAATAAATTAATACTCTGTATGTCTTCAATTCACTATTCATCATACTATCTAGAATTCTTGTTAAAATAGCAAAGTTATTCACAATATTTTTATTCTGGCAGTTGTGAAAAAAGCCCAAGAACTCGTCATACCAAATTAATATTTTTAAGAATATTAAAAAGTTTACTTAGTTAAAAATATGAGAAATTAATATATTGTCCTTTATCAAAATAAGTATGAAATATGTTTAAACTAGTATAAAAAAATGTAATATTCAAAACTCATACCGCAAACTAAAAATTTACTCTTATTCTAATAGGTTCTGTAATATTTTTCAACTAAGAAAAAAAAACATTCTTTCTCTTCGTCTAAGTAATATATTTTCAATATAATAAATCGAAGGGGGAAACCGGTTAAAATTTCTCACTTTATAGGTTTGACTTATATATCGATTTAAGCAGGGTATGATTGTAAATTGTTTCTTCTTAAAAGATTATTTCCTCATAATAGTTGGGTGTTTCTTCTCATTCACACTCACTCGATCGCGCACACAAGCACACCAACACACACGGGCGCTATAGTTTCTCGGCCATTTTTGTGTGCTTCTTCTCGCCCTTCTAGGGTTTCGTAAGGTTCGTTTCTCTCTCTCTCTCTGTCTCCAGCACTGGTTTTTTTTTTCCTCTGATCAGACAGATATTCATCGATTCGCTGGGTTATCTTCATTTCTGTTTGGATAATTAATTAAAGCGTATATTGCAATATCTTTTTGTTTTTCCCTCCTTTGATTAATTGATGGAGATTGCCGATCTCTTATACAGATTGAATTTTTACTTTTTGAAAATAAAGTTGTAATTGTTCATAAAAAATAATTTCTTCAAATTTCCTTTTTGGATAGTTGGTCCTGACATAACTGGTAAGATATATTTATTTTACTAACTAGATCTCAAAGTTTCAAAGTGACTGACATCTTTCTCCAAATAGAAATAAATTACAAAACAAAAAAAAGGAACCACCTGGATCAATCTATCTTTGCATTCTCCCGTTTAAGTTTTTTTGTGTGTGAAAATTTCAGATGGAAGTAGAAGAAGCAAATAGAGAAGCTGTAGAGAACTGTCATAAGGTATTAAACATCCTCTCTTTTCCCCCAAAGGAGAAAGAACCATTCCCGTACCAAGACCTCCTCACCGCAACTGGAGACTCCATTTCCAAGTTCAAGCAGGTTATATCGGCTCTAGAAAACCGCAAAGGCCATGCCCGGATCCGGCGCATGCGGAAACCCCTTTCTAATTTCGATCAGAAATTGTTTCTAGATTGTCCTGTGGCCTCTTCTCCCCCTCCCTCGCTCTCTCTCCAATTGCTAACCAGAAGCCAACCCGATAACCCATTAAGGGATTTGACATCAGGTGTGAGAATCCCTAATCAGATGGCACACACTGCACATTTCCAGTTCTTGCAACAACAGCAGAGCTATCAGAGATTCCAGATGATGCAGCAGATAAAGATGCAAAATGAAATGGCGAACAAGAGGAGTGACAATTGTATTAACCTGAAATTTGAGAATTCAAGCTGCACTGGAGCATCCAGTTCAAGGTCTTTTATGTCATCTCTTAGCATGGATGGTAGTGTGGCAAATTTGGACAATAAACCGCCATTTCAGCTGATAAGTGGGTCCCACTCTTCTAGCACAATGGATGCAAGGTTTCACCATAGGAGGAGGTGCATGAGTAGAGGCGAGGACGGCAGTGTCAGATGCAGTAGTGGTGCTGGTACCAAGTGCCATTGCTCTAAAAAGAGGTCATATATGTATTTCTTGTTGGAATTTAATTATTTACATTACATTTATGGCCATTTCAGAAATTATAAAAGACGGTCCATTATTTAATAATGAATGTATGAAAAACAAGAAAAATTACGTAATCATTTAACTTTTTGCTTAAATGAAGAGAATCATCTCTCTATTCTTTGTTAGTATGATATCATCAGATGTTGTGACAGTACTGAAATATTGTGAAAATTTGGGGCATTGCATCTTTTCTAAATTTCTTATGTGATTTTGATAGGAAGCTGAGAATAAGGAGGTCTATTAAGGTACCGGCAGTGAGTAATAAGGTGGCTGATATACCAGCTGATGAATATTCGTGGAGAAAATATGGTCAGAAGCCGATCAAAGGCTCCCCGCATCCAAGGTATTATTGCAATACAATTTTATATGAACGATTAGTTTGCATTTTTATCCCTTTTTACTTATATCAGATAGCTGTCGCATTTCAGTTGAAAGTTTTGGAAATAATGACCACAAGCAAAACCAAATGTTCATTCTAGGACCTTTTTTTATATAAACTGGACTTTTGGAATAACATAATATTTACTGCCAAAATGGATGAAGACCAATGAAGTGTAAATTATAGTGTTTTTTGGAGGTTTTACGTAAGATGTTGTGTCTTAAAAATATGCTCGAAGCTTAATGTTTCTAATACTAGAAAAAAATAAAAGTGTTGATATGTGGCTACTAATATCAATGTACCATGTTTTTATGTCTGGCCCATGCGAAACATAGAAATTTGCAATTCTTGCGACTGTTTGGTATTTGATAGTTTGTTCTTTTGTGGCTCAATAGAGAAGCCTCAGCATAAATCTATTGCCAGAGATGACAGGATTTTTGTGTTGGATGCATGATTAAGTGGTACAAGCAAGATATTGAATTTCTATTTTTTGTTTGTTTGTAAATTACAGGGGATACTACAAGTGTAGTAGCATAAAAGGATGCCCTGCAAGGAAGCATGTGGAGAGGTGCTTAGATGACCCATCCATGTTAATCGTCACTTATGAAGGAGAGCACACTCACGCGCGCTCTGTCAATGCCCCTTCCTAATTTAATCTATCTTTTATCTAATTTTTACACCGCATTAATTTGAACTTTCTTAATCCCTCCCTGAGCTGTGGCGGTCATTGCTTCTGTTGTTGTACATAATTGCATGAAACATTTTGAGAGAGAGAGGTGTCGTCTCTTGATAGATTCTAATTTGCGTAGGCATTTTAGATTGAGTAGCGGTAGTGGTGACATGAGAAATTTTATGTTGGTAAAGTGCAACAATTTAGCTAATTTCGTGGTACTTTGTTTTTTTGGGGTCCAAGTACATTGTAGTCTTTGTTCTCTTTGAAAGGGATGCTTTCATTAAGTTCTAAATGTTGCTGTAGCAGTGAATTTGAATTGCCTGGTACTGGTGTTGATTTTGATATGGATGATTGTATTTCTGGATATTGCTGCTGCTGCGTGATGCATCCATTTAGAAGCATCAGAACTAACATAATAGAAACCCCAAAGATTTTTCTCCTTTGCGGGTGTTCATCTCTGCGATAAGACGAATAAAGGAGTGTTGTGAATGTTACTAGGCTAGTAGATGGAATCGGTGTGGCAGATCAATAAGGTCTGCTGTGTAGTTAGAGCCGTCCGATCTGTAAAACGATTTGCACTAATAATTTTAAAATTTATACAGATCAAAGTGTGTACAGATTTTAATTCGGATTAGATATCTTTGATCGGGCATCAGACCGTCCCAACTTCAATAGTAGATGCTAGGGCTTTACAAAAATTTCGTATTTCGTGATTTGATCCGAATTTGATTCGAAAAAATTTGTAAAAAATTCAATTCAAAATAGTTCGAAATTAATTCCAACCAAACTCAAACTAAACATGGTTCGTTCAAAATAGGTTCGCGAACTATTCTAGTTCAAATCTCAAAGTAACGTGAACTGTTAATTTCCGTTGATGACTTAAAACATAAGCCCGTCTAACCACAAGTCATAACTCGTAAGTCGTAACACTTACTCTCAGTTATGAAATTCTAGACGACTTTCACCTCTCACTCTCGGCAACTACAATCACTCTTCCTTGTCGTGGAGAAGTTCATAAAAGATTCGAAATTGAGTTTGTAAGAAATTCTATTCGAAATTAATTCAAACCAAACATAGTTCGAAATTAATTCAAACTAAATTGAAACTGGGTAAGTTCGATTCGGTCCATTTCGTTTGCAGCCCTACTAGATACCCTTTTAATAATGCACTGAACTCTTTTCAGAATATTTATCCCATGAGATATGGACCGAACTCCATATTGGGCCTCCAAAGTTCTCTTTAACATTTATCCTGAGCGCTAAGCTCGTTGAAGTCAAAGAGACTGTTGTCAACTAAGCATATTGTCTAGGCCTCGTTGATTCTTCAGGCTGGCATGTGATTTTATCAAAACCGGTTACTTTTGGGCTTTATCAGGCTTAATACCCCATTTCAGATTCATCTTTCAGCTGTTGGGTGCATTTAACCCTGCTCGGAGAAAAGAAATACGAATTGTTATGAAAGTATATATAGGAAATTTTAACAATGTCATTGTCACGAATGCATGTTGTGTTGTTATATTTGTAAGAATAAAGTTTTTTTTTTCCATTCATCCTCTAATCATTAATTATCTGGCGGACCACAACTTTCCACACAAAAAGACAAAATAAAACGTGTATCAATCATTAATTACGTGAGGACCTCTAATTAACTGAGTGGACCGCTTATATTTAAATTTTTTATGCTGACGTGAGCAAATATTTATACTTATGCACACAATTATTAACATCTAATGTATCAAATATTCATATCTATAATATCAAGTATTTCTTTAAGAAAATGAACATCAACTTTATTTTACCTCTCTCATTACACACCCGTATTTTACACGTTTTTAAAGAATTTTTTTTTCTTGATTCAATGTCGTTCACATTTTGCAAATCTAAAATCACAAACGTCTTCTACGCAATTTCTTTTCCAATGATATCCATGATGAAGTACTTTTGAGTTATCCGTCGCTCAGGTATTCATATCTCGTAGTGCAAGTATACATATCTCGTCAAATAAGTATTGAGATCACATCGTGCAAGTATTCATGCCCCGTCTTGCCAGTATTCATAAATCAATGCATGAATATGTTAGGTACAAATATTGGCAATATTTCATATAATGTGTTAAGTACAAATACTTGACACAAACTATTCACACTTGTATGACGATGTATGAATATTTGCAAACTTGATATTAATACTTTCAAAAATCATCTAATATCATAAGGAAAAAAATTAATAGAATATGTTAGATGCATATACTTGATACATGAACTATTTGTACTTGCATGATGAGGTATGAATATTGCAATATTTGATATTAATATTTTCAAATATCATCTAATGCCACAAAGAATTGCAATACTTGATATTAATACTTTCCAAAATACTTGGTATCTTATGTATGAATACTTGCACAACGAGATACGAATACTTGCGCAACGGACAACCGAAAGTATGTCATCATGGATCCAATTTGAAAGAGAAAATTGCGTAGAAGATGTTCGTGGTTTGAGATTCATAAATTTCTTCACATATCGTCAGAAATGTTGGCGAGATTGAACGGAGAAAAAAAAATCCACCTCTAAAAAGTGTAAAAAATGGGCGTATAATGTATAATTTTTTTTTCTGAAATACTTAGTATTTTAGGTATGAATACTTGATATATTATATATTTTTATATTTGTGTGCGTCACTTAATTAATAATTGAAAGATGAATGTAATTGAAAGATGAATGTGAAAAATAAAGTAGGATATAATTAGTCGGTTCCTATTTGTAATACCTATTTATTATCTTACAAATAGTCTTGGTGGTTTGGATAATATTTAAAAATCACATAGCAATGTTGACCGAATAATGGACTGTTTTGAATAATATAATTGTTGTATAAACACGGTTTAAGAATCGAGTTTTTTTTTCGCATATGTGGCTCCAACAATACTGTCACCAATCCTATTCCGTTCACCTCCTTATAAAATTATAATAGGAGGGCAAATTTTTTAACGCTCTTCCTTCTCATTCAAGAGAACTTTTATACAGTTAATCTCGTTGTTAAAAAATATTTATTAATGTCAACAATTATTTGACTGTCACAATATTTTATATAAAATTCGATTTAAGTAAAAGGCATAAAAAAAACATGTGGGAATCAACCACATCCTTATATATATAAAAAAATATATCAATAGAGTAACAATGAATTTCTTTTTGAGGGCTTAGATTTATCCACCAATATATATTAGAAAGGTTTTGCTCTCTTTTCCTACAACTGAATTATAAGATATAAACAACTTCATTTTTTTTTCTCATACAAAAAATAGAAGAGAAAAAAACAGAATCATCTGAGGACGCTAAAAAGAGCTATCGCCTTATTTGGGTCAAAATCTCAATTTTTAGCCCTTGCATTGGACATATTTTGAGGGGAAAAAAATAAGCAGAATATGTTTTTAATTATCCAGTCGTTACCACGGATAGGCTCCGTTATCAAGTCCTTCTTTGGACGTATAATCAATTTTTATTCCTTTCTAAAGTCACAAAACAAAATATCATCATTTTATAAATAAAATAAAAAAAGATTTATTGTCCAAGACTTAATTTAGGTATTAATCTTTTCACAAATGAACGAAAAAAACTTGATGTAATAATAGTGTGGTTGAGGATTTTTTATTTATTTAGAAATTATAACAAATTTATTTAATACGGGGCCAAATTATTGAAAAAGTTTGAAATATAGCCTCCACCGGATTGGGGATCCGGTGGAGCTATTTTGGGCTTTCTTACACCAGATGGGCAATCCGGTGGAGCAAAAATATGCTCTGCCACACCGCTACACCCGTGACTGCACAGAAAAATGCCACACCCGTAGAGCAACTCTCCTTTTTTTTTTTTTAACCTTTCAAATTACTCAATCAATTATCCAATTAAATGATTCAAAAGTCTCGGATTGTCAAAGAGAGTTAGAAATTCTTCAGATCTACTATTTTAACAAGGTAAAAATTCGATTTTTTTATAATTTTTAATTTTGGCCGAATTAAATAAAATAACTCATTTAATTGAGTCTGTTTAGTATATTTAGTCTTTTTTGTGTAATTTAGTGTTGAATTAGCAACTGGCTTCAATTTTGTGTAATTGTAGTATTAATTTGTATAATTTAATATAATTTGTGTTATGTAGTATAATTATTTTAATTTGTGTAATAGAGTGTAATTTAGTATAATTTAGTATAAATTTGTGTAATTTGTGTTATGTAGTATAATTTAGTATAATTTGTGTAGTTTAGTATAATGTAGTATAAATTTTTGTATTTTAGTGTTATGTAGTATAATTTGTGTAAAATTAGATAAATGTGAAGTTTATGATTATTTGGTATAATATAGTATAAATTTGTATATGGTTAAAATCGATTTTTTTAATAATATATAGTTCAATGGTATAGTATGTAATTAATTTAGGTCGGACTTACATAACAGGGTGAATGGATAATTCGAATTATCCGGAGTTATTGAAATTACCACCACAGTATCACAGAGCATGAACAGTTTGTGATATGGTAATTTTTGTTAAATTTACTAATTATTTGTTTGAAATAAAAATTATATGAAATATTTGAAAGGGTTATAGTGGTTTAATTATTTTTGACAGTCTAATGTAGTGGTGTGGCATTTTTCTATGCAGTCACGGGTGTAGCGGTGTGGCAGCGGTGTGGCAGAGCATATTTTTGCTCCACCGGATTGCCAATCCGGTGTAAGAAAGTCCAAAATAGCTCCACCGAATTTCCAATCCGGTGGAAGCTATATTTCAAACTTTTTCAATAATTTGACTCCTATATTAAATAAATTTGTTATAATTTCTATATAAAAAAAAAAATCGTGGTTGAAAAGTACCATAACTCCTGAAGCAGATAATGCGCCAGTAAACAGTACCGTCGTACACCAAATAATATCTCCAGTAGAGCAGGTAACGACAGAGATTTAGCACAGAATACCAAATTAATCTCTGACAAACGCTCAATAACCTCTCAAAATAATGACACGTAGAACCGTAGGTTTTAGTAGGATTAATCATCTGACTATAGCCTACACCTGCATACCTGCACGTGATTCTGCTCCCGAACCCACTTTGTTCTACTATGGCAGTTGGGATTAACCATCGTGTCTTTGGTAAGAAGATAGCAGAAGCCAAACGATCCGTGCATCGGTGCATACAGTTGGGATCATCTATTTTAAGGTATATTAACTATATATTCATAAATTTATTTTTAAAATTAAAAACAATAAAATTTATAGGCGTGATTTTTTATTTATGAATTAATTTTGTATTGTAAAATTTAAATCATGCAATTTTAGTATCATTTATTTGGCGTTCTATCAAAGATCACTAATTTTTAATCGTAGTAAATTGTTAGCCATTAATAAATAGTAAAATCGCATCAAATTTTCAAAAGGTAACTTGATTTTCAACAAATATTATACAAATCGAGGTCATATAATTTGTATATATTATTTTAAACAAGGACAGTTTTATGTCAATTAATTGTTAATTGTTTGAAAAAAAAAATCATTTCTTATCATCAAGTTTGTGAAAAGTACACGTACGCGTACACGTTATGATTAATTAGTTATACATTTATGTAACTTATGAAAAGCCAGTGATAATTTTTTAATTACCGAACCAAACGAGATCAACTGCATGATATGCAATTTACTGCAGAAGTAGAGCCACAGAATAAAATAGCAGATCGCAGCAAGCCACAGAAATGGGGGACCCGGCACAAATCAGGTAAATCGGACCATCGTTAATTTCTAGTTCAACGGTCAAGATCAATTATCCACAGCTGTCGGAATTTCTCCGGCAGGTAATTGTTCGTCTCACGTCCTTTCCGCATTTATTTACCCACGTGAAAGTCCAGTGAAAGAACAAACAAAGAGGCGGTGAGCGACCACGATAGGACCACCACACCGTCGTGCGACAGCTGTTGATTCTCCCACGTGTCAGAGAGGGACCTGGTGCTGGGATCTGGTCAATACGCAATACTTTTTGACTGTATTACTACATCCCTAATCTTCTATGGGTAATACATGCAGTGACTCGTGTTGTGGATTATCAGACATCAATTGAATATGCACTGACCGATAATATACATAGTTTGGATTAGAACAGAAGCTCAGAATGAGGACTGAGGACAGATGTGTGAGATTCTCACGGCTTGTGACAGGAATGAGGACTGAGGACTCGGTCTTTGACACATTTTCTATCCACCCCTGAAATATCAAATTTTGGTTCCTGCTACTCTAAAAAGAGAAATATGTGAACTTTCTATAAAAAAACATTATGGCCCATATTACTCCGGTCTATTTGATACTTATTCTACAATTTTATCTTTTTTATAAATAAGAAGTTCAAATATGTAATAAAAATACAAAAAGATTTTGCAGAAACATTTGAATTATGTATATTAATTTAGTATTTTTTTTATTCAAAAAGATTGATGAAATCACGAACAATTGGTTGAGATAAAATTATTTAATTCTTAATATCACAGTACTAGTTCTTCAAAAGTTGAAGAATTAACTTCTGTTTGAATATTGAAAAACCAGTTCGCAATCAATTATTTTTTAATCTATAATTCATAAGCAATTATGTAAACATTATTTTTTGCTAAGTTTTAACAGAAACAACAATAAATTTCAATAGAAAAATGGAAGTTATTGTATGCCTTACTTTTTTTTTGTATAAAATAAATAAAATAAGAGAAAAATACATATAATTATGCTTCCATTTTAACATCAACAAATTTGCTTTGATTCCTGCTAATTAAACGTCACACATGCATGATTTTTCCTAAAGGGGTATTCAACAAGCTGGACATATTTGACACCTTGAAATAACAGATAATAGAGATTTTTATGGAAACAAAAAATATATAAAGATTTCTATTTGCAATTCTCATTTCCCACCCAAAAAAGTTGATATTTTTTTAACGAAACTCTATTTATTAAAATCCACAATATGATAGGTACATTAATATTTGCATTTTTTTTCTCAGAACAATTCAATCTAATTAACATCAAACGAGCACGACATTTTTTTAAAACAAAAAAGTTTGCAAGACATAAAAACGTTGAGCCCTAAAAAACTGTAATTTAAATATATTATAAAATTTTCATAATTGAAAGACCCCAAAAAATCATAAAACATTATAGAGAACACATAAAATTCATCCAACATTATTCTTGTTTTGTTTGTTACGACGTTATGAGCATAATATTTTGTATCGGCATTAACATGAGAGCCCAAACACACTCAAAATTTCAGTAAATACATGATTAACTAGGCCGAATTTTTTTTTTGACACCCTGCAAATTCGTTATTAATTAAAAACCACTCGATTCAACTTATATCAAAAAATACCACTCCCGCAAAACCATTTCGAACACCAGCAAAATCGGGTCTGCACAAGCCTTTCCTTACCATGATTTGACAAACCGGGTCCGCACAATGATTTTGCGCACCAAGGTATTCGCACAAGCCTTTGGCGCCCCAATAGATGAGCACATAAATTGACATACTTGCACGGATTTTAATGTACTTGGCACGGATCTTAATACAATCGGATGGTCCTTACAAAATTGGATTTTGAATAAAAAAAATTGATGTGACAGCTTTTGTCAAATGGTCTGCGTCCCAAGGAAAGGTCAAAACGCGTCTTTGACCGGCACCTCAATTTTATAACAACCATCTGATTGCATCAAGATCTGTACTAAGTACATTAAAATCCGTACAAGTATGTCAATTTCCGTGCGCACCTATTGGTGCGCTAAATCCTTGTGCGAACTCCTTGGTGTGCAAAATTATTGCGCGGACCCAGTGCGCAAAAGGTTTGTACGGATTCGGTTTGGCTGGTGTGTGAAATGATTTTGCGGGAGTGGTATTTTTTGATATAACCCGCTCCGGATGATTTTTAATTAATAACGAATTTGCAAGAAAAAAATTCGGTTAACTAGGATTAAAAAAAAAGGCAAAAGAATTGGAAACTCTTTGTACAATGGTGAACCGCGTGTAGGAGAAAAAAATGTCAAAATTAGCAGGCGGCAGATGGAGCGAGTCAGCGAGATGAGCGGCTGGTGGGTGCCGCATGTCGCTACTTCGCCTCCCGCTCACACCACAGGGCACAGGTCGCCACCACAAGTCCCAACTTTGCGACGCGTGTGAATTTTACCGCTCTCGTGGGCCCCGCCTAGCTGCTCACATCTCGCTTTTCTCCCAGACGTATACGGCGGACCCCTGAGTCCTGACGGCCGCTTCCAATCTTTCTTTCTCTTTTTCCTTTTTTCTATTATTTTAATTTTGTTGGAATTTAAGAAAACCTCAGTGCTTGCCGTTTTGCACGCTTTCTTTCTCAAATCAGTCTATATCGGGTTACCGGTTGTTCCCGCCAGAGATGCAGAATCCTATTAGTCTCCAGATCCAGCCCGTTTTTAATACAACGGACAACCGTCCGGATCTAAATGTTTTATTGAAATAAATTTATTTTTTAATGTTAGACGTTCAAACAACACCAACAGAAAATTTTCCATTTTTCCTTTTACTAGAACACGATGAGTAATTGCATATTATTTCGCTGATCTGTTTTGAATCGAAGAGGAACTTGATTATTTTTTTTCCAAGATAAACAAAATTTGAATATGATAATAAACACATACCATTTTTACCCGGATATTTCTAACTTTTGGTTTTTTCATTTTTTTTTTTGGGTTGGGGGTGGGGGGGCGGAAGCATGGCTCAACCTTCTATATTCAGACAAAAATATACCGTGTGATTTATGTCATATTTAATAAATTTTATAATTTAACTCTCTATAATTGAAATTTTTATTTAAATCGAAAAAATATGCATAATATCCGGTTAAATAATATTTTTTTTTGTTAAATTGAGTTTTTTCTTTTTTAGTTCAGCACATGGGCGGAACCAGAATTTCAGACTATTGAGGTCAAATTTGAATAGAAGTCATACATATGAAATTTTTATGGTGCGAATGGAGTCAATTTGACAGTTTAATAGCATTTTTTTTACTAAATTATATAAATTTTTATCAATAAACACAATTTTTTTGAAAATAAATAGAATTAATGGACTCTCGTTTATTACAAGTGGCTCTGCCTCTGATTCAGCCTCTTTATAATAATTTTTTTATTTCATACATACATGCTTAATCAATTTAAAATTGGATAAAGGATATGAAATGTGTCACCGAAAAAGTTTAAATAAGGTTAAAGTTGCAAGGATATACTGATGTTTGTTTCCTAACTCGTACTGATTTTTCTTAGTTCTATTATTTGTAAATATACTGACTCCCTGTTCACTATACACAGTCCAAGACGCCGAATTTTTTTGATGTGAAACCCGAAAAAATGCAAATTAATTATAATTAAATGACACTCGGACTCAAAAATTGAGAAAAATGACACTCCCGTAAAATGGTTTAGCGCACCAACCCTGTACGGGATCGCACAATTAATTGGCGCACCACTTGGTCCGCACCAGGTCCGCGCAATGATTTTGCTCACCAAGGGTTCGCACAATGATTTGGCGCACCAGGATATTTGCACGGAAATTGACATACTTGCACGGATTTTAAAGTACTTAGCACGGATCTTGATGCAATCGGATGGTTGTTATAAAATTGGGCTTTGAATGGTGGGACAAGCCGGTCAAAGACGTGTAAGGACCATCAATTTTTTCCAAGACAGTTAAAGACGTGTAAGTTGGTCAAAGACGTCACATCAATTTTCTCCAATTTTGTAATGACCATCCGATTGCACCAAGATCCGTGCTAAGTACATTAAAATCCGTGCAAGTATGTCAATTTCCGTGCAAATCTTTTGGTGCGCAAAATCATTGCGCGGACCAAGAGGTGCGACAACTGGTTCTGCGAGCCCGTACAGGGTTGGTGCGCGAAACCATTTCGCGCAAGTCATTTTTCTCAATTTTTGAGTCCGGGTGTCATTTAATTAATTTGAATTTTGCCGGGTGTCACATTAAAAAATTTCGGTCCAATACGTGGTGCTGAATTAATGTAAATCCAAACAAAGATATGTTCGAAATTACGGAACACTGTCACCATAGAGATATATACATACATACATACATAGTAGAACTAGGATGCTCCTAGGAGTACCAAGACTATTTGTACTCTTAACTCTAAAATCTATCAGATTAACTTCGAACGACGAATCCAAACCGTTGAAATCCTTCTATCTTACGTGTGATGCGTCTATATGTGAAAATTTTAAAGTTTCGAATTAATTTAGTATAAAATCAAGTGGTCAAAATTAGAAGGTTTCTAAATTAATTTTAATGCATTCATTTTTTTGAAGGCTTTTGACCACTTGAATTTTTACTAAATTAATGCGAAACTTTTAAATTTTCACATGTAGACGCGTCACTCATAATATAGAAGTATTTCAAAGGTTTGGATTCGTCGTTCAAAATTAATCTGATAGATTTTAGAGTTGAGAGTACAAAAGAGCTTGGTACTCCTAGAAGCACCCTAGTTCTACTCTACATACATACATACATACGTACATACATACATATATATAAATACACACGCGCACACACAGATATATATACAGGAATGTGCTATGGTGAGCTGTGAAGTAAGATGTCATTTTTACTTCACGCTCATATTTTTATTTTAAAAATTCAAACAACCGATCCGAACATGTTCTCTATATTGAAATGTGTTTGGAGATCAAATTTGACATTTTTTTGAATTTTTTACTATTTATTAAGCCACTTTGAATATTATTGATCGAATGATCCAGAAATTTTTACTGTTCATTCATATCTGAGATTTTTCAAATTGATTTAATAAATAGTAAAAAAATTCAAAAATTGTAAAATTTAGTCTCCAAGCACATTTCAATATGAAAAAAATATTAAGCGGTTCGGATCAGTTATTTGAATTTTCAAATTAGAATATGAGCGAGAAGTAAAACATTTTCATTTGCAACTCACGACAGCCCTTGGATTTTCTGTGACATTAATGCTTTCGTAACTGCCAAACGACCATGTTTATTTTTGAGGTTATTTCCGTCCATGCTGTGGCCCGCAGTACCTATTGAAGAAAGAGGCAACAGTAGGCCGGGACTGAGACGACAGACGAGTGTTAAGTGACGAAAACGCCCTGCGAAATCGAAAAGACGCTGGCGGCATCAACGCCTAGTCACGAGGTTGCTTCGGTAATTAAATAAAAAGAACCAGGGGTAGTTCTGTCTTACATATTTCGATAAAGTATGGCGTCGGCCGTCAAGGTGACAAGTTGCAATAGAAACGCCGACAGCGACAACTGAACGACTTTGCAAGTCTCCCTCTCTCCAGCAGTCTAAATTTATATCACAATTGAGGCGTTTTGAATTGTTGGTTGTTTTATGACATATTCTCGATTTCAAGTTGGATAAAATGCATTTTAAATACACAAAACATGGATTTTACCCGATAAGATACTACTAATCTCATTTATAACAACATCAGGAATCAGGACTGTATGTACAATCAGCCAAGAAGGCATCTATCCATATATAGATCCTTCGAAAAAAAAAATCAAATCTTGATTTAAAAACGAAACATTAGAACTTTAAAAGGAGAGGTTCCGATCGAAGATAAGATAATTTGGACCGTCAGATCTCAAAACGGGAGAGCTGGAAGGTTGAGATCGATCAAGAGACCCCTTTCTCCACTCCCAATAACCTTCTTCTCCGATTCATCACCTCCACCAGGTGGTCCCAGAGCCAGATCACCACCATCCATCCGCCACGCGTACATACCCCAACCAAACGGCGCCGGTGGAGGAGGCGGAGGAGCCGCCACTTCCTCGGAGGGGTAGAGAAAATTAGTCTTGGCTTTGGGGCCCCGGAGAGAGCGTGCTGCTTCGTCGTATGCACGAGCGGCTTCCTCGGCAGTATCAAAGGTGCCGAGCCACTTGCGCGTCTTCTTCCATGGGTCCCGAATTTCAGCTGCGAACCGTCCCCACGGGCGCTTGCGAACGCCTCTGAAGTGTTGTGGTGTGGCCGCCTGGGGAGGCGGAGGGGAGGCGCCAGAGGTGGCGGTCGGGTGGCGGAGAGTCTCTACTGCCATTGCTGTAGACCACAGCTTCTCTATTTGTTCTTGATTTTTGGGTTAATTTGCTTGACTGAGAAAGTGGCCTTGTTTTATTCGGCGAGGAAGGAGGAGGTATATATAGAGGGAATGGGGTCATGGCGGGTTGAGGGTTTTCGTCCGACAGGATTTCTGCTTGTTTATTCACTTTCTGATCTAACCTTGAGGTTTTTAGTATTTACTTGTCTAATAGATTTCTGATCTGTTCATCTTTTCTTTGTTTCTTTCTCTTTGATGTAAATATATTTATAATGAATATCACATAACATTATTAATACTTCAATTTATGTTGTTTAAATTAAAATTTCAATTCATCTTTGATGCCATATATATTTTTACTTAATGCTAACATAATTGTAGATTTAGTTGATAGAAAAAAAAAACACATGCTCTATACGAGTTCACGTTATTAGCTTATCATTTATTTTTGTTATTTTTAATAACTGTACGGCATATAAGTAACAGTGACTAGATAGTAATAAGATATAACCGTTGAAGTTAAAAAAGTTATAACTGATTGACACTAATAGTTTCTCTAGTTGTTATTAGTGTTCATAGTCACTCTTTTTTTTTTTATAAAAAAATTGCAAGGCCTGTTTCATTACGAAACTAAATAAGTTTACAAAAGAAAATAAAAGAATTCATGGGTGTAGTTATCACAATATAAACCAAGCAACAACACAGTATGTACTACAGATGTAATAACATAACCACTCTCCTTATGGATAATGAGCGGTAATCAAATGAATAATTACTTTATTTGAATAAAATAAAATTACAGTGAACACGTGTAACATTCTAATGAGATCTCATAAACGGAAAATAGTAATAACAGTATTTAAATTCACACCTCTTTACTAGAATTGAATAAATATTGATGTATACTCGCCATGCAGGCTGTAATATTTCGTCACGTGTCAAGACATTAATGTTCAATTATTGAATATGTTATTTTTTATTTATAAAAATAGTAAGTGCCGACAAAATCAAGTTAATATGATACGTATATATAATGTCGCATTCATTTCAAAAGGTCTAATGGTGACCGAATGATTAAAAGACAATTAATAATTTCATGATATTTATGCAATCTATGATATTTATTTGTGTGCCGCATTCTAATTAACTCTTTAATAAACAACGTATATTACATAACGTATATTACATGACACAACGAATACAACTTTGTGATTTAGGGAAAATTAAGGGGTTGAATTGCAAAATTACCATTCTTATCGTTTATTCAATTAGGATTAAAGTTATAGAAGGAAGCGTGCGGTGAGATGGGTTAGATTGAATGGAGCCTGTGTGCTGCCGGCCTGCACGAGACTTGGTCCTCTGAAATCTAGTTCAGTGAGTTGTCATTTCAAATGAATGTATGGTTCCATGTCAGTGACACCGATTCCTTCATAAAATAGTCAAAGATAGCAGATGAAGAATTGAAGGCGCCCCGTTTAAGTTTAAAGGGAAGGTTGCACGTGAGATTAGCACGTGACTCCCGCAGCGCAGCATGTAGCCGTTCCTTGCCATTTTTATATGCTGGGACTAGGGGATCCGACTCTGCTGCTTTTATCAAATAAAAGCAGGATCCTGCTTTTACCATCCCAACCATTCAAAATTTTTCATTTAAGTATCTCGATAAAGAAACTTTTTCATGCACAAATCTCAACAAATTTGAATGGTTGAGATGGTAAAAGCAGGGCTCCTGCTTTTGTTAAATAAAAGCAGCAAGTCGGATCCGGGACTAGGGAAACCTGATTTGATAATTGCCAGCTTTCAATTCCCTATTCTCTGTTGTTATCCAATAATTGCAGGAATTACAATGTTCGAAATTGGCTCCTAACTTGTCATGGTGATGAATGAACGGATGGTGAGGATGTATTGACACGATTAATTGACTTGACAATTTTAACAATTGTAAAGAATAATTTATAATTTGAAAATCTTATAATTAGAGTGTATTGGACGCGAAAAGTAATGAAATTTGATCGTTTATAGAATAATATGAAATTAATGAAGATTAATATTTGACAGTATGTGATAAATTATAAGATGATAAAATTAATACATAATTGATATACATGACAAATAATTATTTTTATTTTAATTGTATGAAAACTAATATACAGTTGATGTATAACACAAATAATATATTTATCCTACTTATAATTTTATTTTTACGATCTACAAACAATATTGTGTTATTCTCACAGTATCTTCTAAGCGTGTATCTACACAATTAAACATTGCACGATCGATTGAAATATTCAATAAAAACATGATCCAAGTTTAAGATTACTAGGGATATACTTTAGATGGGGGGGGACAGAGAGAAGGGGAAAGAAATAGGCTCCAGATCGGACTTGGTCAGAGTTGTTTACTTGCTTCAGAAAAAAGTTAATATGAGAGGGTATGGAGGGGAACAGTGAGGAATGAAGGTGAACAACATGTAGAAAAGTGATGAATTTATTCATTTCGAATCGCAATGTAGAGAAGATGAACAACTTTCTTTCTTTCTCTTCCCTTTTCAATAAACAAATTGATTCTGGAGCACATCCTAAAGAACGACACTCTGTGGTAGATGGTGAATTTAAGATCAAATATCATTAAGGTTTTTTATATTTTCATATAAAAAGAAAAATGATATCAATAGTCCGCATTTTTCGTTTGGACTTCTAAATTCTTAAATATTAAGATATATCGATTTTTTTTTATAACAATCCAAAAAAATTAATAAAAATAACTAGACTATTTAATAAAATTTAAAAATGACCCAACCGCTCCACTGAGGGGCGGTCCACCCTTCATCCCAGACCACGCCTCCCTCCCCCACCCCGTGGAGCAGACAGTGCCACAGTGAACCGCCCTCCAGTGGAGTGATTCACGTTTTGCCCTATAAATTCATCTTTTCTCTCACCTGCCCCTCACAATTCATTTCAACATCCAATTTCCTGAACTTAGCTCTCAAACAGTGATTGAGGCAATTTCTGAGGTGTTTTGTTTCTTATTAATTAATTTATTTTTATATTTAAAAAAATGTCAGAAATTCTTAGAAATTGCAAAAAAAAAAACTGTTACAAATTGTTCAATCCATTGTGCTCATTTGAAACCCTAGCCCTTACTATGGCACAAAAACCTGAACTCCGGTATGAAGGAAATCAGTTCAAACGCAATGCTCGTAAAACTGTAGCCAATCAATTTTGGATGAGCGACGCCCATAATAGGAGGCATTTAGCTCGTATGGGGCTTACACCCAAAAATATTGAAGACATCACGATCAGTGGCCTCGGTGTCATAGTTGTTCTGGGTAGAAGGTCCAGCCCTAGTGTCTCATCTGTCCCAGTTGTTATGGGTAGAAGTTCCATCCCCGGTGTCCTAGTCGTTTCGGGCAGAAGATCCATCCCCGGCAGCAACAGGTACAAACAGAACCTTTTTGGAAAATAAGTTCATTATCGAAATTTTGTTGGTCTTAAAAACACCATAAATAACTGTTCATAACTCCTCGTCTGCTATAGGATACTTTACAAAGTAAAGTTTGGCACCCACCGGTTGGTTGTTAATCCGGGTATAAAGTTCTATGTCAAATCGGTTCATGTTCAAACCGGTTTTTTCAAGGACTATTTGCTTAAGTTCCAAAAATGTAGTATTTGCATTCACCTTGTAAGCCGTAACTTGTATCTTTCGTGTATTGGAGTCCCTATGCTCCTTTCGTGAAATTTCCACCAACGCACAATACAATTAACACTTTTCCGCGGTGTACACTACCTTAGAAAAAAAAATCTTTATCAGTATATTTTTTTTTGGTAATTTCTAAGAATTTATGATATTTTTAAAAAATATAAAAATAAAGAAATTAATAAGTAAAAAAATTATCTCAAAAATCACCTCAGTCACTGTTTGAGAGCTGAGTTCGGTTTAGAAGAAGAAGAAATTAGTTGTGTGAGGGCAAAAGAGAAAAACTGAATTTATAGGACAAATAGTGGACCGCCCCACTGTCACTTTGGCACTTGACCTCCCCGGAGTGGGTATGGGGTGAAGGGCGGACCGCCTCTCAGTGGGTCGGTTGGGTTATTTTTTAATTTTTTTAAATAGTCAGGTTATTTTTATTGTTATTTTTGGATTATTAATAAAAAAAAATCGGAAGATATATCGTTGCAACTTAATTAGCGCACCAAAAAAAGTAAATGGGATTAATCACAGAAATCATTTAGATTCAATTTCGTATCACCATCACGTTTTCATTTTTAATTCATAATAGCAAAATTTCTGAAATATAAACAACAAAATAAAATTATTAGACTTGATCTATATTATTTCATTCATAAATATGCACGTAATAAATTACAAGATTCGAATTTATCTTCTTTAACATCAAGTACTTGAAGAACAAACACCCTAAAATTTTTCATGTCGTGGATTTTCAAAAAATCAAAATGCTAATTAAAATAAAATTTAAATGTCATAAATTTTAAATTGATTTACCGTATTGTAGGAATTTGAACTCTATTGTAGCGTTAATACAACAATTTTAATGTTTTAAGGGTATGAAATTTAATGCACAAATCGAACAATATATAAATTATACGTATGACTATCAAGAGTTCCATTACGCACGTCACATTTGTTATGACTATGATACATTGACACTACAGAATCCTCAGTAGATTTTAAGGGTTTTAAAATTTATTCCAAATTCAATTTTTTTTAGTGTTTAACTTTTGTAAATTAATTAGAGACATATTGTACGATTGTATTTCTAAGAATGAACGACTGTTTTTCCATTAGCAATGCTCAGCGATTGGGGCAATGGCAGGGGTGCAAACGGATCGGATAGTGGTAAAATCATATTCGTATCTGTTTTTATTTTTCGGATATGGACACGGATCGGATATTAGACGAATGCGTATGTTTATTTTTCGGATATGAACACGGATCGGATATTAGACGAATGCGTATGGATACGAATCAGATATATGTAAATATATACATAAATATTTCATAATATATATTAAATTATATGGTATATATATACAATTCGGATACAGATAATTAACGTTCAAAATCATATTCGTATCCGCATCCGCATGAATATTCATACCAAATTTTTAGATACAGATTCGGATAAAGTCAAATATTATCCGATTCGTTTGCACCCCAGTAACTCACGCAATGTGCAAGATTTACTTAATTGCGTATTAGCAGGGTTTAATTCCGACAAAAAGAAAAGCCTGGAATTAAAAATGTATTTTTTCTGGTAATGTAACAAGTTGCGTGGGCATGACTTGGTTGATTGGTACATTTCCGATATAAATTTGACACAAACGCACTCGGTGGGAATTATTTATTAATTTAATTAGCAGGATCGATGTTTCCTTTCTAACGAGATAATAATTATCCATTCGTGCAGAGGTTGAATCCTGTCTCTTCTCCAGCTACTCATTTACAAAAAATGGTTTTTTTTTTGCAACAAACTGAAACGTCCTGAACAAATTTAATATATGATTATACATAGTATATTAGGATATTATATTATTTCTATCTGAAAACGCCATCGAGTATTATCTATAAAATGCAAGTTTTGAGAAATTGACCGTAGAAAAACAACCTAGGCAGATAATAAAATAAAATAAAATACACAAGTATGAGGTCTTATCCATACAATTTTTTTCTTAACTCAAACAAATATTTTACAAAGTATTTTTAAAAAGGGTAATTATAACATCCCCATTTAACAGTCTCCCATCTTGTCCTCCATCAAAGTAGATCAATTCTTTAACTATAATAACTAGTTTCAAACTAATTTGTGGTCCCTACAAACTAAATTCTTCCTTTATTGTAGACCTCGTGTCTTCAACCAAATTCAATTTATTTTTTGAAACAAAAAAATTTAGGATCTAACTCATTAAAAATTAATAAATATGCTAAAGCAAAAAAATGAAGACGCATGATCTGTTGGAGGATGAATACTTGTGCAAAAAAATGAATACTTGCACGAGGAGGATGAATACTTGTGCAACCGACAACTCGAATGTATGTCATTATGAATCTCATTTGAAAAAGAAAATTATGTAGAAGACGTTCGTGATTTTAGATTTGAAATTTTTTTTATAGATCGTCAGATATATTAGTTAGATTGAACGGAGAGAAAACAAACCACCTCTAAAAATATGTAAAAAGATGGGTGATTGATATGTCTAGTTTTTTTTAAATACTTGATATCTTATGATGAATACTTGATGTATTACAAATGAATACTTGAGTATTATAGATGAATACTTGCGGTTGACACCTGTAAAATCTTTCAAATATTAGGCGGTCTCCAAATATTAAGTGGTCCTCCAGTTAGTTGGTAGTTACTCAGGTAGTTATTGACTGGGAGACAAAATGAGAGATTGATTAGCGGGACAGCTAGGTGGATCCTAAGGATGAATACTTGCTCGATGAGATATGAATATTTGCATGATGAGGATGAATACTTGTGCAATTTGAAAGAGAAAATTATGTAGAAGACGTACGTGGTTTAGATTTGCAAAATTCCTTGCAGATCGTTAGAAATATTAATTTGATTGGACGGAGAAAAAACAAACCACCTCTAAAAACGTACAACAGATGGGAGAGTGATGTGTCCAGTTTTTTTTAAATACTTGATACCTTAGGATGAATACTTGATGTATTATAAATGAATATTTGATGTATTATTGATGAATACTTGTGCGCGACAGTTATAAAATCTTTCAAATATTAAGTAGTCTCTAAATATTAAATAATTCCTCAGTTAGTTAGTAGTTACTCAGGTAGTTATTAACCGGAAGACAGAATAAGAGATTGTTAGAGGGAGACAGCTAGGTGCTCCCTTTTAAAAATACAACAATATATATATATATGTTTTCTTTTTGTGGACGTATGTCTAGACAATAATTAAATATATTGACTCAAAAAAAAAGGAAAGGTACATTCAACTAGTCTTGACGGCGCCGGCATATCACATTAATTAAAGAAATAGATCTTCTGTGGCAACGACTCATGTAGAAACACAACTATCTTATCCAATGAGATACTTGGTTGGAAATTATGCTCATCTTATTGTTAACCGACCCGTACAGCCGTGATCCACTATAGTTATTACAAAAGTTTTAATCTATAATATCGTTTAAAATATATCAAAATGCCAATATTTTATTTACTTTAATTATCACGGTCTCTGTTTAATTATTTTATGCACTGATGTTGCAAACATACTGTATTATTTTGTGAGTTCGTACCGAAAGAATTAAAAGAATCTCAAATTTTCACAAGATCTTCTTGGTCTAATGGTTTAAAATATGAGTTGAGAGGAGGTCCGATGCCCATCGGACCTATATTTTTCGATGGTAAAATGACCATCAGATCTGCATCAAGATTCGTGCAAACTCATTAAAATCCGTGCAAGTATTTTTCAGTTTCCGTACGCACAAATTTCAATGATAATCGTACGGTGTTAGAGCTAGTTGAACCTAAAAGTAGGCCCATCGGACCTACTCCTATTTCTTAAAGCCCATCGGACCTACTCCTATTTCTTAAAATATTAGCAAACGACGTAGGTCCCTATTACCTGTATGACACAATTATATAAATGATAGTTGCATAGAAAATCCGGAAATGTAATGAAATGGCTACCGGACTACGGACTAGGGATCTACTCTAGTGGGCTGTGGACCCAGTCATAGGCTGCTTGTCTGCCTGCCACGATGCATAGTTTCTTAAAATAAAATAAAATAAAGAAAGAAAGAAACGATGCGTCGCTGACTCGCTGGGCAAGAAAGGAAACAATTTTTCACCTCAAAAAAAAAAAAGAAAAAAAAAAGAAAGGAAACAATAATGGTAGCCATTTTGGCAAAAGCAAGGACATTGTCTTTGAGGGACATAGAAAGGGTAAGAAAGGAAACAATAACGGTACAGGAGGAGGTCACTGGAACACAGGGTAGTCGGGTAATATTAGTGGATGGATCATGGGACGTAAAAAACAGGACCGGTATGGGTTGGGCGGTATACAATCGAAGGGGGGAACCTGGTCCATACAAGTTATTGTGGGGCAATGGCGCAGGATGCATTCTGTGCAGAAACAGAAGCTCTTTGGCATGCTATGAATTATATAGCACAAAATGGAGATGAAGGAAGATTTCTATGCTTCTCAGACAACAAGAATCTGGTGCAAGCCATATCAGATAGAAGTATAGAGGGAATCCCATCGTGGAGAGCAGCAGAGAAGGTGCAGGAGTGCATCAATTGGGCAGCAAGGTACCAACACAAACTACAGGTACGGCATATTACCAGGAAGGCCCTACAAACACCACACGGCTTGGCAAACTGGGCAAGAACCACGGGCAGAGGAACACCCATACAGTGCAGTATAGGACATTTGCAAATTGAACATTGCCTTAATGAGATGTATTTTAATGTAACATGACTGGATAAGACAGTTTTAAATTTTCTAGGTCTTAATTGTTAGTTTACTTGATTTCATTCCATTTTCAAGCAATGTAGTGTAAACTAAAACTTGTAATAGTTTATTATCTGATAATCAATCAAATACCTACGGGTTTCTCAAAAAAAAAAAGACTCGCTGGGCCGTTTCTCATGCCTATGGCTATGGCTGTGCCTGTGAGCCTGTGACTCTGTCTTGAGAAAAAAATCTCTCCTCTCCAATTATTTGAAAAGTCTATCGAAGAATTGCAACAATTTAAAATATGCACTTGTGATTTTATTTTTTTATCAAGAGGAGGGATCAAGTTATAATAGTTTTGAGTTACAACAACGACTTTTTTTATTTTCAAAGTCCAAATTGTCGATCCAAACCGTTCAACATGATTATCTAAATAAAATTTGCTTCTAGATCAAATTTATATTTTTTTGGATTTTTTTTACTATTTATTAAGATGGGTACAAAATCCAATGGTCTAAATTTGACTAGTTTTTGTAAAATTCTTAATAAATAGTAAAAAAATTTAAAAAAATGTAAAGTTTGATCTGGAAACACATTTTATTTTGATAATCATGTTGAACGGTTTGGATCGACAATTTGGACTTTGAAAATGAAAAAAAAAACCGTTGTTGTAACTTGATCCCTCCTCTTTTATCAATCTGTTCTTATCTACTTTATTAATATACTGTAAGATTTGATCCCACCGATTTGATTTTAAACCAAAACTTTTTATTTAAATCACCTTTAAAAAAAAAAACCATATCGCCACTTTTTTCTGAAGAATTCTAATTCTACTATATCCGCCAAATGTAATAGCAGTCACAAAAGACCGTGTCCGCCATTTCAATTGACGGATTTTTTTTTTTTTTTTAAATTCTTTTAACGCAAAAAAAAAATATACGTCTGCCAAAAAAAAAATAGTGAACGTACCTTTTTTTTTTACTTACTATTTTGCCAAATATATTGTACATTCACTTTAATTATTTTAACCCTCTTATTTGTTTTTCCCAACTTTGCTACCAATAGTTATAGCTCTAGCAGTAGCAATCATGGCTAGTACAACTATAGCAATAGCTTAAAAAAAAGGATGTGTGTTATTTCATTTGGCGGAATTTTATTTGCTTTAGATGAATTTTGTAAAAAAAAAAAAAAAAATGTATGCCAAATGAAATGGCAGACACTCTCTTTTGTCTCCGTCATTTTATTTGACGGACGTAGTAGAAATACATTTTTTTTGACAAAAGTGGTAATTTAGTTTTTTTTTTTAAATGGTATAAATAAGAATTTCCGGATTTTAAATGAACAAGGAAACTGATGCTTCTCTGGAGGTGCTGGGAATTTCTCCTAATGTAAATGTATCAATTAGTTATACAAGTCGAAATTTCTAACAGATAATTGTCAAAATTGTAATTAACGGGATGTGTCAAGCAAGAGAAGGTTTTACCTGGAAAAGAAGACAAATTTGTTTTTCTTTTCCAATTTCAAATTAATACATTAAATAAAATTTTCCAACTATATTTAGTTTCTTAACTTATTTATTTTTGTACGTATATTTCTTTTATTTGATTTAAAAGCCTTTTCACGGTACTACAGAAGTTTTGCCCATCTCTAATTGTACACTATTTTAGCAAGATGCGAACCAGTTCAATTTTATATTAAAATGATTCAGAACACTGTAAGCAAGAATACATAACTATACGGTTATGGAATCGTCAACTGACAGTAATAAACTTACATTTGTCTGACACCATCAAATAAAATGTGTAAAATTGGAGGGGAACTGAGGTTGTCCAATGAATTTCTTTTAAAGAGATGATATGAAATATAATTTTTTTGCCCCTCTTCTTATTCTCTCTCTCGGTTTTTTTTTATTCTTTAGAAGGAGAGAGAAAAATGAGAAGAGGAAGGTGCTCCTCTTTGAAAAAAAGAAATAGACTTGGATCCAAAGTTTTTGGTTCAGAACGAGCAAAGAGCGAGTCTATGATACTAAATGCTCGAAATTAAATCTGCAGCGATTCTTAAGGGATTGTAGGATTCTGCTTTTCCATATCGAATCTCTAATTTTCTTTGAGATTCGTGCATGAAAATCAGTTTCCTTAGAGATTCATGTATTCCAAAAAAGTAAAGGTTGAATATGGAAAAGCAGAGTCCTGCAATCCCTTTTAGAATCGCAGCAGATTCGTTTCCCTAAATGCTCATATAGATTAGTGCTATGATTCTTTTATTTTTAAAATTTAAACAATTAATTTGAACAGCTCAATATGATTTTTCATATAAAAATATATTGGAAACTAAATTTTATATAATTTTTTTGTTATTTTTTTATATAAATAGAAAATCATCCGATTCTGTCGACCATTTAAAGTAGTGAGTTTTTATCTATATACAGATATTAAAATAAATATAAAAATATAAAAATTGATTTCCAAGTATAATTCTATATGTAAATTATATCGAGCGGTTTGAATTTACTGTTTGAATTTTAAAAATAAAATATAAATTTATAATACAGATGTATCGGTGAATTGCAAACTATCACAATGAGAGTGTTCATTTATTGTTTTACGAGATTTAGCCCAATAGCATGTTTGGGCCTTGATTTCAAGATTACCAGAGACCTTCGACTTAGATTAGTTTTGCTGAAATAAATTATTGGGAAGCAAAGAGAATACATGTTAGCATGCAGCACACAGCAACATTCATTATATATTTTCCATTGAGAGTTGATATCTGAATCCGATTTGAATTCTACTCGAACCCAGTTAAATTAGATATGATATGTTTAAAAAAAAATATAACCAATTAAATAATTAATGTTTCTTTGTACAATCCGAATCTTATCCGAACTCAACACCATAATAGGCATGGTTTTTAATTTACGTACCAGACCTGAATTGGATCCTGATCCGAAACTCATATAGTACCTATTATAAGAAAAATAAATATCTATGACAATGTTTTTTTATTTATTGTCTATCTCTTATCCAATCTTAATACCTTCGTTGTTTCAGTGAAAAAAAGTTTTATGCCAGGGTAGATTACATTTTGATATGTAGTTGGTATTTTAATTTTGTTAGCATGTTGTATCGTATTATTTTGATTTACAATTTTACATAGTGTTCTTAACTTTGATAGATAGTAATAAAATATTTGACTGGAGACTTGCACAAAAAAAAGTCAGCAATTATAATGTTTAAGAAAAAATAATTCACCAAATGTTTATGGTATGGATTGGGGCCCGCTCCGGATACATCCGGATCCAAACTACTAGACCGAAATAGTCCGCTATTAGAAAAAAAAAATATACAGATCGAAATCTAGAATAAAAAAATTAATTTGACAAAAAGAATTGTTTTTTCTATATTTAACCAAAAAAGAATATGTTTTCTCTATATTCTAACAGAAATACAGATGGATTACTCTTTATCAATGAGATATTGTACATGGAACAACCAATCAATCCCGGTACTGGTTCATGAACGACTCATGAAAAGCTGCGAGACGGGAGAGGATGGCCGGGATTTTATTCTCCTGTGGCAGAATTGAGCACCTAAAATGATGTGTTCCAGGCACCTTTATTTAAGAAAATGAAAAAAGCAAATATTAGTGCAATTACCATACACACCAATTAAAAGAGTAGAACCTGAACTGCTGTTCAATCGAATATTTCTTTTTCTTTTTCAAATTACTGAAAAACTGTACACGACACAGGAACTAATTTGGAAGATTTCAAGCAATTGTCTGTAACAGATGGAACCTCTTCGGAAATCTGACATGTATTTGCACAGAACTAGAGATATCTAAATGTTATTACAAACCTGGCCAAAGCCGGATCCTGGCAACACGACAATTCCAGTAGATTCAAGGAGGCGAAGTGCGTAGAATTCATCAGGTGCCTTTTTGGATGCTTTGGCGGCTTTAATCGCCTTTTCTGAGAGGTTGATTTGCGGGAAGAGGAACATTGAACCCTCGGCCTTGTTGCATGTCACTCCCTCCAAATTGTTGAATGCATCCGCGATTGCCTAAATGAGTAATGTTCATTTTTTATTTTATTTTATTCAATTTTGTTGTTCCAAGTTTTGATCGGGTTTCTAACAGGGTTTGAATCCATGTGCATATATCAGAGAGTATGGTCATCGATCTGTTTTTCTTTTATCCATTAATTTCCTTAGAGAAACCGAAAGGGATAAAAATATTGCTCCTTACACCGATCTTACTTTTGCACGGTGAGCAAGAGACTTGAGAATGCCGTCCCGCTCTGTCGCATATGACTCGTACGATGCATCCCCTGGCTGCAACAGTTACTCAGAATAATTATTTAACAAAAAAAAAAAATACTTTTTTCTTTTTCTAAATTTCAGAGCAGATAGATAGATTGTTCTGAGTTTTGAAACCTTTGGTGGGTTCATGACAAGGCTAGCAAGAATCTGGCCGGAGATATTCGCACAGAGATTTACTGATACAACCTTGTAAATCTGCTCTCTTACACTGTTACTGAAACCAGTCACCTCCATGTAACCACCTCTCTTGCCACATTCACCATAGTACCCTGGTGCATATTGAATAATAAAAAATATTTACAGATGCAACCTTCAAGTATAATCAATTGATTTTTTTATTGTGCGTACCTTTCGAGATGGAATGGTATGAGACCAATGGGACGTCCTTGTTGTAACCCATCGACCTAAAAATCTTTTTGAAGGAGTTGAATTTCTTGCCCTCAGCAAAAATATTCTCTTGGTAAACCTGTAAAATATTAAAAAAAATGACAAAAATGTCAGATTGTAGATTTTAAATCGTGCCTACTAAGATTCAGACAATTGTGTTGATGTTACCTCGTCGGCGATAAGAACAAGGTCTTCCTTCTTGCAAAACTCGGCAATTTGCTGTTGATTTTCCTCTGTAAGAACCTAAATCAGTACTCAAAACAATCAGGAATTAATTTGAAAAAAGAGGAATATAAGAAGAAGAAGAAGAAAAAAAAGAGAAATGGTGAAAAGTGAAGAACTTTTTTGAATTTTACCTGGCCAGTAGGATTACCAGGGTTAATCACAACCAGAGCTCTGACAGTAATACCCTTTGATCTGGCATTCTCCAGTTGCTTCTTAAGCTCAGATATCTCCAATGCCCATCCATTGGCTTCATCGAGGTAATATGGCACCTAAAGACAATAATTTACAATAAAATATTTCAATGCACAATTGAAAACTGGCAAACACATGTTATCTTGCTATTCCCCTATTCTTAAGCACAGTAAGTAGATGTTTTTTTTTTCTTTTTAACAAAAAAAAAAAGACAGTTCTCGGTTTGAGTAACTATTAAGGTAATCAATACTATAAATTACTTGGCGATATATTAAAAGAGATTACTTTGTACTTTTGTAGAGAAACATACATGAGTGCCACCATGGAGAGTAATTGAGGCAGAGTAGAGAGGGTACTGAGGGATGGGGCAGAGAATTCCATCTGCCTCTGATCTCAGCAAGAGTTGCATCATATAGTGCACCTGAGAAAAAAAATTGTAAGAGAAAATTTTAAATAATTGAGGAACATTAAGTAAAAGAATTAAAGCAAATTATATTTACCCCAGCGGTAGCACCATCAGTGAGAAAAATATCATCAGAACTGGTGGGAAAACCATCACGAGCTGCAATTCCTGCAGCAATTGCATCTCGCAATCCCTTAACACCCTGAAATTGAATTTGAAAATAAAAAATGTCAAAACTAAATCCACAGAAAATAATTATTATTTGGATAGTATTTGATTTGAATTGTTTTGATTTTACCTGACTGTGACTGTAGGCACCTGTAGCCTTGCCAGGGAATGAGCTCAGGATTTGGTGTGCTCTTGCAATAGAATCCGAGCTGCCAGAAAATGAAAAACGGAAGGACCAATGAGAAAATAATTATATCACCACTGTAAAAGTTCATAAATGGAGGCGCTTATCAATTATTTTGAGAAAGAGGATCAATGAGAATATGTGATTTATACAATATCTATATCATGGAAATTAAAAAATATACTATAATGTAATTTACCGTTTATCAATTATTTTAAAATTTAAAATAGTCTCCATTAAGCGATCTTTTATGGTACATCAAATACTCAAATTGCATGATATCAATACCCAAACAATCTATAACTCAATAATATGTCTATACATTTTTTATTTTAAAATTTTCTTGACTTTAAAAGAGATTATCCCACAACTTCCAAACTCTCATCTCCTTGTCCATCTAAATAATTGTTAGCCAATGGTGATCTAACGATCCTAAAAACAGAACATGCGGAAACCGATGTTCCCCATCTGCATCGCATGTGCAACGCCCCTGACAACATAGGTATTCATACTTTTGAATTTGATGTTTATACTATTAGCCTATTACATTAGGTGTTTATACTGTTACAACATGTATTTATCTTAATAAAAGTGGACAATAAAAGAACTATTTTGTTAAGAAAACTTAGGTTGATGCTTCTACCTTTTACCTTTCAACCAGATGTTTACACTATTTAAATAAGTCTTCGTATTATTATCATAAACATCTCATCGACAAAAATCTTCTTAAAAGATAAGAAATAAATAGTGAAATTCCGGGACACTGTATGAAAAATACGTTGAAATTATATTATTAAAATTGGCAAGTACAAGTATTATTATTAAAAAAATTACCTAAAAGAAGTGTTAGTCTCGGATTTTTCTAAAAGAAAACGGTGGTCACACAAGGCAAGTACCTGGAAGTTACACAAGCATGCAATTATAATCAATCAACTTAAGAAAATGATTTTTTTCTCCCGGGCCCCAGGGAAATTTTGTGGAATGTTTTGCCATTTATAAACAAAAAAAATAGAAAATTCATTTGTATGTTGTATTTATTTTGAGAAGTAACTAAGATGAACACTCACCTCACGGAAGAATGTGATGGGCTGTTGACCAAGTGCTTGAGGATTCCCAATACTGCAATAAATTATCTGAAACAAACGATTTGAATTTTACCAAAAATGCAAATAAAAAATCAGACTACGAAGAATATTTCAAAATAAAAAAGAATATTGTAAAACTGTAAACCTCATCGAAAGGAAGTGAGCCTGGGTTCGTTTGCAGCTCTTGTTCCAAGTTCTGGATAAGATATTTCAAATTACCACATTTCAAATAAATATAATTAATTTCTATTGTTTTTAATTAAAACTTGTAAAATTTTCAATATTCCCATCAAATTAACATAAAATCTTACATCCCATCAAACCCTAATTTCCTTTTTTTCTATCAGTTCTTTTTCCTATTTATCCTATAATTAATCTGTTACAACATATTGAATTTTACATTTTTACCCTTTCTTAAAAATGGATAAAAATTGAAAACTCCCCCATTATTCTTTTGTGCTGTAATAAAATAAAATGGACCTCTCCATTTGAAGAAGTGATAAAAACATAAGTAAATGTTTCATAACAGATTAATTAATCATGGATTACATGGTTGTGCACTTGTGCTTCGACATGCTAGAATACAATAACAGTAAGTTACCTGAGTGTAAGTATCAATCTCTCCACGCACAGTATACTCGCATTTTAAAACCTGGATATCAACAAACAAACAAAAAAAATTCAAAAACATAATTTTGCTCATGCGTTTCAGTCTTTATGGTAAATTTTATGAGGGAGGAGGGTATATGAGCAAAAAGAAAAGGAAAAATGGAGCTCCAACCTTGGGGTTAATGGCATGAATAGCAACGGCAGCAGTCATCTCGGGTCCCATGGAGAAAGAGAAAGAGAAAGAGAAAGAGAAAGAGAAATGAAGATTGAGTTGTGAGTCTTGTGACGAGTGACGACTGAATGCTTATAAAGAAGCGAGAGAGAAGAACGAGATGTCTAATTTCCTCTGTTTTTCTTTTTCCTTATCGTACGATGCGATCTACAACTAGATAACGGGTTATCAGTCTTTAGGAGAGACCCGATTTAAATTCCAGCAGAGCTGGCGTTGACTGTGGATTTGGCAACACTGGTAGTCTGGTACTATGGGTACCTAATGCGGCTACGCGCCTACGCGCCTACACGCATTAGTTAACTATTGCTTTGCTGGAGTTATTTCTGATATTAGTCAGAGTGGGGGACCCGCATGAGTTATGGTGTTTGCTACACGCAAAGCAAATGGATTCCTACAGGAACTTAAAAAGGAAGGAAAAAATATGTGAAGCTGTGGAAGTTGTGAACTGGTTTTGGCATCCGTGGACCGTGGTACAAAGAATTACAGCGGCACATCCACGGATTTACCAAGGAAGATCGGTGGTTTTCTTTTTGCACATGCTTTTTTGTTTGAATATCAATTTTATTAGGTTATATTCCATTTATGTTTGAGCTATTCACAATAAAACTTTTGTTTGCTTTCTATCTTATCAATATTCTGATTTAATAATTGCATTATAAAAACGAATATAGTCAATGCATTATTTTTGGATCACAAATTTTCAATCTCAATAAATTAGTTCCAAATTCTGATTTTACTATGATTTATCAAAAGTCCCGCTAAATATATTAAGTTAGACTGGGATAATTAACAATAAATTACTTTTACATTTTTAATAATACTTTTTAAATTATGTTGAAAATTTTAAAAACATATTTTTTATTTATAAATATGTTATTGTATAAAATGCTTGTCTATCAAATTGTATGCAACTTAAGTGTCTTGATATTTCATCAAAAGTTTTCTGGTACAGATTATTGATTATTTCGGAAATCAAGATATTTTTGGTGTGCAAAGTTGTGAAAATGAAATAAAAGTGATCAATAAAATAGTTTTCCTTGATAAAATGGTGCAAAAAAAAAAAAATTCAAATTACAGTAATATTAATTATTCATATCTTCATTCTTTTTATTTTTTATATTATTTGTAGAATGTTACTTACCATTTAATGATCTCATTTAAGTAAACAAGATTATATTCTATTCAAAATCTGTGTCATTCTAAATTAATATATAGAATATAATATATCATATTTGTTGTCATCACTATTTATTTATATAAGTTTAATCTTATCAGCCTAAAACACAATAATAATTAAAATTTGAAAGTTGTAACCTATTTTAAAGCGTTCAAAAGAGAGAGAGGAGGGAGACCTACAACTTTCTTTCTTTCTTTTTTTAAATTCTAGCACCTATTTAAATTTATGTGTTGTGTCTTAACTTAATTTTTTATAACTAAAACATAAATTTGAAATTCAAAGAAGTATATTTGTTTTTACTATTCTATTAGTTGAAAAAATAATAATGCCCCAGTTGTGTATATCAAAAATACAGTTTATCGGGAGATCTTACTCATCTAGCGATGAATAAGGTATGAACCATATTAATTTAACATTTCTAATTTTATTCTATATTTTCAATCATAGAAATTATTCATTTTTCTTCTCTTTGACATATACAAGGTGTATAATATAACTACTACTATGATATCTTCAATTTGCACCAAGTTGATGTTATTTTTCACTGTAACCAATCTACTTTATTATACTAATTGACTTTTTATTTCTGCAAACCACGCTCAGTCCTAAATATATCATTTGGATTTAGAACCAATCTATGTTAATATCATTCATTGATATATTGTTGAATAATTATTTTTTTCATTTGTCTATGTTTTTATGAAACTATGTCTTTTCATTTGGATTTAGAACCAGTTAATTTTTTTTATTACTAATGAGCATATCTGCATTAATTTATAAATCTTTGACTTAACTGGTTTCAATTTATAATTTAATAATTATTTTTTATAATTTTATCAATACGAGTTGGCCAGAGATACTAGTGACAACCAATATAATCGTGTAAATAATTTCATCATGGTACATATTAGTGTAAATATTAAAAAAAAAATTTGATATGTGTATTATTTAACTGAAAAATTATTGCTTGTCTAAAAAAAGTTTGAATTACGTATTTTAAAAAAAAAATTATGCACATATTAAGTCTAAGAAAAGATAAGGATGCGTCAAATTTGATGAGAGTAAATAGGAGGTAGAGATAGAAAGAGGGAGAGAGGGGAAAATGAGGGTCCCACGAGAACATTCTGTTAATTATTTTAGGAAAAAAGACATTTTATTTGAATTTTTTGAAAAATAGAGTAATTTGTAAAATTTTCCGAAATAAATATTTACTAAAGCTAAAATAATTGATGTACAACTACAGATCCATGGGTAACTTGATTTTCTTTTGTTGTTGTTCTTTTAAATTATATAAAGATCTAATAATGAAGACCACACACACACATAAAGAGAGAGAGAGTAGAACTAGGGTGTTCTTAAGTTCATCAATCCTCTTGGTGAACTCAAGTCTAAAATCTATTGGATCGGCTTCAAACGACGAATCTGAACTGTCAAAACATGTCTACTTTAAGAGTGATGTGTCTACATGTGAAAATTTTAAATTTTAAAATTAATTTAGTATAAAGCCGAGCTGTCAAAATTAGAAGGTTAGTAAATTAATTTTAGTACATTCATTTTTTGAACGTTTTTTGACCACTTGAATCTGTGCAAAATTAATTCCTAAATTTAAAAGTTTTACATGTAGACACACCACTCATAAAGTAGATGGCTTTAAACGGTTCAGATTCGTCGTTTGAAGCTGATCCAATAGATTTTGGACGTGAGTTCACAAAGGAACTTGGTGAACTTAAGAGCACTCAAGTTCGACTCTCTCTCTCTATATACATGCATGCATGCATGTATGTATAGAGAGAGAGAGAGAGAGAGAGAGAGAGAGAGAGTAGAACTAGGGTGTCCGTAAGTTTACCAAGCTCTCTTTGTGAACTCAACTCTAAAATCCATCGAATGGGCTTTAAACGACGAATCCAAATCTTTAAAATCCTTTTACCTTATGAGTGATGCGTTTACATGTGAAAATTTTAAAATTTAAAATTAATTTTGTACAAAGTTAAGTGGTCAAAAGGTGTCCAAAAAATGAATGCATTAAAATTAATTTATAAACCTTATAATTTTGACCACTTGACTTATACTAAATTAATTCGAAACTTTAAAATTTTCACATGTAGACACATCACTCATAAGGTAGAAGAATTTCAACAATTTGGATTTATTATTTGAAACCAATTCAATAGATTTTAGAGTTGAGTTAAAAAAAAAGACTTGGTGAACTTAGGAACACCCTAGTTCTACTCTCTCTCTCTCTCTGTATGTACACACACACACACACACACACACACACATATTATATATATAGAGAGAGAGGCTAAGCTCAAAAATATTTGTTCTGAGTCCCTAGAACAAATGATTCGGTTTTTCAATTTTCAAAGTCTAAACAGTCGATCCAAACCGTTAGATATTCAATCTATATTAAAATGTACTTGGAGACCAAATTTTACATTTTTTGAATTTTTTGTTTACTATTTATTAAGATGGTTTGAAAATTGCTAATTTTATTAAACTTCTGCACCATTGAAATACAACGACTTTCAAACTATCTTAATAAATAGTAAAAAAAATCCAAAAAATATAAAATTTGGTCTCCTAACACATTTCATCTCTAACGATTTGGATTGACTATTTAAAATTTTGAAAATTATAAAACCGAATCATTTGTTCCGGAGACTAAGAAATGAACTTTTTGAACGTAGCTCCTCTCTCTATATATAATAAGCAATAAACGGTCATTACACGAAAAGATTGCATAATCTCCGGTGAACAAAACTAGCAGTTGAAATATCTACGTACAGAGAGCAAAACTGTCCATAAAATAAATAAAAATTAAAGTTGTTGGGTTAAAATAAAAAGTTATTGTGCTACAGCACCAAAAAATTTCGGTGCAAAAAGGCTTCCAATTTGTAGGTCAGACGTTACAAAGCCCATTAAATTTGAAGGTGGTGCCATAAGCCCATAAACCCACAGAACCTCTTTGTTTGTATTGATTTAAATTAAAGGGAGAATTGGTAAAATGCCACTCAAAAACTTGGAATTCTGAAAAATACCACTCCAAAGTTGAAAATCTTGATAATGCCATTATAAACCTAGGTTACTTCTAATTTTGCCACTGAACCTTATTTATGCCTGTTAAAAAATAAAAATAAATATATGGACTAAAATACCTTTATGCCAAATACGTCTCTCCATTAAAACATATTTGAGTCTCTGCGTTGGTCTCCGCTGCAATTCTGTCTCCGCCAAAACCAGAAGAGAAAGGGTTCGCCAAAACCCTAAATTTGATGATCTTCGGCAAACCAGAAATAAAGGGTCTCTGCCATTGAAGGTCTCCGCCAAAACCCTAAATCTGACGCCGCAGATGGAAGTAAAGGGTGTTCAGGTAAGTCCCTTGTTGATGCAATTCGGCTTATTTAATTGTGAAATTTTTAATTACAATCTCAAGGTTTCGATCTCTGCCCTCTGAACCGTTCTTCACATAACCCCGACCCTAGTCTTGATATGAACCGTTCTGATTTGGATGAAACAATTAAGACATTAATAAAGTTTCAGATGAAGCTTAATCCTTAGAAGTGTGTATTTGGGACGAATTTGAAGTTGTAAATTATATGCTGTAGGTGGAAAAGCTCTACTCGATGTTGACTTCCTTAATTTGGTATAATTCTTTGCATCTCCTCACTTGATCTTCCCTACATGGACAATTCATGGATTCCTAGTGGGTAAGTGTTAAATTTATGAGTAGATTTAGTTCACAGTATTCATGGATTGTCCTCACTTGTTACTGCTTGGATTTGCTTGTTACTAATTGCTTTTGTTGATACTAATTCATATTCTGCCTTTGCTGCCATAATGCAAAGTATAAGCTTTATTTATTACTTTGGTTGAATTAATTAGTTCCAACAGAAAAGCAACAGAAAAGACATATTCTGCCTTTGAGTTGATTTAGTTCATATTATATATCAATTACTTTGGTTGAACTAATTCATATTCTACCTTTGAGGAGGTTAAGATTGATTACATTGTATTTTATAAGCATCAATTACTTTGGTTGAACTAATTCATATTCTTCCTTTATGTATTAATTACATTGTATTTTACATATAGGGTTGATCCCACTTATCCATGCACTCCATCCCAGCCGACACCTCCTATTGCACCTGGTAATCAGAGCCAAGTGGAGAGCTCTCAGGGGTGTAATAATTCATCCCAGCCAGCATCATCTATTGCACTTGGTAGTCAGGTAGGGACATCTGAGAACAGTCGGATTGTGGGGCAACCTGATCAATTTGACGATCCGGATCCTGATCCTGATGAATATGTGGGTGTTAATGATGAGCATATTTATTGCCACGATGATGAGGATGTACATGAGGAACAAATTGGTCTAGAACTTTATTTTGGACGATGAGGAGGCAACTATAGATGATGTTGTTGATAGTGAATGGGTCATTGCATTTGACCCTGAAAATCCTAAAATAGAGGTTGGTGCATTATTTCCCGATGTTGATGCCTTTAGGAAGTCGTTGAGGCATTTTGCAATACAAAATGAGTTTGAAGTTTGTATAGTGAAGTCGGACCAGACCAGGTTCATAGGAAAATGCAAAGCTACTAGTTGTACTTGGAGAATTCATACTTCTAGACTCCAAGATGACAAAACTTTCATGGTATGCATACATAATTAAGGCAATTATATTCAAATATATAAATATAACAAGAATTGTTGTTTGTAATTACAGGTGAAGGTATTACCACATGCTTATTCTTGCCCATCCACTATCATGGTTGACGGGCAAATGACATCTAGTTCTTGGGTATCAGATTGAGTGGGAGATTGGTTAAGAAAGAATCCCTCGGCTGGAGCCAAGGAAGTGAAAAATAAGTTAGAAGATGAGTTTCATGTGAAGGTGTCTTATGGCAAGGCTTGGTCGGGAAGGAAAGCTGCTATTGATCAGATCCATGGATTGTGGGAGGAAAGCTTTGAATTGATGTATAATTTTAAGAGTGAGTTGGAGAAAAGATGTCCTGGGAGTATTGTTGAGATAGATTGCCAAAAGGTTGGCAAACAGATGGTGTTTAGCAAGATTTTTGTGGCTCTGAAGCAATGTATTGATAGGTTTCTACATGGATGTAGACCATATTTGGGTGTTGATTCAACTCATTTGACGGGCAAGTATAAAGGTCAGTTGGCGGCTGCTGCAAGCGTTGATGGGCACAATTGGTTATATCCAGTTGCATATGGAGTTTTTGACTTGGAAACAATCGAAAATTGGACATGGTTCATGGCTCAGCTAAAAAAGGCAATTGGAAATCCACCGGGTTTGACCATATCTTCAGATGCAGCAAAGGGACTTGAAAGTTCTATTGCAAGCGTATTTTCCGATTCTGAACATAGGGAATGCATGAGACATTTGATGTCAAACTTCAAAAAGAGATTTCATGGTGATATCTTTGCTACTCACATGTGGCCCGCAGCAAAGGCGTACACCATAGAGAAGTGCGAATACCATTTGAGTATGGTTAACGAAGCAGCACCAGCAGCTATTGAATTTCTCAAGAAGAATCACAAGCATCTTTGGTGTAGGAGTAAGTTCTCTGAGCTATCTAAGTGCGAGTATGTGAATAATAACATATCGGAGAGTTTTAACAGTTGGATCAAAGAGTATAAGAGTTTGTATGTCATTGATCTCGTTGTTCGGATTAGACAATTGATAATGATAACATTTGACAAAAGGAGAACAATAGGGAGCAAACTTGAAGGTGTTATTCTTCCAAATGTCATTGCACAATTGAATGAAAAGAGTAGGAACGTCGGGAAGGTCAAGAATCTGTTGAGGTGGTGATAAATGTGCGGAGGTGAGTGGAATGGACTTGGAAGGTAAGTCATGGAGGCATGCGGTGGAATTGGATAAAAGAGAGTGTGCATGTAGAGAGTGGCAACTTACTGCAAGCCATGCGTGCATGCCATTGCATTCATTTGCACACTTAAAGGAGCATGTATGTAGGATTATGTGCACGAATATTTCTCAATTGCTAAATTCAGAGTTGCATACGAGGGTGTGATCAGACCTATGACAGACAAGTCACAATGGGCAAGTGTTGATCCTGGATTCACAGTGCATCCACCTAAAATGAAAAGACCACCCGGTAGGCCTAGAAAGGAGAGGATTCCTGGTTGTTTGGAGTTGAGGAAAAGACGACAAAAATGCAAGAGATGCAAGCAATTTGGCCATCAAGAAAGGACTTGCAAAGCACCACCAGTTACCGAGGACCCTCAAGTTGTTGGACCAAGCACCAATAAGAGGTAAATGTCATCTTACCTCTATTCAATTAACTTCCAAATGTCATTCTCACTTTTCTATTATATTTGTTGTTTGCAGGAAAAAAAGATCAAGCAATAATAAATGTTGAATATGTACCAAAGAAGTGTGTTTGACTATATTTTGTTGTTTCCAAATGTAGCTTAATTTTGGGTTTGATCTAGCTTAATTTTGGGTTTCACATTGCTGCTTGACTGATTGCTTTTTAGTTATATTATGCAATTCTAGTATTGATATGAACCGTTCTAGTATTTGTTATGTTGATACTTATTATTTTGAGTTTCATGTCAAGTCCAACGCTTGCTCTTTGCATAGATGTCTTTAATTAATGAACAACCTTGAAAAAGTTATCCAATGTATCTTATTAGCTTTTAGTCGGTTGTGATTCAATATTGTGTCAACAATATTTAATTAATTTTCCTTATATCAACAAGAAATTTCATGTTGTGCTGTAGAATCATAAGATCAATACACTTCTATTTTGCGTTTCATGTTGATACTTACTAGAAATCTGATACTTACTATTTTGCACAGTATTTGTCTTTAGTTAATAATCAATACATGGGTAAAGATAAAATCCAAGCAATTTATGAAACAAATGCAAGCAATTTTTTTGATTAATTATGTTAACATCTTAAAATAAATAAATAGAATACAAAAGTGAACAGATGTTCTGTAGACTGCTAAAATTAGACAAGTGAATATTTTTGCAATCTATAAATTAAATCTCTCAATTTGTCAGGTAAGAAAATTAGGCAAGCGTATATATGGACGATCGATACACTTCTACACTACTTGCACATAATTACAATTAAAATACTAATCATCACAACAACATTTATAAGAAGTAGGAATATTATTTGGGAGTTTTGTTTCTTCAATTTGCCAATCTCATTATCAAATTGATTAACATCCCAGGAGGCATGCTCGGGATGACTCCGCATGCCCACAACTCCAATGTCACGAACATATGACTCGTAGTCCTCTTCCCACTTCCAAAACTTGCATGAAAAGGCCTTCTGCAAAATACAATAACTAGTATTCAATGACTCTGTTTGGGTGACATAGCATGATAAAACAATTATAATTTCTTATAAAGTAACTTCTCATAAATTAAAAATGATAATGGCTTCAAATTTTCTGAGAGTATAACTAACAGGTAGTCAACTAACTTGATAGTTTAGCGAGACCTCTTCTCAATGCCCTAACATATTTATACTGGTACAGTACCAGTGTGGTTACAAACTTGATATTTATAACTAGTACAATGCCCTAACATATTCTGAGAGTTGAAGCTCTATTTATAACTAGTATAACTACAAGCCCTAACATCTGGTAACACCCTAAACCAGTGTAGCAGTGTACCAGTACGGTACCAGTTTAGTAACACCCCCTCTTGTATCATCTGGTACATATACTGTACCAGTGTACCAGATGCAACGCACATCCAATTGTTTCTGTCTCTTCTTTGCTCTCCAATTGCAACGCACATCAAACCTCAAATCAAATTCCAACCCGATACAGTAAAATCTAACCCGTCACAGTCAAATCTTATATTATTTGTCAAAATTGCAGTACCTTTTTGTAGTTTACGCATTTGTGAATAACCTTTGCGGATTTGCTTCAGTACCGCTCACAAGTCTCTTCACATCGATCCCGCAATTCGGGCATTGCACGATTGGCAACAGACTGTCACTTGGCTTGGCAGTGGCAGACGAAATAGATCGGGTAGAGCTCCAAAAGACGATTGATGGCGATGCATGCTGATTACTTTCTGACGGAGGAGGAGGCAAGTGGCGGCAGAAGAATCCGAAGAGGGTAGCGACGGGGGAGGAGGAGGAGGAGGGTTTATCCGAAGAGGGTAACGACTGAGTAGCGGAGGGTATCCGAAGAGTAGTGGACGAGGCGAAGGAGATAGCGGAGGGTGGCGGAGGAGGCGCTGAACTCTCTCCGCGGAGGAGAGTTGGTTAGCGGAGGGATAGGGTTTACTCAGGAAATTCTGAATTCTCTGAATAGGAGGCGGATCCCTTTAATGGAGGTTTGAAGGGCAAACATGGAAATACAAAAATACAGATCTGAAAAATGTATTTTTCTATTAAATTTTAATAAGAAAAATATAAAAATTAAGACTCAGTGGCAAAATTAGAAGTAACCTAGGTTTATAATGGCATTATCAAGATTTCCAAAGTATTATCAAGATTTTCAACTTTGGAGTGGCATTTTTTAGAATTGACACGTGGCAGTGGTTAGAATTGGCCGTGGTTATATTTAATTTATTTCATACGTGACTTAAAATAGAGAAAAAGGAGGCGTTCGATTGGCATCAGACTAAAACTAGTCCAAATCTTATCGGATTTGTTTTAAAAGTATTTCTCCAAGAGGAATTACATATTCCATCCACTTTCCAGTCTCTGTATCCTCTTTTTGTTTGTCAAAACTCTTTCCATCCCTCGTCTATCTCCCGAAATGGCAATAATTCGTGCACGGCGAAGGACGGCATAGATGTCGGTTAGGCGGGTCAGATGCAAGAAAAGTGTCCCCAATCGAAAGACTCCTTTAATTCTTGCCGAACGAATTCAAGATGAATTGCAAGAAAGCTTGAAATCGCATCAGGTAATTTCGAACTGCATAGCACGTACATGATATATGAATTTGATCATGCTGAGTTATTATCAGAACAATTATTTGAGGGATTTTGTATTTTGATAATCTAATTACTATCGCGCTTGTTCTTGACAATCTTTATCAACCGATAGCTGTTTCTCTCTTTAGAATACCAGGTTCTTGCGTTATGAATATCACTGTTACTTTCTTTTAGAACGTCTGAAATATATATTTTGCGCTCAAATTTGATTACTATCATATAATTCATGAACCTTAGTATTAGAGAGTTTTTTTTTTTTTTTGAAATTCATGGACCTTAGTATTAGAGAGTTAAGTAACTAAAGTATTTATGAATTATGATTTTATTTTATTGAAGTTTGCAACTGGCAAAAAAAAAAGAATCTTTCATAGATCTCATTGTTCAGATAAAGATTCGAATTGATTAAGAAAATCAACAAAACCTTATATGACTAGACTGGGACATAATGTCAAAGGTAAATTGCTTGTTTACCGTAATGGACAAGGTTAATTTAATATTTATTAAATGAAAGAACCTCATTGGGCATACGCATCATTAAATTTCAATTTTTAACCATCTTATTGCTTTTGACAGGGGCTTTGAATATTATTGTATGACTTCTTTATGTTTTTTGCTCTTTATTGTTGTCAGCAACTATCTCAGTTGCTGAAACATGTAAAGCTGTTATATTCTGGCAAACAGAATTCTAAGGTACTCTTTATTTCTCAATCTTTTATTATGGATACACTCTAAGTCCATTTATGATGTGGAATATTCAACGGTGAATAGCCTTTTATTACACTTGATGCACTAAAATAATTTTGTTTTAGTGACAAGGATTCCTGTAGAAGAGGTGTTGTGATTAATTATTAATAATCCAAAAAGAAAGCTTGTCAGAATATCAATATCTTTTTATAAGTATGTAACAATATTGTAGTTTCACAAAGAACTAACAATTGAATGTTACCATGTACCATGTCACACCCCAAACCAGAACTTCTGGATTAATGTGTGATCAACCCCGCCTCGTGTTAATCAATAATTAAACACGCAAGGCTAACAACGAAACTCAAATTAAGCAGCGGAAGCAGAATATAAAATATATCAAATAAGTCACATCAGTCACATATCAGTACACAACATATATATATAATACAACAATCCATGTCACATACTACAACAAAAATCTAGCCAAAAGATAGCAAATGATCTGTCGATCCCGTATACAAAGCGACAAACACGGAATCGCGGATCAACTAAGTGCTAATCCTAATCATCAAGAGTGGCCTTCGGGGACAGCTCGGTATGGATCGCTAATCCGCACCTAAAATCCACGAAAGACTTGTGGGTGAGTGATAAATCACTCGGGATGTGACCCGGAACTATATCTCCGGGAGTCCTCTATAATCAAAGCACTTTAACTTAATATTTAAATATTGTTATGCCTTTAAAATTTAATATGCAATTGTATGTCCCTATCTCGATAGCTAATAAAAAGAAAAAAATACTTTTAATATTTATCATGATGCGATTACTCTAGTATGCCAACATGCAAAAGTTCCCCAAATAAAATCCAAGCGGAATATAATATCATAGTTAAATCGGAAAATCGGTATCGAATCGAGTGTAGAATCTATATAATAATAGTACGAATAATAGTCACCCCGTTTGTGCTAATCGGATCAAGGATCCTCGAGATATGTCTAAGGCTGCGATCATAGAGTCTAGTGATACACGGTGCCTAAGTGACACGAGCACTACTCACAAGTTAATAACACGCTAGCCGATGAACATATCTTAATTCGGTGTTTGTTCCTTACTCTACAACGATCCATAACCAAACATATAAAATAGGAGAAATCATACAATGCAAGTCGTAAAATTGTCAATCTCATCCTCGTGGGGTGAGAACTCTGTCGGCCGGATCGATAGGAATTTGGGGCTCGAGTCGGCCCCATGCATATGGCTCGTGTCCGGCCATATGCCCCACACAATTCCCAAGGTGGAATTCGTTCTAGGCAATGTAGCTCCTAATGTAGGTGGAGATCACCGAATCGTTCGTGCCTCGGGGCTCGAGTCCCGCACGTAATGGTAAGATGATCGAATGAATACATAATCAAATTAATACATATAATATAAGTCCTGAAGACCATCCGGAAAGTCAAGTGACAACCCGGCTCAATGGCTGCGGGCCACTCGCGTCCTTCCACAGTCGGGCGCGTCATTTCTACTTCTACCATGCATGCGTATAATTATGCATAATATTATTGCCTTCTACGAAGAAGGCAATCTAATAACCTAATATTCTAATAATAATACATAATATTATTTATTTACTCTACTCAAATAAAGCAGTAAATTCTTTTTATTTATCGGGGCTTATGCATTCTACCTACGGTGCGAAAGAATAAATATGCTCTACGGTTTTAATGCATCTACTTAATAAAATAAAGTGCGGATGACGGGTCAAGTGGAACGACTTGGTAAGAGTACGCCCACGAAAGAAATAATTGGATATCCCTTTAGGGGAAGACGCACGACTAACCCTCGGCGAAGGTGGTAGGGTCCGCGTATGCTCCAACGGTGCGTCGGTGGCTCCACGGATCGTGCTCGTCGAATATGCGGATCTGTAGTTTGTAATTTAAACTAATTAATATTTTAGCTAGATCACGTCTTTTCCTTAATTTTTCTTTTGTTACTTTTTCGTTGTGAGGTGGGTTGTTGGTAATAATTTAGAGTGTCGGGGTATTCGTAACTAATTAAGCGAGTTACTATATTTTCGCGAGGATCTTCCTACGTCTATCTATTTTAGATTCCCATTCGTATCATATTCACTTATCTCAATTTAGAAATTAAGATTTGCGCGAGGTCGTTATTTTATTTCTATTTAATTCCTATCGTAAGTTGGTTGTCTCGAATTTAAAGAATACGTGAAAGAATGGATCTTGGCTAATTAATTGTCCTTATTAATTAGCAACGAAATTTATTTAAGTTACACAAATTTACATTATTTATTTTAATTTTAATCATTTGTTCCAACAATATTTAATCAATTTAATTTAAAATAAAAATAACAATAAAATTTTAAATATTTTTAATTAAATGTGCTTCGGGATCATACGGTGCCCATTTTGGTCTTTGTATCTGCTCAAGTTATGTTATGAGGCAATGTACCAGGGCTAGTCTAATCATCTCCCGATCTTTAAGTTTACGTATTTTTGATTTTAAGTTGTACCATTTTTAATCTAATTTTAAAATAAGCGTTAGAAATTGTTGTGTAGTTGTAGTTAAAACAAAATCGAATCCATTTTTCATTATCACATTTTAAATTCACATTTTGAGTCGAGCCAACCGAAAGGAGGCTTCAAAACCCTAAATAATTATTATCCATTTTACTTGCTTAATTTAATTAATCACTACTCCTAAATGTGCGTTCTACTTTTACCTTTCCTATTTCGTAATTCAAACCGAAGTCCGCGACACAATTTAGTTTATGTTCTATCCTAATGTTTGTATTACTTTTATATACATAAAAAAATCATTTATACAAATTTTTAAATTAAAACAACAATTTTAAAAATTCAATTTTTCTCAACTCATAAATTTTCGGCCTAAGCCCATTTGCATTTAAATTAAAATCGGCTCATTTATATAATTAATATAATATTAGATAAGCCCAAAAAATGCATAAATTCAGTAAAGCTAAACCCATCAATTCATAATACAAAATTTTCTTTTTAGGCCCATACAATTAATATAATTTGTTTAAGGTTAAGATTTTTCACAAAAGCCCCAACATCTAATTTATTTGCATTTGGCTCCTGTCATTTCAAAGTCTGGTTACCATTCCGAACCAAATCGCAAACACCAAGCAACGGCATCGGTAAAGCCTCAACATAGCACCACACCAAACCAACGAAATCACCAAGAAAAATAATAAGCCCCAAATCAATCGAACAAAGACCACGTAGAACCATATATACCATATCCCGATATATATGCATCGCACATAAAACGCACGCAACCCTCACGGAGACAAGAAAATAGAACAAGGGGTACAAATGAGGCAAGGACAACACACACAAGCAAGTCATAAGGTGCGGCGTGGGAGGTAATTCAATACGGTAGTAAGCAAGCAGAAGAAGGCAGCCACACACAAAAAAAATCAAGCATACACAACATCAATTTAAGATAAGGCTCAAGATTTTTACCGAAATTGGAGACAAGGGAAAAGAGGGTGGTACGAGGGGAAGCACCTCGTCCCGGCCACCTCAAAATCGGCAAGCACCAAGCAAGGAAATAGCACCGAGCGAAGAACAACACCAAAATCGGCACTAGAACAGCCCCGGGGCAAAAATCGCAAGCAACGGTGGTAGACGAAAAGAGGCGAAAGGTTGTTTCTCGACACATGAGCGAAAGTAACAGCAAAGAGACTCAAAAACGAGAGATTTAACCCGAAAAGAGAGAGCCGTGTACGCGGCTCAAGGTGTCGAGGCGTGCGACCAAAGTCTTTGCGCATAAATGATGCGATCGGCGTCGGTGTACGGCGCGAGGCAATTCGAAGAGAGAAGCGGGCGGTCTACTTTTCCTCCGGAGTAACGAAAAGGAGAGATAGAGGGTGAGGTGGGGTTCGAAGATCGGGGACGAGAGAGAAAAGGGAGGCGCAGACTCCTTGGGAGCAACGGGAGAAGAAGGGAAATAGAAGTGGGGAGGGTTTTAAGTAACGGGGTTGCTTCAAGATTCGTGTAGATTAAAATCGGACGGTTCGGACAATTTCAAGATCTCTTTTAAAGAAATGGGTTGATTGAGGTTCGTGCATGAATGGATCTAGCGGTTGAGATAATCATCAAATAAAGACAAGAAGCAATTAAAAATGGAGGCTTCCAATTAAATTAATCTAACGAAATCTGCGTTTAATCTAGTTCGAAATTTCAAGTGATTCAATTTACTAAACTGTTTGGGGAACTTCATTAAACATTTAAATTAATTCTTTTATTAGTATTTGTACTTTCATATAAAATTCCTCTTAATTATAATGTGTCACCAAAATTTGTATTTGCTTTTATGAAACTCTTATTTTATTATGGTCACATTAAAAATTTTAATTTATCGCAGACTTTAATTATCATAATTGTGTAGTTAACTAAACTTTAATTAGGATTAAACAGTAATTATCCATTTTGAAAATTCAAGTTATAACATACCATAAATTCCTCCTCTCAGAAAATTAGGAATGACAAGATATCTAATTTGGAAGAGAATACCAAGTTCTCAGCTGAAGGAGGCGATTCGGATGGGGAAGACATGCCTGTTCAGCAAGACACTACTGAGATTCCCTTCTCGGCTGAAGGAGTCGATTCAGATTTCGAGGATGTGCCTCTTGAGCTCATCCAATCCTACTTTTCTGCTGTAGTAGGCGTTTCACATCTCCACCATAACAGTGCTGCTGGTTCTTGCTTCTTAGCCGAAGGTGGCAATTGGGATCTCCAAGACATGCCTCTCCTGCTTGACATCACGGAGACCGACTTCTCTGTAGAAGGAGGCCAATCAGATCTCCAAGACATGCTTCTCCAGCATGACATCACTGAGACAAATTTCTTGGCTGAAGAAGACAAGGTGACCTCAATTGCTGGTGGGCTGGTGCTTAGTCTAGAGTCAGATAACCGAGAGATTAGCATCTAGTATGACAATGCTATGACCCACTTCTCTGCCAAAGGAAGCTAATCATATGGCTCTGACAACGTTGGCACATGTTTGGGTTAGGTGGGGTTAGTGTTGTGTCAGTAGAAGCAGATGATCTAGTAGTTTACTGTTTCTTTCTTTAGGCAGCAAAAACTTTAGGCAAATTAAGTTATTTGCTGTTTTTTAAATTTTTAACTGGTAGGATTTCTTCATACCGTAAATAGTTGAGGCAAGGGGTAACTACAGGATGATTATTATTTTTCTTTTTCTTTTCTTTGGAACATTTGTCTGTGATTGAAGAGTCTTTTGTGACATATGGTGGAACAAAATGAATGCAATATTTGGTGTTTAGGTTTTGACAGAAAAATATGAATTTAATGACTAGATAAATCAGTTGAATTGTCTTTCTTTCTCTTTTTTTAAAGAGTAGGGTTAAAATACCCTATCATGTCCCAACATCATTATCTCCATTTTCAAAATCTAATAATCAATCTGAATCATTCAACATATGCTCGGATAACAAATTTGATAATTTTCACAATTTTTTTACTAATTGTTTAGAGAGGTATAAAATCACTATTTTTAAATAGTCCGTAATATTATAAAAATTGTAATTTTGTACCTATCTTAAAAAATAACAAAAAAAAGTTAAAAAAATATAAAATTTTGTATCCAAGCACATTTCAATGTGAAGATCATATTGAGCAGTTCGAATAGACTGTTTAAACTATAAAAATAGAGATAATGTTGGGACCATGATTGAGCACAAAACCGATGGAGCATTTAACTCTTTTTTGAATTACGTTGGAAAATCAATTTCAACTCTGTATAGATTTATCAATTACTATTTGTTTTGAGATTTCCAATGCATGGTTGATTGTTATATATTACTGTACTTGACATGGTTAATTTTGAATGGGGTTGCAAAATGTAAGGTGAACTCTTAAGCCTAAATTTTAATGTTCTTTTTAACTTGATTAGAGTAATTTCAATATCTAGGATGCTGTATAAGTATAACTGGTACTGCGTTTTCCACCTGCGAAATTTTCAGTGACATTAATTAAGGAATTGGTTGTGTGGATTAAGATTGCATCCCGGATTTGTTGCATACTTGCACCGGTAGTAAAACTCACTTGTGAGATTTTTTTTTTTTTTTGGTTTCTTACACGACCCGTAGGTCTACACACTATCTAGCCTTGATTCTAGTCCTATGTATTAAGCTCTTGGATTTGCCGTTCTGTGCTAGAAAGCGCCATACCACCGTATTCCTGATTAATTCCTGTAATTCTTCCCTGATTGGCCAGCTTGTGTGCAATTTGCATTCCTTCATCTTCCCTGCAGCAATACTTGATCCTGTAATGAACTCCTGGGGCTGATTGCAATAGCCAAGCTCGCCAAACATGATCAAATGCTCTCCAATCGTGTATCACCGGCTCCTTATGTGTAAGAGAATCAACGGCCTCCGGTGAATCAGAAAGAACAGTGCCGTGCTGGCATTGTAATGTCTGAAACAAGTTGTATGCTTCTAGCACTCCCCGTGACTCTGCCTGACCGGGCCCCATTGCCTGCACCGACATTGATATCCACTTGAGCCCCACATTTTGCTTAGTCAAGTAGATTTCAATTCCAGCCACTCCGTCATCAGACCATGATCCGTCAGTATAGCACACATAGTCATCTTCAACACCTGTTAGAGCAGTCTGAGGTGTTTGTGGTTGTGGTGGTATGAGTATATTCCGCGGCGCTGCCGCCGCTGCCGCTGCCAAATTGTCACATGCCCCTTGCGTTTCTAGGAAATACCTGGTACATGTCACCATATTTTGCGGTTTGCCCCCCATAATTGCATCATTTCGCGACCTCCAAAGTGCCCAGGTGATTGAGATAAATTGGGTCGTCATCCTTTCTGACATGGCCTGTACCAGTGATTGAATGACTGTTTTGAAGGTGCCTTGGAGGGTGCTAGCCCTAATCCCAACCGGTGATGCCCATCAAAATCCTCTTGCAAAATCACATTAAAAAAGGGCATGCATTATCGTTTCTGGCTTGTTCTTGCAGATGGGACATAGAGAGTCAATTGTGGGGATTCTAATATGCAACACTGTTCTAACCGGGATAGCATTGTGTATGCATCTCCAGATAAAGATTCTCAGTTTTGGTATCAATCGTGCTTTCTTCCAGACCCATTCCCACAGTGCTTTGTCTGTTGGGGTGCCTCCCTCTTGTCTGAGCATCTGATATGCCTTACCCACTGTAAACCGTCCGTTCTTTGAGAAGGTGAAGAGCAAGGTGTCAGGGGAGGGCCCCGCTCCCAGTCTAGTTTGAGGAGAGATTGATATGTTCAATGCTTCCTGAAAGCCAAACGCCTGCTGCAATACATCAAAATTCCAGGTTCGCCATTCGCGTGTTTGGGCATATTAGGTCTGATACACACATCCCTCTCTGATCCCTTGTTGTAGCTCTGTAGTTGATCCAATTAGGGAACCAAGGCTGTGAGAATGCCGCTATATCGGTACCACTTCCAATCTTCCATGTCAGATGTATGTGCAAAACCGGCTTTATATGTGTTATATCGCGCCATAGCCTGGAGCAATTATAAACCCGATTGGTGACCCAAAAGTCTGTTCTTGGATGATATTTAGCCCTGAGTGCCTGTATCCAGAGAGTATGGATTCCGGTTGCTATTTTCCAGACTGTCTTAAGACCCAATGCCTTGTTCATATCCACTAGATTTCTTAGTCCAAGACCCCCCATGCCTTTAGAGACTGTAATTGTGTTCCAAGCTATATATGGCATCTTCTTTGTTTCCATGTCACCACCCCAAAAGAAATTCCGCATTATAGCTGTTAACTTTGACACGACCTTCGCCAGAATAAGCACTGTCCCCATTGCATAAACCGGCATGCTCTCTAGTACTGCCTTAATTAGGATCAAGCGCCCCACATGTGTGAGTAACCTTGATTTCCAAGTGTTCAGCCTCTTTTCAAACTTTTGGATCAGATAATCAAAGGAGTTAGAGCCCGATATGGAAACCGGGCAGCCGAGATAGTGCTCATCAATTCCTGCCTGTTGAACATCAAAGTATCGGTTGAATATGCCATGTTCCTGCACAGTAACAGTGTTAGAAAACCATACCTTGGATTTTGCGGCATTGATCTTCATACCCGACAGGTCACAGAAATCTTGCATGGTTTGTGATATGGTTCGCACTTCCTCGTCAGTGAGCCTGCCCATTAGTAAGAGGTCATCCGCGAATATTGAACACGAGATCGGATGCGCTGTGGGTGCCACTTTGAGTCCTCTTAAGATTTTTTGCCTTAATTTCAGATTGAGCCACCTCGCCAAAGGATCCATCACTTGTGAGATTGCTATTGCATATTTGCATATAAGTTATCCTTCCATCGAATCCAAACTTTGTAAAAGGGTGTTTACCATTATTGGGCTTAATGCATCGGAGAAGCTGAAGAGAACTTACTTGGCCCAATAAGAGAGTACGATCCATATCATTTTTTATTATTATATTCAAATATCGTAAAGAGCACAAGTGCATAACACCTTTTTTTATTCCTTAACCAGAAATGCAACGATGTAATTTCTGAAAATAGAGCGTAGGTTGGATTGACGTTGAACCTACTTTTGGAGTTTAATAGGATTCATGGAAATTGAAATAGATGCGTACGAATAGTAAAATGGAATGCACAAATATTAAAACTCATCGAACCCAAAGTAACCGATGCCTATCGACCTACTCCGTTCTATTATTTGTATAGTTATAGTTGCTCATGCGTTGTAAGAAGATATTATAAGAGAAAAAAATATCTTATAAAATAACATATTTTTATAAAAAAAATAAACTAAAAAACAAATAACATTTCAAAATTACATCTATATATAAATAACATTTCTTAAATAATATATATATATATATATATAGTAGAACTAGGGTGCTCCTAAGTTCACCAAACCTCCTGTGAACTTGACTCTAAAATATATCGAATCGACTTTAAACGATGAATTCAAACTGTTGAAACCTTTCTACCTAATGAGTGATGCGTCCACATGTGAAAATTTTAAAGTTTCGAATTAATTTAATATAGAATCAAGTGGTCAAAAGTTTAAGGTTTATAAATTAATTTTAATGCATTCATTTTTTGGACTCCTTTGACTACTTGACTCTATATTAAATTAATTCAAAACTTAAAATTTTCACATGTAGACGCATCAATCATTAGGTAGAAGGATTTCAACGGTTTGGATTCATCGTTTAAAGTCGATTCGATATATTTTAGAGTCAAATTCACAAGAGGTTGGGTGAACTTAGAAGCACCCTAATTCTACTATATATATATATTTATCTTTGAGACATATTATCATACAATAATCTCATACAAAATGACATATTATATGACAAATAACATTTCTTAAATAAATAGAAAGAAGTCACGACCAATCCAAAAGACAATATGGAAAGTAATGAGTATGTGTCTAAATAAATTTAAACTTTTGCACGTAAAAAAACATAAAAAAATGCATAAAATGAATAAAAAAAAGACTATGTAGGACTAACACGAATGGAGATTCGTATCGTTATAATTAATAAATGCCGAAAAGAGTTAGAGGCTCTTCATAGTAATGGCATGGTTGATATTAAATAGAATAAAAAAATTAACATAAAATACATGCATATAACACATGCTAGCTGTATTATGAGCATACTGCATTAATAAATTGGCAATGATTAGCAAGGAATGTATACCAATACAGAGTTTGAAATCATGACTTGCTAACATCCACCAGAAGGCTATAACTTTATATTAAGTTTAAACAAAAAAAAAACTTTATATTAAACTAGTGGGAGAAAAAGAAAAGACGAAGCGACGAGTTTTTAATCGGAGAAAGAAAAAACAGGCGGGGTCCGACTGTTCATTTTACCGTGATATTATATTTTAGCAGCTAGAGGTGATGATATTGACACTAGTTATTTTTTTACTAACACAACATTATCTAAATATTTTTCTATATATATAATTTTATCCTTCGTTATGTATTTCTTTTAATAACTTATTCTCTCTCATATCTTATCATAAATTTTTCTTTCCTTAAAAATTATGATTTCTCTCACAAATTATTATATGATTTTTTTCCTTAAAAGTTAGATTATTAAATTAGTAAATAGTATGTCATTTTCATTATTTGTTTTCATCACATTTTAAGAACTAAAAAAGAAAATACAATAGTGAAAGATTTTATTCTATTATGAAAATCTAGCAACGTTGTATATATCAATTAGTAAATAGTATGTTATTTTCATTATTTGTTTTCATCTTTAATTTTACAAAAGACGCTATAGAAAATGAAATGATTATTTATAGAAATTAATCATAAAACATACTAAGTGCAAATGATCATGAATACTGAGTGCAAATTATGATTAAAAAAGTTAAAATAATAGTACAACTTAACACTACAATAAAAAAAATTACATCAATGGTTTTCAAAATTACATCAATGGTTTTCAAACTTCAAATTAAGAAGTTTCTTTTTTATTATTTTTCAAATTTTCTTCTTGCTGATTAGGAGATTGTTTTTCCATTATTAAATTAATAAATATAGATTAAATACAAAACATCAGCTAAAATTTTGTCCTAACAATTTTAATTAAAATAAACATATAGATTATATAGATTAAAAGTATCAAAGTAAGAGAAAAAAAAATACAAATTAAACAATATATTTGATTTGGTCGGTATTATTGATTAAAGGGTGTGAATCATATTATCAAATTTCTTAATAGATGTATTCTATTTTTGTAAATTATGTAGCTCTATTTTTATGAGTTTTAATACATAGCTTAAAATGAACGAGAATTATTTCAAGTAAAATCAACTTTTATATCCTATTCTGTTTTTGTGTTTTTGTGATACGCAATACTAATTGCATTAAGAAAATGAGAAGAAAAAAATTAAATATGAATAAATCAGAAAAGAGTATCTAGAAATTTTGGAAATAAAATCATTAACAAATTATCACAATATTAATTACATTATAGATAGTGATAGTTGAAAAGATATAAAAAGAAGGTTAAAATTGTCCATACATTTAATTGTTTTTAAGATGTTGTGTTAATATAAAGTTTTGTGGTGTCAATATGCCTACCCACTAACGAGATGTAGTTAATAGAAAAATACGGAAATAAATCTGCTGCGATTTTAAAGGATTGTAGGTCATGTGATTTCAATTTCAACTGTTCATATATTTTGAGATTCACACACAATTTTTTTTTTTTGAGATTCATGTATTCTAATAAATGAACATATTGAAATTAGAATCACAGGAATATTCCTGTGATCCTTTGGAATCGCAGCAGATTTATTTCCGAAAAATACTCAAACAGTAGGTGAGATTTTTGTTTCATAATGCGTACAATTAGTCACTGCATAGTGTATAAGCGATATATATTAAATATATGTGATAGGATCTACCAATAATAGTGTACGCGATAATGTATTTTATAAACAAAAGTAGAACTACCAGAATAAATATAATTATTGAGAAGATATTATAAAAAAAATTAAGAAAACACAATAGTATAATGATATAACCTTAGATTTATTAAATAATATATTCTATCTCATTAATTTTAGATGTCTAACAAAATAAAATTTTGAGTCTGTTATTGAATATATACGGCACATGCTCTTAATCTTCATTGTTTTTAATTAATATAATAATTAAGTGTGTGTTATGCAATAATCAAGTATATTATAGATGATTTTGAAATTTAGTATATAAATTCAAAACAAAATGTGTGCATTATACAATAATCGAGTTAAGGTATAAAAATTAAGAGTGTTTATTTAGAGGTTTTGAATAATGAATCCAAATAAATAAATAATTATTAACATCTGTCAAAAAGTTTAAAGAATAAAATACAAAACATTTGTTAATATTAAAGTGCATACTAAATTGAGTCGAAAGTATTTTGTAATAGTTATCATGCTAAAAATAAAAAAATTCCCAACCCAATTTTAGACTTTCCTGGAAAAAGAACGAAGTTTCTAGCGATGAGGCCCAAGTTCCATATAAAACCTCTCAAATAATGACATAGAACCCCAGATCAAACGGCTGAGATCAAATCTCCCATAAACCACAAAGAGTAGCGCTGCCCTGTTCGCACCTCCCGGCCATTACCCGTGCTGCTCTTCCTTTGCTCTCAGAGGCCAAAAATCGTACAATTCGTTACAACTTTTGGAAATTTTTTAACCATGACGGCTGATGCTTCCACTGCTCTTTCAGGTCTTGTTAGATCTCTTCTCTATCTGGCAAGAAAAATTGGACAAGTTCTTTTTATTTTTATTTTCTAATTTTTCTCTTTAATGGCAGTTCGAACGAAGGTACAGAAGTTTCTAGAAGCGGCTTGTACTGGCAACCTTGATCTTCTCAAGAGTGAGTCATCTCCTATGCATTGTTTTTAATTTGTTTTTTTCTATTTTTTTTTAAATGGAGAAGGCTAGGCTACTAAATCCTCTGAAATATGTTCATGATTTTTCATTCGTTTAGCTGTTTTAGTGCTCACTTGTTTTTTTGTGGTGCTTCAAACAATTATTTCACATTTGCATGGTGTTCTAACAGATCCACAATCACCTCTGATGTATATGAATTACCCAGAAGCAAATACGTACTTACATTATCAGACCGAATTATTTCTAGTATTTTTATGGTGTGGAATGTGGATGCATATGTTTGTAGAGATTGCAAATCAGTTGGATGAAGGAAAGGGGATGGCAAAGACAGTTGAGGCAGTTAAAGATGCAAATAACAGAACCGCATTGCATTTTGCTGCCAGAGAGGGTAGAACGGACATTTGCGAGTTTCTTCTTGGGGAGCTTATGCTCGAACCTGATGCTAGGGATGATGACGGTATCTTTTTCTTTCTTAATTAAAGAATATTTAGAAATTTGTCCTCTTAGAACTGTAGAACGAAGTCTTGATGTTTGCAATTTAAGCCTCGATTTAACCATATTTAACACTGTTAGTCTATGATGTTTCAATTAGCTATATCTATAAAAGTTCACCTGAATTTGGCTGTTAATATTGGTAATTAGCATATGATTATATGTACAGATAATAGTCCTTGATGGTGATACTACTCATTTCAGGTGAGACACCTCTAATTCATGCGGCAAGACAAGGACATTTTGGTACTGTAAAATATCTTCTAGAGCAAGGGGCAAATCCGTCCACTTCAAGTAATTTGGGTGCTACTGCTCTTCACCATGCTGCCGGCATAGGTCATTTAGTTTTGTGTTTTTATTTTATTTTTATTTAATACATTTTCAACTTTCCATTTTAATTACATCAGACCATGCTACCTGATGCATCTCAGAAGCTCCAATACATCTATCTGATGCGCATCGGATTACGGTGATATGCGTAGGATACGTATCAGAAACGCTACGTATTAGTCTATTAGATACACCTGGTGGCGTATCTAAATATTTCATGAGGGATGACATGACAATGGTTATTTTACAATCTGGACAATGAATTAAAAAAAAAACAAATTAAAATTTATAGATATCTAAATGAACGTATAAATAGCCTAACTATTAATTTTCTGGTGGCATATTTGAATATTGTTTGATGATGCATCAAGGACAGTTAATTTTAGTCACTTGATAACGGTGAAACATATGTCCTTATTCTATACTCAGAATGTGCGCAATAAGCATCAGAAGGATCTTGTTCTGTTCAGAAAGTGATATCTTTGCCTTAATCTCTCTGTTATGCACTGTTCTCTGACACATGATAAATTGAATTTGTCAATGTAGGAAACATAGAGATAATGGAGCTTCTAATATCAAAGGGGGTAGATTTAGAATCGCAAAGTGATGCTGGTACACCTCTGATATGGGCTGCTGGTCACGATCAACCCAAATCGGTCAAACTTTTGTTGAAACATAATGCTAATGTAAGCTTGCTTTAAGATAGCAACCCCCATTTGACCGCAGTTTGAAAAAAGATACAAAATACCTCATATTATTATTTTTATTTATTTGCAAATATTATTGAGCTGTTAATGAAAAAGGAATTAATGTCAGAACTAGTGTACTGTCTTTTTCTAGTCTTAACCCAATCAATCACTTTCATTTGTCTTAAACTTGAGTTTTAAGTTTTAACTAGATATATCAGAAATGTTGGATGATATCTGTTGATATGTGAAAATGTTGACCTTTATTTTGCACAAATCATAGTTTTTTTAATTGAAGATTGAGATACTTAATACAGTTTATTTTCATTTCAATTTATTTGTAGGTTAATTCGGAAACCGATGATGGTATCACACCATTGTTGTCAGCTGTCGCTGCTGGGTCACTTCAATGCTTGCAACTCTTACTTGAGGTTAGAAAAACTAAATCAGATCTCCATGACCACCGTAAAAAAACATAACTCCTACCAAAAGCACGTTGTATTTACAATTTCATCAAGTAACTTCATGCATTAAGTTGCTCTACTTGCAGTTATGCACTTTACGTGACATGTTATAATTTTGCATAATCTAACCTCTTTGATAACTTCAAGAGGGGTGGAGGTACTAAAATAATTTATATTGCATTTACTGTTCAAGTGTGGTTATTGATTAAAATAAAATTTAGTTAGAAACTACTCACCTCGTTCTTAGTTGTTAGCTTTAACTTTGTTATTCATAGGCAGGGGCAAATCCAAATATAGATGCCGGTGGGGCCACCCCTTTGCATGTGGCGGCTGATATCGGAAATTTAGAGGTCATTAGATGCTTATTGAATGCTGGTGCAGATCCCAATGTTTCTGACGATGTATTCTTTCTGTACCTGCTTAGTATTACAAGCTTGTATTTTTTTTTTTTTAATAAGGACATGTGTCTGTACTGTACATTCTGACGATGTATTCTTTTGTACAGGACGGTTTTAAGCCTATACAGGTTGCAGCTTTGAGAGAGAACCGTGAAGTGGTTGAAGCTCTCTTTCCAGTTACCTCTCCAGTTAGTAAAGTTCCGGACTGGTCCATTGATGGGGTGATGAAATTAACTCTTTCCGAGGTGAACAAGGTGCAGAAACTTACATATCAATATTTCTATTTTGCAAACAATATCATGTCTATAGTAAATTTTACTTGATGGCTCTCTTCAGGGAAACAATCAAGAAGCTGAGTTGGGGAAAGATTTAAGTCCACAAAAGGCGAAAGTTGTTGAGGTGGTACTGCTTCCCTTGCTTTTTTATAGTATAATTTGTAGAATAGCTCGTTGCTCCATGTCTAAGGGATTTAAGATATATGAAAAATTGTGTGTGCAAACCACCTCCACAACAGGACTATCTCAAAAGTGCCCTAAAAAATGGACACCTTCTCTTCTAAGCTGCCTGCCATTACGCATGAACTCCAAAATAAGAGACTGGCGCCAAATTAAGAGAGCAATGGAGGAAAGTTCGCACCTGGAAATACCTTAAAGATTAGTTGTGGTTGAATGGCAATTTGTGGTTTCACATGAAATTGCCTCAAATATAAATTGTGTTATTATATGAAAAGATTAGTACTGAATATATCTATATGAATTTCATATTGTGTTTAGGTGGGACCTGAGGAGAAAAAAAGATCAATGGAAGCTAAACAAAGAGGGGATGAAGCCTTTAAGAGGAAGGATTATCAAACGGCAATTGATGCTTATACACAGGTCAACTTCTTTGTCAACTACTACTTTCTGGTGGCACTTCATGATCTGAATATTTACGTTCTACTCTAAGTAGGATATGTGGGTGACGTTATCTTGATAACTGTGTTTGCAATAAAGATCTTTTACAAAACCTGTAGCAGTCTGATTCATATCCAGCATAGCACAAGTTCATTTAAATTCCAGTCCGGCAATGAATAATTGGTGCATGCATGTATCATCTCACCCTAGTAGTCATGGTAAGGGTACATAACCCCAAGTAAAGGCAAGTGTCAAAATGTATAAAGGGCAAAGAAGGTAAAAAAAAAACACTGAAGCAACTCATTATGTAGAAAGGATGGTGCTCTAAGTCTTTTCTCATCTCAAATTAAATCGTGGACTGTAGACACTAGGATTTGATAAAACCAAATACAAAACACAACAAAATAAAAACCAATGTTGATTCCCTATACATAAAAGCCCAATATAAATACAAGATTAGACATGACTAACTGACTGTAATACTAATCAACTTGGATTGGACCACAAAATAATTTCCTTCTAAACTTGGTGTGAATCTACCTTTTTGCCTTGCCTGATCCTTGAACAGTTCAATCCATGACCTCACCTGTTGTAAGAATTTATCGGGACCTAACTGTCTCACCAGAATATTTTGTGTAACACAGGCGATTGATCTGGATCCAAACGAAGCGGTGCTGCTGTCAAACAGAAGCCTTTGCTGGTTGCGTATGGGGCAAGGGCAGCATGCGTTAGAGGATGCTAGAGCTTGTAGAGCCCTCAGGCATGACTGGCACAAGGCTTGTTACAGGGAAGGCGCTGCTCTACGCCTCTTACAGGTTGGTTTGTTTGTTTCTCTTGTTTAAATGCTCCGGGAGTGGGCATTCATTCAACTTAACAAAGCCAGTTCTCATGTTTTGGTCCATTAAATTATTTTTTGGGTCCAAACTCCGAATTCTATCCTATCTGTTCTATGCATTGACCTGATCCTGTCCTAATAATTTGCAAAGAATAGAAGCATGGACAAGACAACATTTAATGAGAAGTAAAGTCGAAGTGCCATTAATCAATAAAGTAACTGTTTGGCAACCGAACTACTAGGCACTAAAAGACAGTTAAACTCGACTAAAGATTTTATAAAATTTGAAGGAATAACATACCAAATGCACCAATTCCATAATTATTAAATTACACTTGTTCAACTGAGATTTTGTGAACAATTTGATACTATGCAGTATTAATTCTTGAAATGTCTGATTCTGAGCCCTAAACTATTATATGCTTGATTCAATCAGGCCAAACTGTTATTTTATTTATTTATTCACTGTTTGAGCTCAATTAGCCCCTGAAGTTTGGCATTTTTGAACTGGTCCCTTCTGTGAATTAGCCCATATCCTAATAAGCACTCTGTTTGTGGTTCTTGCTAGGAAGGCGAAATTGCTATAGTTACGAATTCTGATGGCATTTACAAAAAATAATTATTAAATAATAAGGGCCCATTGAAGCAATAATAGTTGAGTTCATTGGGTTGATTGAACCAAAGATCAAGGCCTGCATTACTGAACATGGTGTAGTGATGGGCCTAATTAATGTAAAAAAAGTTCGAGGGCCTAATTGAGAGTGTACCGGTTTAGGGTCCAAATCAGATTTTTCTTAGCTTTTTTTTTTTTGGCAAATGGTAACAACTTTTTTTTACTTCATGTGCGATTTGAAACCTCATAAACAGTTTACAACCTAATAATTTCTGTATTGCTTGTCTGGATTTATGTTGGATTTGGCTCACCAGTGAGTTGCCAGAGTTACAAGCAAAATGGTTAACTATGATGAAGTCTCTCTTCCATCACACGAGGCAAATATTGCATTAGTACTGAATTATGATAAAATGACAGGCTTTCTTTGCAAATAGCATACATTTTCTGGTGTAATTGGCAAAACACTATTTCTTTTGTGTTTACAAGTTTGAAAAGTCTTGATATTTTGCAGAGGTTTGACGAGGCAGCAAATGCATTTTATGAAGGAGTACAGCTTCAACCTGAAAACCAGGAGCTTGTAGATGCCTTCAGGTAGTAAAATTATCCATGGATTTATGTTAATTTTCCTTCTAATTACTCTTTAGTGACATATATTTATTTGGGCAGTAAATATGAATCTTCCACAATACATAAGAAATAATTAGAACAGGATGTGAGCTTATCGAGAAATCAACTTTCATAAATTCTTGAGGGGGGTGGTGTTAGGGGGGTTCCTAATACATCAATTACTTTTTTTGTAGCATTTTTGTTTAGTAATTTCCCTTCATCCCTTTTTGCTCAATTTATTTCTTTTGGTTTTTTTACTCAACAGAGAAGCTGTCGAGGCTGGACGAAAATTTCATGGCACAAATCAACAGCAGAAGTCACAGAAGTCACAAGTGTAATTTTTGGATTATCTTTTATATTTATTCATCTAGACTTCCAGCTTTGTTTGTAACGAAATTGAACATTTTTTTGTTTTGGATGTACATTTTTCAAATTGGATTTTGAGTTGTTAAAGTTGAGATTTTGTATTGCATGTTACCTCACTATTTAGAGGGGTTATTCTAAACTTGTAGTTGAGTTGCTAGTTGAAAATGTGTAGGTTAATATTTTTGTCTAGTCGGGTTGCCATTTTTTTAATCTAATTCTCAGACAGGTTATGCAAATCTTGTAATTTTATACAACGTTATTAAATAAAGATAATGTATTAAATTTAAAAAATTATTCGAACTTATACAAATCTTGTCATTTATCTATTTTTGATACTTGCTTAAATTAATAAATTTAAATCGTTGCATATGTTTGCATCAATTAAAATTGTAGAATTTTAACATGATGTTGATAGTCATTAAGAAAGGAGGTTAAATAAACTAGTAGTCTATGGCATATTAATATGCATAAAATGAAACATTTTTTTTATAGTTTCCGTTGCCAGGTAGAAGTCCTCGTAGGCTCATAGCATTTATAGGATTTCTAATAGAATTTTGACATAAAAACTCGGGCAAGTACCTTTCTGCCTTGGCGCTGATAAAAAATAATATAAACCGAGGCAAATGGATGTTAAAACAAACGTACTAAATGAAATCAGGCAAACTGATAATTCTATCTCAAGATGGACGGCTGAGATCTCAAAGGAACCATCAAAACGTTCGATTGCATTTGAACAGCGTTGCAAGAAACGGGCTTTTAGTCAGATTAGTCAGTCACGGTGACTAAATTATCATGAACAGACTTGTTAGAAGGTTGTTTGCGGATGACACTGTCGATCAATTTGTCTAATTAATCATCTTCTGTTTTAAGTTTGAATGCGTTGATTAATTGTCTGTTTTTCATTTATGTAATAAGTTTGATAAGTTAAATTAATTATTTTTAATAAATTATGTACATATATAGTTTTAATAAAACGCAAAATTATATGTAAAATTCTGATTAATCAACCACATGCGAATTAATTACTTGATCTCTAATGAGTTATGCCGTTACACCACTGATTTGGAGAGTATCTCTGAGCTGATTCTATGTGCAGAATACGAAAAAAAAACAAGACTGCACTTGCAATTGCATTTAGAGGTGTCAACGGATACAACACGGATCAGGTGGAGGCATTTTCATACTTGTACTCGTTGTGATAACAATTTTTTTTTTACTCTTACTCGTTTTTTCGGATACGATATGGGTTGGATAAACATATAAAAATGTGTCATTGACATTTTGCTTTGTACTTTCGATAAAATAGTTTTAAAAAAATCTTCATACAAATATATATCTATATATAATTTTATTTTTAAAAATTATCTCATACGAAAACGGATAAGTTAAAGGAAAAAATTATTATCCTTACCGTATCTGATAAATTAACAAAAAAAAATATCTTAGCCTTATCCGTATTTTCGGATACGATCCGTATCAGATAAACAGGTAAAATGGCGCTATTGACACCCCCTAATAGGAGTGCTTATCCTCTGAGATATCTCAATTTTTGTGCGACCTAAGTGTTAAGGGAAAAGGGGGGTGTCCGATGCCCATCGGACCAGAGTCTGTTCGATAGGTGGTTTCTACCGTCCGATTCACTTCAAGATCTGTGCGCATTACTTTAATATCCATGCTATTTTCTTTAATATCTGTGTGCACATATTTTGAAGTAGATTGGACGGTAGAAACCACCCATCGAACACTGTTCTGGTCCGATGACCATCGGACACCCTCCTCTCCCAGTGTTCGGTGCCTATTCAGGGATAGCGTAGGGGGCTAGTATTTGAGATTCGTGCAAAACTATTTAAACGGTTAAGATTTTCTCTAAAATCACGCAAAAGTTTGAAATATCTCAGGGGATGTGAATTCCCCTAATTGCATTATATGTTCAATCCAGTGTTGTTAAATGCGGCCACATATGCGTTTGTAGTCGAAAACCGCATGAAAATTTTCATGCAGTCCTATATATGCAGTTCTGCATATACAGTAGTCCACATAAGCAACCGCATATTGCCATACAGACCAGTAGACCACATTATATCATGTAGTCCATACAAATGTTTATTTTAATTAATTAAAAAAACTATTATTATTAATAAAAAAAAGGATCGGATGTGCTGTAAAACTCGGGCCCAATTCTTTATACTCAATCGGGCACAAATCCAGTTAAGTCAAGCTTCTCATAGTCCATGCGGCGTCTTTTATAGGCTTTTAAAAAGCTTCGTTCTTTTATTTTTAAGAGTTGGAACTAAAGAAGAACAAATATACCGATTACTCATGTTGGACATTTACTTATTATACTATTTATGCTGGACTTTCATGTGAATATATATGCTACATACAAGGAGCTCTATATATATACTATAGATATATATTTAAGGGAAGTTTATCATATACTACATATACATATACATGTAGTATAAAATTCACGCATATAATATATATATCTGAATTCTCATTTTAAAATCTACATATATAGGTCCGCATATGCGGCCGCATATCGCATATGTGATATGCAGTGACCTTTCGCATGTATGAAAAAAACTGCATTTAACAACATTGGTTCAATCAATGCATCATCCACCCCCCTCCTTTTTCTATTTTAAACCCGCGAGACAACAGAACAGGCAAACATCCCGGGAGCGAAAGCCTTGGGGCTGAAGGCCAAACCACAATTCAACGCGGAGTCTCAAGTCTTAACCAATCTATACTATTATTTCCTTGAGCTTACTTTTCTCCCCAGCATCTGCAACACGGTTAAGGAATCTCCGCAGTTCGCACAACACCCCCATCTTCAACGGAATTTTAAAAAAGAAAGAAAAAAAAATGGTCTCCTCCGTGCATTATAATATGCAGCGGGAGCAAAACAGGACATAAAGGGGAAATTTTTTCATTTAATGCAACTTTTTATTTTGTTACGTTCGCTTGAAGTTGGTAAAGAAAAATCATTTATAAAATATTTTTTTTATCAACAATTATAAGTTACTTTAGAATGCGAAAAACAATATGTTTTTGACAAGTAGTGATTTTAAAATATCATACATATATTTAAATGCACTTGATATGTGATAATACGATATAAGCTTCATAAATGTTTTAATATAAAACAAAGTGACAGTTTTGAATCAAAATAGCGCCACCAAGTTTGAAAGCAAAAAATTGCCAACATATCAACAAATATATACACAAAACTTTTTAGTTCAAATTCAAAAGGATTTTACTTGTAAATGAGAGAGGAAAAAAAGAATCATGACACTTAATTGGTCGAACTTTTTAATAGAAAATGAAATAAGAACAGAAGGAAAATGAAATAAGAACAGAAGCTTGATATATCGGCGGCTTGAGAAAAAAATGATCCGGTGTTAAATAGTTAGAACACTATTTATCAAAAAAAAAATTTAGAATGCTACAAAAAATATTAAATTTATTTGCTGTAAATTTTTTATGGCGCTTTACAATTTACTTGAAACTTCCGGCCATGCTCCGGGTGCAGCCAATATAAGTACCAATCAGGACCCACGAATGTGATTACGACGACTTTTACAGGCTAATTGATTTAAAAAGCACCTTACACCGTGTCAACTTTCTCCAATTAATTACGAATTGAAACGCTCTTTCCTCTTCCAGCAGTTCATCCATCCATTCCAGACACTTCTCGATTTCAAATTTCCCAACTCTCTTCAATAATTTCTCCGATTAATTGATTCTCTGACGATGCGCAACGCCACCCCCAACCCCACCACCACCGCCTCTTATGGCACGATTCGTGCCGCCCCTCCTCCATCACCGGCGGTGCACGTCGCTAATGCACCACCGCGCTCCTCTTCTCCTCCCTTTTACGGGGCGGCGGTGCCTCCTTCCTCTCCAGCTGTTGCCGCCTGGGATAACCACTCGTACACGACCTATCCTGCCACCACTAGCTACATCAAGGTCCCCACCGTCGACCCATCTCCTCCTTTAGCCGCCGTGCACCCCGCTGTCGCCACCGGCACTCCTGCACCGGAGCTCGAGCCCTCTCCTTCTGTTCGAATCTCCGATCTGGTCTCCAAATTCAAAGAGCAAGGTCACGCTCTGATCTCTGCGCGCCGGCCATGGCAGGAGCTCTTCCACCCCCCTTCCTTTTCCCGGCCAGCTAATATAGGCGATGCAATTAACCGGATCCGACGCAACGCTACCTACTTCCGTGCAAATTACATCCTGACAATCCTTGGTGTTCTTCTGATAGGTCTCTTCTACCACCCCTTCTCTTTCTTTGCGTGTGCTGCTCTTGTTGCGGCCTGGTTCTTTCTTTATTTTTCGAGAACTGCTCCTTTGGTGATCCTCGGCCGAACAATTGATGATGGATCTGTTCTGATGTGGCTCACTGTGGCCACTGTTGTGTCGTTGATGTTTACCAGCGTGGGATGGAATGTAATTGGTTCAACAGCTGTGGGGGTTGCAGTTGTAGGGGTTCATGCGGCATTTCGATCCACAGATGATCTATTCTTGAGCGAACAGGAGGCGGCCGGAGGTGGTTTGATCAATCCAACTATGGCCCAGTTTGCTCAGGTTCTGTGACCAAGTCGCATGGTGAGTTGCTCTGGCAAGTGAGAAATTTATTAAGAGTTGGATAGAATTCGGTTTCTGCTTGTTGGTACATAATTGTTGAACTCATTATATATATGCTGGTTTATTGGTGTTTTGATCGGTTTATTATTGAGATGAATCATTTAATTTTGTTTTTGATTTGTGGATTGGCAATGTTTGCTCCTTCTGCAGTGGATTTTGTACATAATTACAATGATTTAGCTATATGTTATTATTATTGATTATTTCAAAGCATGTGCTCAAATTTTTAATTCCAGTCTATTTAAGGTTGCTATAGGAATATTTATGTGGTAGAAAGCTTGATACATCTAAAATTTTGAGAAGTTTCCACTAGTGATGGCGTTAATCAACTCCTTGTGACATTTCCTATTTTTTTCTTCTTTTGCCATTTTAGTATTTACTTGAAGGAGGCTGTAGCATTTTGTACAAAAAAAAATCGAAAATTGGTGCTTTTGTCATGTATCTTTGGAATTTGGAAATTTTAGATGCTGTATGATCTGACTTGTTTACAGGATCGGCGTGTAGGGAAATTTTCAAGCTTTTGTAAATGTCGTCTATAAATTGCAGTCTTGTTTCACTTATCGAATTTTTTAAAATTTCTTGGCGGAGGTGCCTAATTAAACAATTGACATTTCCCTTTAAAAGGCAGGTTATATACCGAAATATTTTTTTTGAGGTCCTGAAAATTCATTATTAATTAAAAACCATTCGAACCGGATTATATCAAAAAATACTACTCCCGCAGAACCATTTTGCGTACAGCCAAACTGGATCCGTACAAGCCTTATGCGCACCTGTTGGTCCGCACCATGATTTGGCGCATCGGTCTGCAGACTCATTTGGTGAACATGGCATTTGGCACATCTTTGGCTGGCTTGTCGCATCTATTCAAAGTCCAATTTTGTAAGGACCATCCAATTTGCATCAAGATCAGTGCTAAGTATATTAAAATCCGTGCAAATATGTTTCAATTTCCATTTTCAAACTAGAACCAGAAATTTTATGAGGATTTGACTTTTTTACGCAGTCCAATGAATCTCAAAATTCAAGAGGACCATTCGATTGCATCAAGATCCGTGCTAAGTACATTAAAATCCGTGCAAGTATGGCAATTTCCGTGCGCACCTATTGGTGCGTCAAACGCTTGTGCGAATCCCTTGGTGTGCAAAATTGTTGCGTGACCCGGTGTGCCAAATCATAGCACGGTGCGCAAAATTATTATGCGAACTCGGTTTGGCTGGTGCGCGAAATAGTTCTGCGGAAGTAGTATTTTTTTGATATAATTCGATTTGGATAGTTTTTAATTAATACGAATTTTCCGGTTGTCAAAAAAAAAAATTCGGGGTTATATAGGACAGCAAAGAATTCGTATCACCTGACCTGAGGTAACCAAAATTTAGAATTTAGATCGGACCATTCGATCTTCTCTGGAACTAACATTAAAAGAACTAAGCACATTTCACCTCAGACCGGATTCGCCCGCAAACTCAAATATATACGAACAGTTTTACACTATTGGTGTTCCTGTCAGCAAATATATACTTTAAATTTTCAGGTTGTCAATTTAACTAAATGAAGAATGTACATGAATTGGCATATTGGCTACTCTCCTAAACAAAACATGATAAGCTACAGAAATAATAATAAAATAACTACAATAGTTTACTGGAGCATTCCAACACCAAAAATCTAAAACTAAAAATAAAAATAGATCTGATGAGCCTATTCAAAGCAAGTCCTTGGTTAAAACTGACTACTAAATGTTGTCCATACTATGTCAGTGTTATAACTTATAATGGTTCTAAAGCAATTTTGCATATCATGTCTTGATTATGTTCATTAAGATAGTGTTTGGTTGAGTTCTAAAGAATTGGTGACCCAAGTGGTTGGTTATTCAAAGTTAGGATGACCTAAGTTATTTATATTTGATTAAAGAGTAGAACTAGGGTGCTTCTAGACTACCAAGCTCCTTTGTACTCTTAACTCTAAAATCTATCAGATTAACTTCAAATGATGAATCTAAATTGTTGAAATCCTTCTATCTTATGAGTGATGCGTCTACAATGAAAATTTTAAAGTTTTGAATTAATTTAGAGTAAAGTCAAGTAGTCAAAAATCTTCTAAAAATGAATGCATTTAGAAACTTTATAATTTTGACCACTTGACTTTATACTAAATTAATTCAAAACTTTAAAATTTTCACATGTAGACGCATCACTCGTAAGGTAGAAGAATTTCAACGGTTTGGATTCGTCGTTCAAAATTAATCTAATAGATTTCAGAGTTAAGAGTACAAAGAGGCTTGGTACTCCTAGGAGCACCCTAATTCTACTCGTGATTAAAAGCTAAAATTGAATTATGGTTTAACTATTCCTTGTTGTTAAAGTTTGTAGCTCAATTCATGGCTTAAATTAATATTGTTAACAATATTTCGGGTATATATTTTGGTAATGCAAATATTCTTCTAAGTAGAAGTGCTAATAAACTATATAGGAAAAAAAAAATCTGAATCGTTACAGACAAATTATGACTAAAATTACCTCTATAGATATATCAAATGAATATTGTCTATTTAGAATGAAAAAAATAAATGAATATATATTGTTATATTGTGGGAAAAAATTTAAATGAATATATATTGTGCAATCTACGTATAGATACTAGTTGTGCCAGCAAGCCTTGTACAATACCGACAATACAAAATAAAATGTACCAACAAGACTAGTACGTACGGTTTCAAACTTTGGGTATATATCAATTCCACAAGATTTGCATATTTTTCACCTTGAAGCAGCGAAATCAATATAAACAATAATAATTTGGACCAACTTGAATTTTAGAATGAGTTAAATTATCTTAATTAGATAATTTGATATATTAGTAATTTTCTCATTAATTCCATTAGAGACAACCTTAGCATTTTGATAAGTTAAGTTAGGTCCGATTTTCTTGCATCAAATGTAATAAATGTGTTTTTATAACAAAAAAAACTTACTTTTAATTACGAAACAGTCAATTCTAGTGACCAATTTTTTTATACGAATAAATAACGAAGCTTACTTCTGCTATAGGAAGCTTGCAAGTTTGAGTTACATGTATGGACTAAATATTAAACCATCTTGATCTTATTAGTCTTAAAGATCGGCTTATGTCATCTTAATCTTAGTTCATCTCAATTAAATCACGTTTGACGGTTTAACTGAGGTCTAAATTCTTTATTTCATAGTTTAATTCTCACCCAAACTATTTAATACCTTTATTATTACAACAAAAGATTTTTCTATCTGAATTTTGAACCTATGATCTCTCACATAGAGACCATTGATTCTAAGAAATTTAAATTAAGAAGGTATAAGAAGTCTTGAGAAAGAATTCCCCAATATCCAAAAAAGTTAAACCATCTAATTAAATGACCTAAGAATTAGACCCACTGTCAGTGAGTTAATTACCCTACTGTCTCTCTCCTTGTCTAACTTATTATTTTTCTGTTTTTCTTATTTCCGCGCAATCAGCTTCCCTCTTTGGCGACTTTGCCTAACCCACTTCGCCACTATTAGAAAAAAAAAAAAGTTTCTATAGTCAAATTTTCTTTGCTAATTACGACATTTGATCAATACCACTTATTACCACATACGCTTCCTGCTTCCAGAATTTTGTTTTCCTTTGAAACAACAATACTGAGTTATTGTCTAATCTAATGTGGAACGAAATGCATCAATGTATGGTTTACTCTTTTATCATTTTCTATATAGGTAAGGTTGCTATTTGTTAAGATGTGTTACTCTTTTACCATTTTCTATATACTGAGTTAATGTACCTAATTAACATGTTTTCATTCATTCACTAATATTTTTGACGGGTTTATGCTTCAAATGCAATTATTTTGCTTTGTGTATACAACCTGCCTCCCCGGCGGAAATTTTTTTTTGGTAGAAAATGATGAAAAAAGAGAGAGAGAAATAGAAAGAGTACTTTGATTGTAATATTGATAGTAAAACCGGTAAAATTTCTACCGATTCTAAAAGTTTAGAACGGTACAAATATTATCGTTCCTAACATTTTTTCCATTTTCTCCGCGGCTACACAATTTGCTACACGATTTGGTTACAGAATAACATGGAAAATTAAATTACACATTAGACCGGTACAATTCCCACCGTTCCTAACTTTGATTTTATTTTTTTGGGGTCCATCTCTTCCCGTGGGGTCTCTTCCCCTGCCTCTCTTTCTTCTCTCCCTTTTCCTAAAAGAGGTGCTTCAATTTTTAGGCTGGTACCATTCTTACCGTTCTAAAGTTCAAATTATAATTTTCCAGACTTAAGATAACTCTGTGTTAAATCGTGTGGCCACATGGAGAGTGTTAGAAACGATAAAATATTTACAGTTCTAAACTTTAGTCTATTAGGATCGGTAGAACTTATACTGGTCTTACTATCAATATTAGAACCAGTGCACTCTTTCTATTTCCCTCTTTTTTTGTTAATTTCTACCAAAAAAAAATTCCCCCCCGCAATGTCACAGCATTCTAATGTAATGTCACAGCATTCTAATGTAATTATTTTGCTTTGGGTACGTTTGGATCGTGCAAAGATTAGTGCAAGAATGACAATTTTTGAATTAGTGGTTGAGAATAGTGCTAACCCGAGTGGTATTTCCCCCCGCAATGTCACAGCATTCTAATGTAATGTCACACAGCATTCTAATGTAATTATTTTGCTTTGGGTATGTTTGGATCGTGCAAAGATTAGTGCAAGAATGACAATTTTTGAATTAGTGGTTGAGAATAGTGCTAACCCGAGTGGTTTGAAAATAGTGCTAACTTTGAACTATTTGAATGAATAAAATAATGATTAAACTAATATAATATTTAAACTAATATTATATTAAATTAATATTATATTACATTTAATATTTAAACTAATATTATATTACATTTAAACTAATTTGTATTTGGATCACCAAGATTTAAAAATAGTGAAGTTAATTCAAGAATAACTCTATTCTTGGATGATCCAAACGATAAATAAATAGTAAGTCAGCAACTCTCGAATATCAAATTTTCAGTAAATCATAGTCAATGTGTAGTAGAAAAGAAAATTTAATTAAGGCGGTATCAGCGATATTTATTTTTACATGTATCTAGGTGCCTAATTTTTAATTCATTCAGCACTTAATATCTTTTTACAACATGTAATATTTAACTAGTAATCTTTAACATTAAACAAGTTACTTTTAACATATATTAATGAAAAAATGGTTGAATAATTGTGCATTTCTAAAATCAAATTAGTTAGTTCTAATAAAAATATCGTTCTCAAACAATTAGCTACTTCATTTTAACATTTGTTGGTTCCGTACAATATATATATTTTTATAATTCTGAAGATGCATCTGATAGTTGATACTTGAAACGGACATATAATAATGAAGATATCCATGTAAATTGCAACTATATGTGGTAAGAAAAACAACTAAATACTCACAAAGACTATATTTTATTTAAAGTCATTTGTTCAATTTTTTTAAAAATACAGTCGCACAATCATAGTTTCATGATTATATATTAGAAACAACTAGCGTTGCATTAAATTTAATTATCTATGTTTTGAAAGTACAACATCCTTTTAAAAAAAATTGAACTCAATACATTCAAAGATGATCCTCTTAAACTTTTTTGTTTTTAATAAAAGGAATATATTATACAGATGCATGCTCAAGTTTGGTCATATAAGACGAGCAATTGTTACATAATCTGGGTAAATTTTTGAGGTAGCCCTTAGATTTTACTTAATTTTCATCAAGAGAAGTCAGCAAGCACATGATGTTAACTTCAATAAACATTACAAGTTTTTTATGAGTCAAATAAAGAAGGAAGGAAATATGGCGACATTTCACAACTCTTCAGGAAAAATGTCAACAATACCCTTTTAAATTTCAATATGGTCAACAAATCACAACCTAATTACCATCCAACCCACTGATCCACAGAAAATAAAAAAAATATCCCTACCCGATCGACCAACTCTCAAATTAGCTTTTGATCCGACCATATTATCTGCACTTCTGCACACAGTCTTTTATGACAGGAACGGAGATCTGTGGCGGTATGCAAGCACCATTATGAAATCCTTCGCTGGAGAACCGACTGATGCAAGAGTCCGATGCGAAGTTTCAGATCTTAGCCACAAATCCACTAAGTCATGCAGGGTCATTGTGGGGCCCACTGGTTGGCCTCGGCATACTATTTCTACCTGTTACATTTTTTACTTAAGAGTCAAGTACTCAAGTTCAAGGGGAAATATGTTTAGTATACCATACTGGTATGGGATCTGGTTGTCCTTGTACCAGTATTTTCCAAAAGATGACAAAAGCTGTGTGTATACAAATTTACATGCGTCAGAAATTTGTATAGAAATTCACACATGTCGTGACAGGATTGGTGGCGAGCCCAGGAGATCTGAGATCTCCCAGGCAAGCGAAACAGTTCCCTAAATGAAATTATATGACATAAGGCTGACTTGTCTACTTGGAAATATCTTGAAAATAATTTTGGTGCAGTGGTATCCTTAAAAAGAAAAAAAAAGTGTATTGGAAAAAATTGACAGTCAGCTAATAAGTTGTACCTCTTCCTCGGTATTGAGACTTAGTTTCGTCATAATATACTTTTGAATTGAAGAAACAGTCAGTTCACCGTCCCTAGAGTGCAGAAAAAGACAACAATTACCTCATGTCACACAGGATAATGACTATATAAAACAAATATGAGTGAGGCTACAGTACTATGCATAGAACGGATTGGTTCATACTATGGATCAATATTTTCGTTTTTAAAGTTCAAATAGTCGATCTGAACCGCTCAACATGATTTCCATATGAAAATGTACATGCAGACTGAATTTTACACTTTGTAGAATTTTTTATTATTTTTTAGACAAGTACAAAATCACTACTTTTGAATGGTCTAGAATATTAATATCAAGTGATATTCTACCTATATAAAAAAATAGTAAGAAAAAACATAAAAAATGTAAAATTTGATCTACAAGTACATTTTCATATGGAGGTTATGTTGAACGGTTCAGATTGATTTTTTGGACTTTAAAAATGGAGATATTGATCCTTATTATGGACCAATATGCGCTATGCATAGTACCATAGCCTCACTAAACAAATATTGCTAATTAGGATCGTAACAGTATAGAAGTTTGGTTTCAACAAAGAAAGATACTGGTATGAAATTGCTCAACTCATAACCTCAAGGGAAAAAAATTAACTCAATCAGTGGACAAATTTCCTTTTTGTAAACTGATTAGTATGGCACACTTACCGACACCAATGAGGAAATGATCCAATTACCGTTAGATAGCCTGTATATAAAAACGGGGGGGAGGAGGGAGGGAGAGAAGGAGGAGCACGCACTTTATTCGCAAGTAACTTGAAGATAATTGAGGCAACTGGCCACCTCCATCCCTGGAAAAAAAATATTTTTTTACTGCCAGGGTCACTCTACGAACCAATAGTCGGGAACCATTGGTGTAAAATGTTTTGGTCTTATTACAAACCTCTAAGGCACCAGTTTGACGTACAAAAAAGAAAGATGTCACTAATTGAATGGACCGCTACACTGCCTCAGTTTTATTTCGACCTCCTTGGTACTTAATATTAGAATGATCAACCAAGAAAATTTTGCACAATTGTGGTTAATCGAGGCTTAGAAGGGCTGAATTTGGACCTATTGATAAATTCTGTTGTGAGGCAAGCAAAGTGTACCGGTTGGCGGTTGCAACGAGAGAGAACCAAACGGGCCCAATCCGTCTGTCACGAACAGTGCTTATGGAGTCGAACATGGCCCGTGCTGATGTGTCCCGCTCTTTCTTTCGCCGAATGCCTTTCTTGCGTTTGGCCGGCGGCGGTTGCTCCACACAAGAGGGGCCCACATTCTTCTCCTCCTTTGGTTGTTTTTCCTCCTTTGGTGACTTGAACTTGACGGCAGTTGTGTCATTATTTGGATTGTCATTTTGTTCTTCTTCGTTAATGTGGGATCCGGATTTAAGAGATTTTGTTCGGCTTGCCGCCTCCAAAAGGCAATTTAGAGGCTTCCATAGCTCAGATTTATCAACTTGCTGCTCCTCTCTCCCATTTTCTTTATCTTTGTTAGATGTCTCTGGGTCCAAATTGCTCTATACCAATTATATAACAAAGCAAATACGAAACAGTATTAAAGCCAGAAAAATCCAGACTCTATACCAATTGATCCTGACTTGCACTATTTATCATTATATATCAATATTTTCTTGTAGTTAATTTGTTTAATTTCATTTTCCTGAAGCAAATTTGAGGTTTTAATTAATACTTCCATGTGCCGTTTATATTGCAATCCTGGTACTGGCATAGTTGGTATCAGAATTGGAACCAGCACTGTACTAGTAAGACAACAAGCTGGTCAATACAGGCAACTCTATTTGCATGAAACTGTACTTACATGTTTTCTGTTTGACTTAGCCAATCTAGGAGGTGCACTTCCTGGCTTCTCGTCATCACGTAACTTTGCCTTTTTATTGCTTGTGCTCTCGTCATTTGCTGGAGATTTTACCGACCTTCTAGAAGGCTTGGTACGTCTCCCTGTCAACCCAGATTGACTAGAAACCCTAGGTGCACTCACTACTAAGGAGGATAGAGATCTCTCCTTCCTTCGTGCTGGCAGAGGCAAAGAAGGTGGCTCTGGTGTGCCGTTATTTTTCCTTTTTAACGGGAATACTTTATTTCTTATGTCTTGGAGGTTGTGATCTGGTCTGTATTATTTAAGAAACACAACTAAATAATAAAAAACATAATAAGAGAATAATAACAACTACAACCATAATGATGTTGATGTAACAATTTTAATGATACTAAAAAAAGCAAAAGGAACTTTTATATGTACAAAACCTAATATAATAGTATCTCATATAATCATGTAAAAGACAAAAACCTAATATAATAGCACAGGGTGTCTTGTAATTTTCGGACGGTGCAAATACAAAATTGGGTCAAATAAATTGGAAAATTCAATCGCTGGCAAGGAACATGTAGATTTATTGTCATGAATAAATATTATTGATGCAAACAAACAGATGTATAGTATTGGATTCTGGTACAGCAACAGTCAAGTCTGGAATGGAATGGCAAGGACTGTGTCTTATGGCAATAACCTGAAAAACATCGTGGTACAGTACCTGAGTTTCTCAGCTGGTACACAACCAAGATCAATATGGCATATCGGGCATGAGTCAACCTCTTCTTCAGTTATTTTGTCTAGAATGCACTTCCTACAAACTGATCAGAAGCCGCACAGTAAGTGCCACAAAAGAACCAAAATATCAAGAAAAACAGCAAGTACAATAGCATCAAAAGAAGGATTTTATATATATATCACTAACCATAACAAGGGGGAATATGTGTCAATAAAGTTCCTAAATTAAGTTTAAATTTTAAAGAACTATCCCATTAATGAATGGAAACAATGTTTCTGAACAGATAAACAAAATTATACACAAATTACTCCTACAAGAACTAGAAGAAACTAAATAAATCATGCGTACATCTGCTTTACTAGTTTCTAAATAAGTACCAAATATACACCACTTTTGTTGTTTCCTCTCAGTTCAGTAGGGGCATAAATAGTGATAAACTAGCTGAGCATTTCCTATTTTTTGGATTGTAGATGATATTCTGATTTTGTGGTGGAATATGGATATTTTGACATTTTGGAAGGCATACATTCAACTTACCTCTTCACCCAATTAAATAATTTGTCAATTTTGCCCCGATGTTTATGTATCATCAGTGTGAATTCAACACAAAATGGGCATCCAAATTTCAATTGGGTAAAGTTCAAAAGAAAAGGTACTGATTCAGAGATTATACATGCAAAATAATTTAAAATATCTATCTTTAATGTATCCAAATATTCAAACAATACAAATTCATTCAACTCTGTTTTCAAGTATTTTAATTAAAATTCCAATTTTAGCGACCACCTCTAGAGATTGGATATGCTATGCATAACTTTTGTATATGAAAATCATACAAGATTTGCACGTTAAAAAGGACGCATCTCACTCCAGCCAAACCTGAACTAATGCTCAACCACCACAAATTCACACAAGAACTAGATTTCACCAAATAAAGTTCCAATCTTTCTCACCAGGGAAGCCACAGTCATCCCCAAAATAAATAAATAAATTCGGAAGATAAATTACCAATGAGTCCCTCACATAATATTAAATTATCATACAACGATAATAACTAGACTCGCGTCACGATAGAAGAGAATCAAACGAAAAAAAATGCAAAATAACAACTATAATACCAAAAAAACTCTAAAATCACGATAATTCCACGTCCAGAAACTACAAAAACAAAGCCAGATCGACTGAGACCAACCCAACCCACGACCCAAGCCAGATCACCGACTCACGACTAAAAAAGATGAAGAGAAAGCCGTGAAAGAACGAAAATTTAGGAGAAATAATTAAAGAAAATCGAAACTAACATGTATGGAGGCACTCAGAGACGGTCGTAGCGCCTCGGAATAGCTTGTGACAGAGCGGACATGTCATGCAAGAAGCGAGAAGGTCGCGCCTCACGCGCACCAAGGTTTGCGCGCGTGACCCCTGACCACTGGACCCCATTTGTCTGTTCCCCACTCCTCGATTCAACCTGGCCCAACAAGGCCTCACTCTACCACATTCGCACGAGAGAGACCGAGAGGTAGAGAGAAACCGAGATCGAGAAAAGCAAGAATTAGGTCGAAAGGTGGGAGCTGCAAGAGGTAGTATGATGCGCCGCAGGGGATTTGAGCTGGTGGTTCTTCGACGTGAGATGAGAGAGAGAGAGAGGGGGGGGGATTGGAGACGGGACGAACGAGAAGAGAGAGAGAGTATAAATAAAGGTTAGAGAGAGAGGTCGGGGAAGTATTTGTGGGGTTGGTTATTCTCTCGCTTGAAAAAGGAAATCGGGTTTGGGGAGATTTTTGGGTACCCGTTGCTATAGCGAGACTGAGTGTAGCGGTGCGAGTAGCGTGTGTAAACTTATGGAACTGTTATAATCAGTTAACATTTTCTACAAATTTTAATTTACAAGCCACGTGCACCGATACCAATGGTCGACTTAGTCAGAAGCCAATAATTAAATGATGATTACGGCTATGCGTAGATACATGTAAAAACTCTTTGGCGGACAGAAGGATCTCCGAAATAGTTTTATACACCTGGGCCTGCGCCGTGATAAAGATTTATTACACTGACAGTGGGACCCCCAAATAATGAGGATTACCCGATAGGAACAACGTAGAAATGCGTAGCATTCTCTGTTCAACAAAGATGTTGCTTTCATTTATGGAGAGTACAACACTGGTGTTTTTATACAGGAGCTGCTCAAAATAGATCGAGAGCTAATCCTCGTACAAATGGTTTTATTACTTTAGGATAATTACTGTAATCACCTCGCGATTTTACGAACTTTTCACTCCTTTCAAGATTGAAATACGTTGGGAATGCGATTTGTCGTGGATCCTTTCGTTAAATTATCTTTTTTGAAACTTTGCATCTTTGAAACAGGCTGGTGTCTAACCTGCCGTATACTATAACGTAGATTGCCGTACGATATGTACAACCATAAATATAGACTATTCTATTCAATTAACACGTTTTGCAAATAATTAAAATTGAATAACGGGAATCTCCGGTGGCAACTAGAAGAATACAAAGAACTTTTGTAATATTTTGATTGGATCAAAATATGTTGAGAATTTTCTCTAATATATACCCTTTGTCCGGGCTAATTATCAACACCGGTATTCAATTATGTAGAATAAATTTTAGCTGAGTCAAAAATGATTTTGGTGTCTATTTGAATTGAATTATAATACAACGATTCATGTTAGATTAAAACGGACAATGTAAATTACATCCTGACGATAAGATGTATACCGTACTGGATCTGAACTGCCTTGATCTTCATAGCCATCAAAACCAGAGACAAGATGGACACATTTGAGTTTTTAAACGAAAAAACCAAAAAATATAAAAGATAATTATAATATTATTCAATTTTAATGTATATTTTATTTTAATGTATATAAACTCAGAGAAATTTAATAGTTTTCTCTTTTCAATGAAAACGTAATATTTTTGTCAGTTTATTTATTAAAGTACTTAATATATAAATCTATATATTAAAGTATAGTAAATGAGCACATAAAAGAACCGACTTTCATAATAGTGAGCATATTTTCATTGATTTATTTTCGAACAATACAAACGATTCACTCAACAACAATTGTGGCCGATATATATTTAATACAAATAAATTAACATGCACAAATTTATTACACTTTTCAAACTGTTTATTAACATTTCATAAGAAAACACCTTATATTTTAATAGCTCGATGTGATGTGACATACACAAACTAATAATATATATTAAAGTCAACGACATTTTAAAAGTCCGTCGTCATAATTCTTCGGTATTTTTGGCTTTGACTTTTCTTTTACCTTATATTAATTTGTTATTTGGATTTGAAATCCATACATTTTAGTGTTTTTAAACTACACAAGTTTTAGATATGGCAATGAGCTTTCATATTTGTTTTCCCATAATTAATATCATTCGTTCACTTTATAACTCTCAAATAAGGCTCTAGGGCAACTATACTAAACTATGAAGTGAACCAAATAAACGACATTAATCTGTAAATGTCACAAGTAAATTGCATAGAGTGTTTCTTTTCAACTTAATTTTTTTTTTTAAGTAAAGATTGAAAGTCAAATTATTTAACTATTTATAAAGAATTTTTTCATTTAGATTTCAAACATGCGACTTTTTACATAAATAACATTATCTTTGCTACTAAATTAAAGACTAATTCTAAATAAAAAAATAATATTTAAATGCATCAAGGAACTTCCCTTAGTAACATTATTACAGTGAGTTGAAGGCACAAATTGAAAAAAACTTTTTGTTTTTGTTATAAAATTTTACTAAAAAATTGTTGTGCAAAACAATTCAAGTTAAAATAATAACTTAATAAGACATGACAGCACATTATAAACGAGGGAGTTTAAATTCTCTCATATCTCTCAAAAAATTTAAAAATTACGTACTTTTTTTCTCTAATTCATAATATCATATTTATCCTTCTAAATTTCAGAAAGTCACATTTTTTTTCCAATTTATTGAGTTTTGTATTTAAACTCATATTAAATTTATAAAATGCTCATTTATTCTTCATCATTAAGAAAATAAAAAATGTAATATGTGTAAAAATAATATTGTCTTCTCACTCATCAATTTACTCAAACAAATAGTTCATTTATCTATTTATGACATATACACATTGCAATTTAGGTATATACTTATGTATGTAACAAGTAAGAAAATGAACTATTTGTTTTCAAAATTGATCAATTAAAAGACTAAATATCTTTCTTAAAAATGTCATAATTTATTAACTGTGTGGGTGTGGGTACATAGCTCATAAATCTTCTTGTTTTTCTCTTGTACACTAGAATTTAAGAGCTTAAGAGAGGGTTTAGATATATAGAGAGTTTTCTTTCTTTTTTGTTTAAAAGGCCTTGGTACATCATATGTCTCAGCATTTTTTAGATGCTATTTTCGAGAATTAAATCTGTCTTATTGAAAAGAGACGAGAGTTCGTGCCACTGCATTAAGCTTACATTTTTAGAGAGATATTATTTTGATGGCGGGAGATTATTGTAGAGATTATTTTGAGAGAAACATGTTGTTAGAAAGAGGAGTTCGCTTGTTATTGACTTGAGATGTTGAGCGATTGCTTGATCTAGCTTTTATATACTAATTAAATCCTACAATCTTTACTCTTAAATGGTAAGCTTGACAAATTGTTGTCTTTCAGTGGAGTAGGCCCAGTTGAACCACTTGAAACTTAATTGGTTTTTTACATAAAAATATATAGTAATTTTCTTGATTGCTCTCATTTATTGTTTTATTTTTTTTATTTTAGCAAGTCATCTATAATCTATTGCTTTTGATTTCGACTTTCTCTTGCATGTTGATTTTTGGATGACTGTGAATTTATATGTTGCGAAGGAAACTGGTTGTGTGTTTGTTTATGAACCGGTGATTGTTCTTGATTTTATCGGTTATATCTATGTGTAGTACGTGTAGCGTTTGTGGATGTATATGAGTAGGGAGAGGGGGGGTGTCCGATGCTCATCGGACCAAATTCGGTTCGATAGGTAGTTTCTACTGTCTGATCCACTTCAAAATCTGTGCGCATTACTTTAATATCTGTGTTGTTTGCTTTAATATCCGTGCGCACATATTTTGAAATGAATCGGATGGTAGAAACCACCCCTCGAACCGAGTTTGATCCGATGGGCATCGGACACCCCCCTCTCTTATATGAGTATGTGAGTTCCCTTCTTCTAGGACAATGGCAAAATTAATTATTTTTTGCTTAATTAATGTGACAATTGAAAAGCTGCTGCTATCCATAGCACAGGCAGGGTCCAGCGAGGAAATCTAGGATTCTGGAAGTGGCAGTCTAACGTCTGAAAACGACCAACATGATGATGATTCCATTGACTGGGATCATTTAGATTAATAGTTCTGCTTGTTTGTGTTAGGATATTGCTTTTTGTTATAGTGACAGGTTTACTTTTGTTTTTATCAGGTCTATAGGTTTACCTTCTCTGGTTGTGTTAGTTTATTTTAGTAGTTGGCTTGCTATGTATGATATTCTGGTGGGTACTTATTTTAAGTACCTCACCTCCCTAACTCTTTTGGTTTCAATATGAAATCGGTGGATTTTCCACTATTCTTCAAAAAAAAAAAAAAAATGTGACAATTGAAAATTAGATCCTTAGAAAAATACTAAAGAAAATTTGATACTTAGGCATGCCGAAGTTCAATTAAAATTCCGACATTAAACATGTTTGTTTGATATAAATGAGAAAACAAAAATAAATCTTCACTACGGCCGTAGGTTGATTGCATATTTGCATATATGTCTTTAAAAGAACCATATTTTCAACTTCATTCCATCCTAAACTCAGTTTTTTTTTTCTTTTTAAACAAAAGAGGAAATGATAGGAGTTTTAAATCATGAGCACCCCTGAAAAATCGGACGAACAAATCACGATCCATGAAAGACTTGTCCTTAAAAAAAACGGTACCTTTAAAAGGCCGGACGTCTCTAGTGAATCGAAACTTTTAAATAGTGGTTCTTAATTATTACCTTTTTTTTATTTAATGAGCTTATCTAGTTTCATTTTTTTTTTTATTACATCACTTCTCATTATTCGTGCAAATTATTTTTTTTATCAATACTCAACGGACCAAAGCGAAGGATTCAACAAAATATACAGGATACGTTTGGATGAACTCTAGAATAGCTAGAATAGCTACTGTTTAAAATAGCAAATAAGAATAGCTACTGTTTAAGAACAGTGCTATTCTGAATAGTGAAAAAGTTGTTTGGATTGCATATTTGGAATAAAGTTCGGAGGAAATAGCTATTGTTTAATAATTTATGTGTAAGATTAAATATAATACAATATAATATTAATTCAAATATTAAATATAATATAATATTATTTTCAATATTAGATTAGTATTAAATAAAATATTATATTAAATATAATATAATATTAGTTTAAATATTAAATGTAATATAATATTATTTTAAAAATTAGATTAGTATTAAATAAAATATTAGATTAAATGTAATATAATATTATTTTAAAGATTAGATTAGTATTAAATAAAATATTAGATTAATGTAATATAATATTAGTTTAAATATTAATGTAATATAATATTAATTTAAAAATTAGATTAGTATTAATAAAATATAATATAATATTAGTTTAAATATTAATGTAATATAATATTAATTTAAAAATTAGATCAAGTTTTTAAATAAAATATTAGATTAAATGTAATATAATATTAGTTTAAATATTAAATGTAATATAATATTAGTTTAAATATTAAATGTAATATAATATTATTTTAAATATTAGATTAGTATTGAATAAAATATTAGTTTAAATATAATACAATATAATATTATTTTAAATATTATATTAGTATGAAATATAATATAATATAATATTAATTTAAATATTAAAATGTAATATAATATTATTTTAAATATTATATTAGTATTAAATAAAATATTAGATTAAATATAATATATTATTAGATTAAATATAATACAATATAATATTAATTTAAATATTAAATATAATATAATATTAATTTAAATATTAGATTAGTATTAATATTGAAAACAACAAATGTTATTTCATGTTTTTGTAAGAATAGCAAATAGCAATGCTATTCTAAAAAAGAGTAGCTATTCCGAAAAACTTTATTTCTCGTTTGGATGCATCTTGTTCCGAATAGTAAGTCTATTCTAAAAACAGTAGCTATTATTGTGCATCCAAACATACCCACATTGGATACAATGGCAACTACATTGAATCAAAGATAGGCAACTCTAAATTAAAAAAAAAAAAAGAGTATAGATCTATATATGTATAATTGTACTATTGCCCGGAGAAAAGTTTGTTTATTATGGACAACTCACAGTCTGAATTGAAAAAAATGCGGTAGTTTGCAACGTGCTAATCATACAAGTAAAATATTTTGTCTATTCATGATTAAAATTATGGCTATGCTCCTGATTATTGGATGAGTTAAAATTACTCCCAACAGTTAGTACTTGTATCTAGAGACCAGTAATTTGTTTCCTCTCCTCTACGTACATGCGCCAAGTAATATCAGTATATGACTGTTGTTATCCCTCTTTTTCTTGCAAATAGTACGTACTGTTGTTATGTAATCTCAAACAATGCAAATAGTACTGTTGTTATGTAATCTCAAACAACATGATTTTGTGCACTGAACTTGATTCGGTATAAAGAAATTGTTAGCATACCACTAACCATTCAAAAAGCAAGACAAAGGTCAGCAGTGTATGTTGCTTAGGATTTAGGAAAGAACATGGAATCTGTAATGTTGATTTTTAGTGTTTGCAAAAAATGCTCCATTTACAATCTAAAACCAAGTTTTACTAACTGACAGCTTATAAATTAAAAAAAAGGACAAAAAAAAAAAAATCAAAATTAATGATCTATTAGGCATACAATTGTCCTAATTATATCTTTTTTTTTTCTTTTTGAGAAAATAATAGTATTGAGTTTTTTTAATTTTAAATATTCACAAAAGATATTTCAGCAAGATATTTTAAACATACGTCTTTCCATGCAGAACACATTGTCGATTAATTCTCACAATTGTTCAAATTATATACATATATTTTTAGTAAAGGTTGAAAGTCAAGTCACCAAACTATTTAATATTTACAAAAGTTTTTTGTCCAGATTTTGAACCTGTAACGTTGTACACAAAAAACATTGCTTTTGCAAAATTCCCTACTGAATTACTTTGCTGGACTCGTGCAAAGTTAGAGACTGAGACTCAACTAGAGAGAGAATAAAGACTAAAACTACTGGACGTGCTGATTCTGTGCAGTCAACCTGCATAGGAGATAGATGGTTCTGGCTACATTACAATTTGTTACCTAAGCATGCTGTTCAGAGACTTACAGTATCAAATTGAACTAGTTATGTGGTCACTAGTTTAGCTGTAAATCATTAATTTGTAACAAATAGTGATGCTTGTGAGATTTTAGATCTCATTTGTTTCATATCAAAAACAAACAACATCAAAATGGCAGAGATACATAACCAGTGCAGTGATTTGTCAAATCCGAATAGCAAATTAAGAGGAGGAAGGAAAGCACTCATTTGGACTTTTTTCGATCAATAAAATAAAAGGGAAATTTCATGTATATTCTTCAAAAGTTTCAATATTACATATTTATCCCTCCAAAACCAATAATTACATATATATATCCTTAAAAATTGTAGAAACTCACATATTTGTTTAATTTAACTCTATTATATATCAAATATCTCTAAAAATAATTAAATAATATTTTCTAAACATTAAAATTTATTATACAATATTAATTAATATTGTAATTACTACTATACCCTTCCTTTCTCTCTCTCCCTTTAATCTGTTGAGTCGTGTGGGAGCGCTAAAACCTCCCGCCTCTTCTCTCCAAACACGCCAATATAATTTTCTGCTTGTTCTCTCAAAATTTCTCCCCGTCTTTCCTCGTTGCCTCCCCTCTCGATTTCTCTCACCCTGCCTTAATTTTCCCTCTTCATCTCTTCCCTCTTCAATATGACATCGGAAATTGGTACTGGTACGGTACGGTTATGTACTGGTACTAGTAAGATTTAATACTATTTTCTAACACACTAGCCTTAGAAGAAAAATAGAAGAAGGGTAAAATGGGAATACATAGAAAATTTATGTTAAATATAATGGATTGGACAAATATGTGAGTTTCTACAATTTTTAATGATAAATATGTAATTATTGATTTTGCAGGGATAAATACGTAATATTGAAACTTTTGAGAGATATAGATGAAATTCCCCTAAAATAAAATCCCTTTATTTGCTTTCATTTCTTATTGAAGGTGAAGGATGGTTACCATTTAATCCCTCTTTTGCAATCTACTCTAATTTATGGAGGTAGTAGTTTATATCTTGGTTGTTCAATAATATCAATGCTTTTATTAATTATGTGGATCAGTGCTCTTGTCTTTTCTTTTCATGCTTCCTTTATTTTCGCCATCTAGGTTCTTCAATGCAATAAAGAGGGGCCAAGGAGCAGCGCTTAAGTCAAAAGGCCGAGATTTATATATCTATTCGCAAGCATAAGATAACCTATAATGGAACAAATTTGATAAAATAAATTTCCATTTATTATGGTTTGTACCTGATTATTGCATATGTTTTGTCATATGAAAGACTTATTAAAGGAACTGGCTTGATTTTGTGAACGAATTATAATATTGTTTAAAGATCAGCATTCAGCACTGATATAGTTAATTCTGACAGTAGTTGAGAGCTTTGAGCAAAATAATGTCTTTTTAATTAACCCAATTTGAGACTCATGGGCTCAGCAGCTCAGCTACGTGTAGAGTGGAAAAAAATGTGTCGTGTAGTGATTAATATGTTGTGATTTTGATCTCGTAATGTGTCGTATTGTAATTAAGTTAATTTTTCATGTGTCGTACCGTGCCGTAACAAAATTATCAAGGAATGGTCATGGCACGCAAATGGTCACGCCACGCGACTCACGCTGTGCCCAAATGTACCGTAACTAAACGTGACTTGCGTGACTCGCATGACCATTTGTTCATAATTTATGTTAGTTTATTCAAAATTCACCATCTCGTCAAGATCTAACGGTCCTAATTACACGTGACGTGCGTGATCACGTGCCATATCATATTTTCCAAAGATAGTCACGGCATTCAAATAGTCACAACACAGAACACGTGAGTCACGACACGTAACCGACACACGTGATGGAATAGTAAGCAAGAAATAAACCTTTTTGTTGGTGTTAATTAAAATGCACTTCTATAATTATAAATTGGTGACATGGTAACTCCTATAATACTTTTGGAGGATTCGATGTAAATTGGAATTTTAAACCTAATTCAAGCATTTAATTATTCGAATTTTCAACCACAAGTAATTTTAGCATATGACAACCTACAAAACAGCAACGTCAACACAATACCTTACGATTTCCATTCTACAAATTTTGTTCTGAATTAGTGGATTTATCCGTTTTAAAAAAAATCTGCAATTAAGTACCGTTCACTCAACGAAAATAACAATACCACCCAAAAAAAAGGGAAAAAAAACTATAAACCGTTTGAAAGGGCATTTGTATAACTAAAAATATGTAATTTTGAAAGGGGGCCTTGAAAAAGAATCCCAAACAACAAATGAATGTAACCTCCTAATACCGCGTAGGAACCTGAACTCTCATATATCATAAATCAAGGAGCTATTTACCTCTCCATTTGATAACGAGAATCTGCAAAAAGGGAAAGCAACTTAAAGCCATGGCCTCTATGTTTTGTTTTGTAGCCTTTCTTTCTCTTTCCATCCCTGTTTGTGCTGCACAAGCTCCATGGAATGCCTCTCAGTCTCTAACAACAGCATGCAACCAAACACCTTCACCTGATCTTTGTGTTAAGCACCTGTTAAAATTTAATGAGAGCCTAACAGCCGACATCCATTTACTTACCGGGCTTATGGTCAGGTACTGCCAGTAAAATTTATGGATCTATTTTTTTTTTTTCCTGATGTGTTTTAAAAAAAAAGGGGGGGGGGGGGCATATATGCCCATTTGCATTAGCAAAATGAGAGCACAACCAAAACAAAAAAGCAACATGAAAGACCCTACAAACCAGAGAAACGACCGGCAACTCATGATTAGAACCTACCCCAGTCCCCCTAACCTAAAGCATTAAGGATGCATAAGAACAGCATATTAGAGAGTTAGAAAATTATCTATAACAAAACACAACTGGGCACATTGTTCTAGATTAGCATGGTATCAACTAAGCATTCTCATCAAGTACAAGCTCGGCTGCTCCAGCCCATTCTCTTAGCGGAATGTCGTCAACCTCGGATGAGGTCCAAGTCACCAGCTCTTGCACCACTTCTTGATATTTCCTGACTAATAATGAATAAAGAAAGTATAAGAAATATTAGTGGTCTATTAGATTTGGGGATAATGCCAGTAAAGCAAATATCATTGCAATGTTTCCACAGTGACCAACATATTGCACTAATCATGACAAGAGCAGCTATTTTTTGTTTAGAAGGTAAAGTGTGAACAAAAGTTAACACATCATCAAATTTGGACCAATTCATATAAACTCCTGGAATTTCCCTATCCAGAACCAGATAGTTCGAACAAAAGGACACTTTATTTCCTGATGTGGTTAATTAAATTTAAATAGCATAGTTCTTATTTTTTTCTAAAGAATCTTTTAATTAATGGTAATAACCCTTCAACAAATAAACTTCAAGGGCTGCGGCTCAGTACGCGAAAGAAACGGCAGACAAAGTATTTGGTGAGCAGCATGGCGCATTGTCTGCTGATCCAGTGTATGAGACATGCCTACACGACTGCTCAGAAAGCGTGGAGGACGCAATCCAACAGCTGGACGACACGACAAAAGCCGTTGACATGAGGGCCTTTGAGGATGTTGAAGACTGGGTGGCGGCGGCAGTGGCAGATGCATCCACATGCAACGAGAGTTGCAAGGGAGCCAACGGTGAGCCACAGATCAAGCAGCTCAGTGATATGACTGCTGAATTCACCGAGCTTTGCAAAGTCATATTGGCTTTATCCAAGCTTGATGCACAAGGCCAACACTGATCGATCGATACTAATTCTGATATCATCTGATAGTGAACTTGTTATTCTTTCCTTGTTATATGTGTTGTTATTCTTGCTTGGTTAATTATTTGTAATTAACTTGGCACTTGACGATCTTTTGTTTGAGGACTTAGGTTCTTTGGTGTGTGCTGCTTTCGGATTTTGTGTACCCTTTCTCTCCAGCTATAAGATTGCTAGATTTGATTAATAGAAATATATATATATATTTTTTTTGACAAAAATAAAGGATCAACCCCTTATTTCATTAATAACCCCTTATTTCATTAATCATTTTAAGGTTACAAAAGTTTTGTAACTAAATAATAGAAAAACAATTCTGCTCAATATTTGAGCATAAAAATAAAATAAAATAAAAATAAAGATGTCAATAAAAATAAAAACAAAAGAAAATAGAAATCAAGAAAACAATGAAATTAAATTATTGGTATGATCATTTTTCCTTCTTAAGCGTCTATTAATGAACTGTATCTCCATTGCGCTTCGACCTGTTCAGCTAGTTGAAGGAGATTGCATTTTTCTTCTCTAAAAGTTCTAGTGCAGGTGCTGCATTTGGTTTAGTAGCTTAATTGTGTGTAATGTTTGAGAAAATGGTGAATGGTGAATTGTATTTATATATAGATAGTAAAAAAAACCAAATTTTAGCGATTCCTTTTGCTATCTCTGTTATTTGTTGCCACTGACACGATTAAATAGCATTATTGAATGAATCTTTCACTTATTTCGCATTCAAAAGTTATTATAGTAACCGTTGCAACATTTCAATAATATTTTAGGCAAACAATTTTTTTTTTTTTGAGAATTCTTGGTAGTAGCTACCAAGCAAACAATTGTTCAATAATATTTTTTTTAGATAAAAAATGAGAATCCAATCTTTTCACTTTAAATATGAACGAGAGAACTCCCATCCGAAACTGAATTAACTCAATTTGAGACTCATGGGCTCAGCTATGCCTAAGCCCAAGGCCCACAATACCTTTATTGCGGATGTCAGAAAAATCCATCGGCCCGTCTATGTCTGCCTAGTTCGGCCCTTTACCTGTCGGCCCGACGCTGTAACAGGTGGGAACCCATTTTTACAGAGCAGTTTTTAGTGCGTACAGAGTTCGAATTTTTGATGGACGAAAATACCCCTGATCATCAGCGTTCGAATTTTACAGAGTAAATCTTCTGCCTTTGATGTAGGGATATTTTGGTCCATCAAAAATTCGAACTCTGTACGCACTAAAAACTGCTCTGTAAAAATGGGTTCCTAACAGGTCAGGTTGTCTCTGACTCCCAGCTCACTACCGGAAACAGTTCTCTCTCAATCTCTTCTCTTCTCTTTCTCCCTCTCTTTTCGCCTCCAGTCGGGCTCCACCGGCCACCACCGATCTGATCTGCCTCCGCCACCAGTCCTCCGCCACGGCGCCACCAGTCACGCCCTCACAACCGATCTGCCTCGCTCTTCCATCAGGTTGAATTGAATGTTAGAGGCAGAATTTTATATTTCATTATGTGGATACTGATTGCATTGAAATAAATATTTTGTTTGTCATATTGTCATGTTTATTTACTGATTGCTACCAATTGGGAAAAATTTCCAGCCCTTTATATTGTTGGGTGGTTATGATGAGTTGCATTAATTTTCAATTGTTCATCATTTTATCAGCTGATTTAATATGTGTTTTTATAATAATGGAAGAAACAACACTGGTTACTGGTCAGGAGTCAGGACATTACACGGAGATATAGCACTGAGTGAAAGGGATTCACTTTACAATGGCACGAGTAAGGGATAGAACTGAAGACTTCAAAGAAGCTTCTCGTGTTGCAGCTCTTTCCCATGGTTATTCTGAGGTTCATCTTTTAAGCTTTTGTTTTAGTTCATTCTAGTCACACAAATTCATTCTCATTTTCCTATGAAATCTCAAATCTTTACTTACATCTGATTGTACTTTGGAAAACAGGCCCAATTAGCAGCTCTAACGGCTTCATTCATCATGCATAAGTCATTGCCAAAGTCGTCATTTACAAAATCTGCAATCAAAACGGTAATCCCCCCTTCCTCCCAAAAGAAAAATGAGAAAAGGAAAAAAAAAAAAAAAAGGGGTGGGGGGTGGGAAACTGAGTAAAAAAATAATAATAATAAATTTATGTTTTGTGTGAGAGGTTACATATATCTTGAATATTACAGTAATTATGATTAAGAAGAAGTTCTTTGTTTAGTGAATATAAGTTTGAGTCTGTCCATATATTTCAGCTTGAAAGTATCAAGGAGCTAGAAAGCTTCCTTGTTAAGCATAAGAAAGATTACAAGGACTTGCATCGAACTACAGAGCAGGAAAGAGACAACATTGAACACGAGGTATATTCAGCTTGAAATGTACTTTCTTGGTCTATTTTTTGTTGAAATAAACCTGTAGAAAGGTTATCTTGAGCAATTTTTGGACATGGACATTGAATGTTTGATTCATTGCTGAATGATCTCTTGTTATGTATCAATGTTTTCTCAGGTTGGGATTTTTGTCAAGGCATGCAAGGAGCAGATAGATATCTTGCAGAATAGAATACATGAAGAAGAGGAGAATAGGAATACAAAAACATGGCTTCGCTTGAGTAATTCTTCTCATGTTGATCTGGTTGCTCACAAGCATGGCGTGGTATTTGCACCTGATCTAAAATATAATTTGTTTTTTCAAATCTTTTGTGGAATTCTCTCCGTCACTCGCTCAACTCAGGAGAGAGACCATTAGGTAATTTCTGTACACAACTATCCTTGAAATTTGCCTTGCGCAATGTAGTTGCTTTTGTTTTTTTACTGTTGCAGGTTTTAATTTTGAGCGAGCGGCTGAACTCTGTTACATCACAATTTGATAGGCTTAGATCAGAGCGTTTTCAAGATGCGATCAACAGAGCAATGCCTAGGAGAAAGGTTCAGAGGAAAATTGAGGCGAAACCTGTGGAACTGTCTGTAGACGAATTGCCACAAATTGCAGAGGCCGAGACATCCACTAGGGCAACTGTCAGAGTTCAGCAGCAACTCTTGGATGATGAGACCCGCAGTCTTCAAGTACCTTTTCTTTCTTTCTTTGTTCTTTTGTTGTAATGGAATTGATATTGCTTGATCTTGCTTATGGAGTAATATTTCAATAGATTGGTAATTGAGTTAATAATGCTTTACTCACATATCAGATAGAGTTGTCAGGCATGTTGGATGCTGTCGAGGAAACTGAGAGAAAGATGATGGAGATGTCAGCACTGAACCATCTGATTTCGACACATGTCCAACAGCAGGCTCAACAGATTGAACAGCTGTATATTCAGGTTTATGACCCCACCACTTGAATCTTGGCCACTCTCTCTTTTGAGTTATGTTGCTTACTAAAGTGCCCTTGCAACCACACAAGAGTTCAGTCTTACATTTTCTGAAGATTCTGAGTTTTTCAACCATCTACCCAAACTATCGTTCCACTATTTGGACAGTTTTATTTATTGCAATATTTTTAAACTTCTACATGGGTTCCTCAGTTGTTATCTATGGAATTTTGCAACTTGTGTGCCTACTGAAATTTTTTTTTAATTGGATGATCTATTTGTTCTTCAATCAGTGCGACTGCTTTACAATTGTGGTATTTGTTATTTTGAATTATTGCTGAAGTTTGAATTTATTGGTTTTTTAGGCAGTGGAAGCGACAAACAATGTGGAGAAGGGTAACAAGGAGCTGTTACAAGCAATCCAACGGAATAGCAGCAGTAGAACTTTTCTTGTGCTTTTCTTTATTGTTCTTACTTTCTCTGTTCTCTTTCTTGACTGGTACAGTTAGAGCCCAAACCCTATACCCAAAACCCTAATTAGTTATGCCTGAGAATGATATTTTTTTTTTGTATTTATAGATATATTTTGGCTGCTTCTTTTTTTCTTCTTTTTTCCCATTTATGTTGAGGTCCTAAATTTATAATTTGGCATCTATGTCATCGTTTCTGATTTGGTTGCTTGTTGAATTCGATATGGGGTATTAATTTTAATTTAATCTAAGGTGAAATATAAGGATCCTCTTATGTGCAAGTTTCCTGTTATACAAGGTAGTGAACCTAGGTAGCATTTTTGTTAAATCAACGGAACGTCTAATTATGAAACTTTTTGCGAACTCTTGAACTCGTAAATTAGTATCGGAACAAGGGAAGAATTGCCATGAGAAAAAAAAATCAAGAGTTAATTAAGACTGCTAAACCAAGTAATATTTTACATCTGTTCGCAAAAGGTACGGAAGTATGCAAGGTGAGGTCTCTTTGAATCTCAAAATCCGTCTTATTATCGAATTACGGAAGACAAAACAATTATGTAAAATGGCATTGACTGCCGTTCACCGCCTCCCTTTGTCCCAAATCCTTTCTTTGGGTAAATGGAGCAAATTCTCCATCTCTGCTGCTCTCAGCCACCTCAACGTGGGACCCACCACCGCTCGGCCTACTGAGCCTCTCTCCTTTATTCTTGTCTTCTCCAGGTTCTCCCTGGTCCATCATCAAGTCTGGTCTTCTTTCTTGGTCCATTGTTGTGAATAGCCTCCTTGCGTTTTATCTCAAGATTATATCCTCTCGGACTGATCATCACGCGACCTTTTGTTCGATGAACTGCATCCTCTTTGCGATGTTGTGTCATGGACTTCCATGCTGTCTGGTTACCTTTATGTGTCCCCGCCAGAAGAGGGACTCAAACTGTTTGCTGTTACAATAATATGCACACGTATATATTCACTGCAGTTGGATGCAACACTGCCTAGGTGGGTCCACCTTGCTCATTGGTTGCTTCTCTTCTTACACCAGGTTTGTCTTAAAGGTCATTCTTTCAATTGTTGTGTGAAGCTAATTAATAAAAGCTCATTTATTTTTCCTCTTTATTTTTTTTGTCTTTAAGTTTAAGCTCATTTATATTTACCTGGTCTTTAAGTTTAAGATTTATAAGTATCGGTTCCTGTTAAGAAGTGTGATGTGCACCTCCATGTTGAAGTTGAACAACTGGTAGAAGCCTGCTAACCACTGTATTCTTTCTTGTAATGAAACTCTGTATTGACTTTGCATTTTTTTTTGTTAAAAATAATATATGGCAAACATTTCAGCACCATCTCGGGAGATATTGTGATTATCAGTCGTCTTTGGAGCTTTCTGTCAATGTGCACTCATGTACTTTCTCTTTCTTTCTTTCTTTTCCCACTTGATTTAGAGTTTATTTTCTCTTTATTCAGACAAATTTTTTCCACTGATACTAGTGACTTTCTGTGTACTGGTCAAGAGTGATTTCCAGGGACAAAATAGAAGATTAGAATTAAGTAAAATAGAAAGTCACAAAATAACTAACTGCAATCAAAATCTTCCAAGGAAAAAAATATTGACAACACTTTTGATAAGCTTGTACAGGGTGGGGTTCCACAGCTATATGAGATTGTTTTCAAAGAAGCATGTATTTTTGTTTGACGAATATACCCTTTCAAATTTCAACTTAAAATATCAATTGGTGTGGCTGTGTGTGTGTAAATTGTAATGACACGTGGTAGAAACAATTCTGACAGTGCATATCTTTCCATCCGTTTTGTCATTAATCTATGAAAATTTAACGACCACTAAATTACCAAATGACATTGCTTGTAGTTAACTGTTATGCTTATAATTTTCCTTTTTGTGATCTTTTTGGAATAGTATTGAAATTGCAGTTATGGTACAGGAGCAATAATTACAGTACCAGCACATGACTCAGCGCGACTTTGATTTTGCCTCTAAATCCGTCCAGCGACCACCTACCCATTTTTTGAGGTCTCATTCATTTCTCCTCTCTCTTATTTTGTTTTGTTAACTTTAACAAACAAAAGGAGAAGCTCATTACTGAACAATCTACTCCAATTTCTTACCTTCCAGTAGCTTCCCTTTTTAAGGCAAAAAAAATAGCATCTGAGAAATTGCTATTTTTTTTTGGGTAATAACAGGAAACTTAGGGCTGGACTGATTCACCTGTAACTACTTTTGTTTGTACAAGATGGATTAGCTAAAAGGAAGCTACATGTCTCATGGATCCTGCGTACGAATAACATAAGAAATTTTAGTGCATCGTGGTCCAGGGACTGAAAATTTTGAAGCATCATGGTCTAGGAACTGTAAATTGAAAACAATTTCCTCTACCGGTTACTCACTATACTTAGCTGAAAGTTTTTTCTATTTACTAATGCCATCTTTTGTGAAATAGCCACTTTCAAATTGAAAACAATAGAAAAAAAACTGTTGAACTATATTTCAAACTATATTACGACATTAATTCTATGCACTTGCTTACACATTTAACTTGCCAAAATTCCGGTTTCAATTCCGCAAGGCAAGTATTATACAACAACTGAAGACAGGAGGAACAATGAATTGTCGCTCATATACACCAGAATGCACTAACAAAACTGTTGCCGGCATAGCCGTAATGCCGCCACTAGTTACTCTTCAAAGTTGAGTTGAGCCGAGTTGGATTTTAATGAAAGATTGAATGAGCTGAGCCGAGTTTTGGATTAGATCCGGCTCATTAGTAGGCCTACCTGGAAAGAGAATCTTTTACAATTAGTGGATCCGGACCGTTTTAATTTAATTTAGCACGACTCTCAAAGCCTAATAATACTGCCCCTGCGGTAGCTCGAACTATAAAGTGAGAGAAATCGTCTTCGGTACTTGGGAGGATACGGATCCTATAAGAAGAGGGGAGGAGTCCATATCTTATGAGATACTAGTATTGTGCCCGTGCAACAGGACACATTATAATATTTAATATTAAGATTGAACAGAGAGGCAAATACTAAATAACAATAAAAGAAACAACAACAAATGACTGTTTTAATTCAACATTCTTTGCAATGAAAATAGAAAAATGCACTTCACAATCTTTGTGTTAAAATTAAATTAAATTAAATGTGAAAATATGTCAGGAAATAAATCAATAATATGTCTTAAACATAATTTGATTGGAGGACTGATATTCAATCTGAAAATTAATCTTTTAATCACAATTGTTGACAGATCAAGACATCTACGTGCTTATAATATAAGAATGGAGATTTCAAATTTTTAGTTTACCTAAAGTTGGATGAATTTTTTTCGGTGCCTACTCGGAATGAGGGAACCAGTATTGTTGTGCTTTGAGATTCATGCATGAAGAACTTGAACGGTCTAAGTTGGATCATTTTTTTTTCGGTGCCTATTCGGAATGAAAGAACCAGTATTGTTGTGCTTTGAGATTCGTGCATAAAGGATTTGAACGGTCTGAATTTTTGACATATTAACTCAAAATTTGATATATCTAATTAAAGGGATGAAAATTCGAAGAGGAGGGGGAGGAGTGACTGGATTGGTTATGTTTACTTGCTTAAGAATACTAAATTTTAAGAAGAAAGAAGGTGAACATTATATACAAACTATTTAAAGTTTTTAACACTCAAATCGAAATCTATAAAAGGTATTTTTTACGTTGTTCTTCTCCTTCCTTTTCACTTAACACTTGTTGCGCGTTCTATTATTGTATTAATTAATCAATCAAAGGCAAAAAATTTTTTTATCAAATTATCAAAATTGGTCATCATCGAATATAATCATTTACATGCCAATTGACTTTTTTGCGTGAATAAAAAAAAAAAATCATCAAATGTTTTGGAATATATTCGCAGCATGTTATGTGCATTTTCATGATTTTAATCAATGGGGATTCATTTAGACGCTCGTGAGTTCTTTTGCACTAACTTGCAAAGATAAACAAAATACCACTAACGTAAATATGTTGGCATGCAATTGTTGCATGTAATGTGCGTTTTTTATTATTTTGTTATTTTTTTTCTTCTAAAAGTGGGGTAGACCCGCAGATTTGATTAAAGAAACCATAGATTGTGTTCTTCCGACGTATCAAACCGCCGGTACCAGGATTGTTATTTTAATTAATGGGTCCCAAATTATAGATCATACAATATCCAAAACAGACATATAGTTATGCAGCATAACCTCTAATAATGTATTTATAATATGTTAATGGAGAGGTGAATTCCTCACGTATCCTTTTCCGGAGCATTCTTAACCTCAATGGAGAGTATTATAAGACGAATTGTTTTTTTTAGATAAATGCGTCATCACAGGAGCCTGTGTTAGTTTGAGTGTTTTAATATTCAGTTTATACACAGTATACAGAAAGCAACTGCATATGTATATTTTAAATAAGAATTCATATATATATATATAAACAATCATACGTGGTATAAATCACTGTTAATATACTCTAAACTAGTAATATGTTCTAAACTATATTTGAACATATTTTCTATTCAGATTGCAATTAAATAGAAATATTCGACTGAATACTGACCGAATATTACTACACTGGTTAGTTCAACAACTCACAAGATAAGGCATACCAATAAAATATTCATTTTTTTTTAGTATGTACCAATAGGAACAAGGAATACATTGATACCACACAATGACACAATCCGAAAATTCTAGGCTCCACACTGGCATTTTGGTATTATGCACTACGCCACTTCCAAATAACAAGCCCCCACAACAATGCAGATCTGAACTATCCTAAACAAAAATCAAATTTACAAAAAATAAAACAAAAATTGAAAACTAAGCAAAATTATCATCAAACTTGCTCGGATAAGCTCAATCCCTTTTTCATTTGCATCACTGTGCAACTAAAAAAGATATAGAATAAAACATCAACAACAGGTCCAGAACAGCTTTTATCACTTCCAAACCAAACAAATTTCCGAGACAAGTAATAGCACGGCTGCCATCATGGGGACCTCCAAGTTTCCCCTGCATAGACAGCTCCACTTCCAAGCTCTTCCTCTATTCTAAGCAACTGATAGAAAACATAAAAAAAATCATCAGTGGCCCTGAAAATATTAGCTGCCATTTTTGGCAAGTTCAAACTGTCTTGTTTCCATACCAGCTAGTCAGGTACAAAGCAAGTCAGATAAGCACTACCAGAACACAGGACATAAGCTGAAGGCAGCACATGTTACATTTCCCTCACTACGTAGAATATAAAAGACTAGACAAACTGAAATACTGCATAAAAGAGGGGTGAAAAAATTGCAAACAACCTGATTGTACTTGGAAATGTGCTCTCCACAGTATGGGGCACCAGCTTTGATTTGACCAGCACCAATTCCAACCGCAAAGTCAGATATGAAGGAATCATTGGTCTCTCCAGATCGGTGCGAAACCACCACTCCCCAATTTTTATCCTTGGCTTGCTTTACCACTTCTATAGCTTCTGTCACTGTTCCTACCTGATTTACCTGCAACATTTTTTACATGCATCATTTCATGCTGACCATAGTTTGAAATGTTACAGATTTCTGATACCTCTGAACTTAAGATCCAGTATATTCTATGGAGTGAGTCTATCATACTATGCATATCACTATTTAGTCTGTAATACTGATCAATATTTTCATTTTAAAAATTCTAACGGTCGATCCGAACCGTTCAAAATGATTTTCATATAAATATGTACTTACTGACCAGATTTTATATTTTTTAGAATATTTTTACTATTTTTTAAAATAGGTAGAAAATCACTGTTTTTGGATGGTCCAGAATTTTCAGATCAAGTGATTTTCTACCTATCTTAAAAAATAGTAAAAAAATTCTAAAAAATATAAAATTTAGTCTGCAAGTAGATATTCATATGGGGATCATATTGAACGGTTTAGATTAACCATTAAAATTTTGAAAACGGAAATATTGACCAGTATTATAGATCAACCCGTGATATGCATAGTACCATAGACTCACTCATATTCTATGATTACTATAAAAGGCCAACCCCTCTGAATAACAATAGATTTTGCACTAGTAAAATGTATTCACATGCTGAAATGCATGTGCAAAACTAACATTTCTCATGGACTTCATAAATCTGAAAGGTTGTAAAGGAGGGGCTGAAGCCTGAAGCAGGAGAAAAGAAAATAAACATAGAAAAACAAACAAAAATATGTTCATATTGCATCAAAATGCAACAGAATACTAGTCGAGTGTATACCTTAACAAGAAGGGCATTGCAAGTAAATTCATTTGTAGCGCGCTCTACCCGTTTAGGGTTGGACATCAGCAAGTCATCTCCTACCACCTGTATAGAAAGATATTACTAACTACCGACTGCCAAATAAAGGGAATAAACAATAGATCCTATAAGAGAAGAATGCGGCACCTGGCAGTGCTCAAGAGCAGTGAATACTTTAGTATTCTCCCAATCATCCTTGTCAAAGGGCTGTGTAATGGAGATGATCGGATAATCTAACCATATGTATAAAACAATTCAAATGGTCATAACCATGTGGGAACTATTCTTCTGATTGGTAAACTACCATATCAGTATATACCTGTGCATAATTTGGTGTACATCTCAATCATCTCTTGACCTGTTTTGAAGTGCTTTCCAGATTCATTTGGTGATTTGAAGTCCATATCATATTTCTTCCCTACTCACAATCAAGGTTAAGATAGGCATAGAGAGAACAAAATTCAAATGTGAAATATATGGCTACAAAGTGAACTGATAACAAACAAAATTAGGGGAATTGCTGAATAAGACATTGAACTTGTGTAAAACTTCAAAATACATACCAACACAAAAGTCTGTTGCAGCAACATTTAACGCCAGTTTGATTCTTCCATTATAGCCTGCTCTGTCTATTGCTTCTATAACTAAATCTAGGCCCTCTGATATGCTGGGGAAATAAAACAGGCTCATAATGTAATTAACACACAATAAAATTAGATTTGGAATTTCAAAACTACAATTTTGCTAAAATATTTGGGATACTTGCCTTGAAATATTTGGAGCAAGGCCACCATCATCGCCTACATTGCATCCAGTGGGTCCGTGTTTCTCTGAAATAATGGCCTATTAAAGTACACTAAGCTTTAGTGGCACATCAAAAGACAATATTGATAAATGTGGGTATTCGATCAACCTACTTTAGAAACAACTAAATGAATGATAAACACAAATACAAAAGTTAAAGCTCGGCCATTCTGGATAAGATTGCATTCCTTGAAAAAATGAGCATAGTGTTCATAAAGTGTTCACAACACAACCTGCATGGTGGTACCTTTTGTTCTTCAAATATTCTGAAATTACACCAACATGAAATTGCTACAACCATATAACATAACAAAAGCAACTATCACATACACACACTAGCAAACCTTAAGATGGTGATATGTCTCCACTCCCATTTGCATAGCATCCTCAAAATTGCTTGCTCCAAGTGGCATTATCATAATTTCCTACCAACACTAAAATATCTTATCACAAAATATAACAGCAGAGCGCTGTATGACATGCGATTAAATTCCTTTGATTTTCCACAATAAAGAATGAGTGCACTGCCTTAAATTTAACTCAAAAAAACTACCATAAACAACTGCTTGCGTAAGCTACTTTAAAGACACTCGGACATGTTTCTACACCAAGGACTAGGATCTTATTATTCTGCGCTGTAATGTCATGTCCGGTAATATATATTACCCGTACCAGTTCACTAACAATTCCTGGTTATTTTGTAATTTAATTGGTATATCTCAGTTTACCTGGGACTCAGGAATGGATGCCAAATGAATTTTTTTTCTTTGGAGAACAAGCAATACACTTTTATTAGAATAAAAGAATGAAATTCCAGAAAAAGGCAATTTGGTTGTGGCGTACCTGCACTGCCAGATTATTGCCAGCATGCTTTCCACCACTAATGACAGTAATTGCAGGAACTGGAATTACAGCATTGGTTTTACCGGAAAGATCTGTTATGTGCTTATATAAAGAAACCTGCAAAGCAGAAGAACAAAGTCAAAGTCAAGAATGGTGTCAAAACAATAACAGTAACTCCACTCTAGGAATCAGAGACAAACCTCCTTTTCAGCAGCACCGGCCTTACAAGCTGCAATTGATACTGCTAACATTGCATTTGCTCCAAGCGCTGACTGCCAGATTTTATTCAGTGTCAACATCCTTAAAATAAGTTGTTGAGATTTCTAATTTATCCCATTTCAACTATTTGCAAATAGCGTGAACTGTAATATTTTCTAATTAATCAATGCAGAATAATAAGGACAATAACCAAGTCGAAACCCACAAGAGGAGAGGTAGAACTGAGAAAATGTGAGACAATTATCCAGGACAACCTCAATACAATAATGAAATAATGAGGTAGAATGCATATCTAGAGTGAGATAATATAGAATGCAAAATAGGAAGCAAGCAGGAGATAAAAATAGCATTGGTTGCCTTGTTATCGGTCTTGTCAAGGTCAATCATGGCCTGATCAATCTGAGACTGCTGCTTTGGATCCATGCCAATGAGTGCTTCTGAGATCTTGTCATTAATGATAGCAACGGCCTTGGAGACGCCATTTCCAAAGTACTTGGCATTGTCACGGTCCCGCAATTCAAGAGCCTCATGGATTGCCACAGAAGCAGCAAGAGATACATCAGCAGAGGGGACGGAAGCGCAGTAGGAGCCCTTGTTTGTGAAGAGATCAACCTCAATAGTGGGGATCCCTCGACTATCCAGGATTTGCCGTGCCTTGATCTTTGTTATCACTGGCGATACTGCTCTTTTCATGTGATTAGCCTGCAGATAATGCCACTTACATTTACAAATCAATCTTGCACCAATATAATGATAAGAGTGAGGCTATGGTAATATGCATATTACACAATGGTCTGCAATATGGACACATATCTCTATTTTTAAAAAGTCCAAACAGTCAATCTCAACTGTTGAGCATGATCTTCATATGAAAATGTACTTGCAATCCAAATTTTACATTTTATAGAATTATTTTCACTATTTTTTTAGATAGATAGAAAATCACTTGATTTGAAAATTCTGGACCATCCAAAAGCAGTGGTATTCTACCTATCTAAAAAGTTTCCAAAAAATCGCAATAAATTTTCATATGGAGGTCATGCTTAACGGTTCGGATTGACTGTTTCAACTTTGGAAATAGAGATATGGATCCATGGCATGGGTTGATCCGTAATATGCATATCACCATAGCCTCACTCTAATGATAATATTATTTATTGGCACAAGAGGAGAGTGAGAGAGGGATTACTATAAAGAGAACAGGGTCAGAAGCTTTTGCACGGACAGCAGCATTGACGGCATCCTCGATCTTACGCGAGACCAGGTACTTGTCCAGGTACTCCTGCACTGACATTTCCCCTTCCTTGATTTTCTTCTTTTATTTCTTGCTAGTTACATCCACGCGTTGCTGACATATAAAATAGTTATAGCAAATACACAAGTAAAATATGTTGATGTGCATTTCTTAGGCACAACAACAAAATAAATTGTTTTTTCTTGTAAAAAGAGTCACGCTAACAATAGGCCACCCATTTCCATTTATACGAAAACAGAGCACTATGCTTGTATCCTAGAATATATCCTGTGCCAACTAATAAAAACTGAATTTTAAATAGAAACCTCACATTCTAAACTCAACTTGAAATGATTTTAGACTTCAAGCTTTAGACGTTTCAATTTTCTTCTGTACTTAATTACTTGCAAGCATTCAACCACTAGAATTTCAAAGTTGAGTCTTATCTATACAAGCAACTGAAGTAATCAGTGCCTTTTCTTCCATCGTTAAAAAATGCATAACAAATAAGGCAAGAATGATGAACAATTGAAAATTAATGCAACTCGTCAAAACCAACCAACAAGATAAAGGGTTGGAAAATTTACCCAATTGGTAGTAATTGGTAAATAAACATTATAAAATGACAAACAAAATGCTTAGTGCAATTCATTCTCAGTATCCACATATTGAAATCTAAAGTTCTACCTCTAAAATTCAATTCAACCCATAAACATCGGCAATCAGATCCAACTAAAGGGAAATTGAAATATAATAATCAAACCATGAGAATTTCGCCTTTTCCACTACAAAAGACACAGTATTCCGCAAAAAAATTAACATGTCTAAAGTATATAAAAAATTTCCACCATGATATTTAAAGCACAAGGTTTTTACCAGCTCGTCAGTAATGGAGAAGACCTTCAAGGAGCTTGAGGTAGAGGCGGTCAGACCGAACGATGGCGGATCTGTAGAGAAAGATTCCTTGAGGCACAGTGCGACAGCGGAGCCGTGGAAGCGCTTGACGGCGGTGAAGCCAGGGACGCGGAGGTGGGAGGTGGGAAGTGGGATCGCTGGATTTGAGAGGAACGGAGGAGGCAGGGACAGAACCAACGCTCAATTTTCTAATTAACGGTTGCGATTGTTTTCAATAAATGAACGACCACGATATAGTGGAGGGAATTAGCTGTCGGGCTAATGGGCCAGATGTAAAATAGGCTTCGGGGTTTTTCGACCGCTAATGGGCCATGTCTGCTATGTTCTACAGTGATGCTCAAGTTCCCTAAAATATAAGACTAAAGAATTTTTGTTAATAAAAAACAACAAATAAAGAAATAATAGAAATAAAAAAAATTAAAGATATATGAACCATCTTCTCTTATTGGTGTAATTAAATATATGCTTACTATTATTTATATATTTTTATTTTGTCAGTATCAGTCATCTTGAAAATAGTGGACTCATAAATTTGTTGCCATCGTCTTCTTACGGAAAATAGATATATAGAACCTAAAATTGACTGAAAATTAATCCACACTCAATTGTAAATACATTTTAGTGTCTGTAAATACATTTTAAAAGAGTTTTATGTTTAATATTAATTTGATTTATCCATCTAATTTTTCATAAATAGTCATTAGTAATAAATATAAAAGGGTAGATATAACGGTTTTAGCATGCCATGGCCTATACTTCTATAGAAAAATAACTTGTGTTTAAAAAAATCCATTTAAAAAGCTTGATTTGAACCTGTAAAATATGTGCCAACCTCTAAGAGTTAATCGTTAGCTTCTTTGCTCAATACCCTTGCAAATTATATTATATCGTACTTTAGTTTTAATTGTACATAGAATTTTAAAAAGTATAAACGAATTTTAGTATATCAAGTGAAAAGAAAGGAGTGCTTCCATAAAATTTTATTATTTGCTTCTTAGGGGAATTGCATTTGTTTGATTTTGTCTAAATAAATTTACGGTCATGAAAAGAATGTAAGTTAAAGATTATTTGTAAGATATCGTAAATTTTGGATTATAAATGTGGTCAAAGTTGATTAAAAATACAAATAAACACAAAAACAAAGTTAGGAAAATTTTATAAATTTTGGAACATTAATGTGGTTATAATATAGACTATGGGTTTACTTATCAAGAGCTTGTGTGCTTAAAAACACCCTACTTGTACTCTACAAGTCATATTAATAAATGGTAGCAATAATAATAATAATAATAATAATCATCATGACAATTATATTTTAATTAGGAGTTCTGGTGTTCGTTGAAAAAAGACGATTTTATTTTTTGGACACTTGTATTAGATGCATAGTTGCTCATATTCAAAATTATGTCCAAAATATTTTCTTGCATTATTTTAACTGCAAAACAGTTTTTATGTTAATGCACCTCATAAGAATATAACTACAGACAAAAGATATTCATGTAGCCAATAATGTCAGTTAGCCAATAACAATTTAATTGAGACTTCATTTAGCCAATAACAATTTAATTGAAACTTCATTTAGCCAATAATAAGCAAAACATACTAAACATTACCAAGACAAAAAAAATTAAATGGAAAATTCATCTCCATAATATAATATGAGTTCAAATATTAAAATTGAAGTCTCAATATTTCATACATCCATAAGTTATCAACTTTTACCATACCGAATGAACCTATACTGGCACGAATGCATTCTGGGGTTAGGTTTAGAGTTCTTGGATTTTGGTCGATCCTTGCACTATTGGTCATTAGGTTTAAGATCCTTGCACTATTGGTCATTAGGTTTAAAATTTCCACTACCTAAAATAGTTAGGTCTTGTTCGGCCGCTCCACTGTTTCCGCGGGAAAAGAAAATTTCAGTTCAACTGATTTTTTTTTTCCCACATGAATAGTAATTTTTAGTTCAATTCTCGGCCCATACCCATTCCCAATGGCCCGCCGAACAGGCTCTAACGGTGAAGCATGTCGCAGGTAATGTCACTCCTGCTTAGCTCAGTACCAAAAGTTATATATAAATCTTGAGACTGTAATTCTATTAGTTTTGAGATTGAAAGACAAGCAGCTTCTACTGAACAACACTATAAATTTCAATTGGATGCTTACAGAACTGACAAAATTGGGAGTATTGAAATACTTATTTTTGGAATTGCCAACCTAAAAAGGCCCGTTTTTTTTATTAATCGAAATAAAATAAAATAAAATATCGAAAAAGGGGTTTGATGCTGAGTGTTTTCGAAAACTAATAAGGACGTTAAATTAACGTCCGTGCTAATCACAATCCCTCAAACTAATCTAAACTCTGACAAAAAAAAAAAAAATTATGTTTGATTTTGGTTAAATAAAAAAAACTTAGAAAAATTATATTTCAACTATAAAAACAATAATTTATTTTTCAACTAAAAAACAATAATTTAGTTTAGTAATATTTTTAAAAATAAAATTTATATTTAAAATTTAACATTATAGATACGATTTATATTTTAGATATTATGTCTATCAATATGATGAGATTTGATTTATGTTTAGCTAAATCAAATGACTTGAGAACTCCATTATTAATCAATAGTTAATGTAGTTCTCAAAAACAAAAAAATTTAGGTTTTTCTAAAAAACATAATTTAGTCATTTGATGTAATGGAGTTCTTAATAAATTAATAATGGAGTTCTCAATAAATTAAATTAAATATAAATATAGGTTTTATGTTGGTAAATTATTAATCAATAATTAATTGCATTAAATTTGAATTTAATTGGTAGACTATCTATGTGTCCGATAACATAGACATATTTCTCAAGTCATTTGATTTAGCTAAACATAAATCAAATCTCATCATATTGATAGACATAATATCTAAAATATAAATCGTATCTATAATGTTAAATTTTAAATATAAATTTTATTTTTAAAAATATTACTAAACTAAATTATTGTTTTTTAGTTGAAAAATAAATTATTGTTTTTATAGTTGAAATATAATTTTTCTAAGTTTTTTTTATTTAACCAAAATCAAACATAATTTTTTTTTTCCTAAATTTTTTTACTGTTCACGGACGTTGAAAAATTCAACGTCCCTGAAATTTTTTTTTTTATTTTCTAGAGTTTAAATTAGTTGGAGGGATTGTGATTAGCACGGACGTTAATTTAATTAACGTCCGGGACGCTAAAAAATTTAACGTCCTTATTAGTTTTCGAAAAAACTCAGCATCTAACCCCTTTTTCGATATTTTTTTAATTTTATTTCGATTAATAAAAAAATCGGAAGGGCAGCAACACACTGATTTACTATTTCTTTAAGCATCTGTTCATGTGACTTATCCTCTTTTTCTCAAGTAGATGCTGGAATTGCACGAGCATTTCCTTCTAAATCTTTCAATGATAAAAATGCTATGCGTTCAAAATCTCTCGTTAATCATTATAAAAGATGTATCATAAAAAAAATAAAAATAAAACCTATGCGAACCCAACATTTTTGGAGACGCGTTTCTGCATTTTTTGCATAATGTTTTTCAAATGTTTTACGAGTACATAAACATTTCAGGGGATTATTTTATTGAAAGATGATACTGGAGCAGACAGCAGAATCTGGCAAGAGTTGAACAAAATCGTACAAATATTAAAATAGCTTTCTTAAACAGTAAGCCAAAATTATGCGATATATACATTGTCTTCCATGTACCATTTTTTTTTATCAACTATAATGTGCTTGTCTTGCCAGAACAAATGATCAATAACAGAAGTAAATAATCACGAGGTACATAAAAATCAATGATCGTGCCATTATACCTAAATCTATTAACAGTATCTCAAGGAGAATGCACCAGTTTTACTGTGTTGCATATTTTCAGAAGATAATTCAAGAGCCGACAAGCCCTTTGTGACGAGCATAAGCAATGATCACTATAAACACTATAATACATATCAAGCCTGAGCCTGAGACCACCTGTGTATCAAAATACAACATGATCAGGTATAAAATTTCTAACAGAACCAATGAGAATATATTAACTTAATTTGATAGAGAAGATACCCATTTGAAGACCCAGGAGTAACCATCATTCCAGGTATAAGGTATATTCATGCCAAAAATTCCAGCCACCAAAGAATAGAGAGAGATGCAGACAGTACCAGCACTCAAAAATAATTCCAGCTGCAAAATTATCACAAATTATATCTCAGATATGAATGATTTCACAGAAAGATCCCTTGAATACAAAATTATATCTCTAGATTTGTTGTTCCGGCTATATATTTAGTAGGAACAATGAAATTACCGTCATACTAACTTATTTGTGGATCAAATTAGAAAGGTAATAACAGATGGAATAGACAATTCAACTGGAAACTGATGAACAGTTTGCAAACATTTCTACATTTACGACCTAACCAATCCTGCACCCTGATGAATCAACAGGTAACAAAATTTCCGACACGAATTATGGTTGCAGCTTTAAAATGCTGTTTGGGTGAAAAAAAAAAATCACGCAAAAAGAAGGGAATGAATTAAGTCACCTGAATCAACTGATTACGGTGGTTGTCAAGCTACAGTAAAAAAAGTTAATTGTAATTAGTAATTTAAAGGTTACATACTTAGAAAATATAATAAATTTTCAGAATTGGAGACCCAAAAGTACCTGAATATTAATGTAATCCTCCGTGTCATCAATGTATTCTCTCAGCTGATAATCAATTTACAAAATCTATTACATCAGTGTTAGATATATAGACAAAAAATAAAGAAATCCAGGTTAGGTCTAATATTAAATTCTTTTCATGGAATGAAGACATCCAAACTACTTACTGTGGTCAATTTATTCAGAGTTCCATCTATTTGCATGAAATATGCCTGCACAGATCACAAACACAATATTTAGTTGTGATAAAGATGGAAACAAAGATTAATAGAGATACTTTGTGGTAAAAGAATAAGATAAATATAAATAAAAAGAGGGAAAAGAACCTCTAGTAACATTTCAAGCTCCTCTACATCATTCTCATTTCCATGTATGGTTGCTGCGCTAGCTCGGCTGGCTCTAGAAATCTTGGATGCTATGGTCGGTGAAGCGGGTACCCAATTGGGAGCACCATACCCGCTAATTGGAGATGTTGCCATTTTTCTCGACAAGTACAGATCTCCCATGTCATCATCATCATCCAGTAGTTGCTCCAGTTCATCCCTCACCTAATTAATAAAAAGAAAATTGGCTATTAATTTACTCGTATATTTTGTAAACAAGTTTGTGATTTACTTTTGAGAAGTGCAAACTGCTAAAACAAATAGATCTATTGGATGAAATTAATGACCTTTTGGACCCGGCCAGTGAGTCTTGTCATGGCACTCTTTAATTTACGCACTCTGTCCAAGTTGCGGCTGCTAATCTGCATTATTAAAGTATAAATAAATATTTTTGAATAGTGTTATTGGTTAACACAAACAGTCCGCCAAAATCTAGACATGATGATATGTACATGGACAGAGATTAAGTTTCAAAAAAGATAATTTCAACTCATTACTGAAGATAATCAATGAGGGACCTAACTGGTATCAATTAAATAACTGCTGATACATACTGGACCAGCAAGGTGAATATTCAAATTTCCTCATTTTTGTTAGTTGTTTCTTTTCATACTTCTTTATCTTTTCGTTTTCCTATTAGTAAAAGGCAATGAGAATTGGACCGGATATCGACCCGGTAAAGCTCCGGGTCAACGGTTCATTGGTCGGACCGATGGGTCAACCTTTTTAACTGCTGGTTTTTTTAATAAGTTGAATCAGCATTCAAAGTGCTTTTCTAAAATTTTAAAAGCTTTATATGGATTTCGATCTAGAATTTGATCTCTCTGCATGTTATAGATCAAATTAGAAGTGCATTTGTTTTTTCCAACTAAATTCAACTCCATCCAACAATCCTGAATGCGTTCATACAGACTGAAACCTTTTGCTCTTACATCAGCATCTTATGCATTGACCAATTGATCTTTGTGTTAAAAAAAGTACCAGAGCTCATAGGTCAATACTGTTCATACTATGGTACTTGCATTAGGAATATAGGTAGTCTGACATTCAAATTGAACAAAACAAGGTTAGCCCGTTTGACAGGAGTTGAATATTCAGAGGCTACAGTATATTTGACAGGAGTTGAATATTCAGAGGCTACAGTATAATTGAATTGATAATTAGAAACAAGGAAATGAGAAGACCCTTGAATATCATTGACAATATAATTCACAAGACTGAACATTGTACTTGTACCAGTAGAAAAAATTGTAAGTTTTATGACTTCTCCTGGTGCTTTACAAATGAATGAAATAAAATAGAGACTACGGCAAAGTAAAGCATTATATTTGATTGAAAAACTACAACTGAGAAAAGAAATGATATGGGACAACGAGGGCAACAATTGAAGGTACTAGGTATCACTTTATCAACATAACTAATCAATAAATTTTGCAAGTTATCAACTGATTATACCAACGACTACATATTTCCTAACAAAATAGTTAAAGGCAGCATCAATTGTTGATCCTCATTTCAAATTGTCAAGATCGGATCGAAGAAAAAATAAAGCCCAGAGAGAGGAGAGAGAAAGAGATAATGGAACTTATTAGGTAGCGAGATCGAACCTTAGAGACCTGGAATGGGGAGCGGCGGCTCTGAGAATGGGATTTGAGAAATAAACAGGGGTTTTTTGTTCGTTTGATTCAGCAGAATTTAATAAAAAACCAGATGGTTAAACCCATTGTGACCGATTTATTAACTTAAACAATACTCGTGAAGAACCAAACCGGTAACTGGGTCCGGTTTTTTCCGGTCGAACCAGCCGGTTCGGTCCAGGTACAATAACACTGGTAAAAAGTACATCCCCCCAACACACACATCCCAATATGCGACTCCTGAGTCCATATCAACGTATAAAATAACATATGCTTAATGACCAGGTAAGACAAAATCAATAGCACTAAAGACTACCTCAACAAATAGAAGTTGGAGGTGCACATTGATGAAAATTGGTTACGTCAATAACCAAATATGGACTTTTTCCCATCAAACATCCAGCTAACAATTTATCAACAATATATAAGAGCAGCAAATATGAGATTCCTATAGGGGTGCAAACGGATCAGATAGTGGTAAAAACCATATCCATATCCACTTTTATTTTTCGGATTCGGATATGGATCGGATATTAAACAAATACGGAAATGGATATCCGCTTTTAATAATGGTGAATAACATAATTTTAATCATAATATATATTACACTGTATGGAATATATCTACTATCCAGATATGGAAAATTAAAATTTAAAACCATATCCGTATCCGTGTTCGCACGGATATGCGGATATCGGATTTCGGATATCCGTTTATAATTTTCAGATACGGATCTAGATACGGACGAATAATATCCGACCCGTTCATTCCTAGCAAGCTGACATTTTATTTTAGTGATTTGCAAAGAAGACCAATATAAAGGAAAAGCATGCATGCACACACACACACAGTTATATAAATAGGGAAAGAGAGACCTTGGAAGTAAGTTCATCTAAAGCCGGGTAGGCGGCAGTCTCAAGCTCAGTAGTGCGTGCATCTAGGAAGCTACATATTGCTTCTAGTGCTACTTCTAAAGCACGGAACTCAAATGGTGACTCTAAAATTGAACACAATAAAAGAAATAATACATTATCAAAAATAAGATTTCATACATATACATAGTTCGATGAATCTGGCAATACTACAGTTTGCAAAAAAAAAATTGTCTTTTCAAGATCACAATTTTATTATTCCATGCAGTATAAAGAAAATTCTGACATGCCCCCTCTAAAACACGCAAAAGATCAAATGAGCCCCTTTCCACCTAATCACTCTGACAGTCTGATAATTCCAAAATTACCCCTGTTTCTTCCTTATTTTATGGAGGACATTTTTGTGGAAATTCCAGAATAATAGCAAATGACGGGTTATACAAGATACCTTTTGCCTTCAAGGAGGGCCAGCTAGATATATTTTCATTTTTCTATTGTTATGTACGATATTTCTTGGTTTCAAGGGTACAACCAACAGCTTAAATAGCAATTTATTGCACTGTAGATTTCACACCAGTACAAACCTAGCTCCATTGGAATAAATTATCGGATTTTAATTGGTACAGTAGTTGATATGAGCGTTCTGTGTGCCAGTACGGTGACAATAGAACTATTTTTTGGCTCTAATACTATGATGGCATAAACACAATTGTAATCACTAACCATGTCCATCAGGAGCATCCGCCTCATTTTGCGCAGCAGAGAGTGGTAATCTTCTCCTAAGCTCCTCCACCACTGGTACTACATTCTCTTCCGTCGGATCCCTTAGCAATACCTTTGCAAGAAAATAAAGAAAATTACAAAGAAATGCTTTAAAAAAATTGTTAGATGTAGAACCTGTTTTACCAGAAAGAGATTGTCTTTTTGTCTAATCATAGTATTGGATGCTAAATCAAGGCATAATCTAATCTCTCTACTAATTTCTTTTAAATACAAGGGCTTCGTCTATTTTTCATTTTAGAATAACAAAAAGCTTAATCTATTGAGAGCGGCAGCACAGTTAAATAATTAAAGTAATAAAGTTCATTTCTGTTTACCTCTTCAGCAGTAATTATCGCCTTTATATGCTGCTCAAAAAAACAAGTAACAACGACTTAGCGTATTGCTAGAAAAATTCACATAGAATTTTTAACTTCATTGAAAAGGCACATTAATCGAAAAGAACAGGTACCTCCAAATTGAGCACAATCGCTCTTTCACGGCCTAGAATCGTGGAAGGGTACGATAGCAAAGGATCTAAAATCCTTAAATCGCGAGCGTGAATCTCGACTCTTTGCATGATCGCATATTTGTCAACATCTAGTATCGTATCTTCCCCTTTGGAGTCGAACAGGATCCAACTCCTGGCCGCAGCCTTTTTCTTTATCGCGACACCGCCTTGCTCAGCCGCCATGTCGCCGCCGCCGGTGATCGCATCGCCAACGAAAGCACGAATACCGGAGCGGAAATCAATCGCTGTCCTTTGATTTGATTCTTTTGCTCTTAGTAGAATACTATTTAGAGAAAAGTATTTATATTTTAAGAAAAAGAGAGGTTCTTGGAGGAAATAAATAGTGGCGCTGGTTAATGGCAATTAAATTTGGGTGACCTTGATTTTATATTGCAAGAGGAGGGAGTGTTATCTGAGTTTTAAACTCTCAATTAACTGATTTGTGAATTTGTTATTTGATATGGGATTTTGTTTTATGGGAATTTTATGTATACCCCTAAAAAGTTTCAAAATTACCTCTCTCTTTTTCAAAAAATTATAATATCATATTCACCTCTCAGAACTCACAAATTTACTTATTTTGAGTGATGCTTCGGTGCATACAAGGACCTATTTGTAAAATAAACATATTTTTATTTTCAAAGTTCAAACAGTCGATCCGAACCGTTCATCTTGTTCTCCATATTAATATGTGCTTAGAGACCAAATTTTACATTTTTCTGAATTTTTTTACTATTTATTAAGATGGGTACAAAATTCAATGGTCTGAATTTGATATTTTTTGTACCCATCTTAATAAATAGTAAAAAAATTCAGAAAAATATAAAATTTGGTATCCAAGCACATATTAATATGGAGAACAAGATGAACGGTTCGGATCGACTGTTTGAACTTTGAAAATAAAAATATGTTCATTTTACAAATAGGTCCTTGTATGCACCAAAGAATTTGCCTATTTTCTATATTCAAACTCATTTTAGATTTATAAAGTTTGCAGTTTTTTAGAATAAATTATTTATTTTACAACTTATGCGTAGTATGAAGGTTAGATATCGAATGAAGTGAATAAAGTGAATAGCGAGGTTTACATTGTATTTTTAAGTACTTGAACATAAAAGTGTATGATTAAACACGACATAACCAAAATAGTCAGTTTAGGGGTGCAAACGGATCAGATAATATCCGATCGTATTCGGATCCGTATCCGAAAATTAGATACAGATATCTGATGTTTGAATATCTATCCGTATCCAAAAGTTAGATGTGTTCTCCATATTGAAATGTCTTTGGCGACCAAATTTTTTTGAATTTTTTTTACTATTTATTAACCCACTTTGAAAATCGCTGATCCAACGGTTTCACTGTTTCGTTGAGCCACCGTTGGATCAGCGATTTTTAAAGTGACTTAATAAATAGTAAAAAAAAAATCCAAAAAATGTAAAATTTGGTCTCCAGGCACATTTCAATATGGAGAACACATCTAACGTTTGGATCGACTTTTTAGACTTCGAAAATTGAAAAATGCATTGGTTGTATTTCGGCTGAAATACAACCGAAAGCATATTAGATCTAATATCCAATCCATATCCGTCTAATATCCAATCTGTATCTGTATCTGTATCCGGAAAATAAAAGCCGATATATTTACATCGATCCGATATGTATCTGATCCGTTTGCACCCTCAAGTTAGATTAAACAGGAATCATTTGACATTTAACTTTAAAATTTGAAAGTAAAGTTTAAAAGTAAAACTTCTAGATAATCAATATTATACAAATATCATATTTATAAACAAATTGATGAGATTTAGTATATGTTTCTCGGTATATTAAATAATTTGGAATTTTTTTAACTATTACGGTTCTTGATGTATCGTCAAACAATGCTAAATTACACAAATTTGGTTAAAGTATCTATATTTCTATTTTCTAATAACATACTTATAATTCCGATCACGTATTTGCCACCGGAGTAGACCGCAACAATTGACCATTTGGAAGATTGAGAGAATAATTAACAATGACTAGCTAGTAGCTAGGAAGAGTATCAGCTGACGATCAAAAGAGGTCTGGATTGATTCGACAAGTGTATCGAAATTATAGCCTATGGCCCCAAGGAAGAGGGAGCTGGCAATTGCTAGTTATATTTTATTGGTCGTCAATTGATAAATAAAGAATTAGAGTAAGCTTAGACACTCATCAAAAAGTAATTCATGTTCTTCTCACGTGGTTAATTAGCAACATTTTTTTTTTTTTTTTTTGACTAAAATGGGGGTTTGTCCACCTGTTTTATTTAGAAATAGAAACGCATAAAATGAGTTCATACAAAAGTAATGACTAAATAGTCATTGAAAATAAAAACTAAAATGAAATTACAACGACATATAAGCTGCCAAAAGGCGTCCAAGCACAGCTAAATGACCTAAATGCAACTAACTGTCACAAATTATAGCAACTAGCTGTCACATGACCTAAATGCAAACAGCAATAAAAATAGCTAAAATACTAAAAACATAGCAGTAACTACATGGATTCAGTACAGCTCTCAGAAGAGAAAACTCCAACAGAAATCGAGTCAGAAGAAATGGAAACTATGGTAGTCGTAGTGTCAACAACATCATCAAAATCACGAAGATACGCAGACAGATCAGACTCGCCTGATCCAAGTATGGGGTCTCCCTTGGAGTCCTGCTAGTAGCTTCCCCTTTCCGGGGTACTTGTAGCTGACTGGTACATCAATTATATATATTGAGAGAGAGCGCAAATTAGTGATGCATGTACATATAAAATTTTGAAAGTTTTCAATTCATCTAATACAAGATTGAGCAGTCAAAAAATTGATGGAAAAAAAAAAAAACAACTTATAAAATAACTTATAAAAAGTTTATTATTTTTTACCACTTGATTTTGTACTAAATGAATTTGAAACTTTCAAAATTTTGCTTGTGCATGCATCGCTCATGAAGTAGATGGATTTCAACGGTTTAAATTCGTCATTTGAAACCATTCTGATAGACTTTTGGGATTGTGCTCACCAAATCCTCTTGACGATCACAACACATTCTAATTTTATTCTAGAGTAGAACTAGGGTGCTCCTAGGAGTACCAAGTCCATTTGTACTTTTAACTCTAAAATCTATTGGATTAACTTCGAACGACGAATCTAAACCGTTAAAATCCTTCTACCTTACGAGTGATACATCTACATGTGAAAATTTTAAAGTTTCGAATTAATTTAGTATAAAGTCAAGTGGTCAAAATTAGAAGGTTTCTAAATTAATTTTTATGCATTTATTTTTTGTAAAACTTTTGACCACTTGACTTTATACTAAATTAATTCGAAACTTTAAAATTTTGACATATAGAAGCATCACTCGTAAGGTAGAATGATTTCAACGGTTTGGATTTGTCGTTCGAAATTAATCCGATAGATTTCAGAGTTAAGAGTACAAAAAAACTTGGTACTCCTAGAATCACCCTAGTTCTACTCTTTATTCTATCTCTATATACATGTGTGTGTGTTTTTCTTTTCTTGAAATGCTGTTACGTTACTAGACTAGGTCCTTCACTGATACATGTAACATGCATGATACATACGCTCCATGATAATGGATATAGCAATGCCTGTTAAAGCAAGAATATAGCGTTCAATATTGATAATAATCTATACATGCTTCAAGCTAACGAGTGCATGAATATGCACAGAATATTTTCAAGATGTATCAAGTTCTAGCATGTTCAAGACGAAAAATAAAGACACGGTGGGTTAAATAATTAAAATATTTCATTGGCATATATTGATGAAATTATATATAGGACAACAATAATATCTCAAAAGTATTATGCAATATTTCAAACTTCATTGTCATCTTGATTAAGCTTTATTATTGTATATTCCTTTGCAAAATTAAGAGAAGTGCTATTCTACGCGCAACAAATGTAATAATTAGCGCTGAGATAATTTTTTTTTTCTCTTAATACCAGTTTTACTCTGTTGAGCTGTTTTTTCGACAATTAATGTAGATTTTCTCACTCTTCAAAACAACAAGTCAACAATTAAAGGAAAAGGAAGCAACTACAATTAAACGAAGAGAAAAGTTCTTTCGCTCCCTAACCTCCCGCTCAAATCCGTATCCCCGGTACCAGACTCAATGCAATTAACAATCCAGACCGTTTAACAGATCAATCCTCCCTCTATGCTCCTTCTTGCCTACTCGTTTCTCATGCTCGCTGAGACGAAGCCTTCCAATGCCTCCTTCTCTCTCTTTGAGCCTAACAAGATCCAATGAAATATTCTCGAAAGAACAACGGAATGCACAAATCCAAAATCAAGGCAAGGACGACGATAATTTTATTTTACAAATCATTTATGTTGCAGAACTGGAGAAGACCTATTCTTGCGGAGGCTGCAAAAGTAAAAATCACGGTGAATTGTTAGTTTTTCTTCTCCTCAAACCAAGTTATATAAATCAAATTAAATGTGTACCCTAACTTGACTAAACCACTTATAAGTACATATCAAGCAAACTCCCGTGGATCGGGGGAGATATTTTTTGAAACTCCACCGTTTCACAGAATCAGTGAAGATTTTTTGTATTGCCAAATGTGTAATTAGTGTGACTGAATACGGAGTAAGGTTGTTTTATGTTACATCAATCATGTAGATTGGTGGAAACTATTTTTATAACTTTCAAAGAGTGTTTGTTTGATTAATTTTTTTAAAAACAGTTATATTTTAAAAAAAAATCAATAAAACACTACCAAAATTAATCAGAGTATAAAAACATCTAATAATTATTTTTTCATAATTTTTTTAACCACAGCAAGAGTCCAACACAAATTTACATTCTAATTGGCATTAACGCTTAGGTGTAAACATACCGTTCTAGAAAAATACTTCAACAACAAATCGAGCCATCTCTAATTGTTGTAGTTGAGCCTAACAATTGCAAAAACAAAAAAAAAAATGCAAATTTGCAAACTCCTGAAAGAAAAGGAAAAGAATAAATAATTCGACAAAAGATGAGAGAGCAGGAAACAAAAAAGTGAAGTAAAAGAGGAAGGTACCTCGAAAGTACGCGATCTTCACTCTCCACTCCCTCCCGATGTCTCGCCATCCCAAACCCTAACGCAATCTCCATCTCTCCATGGATTTCGCCGAGCTGGAGGCGGTGGAGGGCCTGCGCTGGCCTTGGCATGCTTGGCCCTCCTCTCGCTCCGACGCGGCGGCGCTTGTCGTCCCTACTTCCGTCATGGCCACCCCTCTCGCCGTCACGTCGGACCTCCCCTTGCTCCCGTACGACCCTCTACTGTGTACCACGTGTCAGGCGGCCATAAACCCATTCGCGCGGGTCGATTATCGAAGTGCCACGTGGAACTGTCCCTTTTGCGCAGAGAGAAATCATTTTCCTAGGTCCTATCATGGGATAGGCGAGAACAATCTACCGGCGGAGCTATTCCCGACCTATTGCTCAGTGGAGTACATACTGCCTTCAAATTCTAACCCTAATGCCATGGGGGTGGGTTTTGTGTTCGTCATTGATGTTTGCACGGAGGAAGAAGAACTTACGTTCTTAAAAAATGAGATGTTACATGTGCTTGCTCAGTTGCCGGAGAAAGCCATGGTGGGTTTGATTTCATTTGGATCCATGGTCTGGGTGCATGATCTCACATGTACTGATTGTTCTAGGGTTTTGGTTCTGCATGGTGAAAGAGATCTCTCGTCAGATAAGGTGATTTTCTCTGTTGAATTTAATTTTGAAGGAACAAGGTTAAACTTCAGGTACAATTGCACCAGAGAGTGTATCTCTGCAGAATTTGCTCAAACTGCTAGTCAATCGTGAAAAAATGAATCTTAATTAGGGATTAATAGAGTCCAATTGGGGGGGGGGATTAAAAGAAAAACATGTGTGGATTCCCAGTTCCCATGATCTGCTTTGGCAAGCAATGAAAATCTATACAGAGAAGTGTAATTAGACTTAAATTTAATGGCATAACTTGGAATTCTTTTGATGTCAGATGAAAGAGTTTATGGGCATACCTCAACTCTCACACTCAAAATTTGGAACTCCAATGAACTTCCAAAGTCAAAACTTTCTCCTACCTTTCTCAGAATGTGAGTTCAATATTACCACCGTCATAGAAGATATGTCCTCCATGCGGGACCATCAGCAGGGTCACCGCTCTTTACGTGCCACCGGTGCAGCCATCTCTGCTGCTTTGGCCCTTCTAGAAGGTTCTCTACCTGACCATATTGGTGCCCGTGTAATGGTGTTCACATCAGGGCCTGCCACAAGTGGGCCGGGCAAGGTTGCTGAAACAGATATATCCAAACCAATTCGGTCCCACCGTGACCTCATCAATGGCAATGCACCTCTAGCTGAGAAGGCTGAGAATTTCTACAAGAAACTGGCACATAGACTATCTGACAAATCAATCGTACTCGACTTCTTCGCATCCTCTCTTGACCAAGTTGGTGCTGCCGAGTTGAGGTACCCTGTGGAGACATCAGGCGGGATCATGGTACTGGCTGAGTCATTTGAGTCCAACCAATTTAAGAAATGTCTGAATCATATTTTCAAACCAGGGGAAAACGGTCACCTTGGCATGAATCTTGATGCAACCATTGATGTGGTCACATCAAAGGAGATCAAAATATGCGGGGCCCTTGGACCCTGCATCTCCCGTCGAGTAAAAAATAAACTAGTTAGTGAGAAAGAAATTGGAGAAGGTGGGACCTACTCATGGAAAACAAGTGCCATCACACCTAAAACGTGCATTGCGTTTTTGTTTGAAGTGAGCGGGCATGAGAAAAATGCAGAGCCACCTACGGTCTTTTTTGTGCAGTTCAAGACTAAATATCGACATGGGGATGGTGGGTTCCATATGAGGGTTACAACAGCTGCGAGGCGGTGGGCCTCTCTCCGCACCCCCGAGATATCATCAGGGTTTGACCAGGAGGCTGCTGCGGCTGTGGTTGCTAGGCTGGCAATCCGCCGGGCTGAGGAGTACTTTGTACGAGACGTAATCAGATGGCTTGACAAAATGCTAATTCGTTTCACAGCGAAATTTGGGGACTATGCACCTGAAGACCCCTCCACTTTTCGTCTCTCCTCGAATTTCTCTCTCTACCCACAATTCATGTACTATTTTCGTAGGTCCCAGTTCATAGATGTGTTCAATAGCTCTCCTGATGAGACTGCTTTCTTTCGATTGATGCTCAACCGAGAAGGTGTGGTTGGGTCGCTTATCATGATCCAGCCGACTTTGTTTCAGTACTCATTCGATGGGCCGCCTATACCAGTTTTACTTGACATAAGCTCGGTTTCGCCAGATGTAATTCTCCTCTTTGACTCGTACTTCCATGTAGTGATCCACTATGGATCAAAGATTGCACATTGGAGGAAAATGGGATATGAGAACGACCCTGCTCACGAGAACTTCCAGAAACTTCTGGAAGCGCCAGAGGCAGATGTGGAGTCACTGGTGGCAGATCGGGTCCCACCACCCAGGCTTATAAAGTGCGACCAGTATGGGAGCCAAGCAAGGTTTCTGCTAGCCAGACTGAACCCGTCAGTTACTCAGAAAACTCGGCTGACAGATGGGTCCGAGGTAATTTTCACTGACGACATCAGCTTGCAATTTTTTATTGAACACTTGCAGGAGTTGGCTGTGCAGGGGTGAATTTTTATTATAAAAAGTCATTAATCGCCTATTGCGTTGTGCAGTTTTGTTCAAAATTTTAGTGGATTATTGTATATGAGGTTCCATTTTATGTTATTATTTTATTGGTCATCATTTAGGTGTTTAGAATTTGGCAAGGAGGGTTTGGGGATATTTGTTGTATTAGTAACTAGGGTTTCAGTTTTGTAAGTTTGGTAGGAAGAGGTTTGCTTTGAACAGTACGTGTTCTCAGTGATTATTTTCCTACAAAATTTTTGCATAGGTCTCTCCGATCTGAAGTTCTCAACCATTTTATCTACGTACTAAAGAAGAACCATTTTGTTGACTGGGAAACTCCGATTGTTGAACTGGATTTGCCATAGGAGTTGATATAAAATTGGAAAACTAACTGTCGATTTGATTTGTTGATTTTTTTTTTTTTTTCGTTCGAGATATGACTCTGTGGCCATTTTCGTATAAAATTAAAAAGGATTACAAGTTTAAATTTAAATAAAACAAGAAAAACCTTCCTACAAGTCCTATATAGCCTTAAAATTGCATTAAAATTACCTTAAAGGATCTAAATCAAAATAAATTTATAATCCTAAAATTCGACTCTCATGGTCCCATGTAATGTTTTTACTGGCGACCATTCCGTTAGATATTTTCTTACTATTTTGTCATTTAAGAAGAGTGAGAATAATGTAAAAAAGAAATAAGAGCTTAATTGATTGCAATGAAAAATAGAGTTCATCTAGGAGTTAGGAGTGTAACGGAGCGACGGATAATGCTACTATCATATTCATATCCAATTTTTTTACAATGAGAGGATAATAAATTGATGTCAAAATGTAAAATCAAATGCACTTTAAATGAATGCAGATATGGAGCGGATAATCTATGAATACATGTTTGAATACAGCTACAAATGAATAATTACTGGATAATTGAGTTGTATGAATTTTAAGATATAAATACTAATTAACAAAATTCAAAAATGAAAATAAATGAATAATTGAACATGAAATCTTGATTTAATTTGTAAAAAAAAAATGTTGGAACGGATGTAATTAAATTGAGCTGGATCAAGTTCATATGGTGTGCAATAAAAAAAAAGCACACAGGTAAATGCTGAATTAGGGGGCTTAGTATTGGGCTGGCCTAGTCCACGCAAAAGAAACTAAATCTCCTGCCTCTCTGCGGTAGGAAATTCCTGCACCCATAATCTATCTATTCATACATTTTATGTTTGTTTCAATTTGAAAGGTCATATTTAAAGTATTGATTTTCATATTTAAAATATTGAAACAAGCATGAAATGTATTGATGGATGTACTATGTATGCAGGAATTTAGGAGTCCACATGGGGCAAGAGATTTGGTTTCAGTAAAATACAATTGAACGGATGTAATTAGAGGAAGTCACGAAATTGATGTGTCCGGATTTGGAGATGGAATTAGTCTCACAAGATAGGAATAGGGAAAGGATGTCTGGATGGAGGGCAATGTGAGGAGTGAGAAGCGTTCTAAGATAATGGGTTTGGATTTGCGTACTGCATCGGATTCAAAATAAAAGGATTCGAATAGTTACGGATTTCCGCTCCGTTTACGGTTCTCAAATTTTATCCGGATACAGATTCCGGAAACTGTTCTTATCATATCTGATCCGTTTAATTCGGATTTGGATCGAATTATCCGGATCAGCCCTAGTTCATCTACAACCAATATTATTAATATTATTAATATTATTAATTCATTAATTTATCAGCTTATATTATATTTAATTAAATTGATTATGGATGGGATGGGACCGCCAAGTCGGCAAGTGAATCATGTGTTGCACAGTGAAAATGACAGAGAAGAGGATTGAACTGGTGTGTTCTGTTTGGCAGCAGCTGTGCAGTGCTGTCTTGATCATAAATCAATAAATCAATAAATCATGCCCCCTTTCTTTCTCCATGCTTAGCATTAAATGATCTACTGCCAAGTTCTTCCAAAACATTAGTTCCTTTCTTTTTGTGCTGCTTTAATTTGTTCTACCTTTTCCTTTGTCCCTCCCTCCTTCTTTCTTTCTGCTATTTTCTGCTATTTGTGTTCATTCTGTGAAACCCAATTTGTTCTTGTATATTGCACCAAAATAGTTCAAATCCAAAACTTCACACAATAATTATTGAAGAGTGTTTTCCTCATCTCATCAGTAATTTAAAAAATAGATAAATTGAAAACCACTCAAGCTCGAGATATTTTAATAAACCATAATTAAAAAAAAAAAGTTCGGATTTCAGCATGATTATCCGAGTTTTTAGAAAAACCATAAGAACCGGACTGCCAAACCGGTCTTGATACCCTCCAGAACGGGTTGCCAAATCGGTCTCTACAGTAACTTTTTTTTTTTACAGATTGCTTATAAAATAAATCAGATATTTTGTTTGATTTTGTATATTAACAATAAGATTAATGGAACAATTAGAATATATATTTTTTTGTGTATTTTGACCATTTTATCATTTTAACAAATCAATTGATTGATTTTTTATATAAAAAAAATCAATAAATATTTTCGTGAAAAAAAAAAAACAGTATAAAGGTGAATTATAATAACAATACTAAAAATTTGTATCTCTGGATACTTTTTTTCTAAGAAATAATGTTTCTGAATGATTAATGGACATATTTTTCATAATCTAACATCTTTTATGGCAAAAATCGACTCTTTTTTAATTTTTTTTTTAAAACTTATGGTTACAGAAACTTCTAAATCCTCCATGTAGTAGACCAATGTATCATTATTTTAAAATATCAACCAATTAGAATACTAACATATTTTTTCATAAATAAAACACTTATTTTATATTTTTACAAAAAAATAAGTACGTTTTAAATTAAAATGAGCTTTAATAAAAATAACAATTAAATAATTAAATTTGTTTGTTTTTAAAATATAAAAAAGTAAATTTTAAAAAAATAATACGTACATTTGAAAACCAATCCATTGATTTTTATATATTTATTGATTTTTTTATATAGAAAATCAATCCATTGATTTGATAAAATGGTCAAAATACACAAAAAAAATTATTCTAATTGTTCCATTAATCGTATTGTCAATATACAAAATCAAACAAAATATCTGATTTATTTTATAAACAATCTGTAAAAAAAAAAAAGTTACTGTAGAGACCGGTTTGGCAGTCCGGTTCTTACGGTTTTTCTAAATACTCGGCTAATCATGCTGAAATCCGAACTTTTTTTTTTTAATTATGGTTTATAAAAATATCCTCAAGCTCCTTGTTATTTTTTTTTTTTTTTACTTCCATTTTTTTTTATATTGTTATTTGGGCCGCAACATGTGTTCCCCTACAATGGTTGGCAACTTGGACAAGACTCAAGAGGATATTTGGATATATTATATAGATACAAATCAGATTCCAAACAAAAAGAAGGATCCATCATTGTCCATATATATATATCTCCTTATGTATGACATCAACAACAGTGACTGTAACAACAGCAACTCAAGGTTATTTCCTGCCGGCATTTTTTTCAATAACCAATAAATAAAATAAAATAATATTAATAACCAATATTTTAAAAAAAATTCACTCATAACTAAACCGCTCCCCGGAGCGGCTACAGTAACTTTTTTTTTTTTTTTTAGAATTTGAATGTTTTAATCTAAATAATGAGAGATGTTCAATTTTTGTACTAAAGATAGATCGTGGTTTAAAGTATTCCTTGTTTGGTTAGAGTTGATGGAACACTAAAATTTTGCGGTAGTTTTCAGTCTAAGTTATAACGAGTTAGTTTTCGCGATTTCAATTAATATTTTTAATTTGTTAATTCCTGCAACATAGCACTAAATGCATGATATAAATACACTTGGCCTATTTACTGCATGAATGTGATAATTTTAAGAAAAGCCTGAAATCTAAGCATCTGTTCAAAGGGTTTTTGACTCTGGATTTGTTCATTGGATCAAGTGGTTCTTACTGGAAATGAGGGTGTATGTAAGTCATGTAGATATCTTTTTCTTTTGTCTTTTCGACTCTGGATTTGTTAAGGTACCCCAAACCGGTTCCTGAGTACACCCCAATTGTAATACTATGTAAAATACAGATATGAAATTAATGACTACAAATAATATACGGAATACTTGAATGTATTTGTTTGAATGAAATTGATAACATTTAGAGTGAAATATTATTGTACATAACAAATTATAAGTTATTTTGAAGTTAATTGTTATCAGATTGCCAATATCAAATTGAGCGATATAAATTATATGTTGCTAGATTGAAAAATGAGTAAGCGAGCTCTACGGTATTGTGAATCGAGTTAAACGAGTTGATAGATTGGAAAATATTCTTCCTTTCACTTTGTTTTCTTTATCAGATTTTAATCTGTTTGTCATGGTTCGTTATGGAGATTGTTCTTCTTGACTTAGTTTGAAATCCTCTCGGAAGTATGAAGATTGTTAATTTGATTAAATTCTTGATTTTCAACTTAGAGCTCAAACTATAATCTTTACCTTACGGTACCAAGCTCAAATGATTTTGTATCAATGATACTTCTTGTCCTTGTTATTTGATGCATCTAAAAGTAATTGAAGGGGGATTAAGTTATGTTGATACATGTACCAACATATATGCCGAGGCACTATTAGACATAGCCAGTACAATTTTAACATCGGTTCGGTCTCAGTCAAGTGAAGGAATTACACCCTCTGACTTTGTCACGGCTTTGTTGAAGAAATTTGGGCAATCAAATAACCCCTTAAATGATGAATTGAGAGTCCAATCACTTTGAATTGGACTGATTTGGGGTATAGTGTTTCTCATGTCTTTATGGTGGGCTTTGGATGCTGTACCATGTGAGAAATTTATCTGTTTATAGTGGTTAATTATTTTCCCTTCTATTTTTCATTTAGCAATCAAAACATAAAAAAATTACAATATTTTTAAAATTTTGAGTATTTCTCAAATTTTTGCAATTGACACATCACCTGAGGTACGGTAACTGCTGGTTCCCAAGTGATTAAAGCATGGAGATGGCAGAATTATGGTACAATGCTTTAGATTATGAACTTTTGTATATTGGCATGCAATTTTGTAGATAATTGGTGTTTTTTTGTAAATTTGAGAAATACTGGATTATTTATTGGAAGTACTACAAATGTTTGATTGTTGCAAAACATTTTGTATACTGTGAGTCAATTTATTGGAATTCTTGTTATAAACAAGACATGTACTATTAAAGATTTCCTCTAGATACCATTGCATGTTTATGTGTAGTTTTAAATTAAGTAAATCTCAGTCTGTGTTTCTGTGTTTTTTCTGATTAATTTTTTTTCCTAAAGGAATAAGCCAATGAACAATAAAGTGAAGCAAAGAAAGGTTGTGAATCAAAAGCGACGATCTAGTCGACCAAATGAAAGCACTTGCCCTGAGGAGGTACTAATAGATTATTGATCAGAGATGTTACTCCTCCTTTCTTTTAAATTATATAAATTTTGTAGTTTCAAGGAGGTACCAGACAGCTTGTATTGTTACTGGCACTAACTGGTTTTGTACATCTGTGGGTAACCTTGGTAATGTAGTTAGATACACCCTCATTTTCAGTAAGAACCACTTGATCCAATGAACAAATCCAGAGTCAAAAATCCTTTGAACAGATGCTTAGATTTCAGGCTTTTCTTAAAATTATCACATTCATGCAGTAAATAGGCCAAGTGTATTTGCATCATGCATTTAGTGCCGTGTTGCAGGAATTAACAAATTAAGAATATTAATTGAAATCGTGAAAACTAACTCGTTATAACTTAGACTGAAAACTATTGCAAAATTTTTAGTGCTCCATCAACTCTAACCAAATAAAGAATACTTTAAGCCACGATCTAACTTTAGTACAAAAATTGAACATTTCTCATTATTTAGATTGAAATATTCAAATCCTAAAAAAAAAAAAAAAGTTACTGTAGCAAACCGCCCCCCGGGGGGCGGTTTGGTTATGAGTGAATTTTTTTTTTAAATATTGGTTATTAATATTATTTTATTTTATTTATTGGTTGTGGAAAAAAATGCCGGTATTTCCTGTTTTCAAAACACAATGTCAAACTGTATATATATGTTTGGTTTACAACAACTCATTATGGAAAAATTGAATAGTTGCTAGCTAGTCCTTAATCTAACTTGTCCTAAAGGATTTGTTTCATTTGTTATTTATTTCATGGAATTCAGAATTCTTCTTTTCATTTTTTTGAACCGTTTGATCTTCATCGAACACACCAGATCATGTTAAAAGCGTTATCTGATCCAACTCGTTCGTTTTAGATCGGACAGTCCAAATATAGATAGTAAGATTATGCTTTAATTTCATGTAATGACTAACAGTAGTATGAACCCTAGTGTTTTCTGTGATAAACAATACACACTTTGTTATTTCTTTTCAAACTACAAATAGACAGAATACAAATGTAAGAGTACATCAAAAAGAGGAGGAAGAAACTTCTTGGGGGTCTCCGTTAAACTAGTGGTATAGACAAATCTAGCACATTTCATCCAAGAGGTCGGTTAAAAATCCTAAAATTTACGGCCCAATTAACTTTGTAAGATCCAAAATTTACGGCCCAATTTAATTTGCTAGACCAAAAGTTTCTGTCCAACAGCTTAGCAGATGATATTGATATCTTTTGCTAACCATGGGAGAAATTCTATGATAAAGTTCAAATGTGCATGTGATCAAAATAGCAAATTAAATTTCTTCATACTAGAATAAAACTTCCAAAATTTCTTTTCTCAAACCTTTTTCCCGTGATCTTTGCTTATTTTTAGGTTGATTCAACTCCATAAAAGCAAGGTCCAAGAAGCTTCATCCGATCAAAAAAAGGGTACTAATAATTATAGACAGATGGGTTGAGTATATAATAATACATGCTCCAATTGATAAGCACATGGCCTGCTCCCCCCACTTGATTGTGCAAATCAAGCATCCAATACAATATTCAAATAAAGAAACAGTAAAAAAATTGCAAGATTCCCACAAATAATTAGAAAATATAATACCATTTAATAATAATACTAGAAAACGAGGGAATAATAATGAGGTACCGTTCTAACAATGCAAGAGGAAGCATCATAGCAATACACAAACCACCAACAATTAATTAAATTAATACAGCAAAGGCTAGCTAGACAAACAAACATGTAACATGACAACCATAATTATTCTTTTACCTTGATTCAGATATCACAACACTTTTTTTTTTAACAAAACAATAAACATATTGTCTAAATCAAAACCCTGACACACTCACATAAAAACATTATGCCAAGCTCATTAATTTTTCAATATTCATTAATGCTCCCTTACATGCCAATTAATTCAAGCATGGTTCTTGCATTTGTCCTTTGCCTTTGGTGCAGCTGCATTTACAAAAATTATATGGAAATTAAAAAAAAAAATGTAAGCTTTACTTGATTACCATATAAATTAATATAGCTCATAAATATTTTAACTGAAGAATTAAGTGCAAGAAAAGAAACTAACCGAGGCCAATGGCTTCGGATCCTTTCATTATCCGTAAACGCTTGCATGAATCAACAAACATCCTAGGTACATTAATAAAAAAAAAATATTAATCTTGAAGCAAATAAAGCTACTTTTATTTTGTTTTTTTTTTTTTTTAATATTGTGTAATATTTATTTTATTGAATACTAACCCCCAAGGGACATCGCCAACAAGCATCCAATCACCATCCTTGTCTTCATAGGTTGGCAGATACTCTGATCCATTATTTCCACCTTCACAGTTGTACAATCGTACACCAACAAACAATAAATTATTAATGCAAGAAAGAAATATCACAACTTAATTTCTTCACAATTTACAGTGCAGACTGCAGAAGCCTTGCAAATGTTTTAATCAAAAGAACTATAATGAATAATTACCAGTAGTGAAAGAACTAAACATCTTCTCTAAGGCAGCAGAGAGTTCCTTGTAGCTATTGTACATCTTCAGATCTATTTTGCGAAGGTACGGCGCACCATCCATGCTAACCTTCACAAATGATGCGGTATTATTGTTGGAAGATTTCTCTCCATCATCTTTCGGTTTGTTCTTCTCGGACTGGATGGTCATGATGTTCTTGCGGAATGATCGGACGGGTGGCCAACCAACTGCCTGGGCCCTATTAATTTAAGATAAAAATGTTAATTACCGCTAGCTAGCTAGATTATGAATTTCATGCTCTGCCTAGATGCAATGATATATAAATTATCGATCAATAGACAAATAATTTTGTACTATAGTCATATACCCATTTTATCATGTTTTTATGATAAATATTCAGTATATAGGTTCTTTTGTCTTCTTAACTTCTCTTTATATGTTTTAGAAGAAAAATAACTTCTTAACTAATTATAAATTTACACCTAAAACTGTACGAATTATGCAACTAATATTCAATAATCTTTTTATGTTATTCATCAACACCGGATTTTTTTTTATCACTTCCGGGGTAACGGAGGATCACCTCTCTCTCTTTCTACACCTCCTCTCTCTCCCCATATCCCCGCCCCGACCCCAATGCATTTAGAGATCGAAGTACGGGAACGATGTCAAGATGAGTTTTTTTTTTTGTTATAATTTTTTAATTAATAAACACATCAAGCAGAATTAAAACTACTCCTTAATTATATATTATTAATAGTTTGAGCAGAAATTAAAGCCTAGCAAAAAAGAAATTAAGTATTAATATAGATATATATATAAACAGACAGTTAGAGGAATAATTATGTACTTGGGAGCTCTAGGCTTCTCAGGGTCGCTAGTGGCAACAACAGAAGCGAGATTTTTCACGCTAGGAGATCGGTTGATAGTCGCCTCCTCTTCTTTCTTCACCGCCTCCATTCCGATAGTTGGCAACTTAAGTTTGAGATCTATTGTCTCCTCAAATCCTCTCTTGCACGAGTTCTTCACCGCATCTCCATCTCCCGGCAACCCGAGCCGGAGCTCAGTCTCCTCCAACCGTAAACCAGTCATCACTCAAAAACAATGCAAATTAGTGCCACCTTTCTTCAATTTTCTCTCCTTTTTCCTCTCTCTCTTAATTTCTCTTGTATTTTCTTACTTCTGATCTCTTTAATTCCTATGCCCTTGTTTGCTTCCAAAAGAGCTAGGCAACGGGAGAGACCAAACAATAGGTATTAGAGTAAGAAGGTATATATAGAAAATGTATGCATCAGTTAGTTATGGTGAAGATATGAACTTGTCTATCGCTTAGGTCTCATATGTTCCCTTCGGTCTGATCAATTGTGGCAGAGTACTGTATATTTAAGTGTGCATCGTTTGGTATGTGCCTGAGAAATATATTCTAGTCCATTTATGCTCTTTAAAAAGGGTAACATCAAACAATTTTACAATAAATGGTCCTACTTTTACAATAAAGAGGAAATCACTTGACAGCTCTTTATTTATTTGACAATTTTGACAATCTTAAAAAATAAATTTAAAATTTAAAATTGAACATTACAACATGATCTAGCTATATATTATCTCTATGTACATCATTTCTATAAAAAAAAACGATAAATGGTGCATATTACATTGTACATCCAGTGACTAGAAATTTCAAATGTTCAAAATTAACGGTCCTTGATGCATCATCAGACAAGATTTAAATTGTAAGAAATTCCATTTTTAAAGGACAAGGAATAATCCGAAAATTGGGGCAGATAGTTCAAGGAGAGAGGTCAAACATTGGATGCAATATTGTTAATATTTAGTAATAAAGGGTAGTAGATGTACATATTTTATTATTCTGATGTAATATTTAAACGGATGTAATCAACTGATAGCCTCTAACAGTATTTCAAAAAAAAAATTGTAAGAAATTCAATTATGAAACTATCTATATGTATAACAACATACCTATAAATTTGTTTTAAATTTTCGATTTTAATTTGATATTTTTTAAATTAATTATCAAGATTGTCAAAATAACCATTATGATTAAGAGATTCCGCCTTTATAGATAATTTGAGTTTTACTTATGTGTTGCATGGTGGCCTACTTTTATAGATAATTGTATACAATATTTTATTTGTTGATGTTTTATCCAATATTTTTAATTTTAAGAAACTTAATTTTTGTTTAAAATCAAAGAATCTTACATTTTTAATTATGAGTTTAAAATCATATAAGTTTCAGCTATTATTTTCTTAGATAATGAACCTCTTGTAAAACGTAAAAACTAAAGAAGGACAAAATATTCTTATTATTTATAGGAAATCATTTATGTACTGAATACTTAACTGTCAATTATGTATATCCAATTTTCTTTGAAGCTATCCTAAAAAAAATAGTCTTTGAAGCAATAGACCCATTGGGTTAACAGAAATGGATTCATTCTTCTACTCATCATGTGCTAAGTCATAAAAGAGAAAAAGAACTTGTTAGTCAGCCCCCTCTTATATATTTTTCTAATGCACCATGCCGCCGACATGCAATCCAGAAAACCAAAATCCAGATCAAAAGATGTTAAAATTTATGCAAGAAATGGGCACAGATGATCTTAAGAGCATTGTAACCCGGGACTGGGGTGGCGGTGGCGGTGGCGGGTGGTGCACAAAACCCGAGTGATTAGGTAGGCCCATCGGAGGCGCCACATGCTGACACGTGTCGTAGATTAGCTGGACATGAACCTGGTTTAGTCAGGGGCCTCCAGCCTCGTCCTCCTCTTTCTCTCTTTGAATCTTTTGATTAGTGATCGATCACTGATTAATTAGTGGCAAGGTGACTTTTGCGGCCGCACCTATCGAATGATTACTGTGGGCCTCATTTAATGCTCCCTGGGTCCCACATCCCTAGTTGCACCGAGTGTTGTAATTACCTGATTTCATATCATCATATCTCCCTTTCTCTTTCTCTCTCCTTTTTATTTTCTTTTTTAATTAAACATGATTTACCTCCATTTATAGACCCTTCTTCCTCTCCAGTCCTTGAAATTCTGATGCTCTGCTCTTACCAAATATTTGAAAGAAGAGAAAGATCATTTTGGCACATTATTAATAGGTTTTACTAAATTTGAGAAAAAAAACCAAATAATTTGTAATTTATATTTGTTTATTACTATAGTTTCTAATTATGATAATATTTTGATCATTTAAGATCGATGATTTGACCTTTGACAGGGTAAACAAGTTTAATTATGTCATTTAGTTTGCTTACCTTCTTGTCTTCTTGAATCAATATATGGTATATGAAAGATATATTTATGAACATTAAATCGAGAATTTATTAATATTGCACAGAAGAATAATTGAACTATTTATTTTGTTTTTGTTTTTAATAAAATAGGGGTCAAGCCCCTTCCTTGTGAATATATTGATGAATGATGAGAACAAATAACTTAATTATTTTTATATGTGAAGTGAAAATTACATTTAATGATACAACTCATTCACAATTTAATTAAATGGAAGATATATTTTTGTTGGGGAAAGACATTCTCCAGTTTAATAGAAAATGGAGACGTCTGGAAAACTTTGGACCATGTAGCCGTAAAAGCTGTTTCTAGGACGTATTTGGCGCTGCTACATGTTATTATATTCATTAAATTAAAAAAAAATGATAGTGGGGGAATTTAATAATGATGTTATTTGTTTACTACTTATTATTTAATTGACAAGAACAGTCAATTGGAGCTTAGCACTATTTCATATCAACTCATTATTAGCTTATCAATATTCACATCAAAATGGATAAGAAAATTTAGTAATTAATCCCAGTCAATTGACATGCCCTGCTTCCTGCAAATGCTCTTAGAAAATAAATATTGAGAAGAAAAATAAAACATGGAAGACTGTATAAAATAACTGACCTGGTTTAACTGACAAAAAAAATCCAATATACTTGTTTGTAGATAATTGTCTATTGGCACTAAAAAAATTGTATATATTTGTCATGTATATATATGTAAGTTTAGTTTGACTGCGAAACATAAATATTTTCTAAATATTGATTTTTATAAAGTTCCTACAAGACCTATAAATTAAATAAATCAAGAAAAGAAAACATAGATTCATGACAAAAATGTACAATACAATAAGCGAAAGCAAAAAAAAAAAGGCATATACTATTCTAAAACCTTTCGGAATCTTAAAAGACATAATTAAACCAGGTGTTGTAATTTCACTGCATCAAATATAATTGTGCGCACACATGTGGATCATGCAAGTAGAAATAATTGGTACAACCCAAATTATGAATAGTAGTAAAACAAAATAAATACTATCAATAGAGGGTTGGTGGGGTAGCAATAGCACTGTAGATAAAGAGATAAAAATAAAATAAAAAAAATAAAAACAAGATGAGATGGTGAAGGCGGTGGGGACAAGGTGTTAAGAGAGAAGGGGGCAGGTCAACTGAGCATGTGAACTGATTCTAATTCTATCATAAAATTCTAGAAGGGAATTATAATTATAATTATATCGTCACTAATGAGAGCATAATAGAGATGCATTTACATGCACCTTAATTTAATATCTCAATTTTTTGACAATTTAATTTTAATTTTTTTTTTTTTTTTTTTATCCCTTGGCATGTGGTTAGGTGTTGCTTTGTCTCCTGGTATGGTTTGTCAAACCCCTCTTGAGCCCATGTGCTCTGCTTGGTCCGCTTGTACCGTCTCTCCTGTCCCCCTATTTGAGCCTCTGGTACCACTTGCTATGTTTGGAAATTCAGTCTCAGTGGGTATCTATTATTAATTCTTTTTTAAGATTCCATGATATTTCTCTTTTAGTTTCAACTATTTTATTCAAGAACATATCAGATCTATTATCTAATATTTTTGGGATGATTTCTGATAAATTTGGTTTCCTCCTTTGTGAGAACACTTTCTTTATCCGAATCTGCTGAAATTCGAGATGAATGAACAGTGTTTCTGAAATTCCTGCAATTCAGATCCAACCGTCGAACTGTTCCGAGATACGTGCTCAGAAAAACCAGCTGTTCCGAGATGCATACACAGAAAAAATTGAATGGCTGGGATCTCAAATTTTAGGAATTTCAGAAAATCTCGAATTTCAGGAAATCTCGAATTTCAGCCAATTTAAATTCTTTTCCGACATTAGTAACAATTTTTCATTTATTCTTTGTCAAATTTTAATGTTGGGTAGTGATAGTAAAAGAGTTTGGAACTACCATATTTACTATAAAAAAAAAATTGACCAAAACAAAATGAAATATTATATTGACCTCCCAGATTTTCACCTCCCAAACATCTTCAATTATTTTTGCCAAATTTTTGAAATAAAAAATTAATCAAAAATTTGTATTTCGAAATGACCAAGTGTGCATTCTGCAATGCTTAAATGTGTAATATACAATAACCTAGTATGTATTTTGTGGATAATTTTGTCAAATTCCATCAACAGCCTAACGAGCGTCTGTTAATATATAGTTGTTACTAAATAAGAACAGACATGCAAATATTATGCAATAATCAAACGTGCATTCCACAATTAAGTGTAGACTATGTAATAGTTATATGAGGGTTAAACTGGCTTGTGCCTCCACCATGTCTCTATCTTTAAAAATGTTAATAACTCAAAATTTAAAACTTAAATATCAAAATAAAACCGTTGGATATTATCTACATAATTTTATCTATGCATGTGTAAAAATTATGGCATTTCAATTTTGTTTTGGTTGTCATCAAGAGCTTGTAAAAAACGTACTAATGTGGATAATTTCTAGACGTTGATTTTTCAACTTATTGATTCACATAAAAACAAAATCGAAATGTGATAATTTTTTATGAACATACAGAAAAAATAACATAGATCACATCTAACGATTTTATTTTGACTTTTAAGTTTTAAATTTTGAGTTATTAAAGTTTTTAAAAATAGAAGCATGATGGAGGCATTTGATGAACTCTCCTCTAGTTAAATATACATTATAGAGTATGCCATTATGATTTATGAGGGTGTTTAGAAGATGAGTTTATGGTTTGTAATTATAAACACATTTGTATATAATTTTTGTTATTATGCAAAAAAAAATATTGAAAATTATGCTGAGAGAACAACTAACAAATTTAAAACGTTTCGAATTAGCTTTTTTTTAATTAAAAAAATCTTAAAGAAGATAGAGGTCTTTGTCTTCTAAATTTCTGAACCTTGTAAATTATAATTTCTTTCAACCGGATATTAAATATGCGATCTCTCATACTTAAAATATTATTTTTTATTACTAGATTATAGATTAAAAATTGATTCTCGGTTTCAAATTATTGTTAAACAAATAAAAGTAACGGATACTTCTTCTATGCTGTTGCGGGCATAGTAACAAGATTTGCGAATAATTTCCGAATTATTCGGTTTTTTTATGATGCCAAACCAAATGCGAATTATTCGGTTGACCGAACTTTGACTGAATAATTCCCGAATAATTCGCGAATTATACAAATTATTTCCAAATTTTACGAATTTTTACGAATTTTTTTCTGAATTTTTTCTAAAATTTTATTTTTTAGTTATTTTTTTGTTTTTGCTCCCTTACAAAATTGAGATCTTTGATCCGAATAATACCGACTCATTTCCGAATTATACCCGAATTATTTCCAAATCACGAATTTTTGACCTCGCCAAACTGAACTCGAATAATGGATTTGTGACTGTGGTTGCGGGTACCAAATGCTAATCCGCTATGCTCCAATGCCCACGTAGCAAACATTGCCAATTTGCCATAGAATACAAGCGTGGCCTTTTTCTTCCAGCTAGGTAGCCTTTTCTAACTTCATCTATGGCCATTTCTATGTAGCAATCCATATGGCGTGTCTCTGCAGCACACGCTACAGCACGTCGTTTTGTGATCTGAAAGTAGTTGCGTTTGCAACATGTTGCTGTCAGCACTGTGCCTTTTTGAATTTATTGAGAAGCTGTGACCATTATTTGGGAGGAGTTAGGAGCAATTTTCTTTTATTAGAAAACAAGTTATGGACATTAACACTTGATAAATAGTAAAAATCAGGTACCAGAGATGCACAAAAGGTATCCTTTAATAGAAAAATTTATGATCTCATATATTACGAGGGGAATTTCATGTATATCCCTAAAAAAAAAAAAAATTAAAATTCCGTATTTTTTTTTCTAAAATTCATTATTATATTTACTCTTCTAAATTTCAAAAACTCACAAATTTAACCAATTTATTGACTTTTCTATTAATTTTTTTAATTTATAAAATACTTATTTTACTCTTTATTAAAAATAAACTATTTACTCTCAAAATTGATAAATTAAAAGACTATATATTTCTTAAACATGCTAAATATATTTCATAAACAGACTAACTATTTCCCTATTTTATGCTTCTTTCTCTATCAAGTGTCAATTATCTTGGACCGTGTTGCCATAATTAACCTCTACAGGTCTATTCTTTGTAGCAACAAATTTGTCCTTTTTGTTTGGAGATCAAAAACGAATTTGAATCTCCTCAAAATTTGCATCAGGGGACCAAACAATTGGATAGGTCAGAGGTGGTGGTGTCGCATTGATTTCATCATGCCAAATACTAAAGAGGCAAAAAAATATTGGACCACAAAAAGATATTTGCATAGCTGACTTAGGCTGGTTTGGTTGGTTTTTACAAGCCCACATGACACTTTTCTCACTCTCTATACTACTCTGTTTTTTATATCTGCTAGCCTGTTCAATTTTGGGATGGGCCCTTCTGTGTTTGGCCCTAATTTTTTTTTTTTTTTGGAGGAAGGTGGGTACATTTTTTTTTATCTCAGATTTTTGTTCTGTTTTTTACTTTTTAGTCGTGGAAAAGAATAATTTTGTTGTTCCAACTCAAAGCCTATTAAAATTTTATTAAAAGCAAAAGCCGAAGAGAGTTTACAAAAGATTTGTATGGATTAGAAAGGTAGGGGCTGTCCAGCATAATGAGTGGGATTAAATTTTAAACAGAGCTGAGTACTCTTTCGATAGAATCGGATTAAGAAAGGTGCTGAGGAGGTAATAAAGATGCTAAGGAGACTTAAGTCAATATAATTAGTGCCTTAAGAATTCAAGCAAAATGAGTTAAGAAGACTTAATATGGACAAAATGACCAAAGAAATTGTTCGGTGAGCTTGCCGTACACCTTCTACATATTACAGAAGCAAAGAAAGAAAGAAGAGGAAGTTAGAAACTGTGTATAGATTATGTCTTCTTGAAAATCAAAATATTTTCAATATGAAATTTAAATAATTAGTATATAGAATACTTATATGGGAAATTTGATCAACTCATAGAGCTGTTTTGAAGATTTTTTTTTTTGCATGGAGGGCAACATATAATGTCCAAAGTCAAGTGCAATAAATAAAATTACTCAAAATTCTTGAAATTAACTGATATCAACTATATAATGCAGTTAATTAAGATAATATTTTTCATGTGTGAAAGAGCAAATTTAGAATCTAATACCGCTAAAATTTTATTGTAATGTTTTAAAATACGGTTTTGTTCATGCATGCAGAAGGTCACTGCATACCGGATATGCAGTATGCAACAGTATATGCGGATTTTATTGCGAAGTTATATATGTGAATTTTAAAATTAGCTGTCAACATCCGCGGTCAATTTCTACAGTTATGGGTTATGACAAGTCAACAAGATAATGTTCATGTAGCATTATGCTTCCGCATGAACTGCATTCGTAAGTAGCATATACAATACGTATATATGTGACTGCATGATATTTTGAACACAACAGCAGATTGCATACACATATACAACAGTATTTAAAAGCACTGCTTGCTTTCTTGTGTTATGGAACATTTTTATTTTTTGGGAAGAGTGTTATGAAATGCTCCTTTAAATGTTTTCACTTCTGTCCATATTTTGTAGTATTAGTTTTGTATCTAACAAGGTAAATGTTTAAACTCACATTTACATCCCATACCTAATTATTGCTAAAATACAAATGATCAGGTTAATAGATGAATTCATTGTTCTTATTAAATTTATTCATGGACAGATGTGACTTTGAACCTTACTCTCATTTAAACATACAAAAAATGCCTTCAATTAGTGTCTTGGAATAATTTCTGGTGGGCAAATTATGCAATCAAAGTAACTGTGATTAAAGCCACACGTGCGAGTGCCCCTAAAAAAGATGACAATTCCATGTGCACGAGTAACTCTTTTCATTTATTACCTTGATTTTTTGTGTGGACACGTGTTCACCTCCAGCGCACAATACATTTGAGAGCAATGTATTTCATCAAGTTAATTAATTTGGGCCCACAAATTTTGTAGTTACCCTGAAATAAACAAATTAAGGTGCATTGAATTGATTTTGAATGCCGAGTTTATCAGATACATGCAAGATTCCAATTTCTGATTTATTGGTTGGTTGGTTCCATGAATGTTTGTGATTTTAAGCTTTGCTTAGTTACAAGTCAGAACTTGTACACGTGTTGTTATATAATTTAAATTTGTTTGATGCAATGAACTGATCTGTGTTCTACACTTGTTGACAAATAATTACTTAATTAAATTTTTGACTTGAATGCTAATTAAAACTGATCACCAGAAGTTTCATGCATGGTCTACATTCAAGGAACAAACATTAAACAGAGCTCAGTGAATATCAACTTGTGTATTAATTTTTTTTTAACAAAATGTAATTTGATACTTCTAGTATATCAAGACTTTTCTTTTGAGTTGTGTGTGGAAGGAAAATGCATGAACATTCGTTGGATACAGAAAAAGGCGTTTTTTTTTTTATAGAATTCATAAAAAAAAAATTAACCAAATGAGTCCTGTGCCAACGGAAGCTTCAAAAATAGCCTCCACCGGTCCCCCAAATCGGTGTGGATTGAAAGGACCTAGCTACACCGGTTCTCCAAACCGGTGGAGCCATTTTCTCACCCGGTTGACTCGTTTTTCCACCAGACTATGGCATGGCCACAGAAGATCCGCAGATAAGGCTCTACCAGTTTGGGGAACCGGTGGAGCTGAATTTTTTTTTTTCATCTTACAAGTGTTACCGTTTTGGGGAAAAAAATAATAAAAAATTCTAAACAATATAAAATTAGCTCCACCTTGTTGGGGAACCGGTGGAGGCATTAATTATGTGTAACCGTGCGTGTAGCTGCTGTGGCAGATGGAAAAATTGCTCCACTTGTTTGGGGAACCGATGTACCGAAATTTTTATAAATATACAAAACTCAATTTTAATTTAATAATCTATACAAAAATCGGGTGGATTTCGAAATCTACCCAAACCTAAGAATGAGTTGCTTGGGTTTGACCCCAAGCAGGCACCCTTGTTCTAGGTTTCAATATCCCAAAACCTAAGAATCGTGTTGCGAGATCCCGTAACCAAGCAAGCACAATTGCTTAGGTTCCGGGCTCCAAAACCAGCAACACACGGTTCTTGGGTTCTGGATTCGGCTATAAAGGCCCCTGCGTGCGTCCCTTTCTCCCACTCCTCATCTATTCTTCACCGTCTCCATCCATCAGGTAAATTTTTTTTTTATATTTATTTTTTATTTAAATTATTTAAGTTAGATTAGTTTAAATTTAAGATAGATTAGTAAAATTAGTTTAATATTTAATTTTTTTTTAGATAATTAGAAAATATCTTAATTTTTTTAGATAATTAGAGAATGGCTTAATTTTTTTTAGAAAATTAGAAAATGTATTTAAAAAATTAGATAATTAGAAAATGTCTAATTTTTTTAGAAAATTAGAAAATGTCTAAAAAAAATTAAATAATTAGAAAATGTTAAAATAATTTTAGATAATTAGGAAATACCAAAATAATGTAAAGTAAATTAGAAAATGACAAAATAATTTTAGAAAAAATAGAAAATAGTAAAATAATTGTAGTTAAATTAGAAAATACCAAAATAAATTTAGGTAAATTATAGAATGGTTCCTGATATTATGAAAAACTTTGAAATTATTTAGAATAGTTTTTAGAATTAGTTAGAAAATACCAGAAAATCACCAAAATTGTTTTCGAAATGGTTTAGAATTAGTTAGAACTAGTAGAACGATTCAGAAGAAATAATTGACAAAATAATTTGGTACGATTTTTGAAATTCAGAATGACAGAGAGAGAGACCCAGATAATGCAAGGTAGGTTCAGCGATTTGTTGTGGATACCCCACAGTCATCATCGGGTGTCTCTGGCTTCGAAAGAGGTTAGCATTTACTGATTTTTCTTAATAAATTGATTAGAAATCAAATCGTATATTGCTTGATATTTTTTTCGTAATGTAGAATTGTTCTAATTTGAACGTGAGAAATTATCGGAGAAATATATTGTACCACGACCGATACGCTCCGTATCTGCTTTCGTTGGGATTATACCAGGTTGCGCAGTTACCTGGTATCAATATTGATGCGTCACTTATACATGCGCTTGTCGAGCGGTGGCGTCCAGAAACTCACACGTTTCATCTTCCATTTGGAGAAATGACAGGTATTTAGCGAAATTATTCAAATAAAAAAAATGATTGGTGAAATAAATATATGATTTATATTTTTTTATTTAAATTAATTACAGTTACGTTAGAAGACGTGAGCTGTTTGTGGGGTTTGCCTATTAAGGGGGTCCCCGTGGCCAGGGAGGTCGGATGGGGTGTGGGGTAGAAGCGGCACTGTTCGAATTATTAGGGATCCGAGATGTTGAAGTGGATCTTTTTATGAAGAAAAGGGGGTCTGCTCATTCCGATTGGATAATGACAAAGAAAATGCTCCGCCAGAGATTTAAGAAGCTTCCAGATGGCGCCGACGAGCAAACGGTGCAGTGGTAAGTACTTTCTACTTATTAGATTGTTTGTTCTTTAAATTTTCAATCATGTGCTTACATAAGATATCACGCGGTATGCACGCGCATTTATTTTGGAGCTATTGTCGTGCACTATGTTCCCCGATAATAGCGGAGACGGGATACCGTGTGGTATCTTGATATGATTGGGGACTTGGAGCAGTAGGTGGGATACAATTGGGGTGGAGCTGTTCTCGCATATCTCGTATCGATACTTATGCCTCACGACCGATCCCTCGGTTACTTCCATGCATGGTCCGGTTATGCTTCTTCAGCACTGGTCATGGACCCGATTTTTAGTTCACCGGCCGATGCCAAGATCAAGAAAGTGGACACCTTCATGGGGCCAGCCAACCCTGGAGACATGTCCGGCCTTTGCTGACAAATGGTGCTCGAAACATGCGTACGATAACTCTGCACACAATAAAACAGCCGGTCCAAAAATTCCGCGCGGTCAGTTGCAGCGATTGGACGAGGGCATGGTGGATTGGTCCAAAAACTTCTAGAAGACGATGAACCAGTTTCCGCTTGTCGTGCTGCTTGTTCTACAGAACAAACAAAATATGAAATATGAGGTAGTTCCAAAAATAAATTAAAAAATACATGTGTTTTGAATTATACCTGCGGCATTCCGATCAATGGTCTCACGATGAGCCTGATGTCCGAGTCTCCGACCTTCCATTCGGTCCATTTCCATAACAATGCGATTGTGTCTTCTCCTCCCTTTCTTAATCAGTTTACGGTTTGGTTTGATCGTCGGACCTTCGTATATAGGCCACTCACATTGGTTGCCTTTTGGACCGAATTCTGCACCCCATGTCTGTACCAACATTGACACACTATAAAGAGGATTAATGTACAAATTTTCGTCGTATCTCATTTCTCGGACCACCGCCATGAAATGAGAACATGGTATGCTTAGGTTAATTGAGGCTTTTGACATGCACATTCAACCTTATTGTTATATTTAACAACAACTTTATACCCAAAATCTCTGCGGGTATACTCGAACCTCTGCTGATTACGCCTTGCAGGAATTTTTTCACCCTTTACCATGACCTCAAAGGTCCCATGCCTTCGCTAAAAGGAATCACATGCATGTTAAGAGATTTGTTGATACGCTTTTGCGTAAGAAGGCTTACCTTGTCGACCACAACCGACCCATTTGTTGCATCATTTCGGCTTTGTTCCGTCGTTGGAAAAACCATTTATTTAACTTGTAGAATGTCTCCTCCACGAGAGCACAAAACCGGCAGCCGCCGACTCGTCTTGAACACATTATTTAGTGACTCTGACCCATTTGTTGTCATTATTCCCCAACGGTGACCTCCATCATGTGCTTGAAACAACTTCTCTGGACGTGGAGGCTCGTCCTCGTCATCGGGGTCTCTCCTACCCACCTTGTTAAGATACGTAATAGCGTCTGGGCAACGAATTTGAAAGTCCTCAAACATCTCCTGTAACCTCCTAGGTTTCTTCTTGTTCACTCCAATTTTGAACCGATCACTGACCTCTCTCTTCCGCCCCACATGCTTGTAGAGGTTCTCGGCAACATGATGAGCACAGTATCGATGCACACATAGATCGCTATCCTCATACCATCCGAGATGTGGATCCTGGAACACGGATTTTATTGCCAAATGTCTATCCGATATGACACAAAAGAATCGACCATCTCCAATGACTTCTAACCGCAACCATCTCATAAAAAAACCCCAAGTATCTGAGTGTTCTTTTTCCACAATCGCGAAAGCCAACGGAAGCAACTGGTTTTCGGCATCATACCCACATGCAACCAGCGGCCGCCCCCGATACCGTCCCGACATGAAACATGCATCAATACTAATCACTGGTCGGATAAAAGGTATTGCCGCAATACACGGCCCGTACGCCCAAGCCGCGTACAGGAATTGTCTATCATTTGAATTCTCAATTGGTGTCGACATCACACAATACTTGGTTCCGGAGTGCCTCTCTTTATAACTTCCAAAAGCGGAATGAGCGGGTTGTACGAGTTCTCCCAACTCCCATAAATGTTTGCAATTGCGAGCTCACGTCCTCGCCATAATTTGTTGTACTTGGGCGTCACTTTTGGGTACGTTGCTTTCACGACATCTCGGATATGATTTATACTCGCGCACACATCCCTTCTCACCGTGCCATCAATGGCGCGTGCAACCATCTCTCGCCGTGAGCTGGTCATGATCTTCACGTGTTGCTTGGGTACTCTGCATCCATGAGGAATTATTTGTTTGTAAATAATCCAAGATTCCGAGATACCCTGAGGTTTCGCACATAACTTGAACTTGCACAATTTATCTTTGCATATCCATACCATACGTCTAGGTTCGCTTCTTTGAGTCCTAAACTCAAAAAAATTTTGGATATGAAACTCCTGAACTGCTATTCTTAGAGCCTCTCTCGACTCATACACTTGGCCTTCAGCTATTGGGTTATCGACAATTCTTGTTGTACGGTTGAAAAAATCGACATACGCTTCTCGAAAACCCGAAGTGTCGTTGAAAATGTCTACCGGATGTGTCATATTTTCTCGGCCAAGAAACGGGTATTGTGATTGGCGGGACTGTGACACGGAATGCTCCACGGATCGTGACACGAGAATGTGATTGTGTCTGTCTAGTCGGTGAAAGATTTTCGTCGGACCCTGCTGACTCATTTGAGATCATCTCATCCCCGCTTTCCAAACTGTCATCATTAATTGCATCGACAGGTAAACGGGAATAATCAAGTACCTCTACTGGCCTATGGTTCTGAACAGTTATAGGTTCAGGGTTGCGACTCGTACTTGGCCGGGATCTCGATTTTGGGATCTGTCTGTTTACAGGGGCTTGACTGTTCAGATTCAACTGAGAATTAAAACCGGAATGATTCGGTTCCAATTCTACATACAGCTCAAGAACCGGTATCCTTTGGGGGAATGACGCAACAATTCCTAAAATCATTTCGAACGATACCTGGTTTGTTATCGGTACCAATTGGTAGTCCCGTGACCATCGGTAGACATATTAAATCGGCTTGGATTTCCATATTTGCTTCACTAGCGATAAACCCAACCAGTTTATAAATTTCATTTTGGAGATAATCGAAGTTATGATTAATAGTTACCGGGAACGAGTATTTGGGTCGAGTACTATAGAAGACTCCTTCGTCATTGTACTGGATGTTTCCTCCAACAAAGACTTTCACACATATCATATTTGATTTTTGTTTGATCTGGATAACAATCATTTAAAAAAATTAACGTTACAAAATTAATTAAAATTAAAATTAACTAATAAACAATGTACAAACAAAAAATAAAATAACTCACATCAAAATTGAACGATGAAAATAAAATTAATTTAAAATCATTATTCAAAATGAATTAAAATAATTAATTAAATATTAATTATTATTAATTAATATAATTTTATTAATAAAATAACTCACATCAAAATTGAACATTGAAAATAAAATTAATTAAAATCATTATTCAAAATGAATTAAAATAATTGAAATAATTAATTAAATATTAATCTATATTAATTAGATTAATTAATATAATTTTAATTAATAAAACTTACTTCTTGAAGCGAAGACGGCAGAGCAAGAAGCGGGAGTGAGGATGGACGCATATATAGCAATCCACAACCGGCAGCAGGTTTGCCGAATACAGGGTCTGGAACCCAAAGACACGATTCTTGGTTCGGGATCTCGCAACATAGTTGCCGGTTACGGGCTCAAACCTGGCAATCTTGCTGCTCGGTTCAGGGTCCAAACCGGCAAGCCTCGCTGCCTTAGGTTAAAGTGCGGCAGGCAACTCTGTTGCCGGTTTGGGTAGATTTCGAAATCCATCCGAGTTTTGTATAGATTATTAAATTAAAATTGAGTTTTGTATATTTATAAAAATTTCGGACCGATGTAGCTATGCCCTTTTAATCTACACTGGTTTGGAGAACCGGTGGATGCTATTTTTGAAGCAGGCACGGGTCTCCTTTGGTTAATTTTTTTTTATGAGTTCTATTTAAAAAAAAATCGAAAAAGGCTATTTATGATTTTAATCATGATGGAATTAGGCAACTAGCAAATTTTAATTGGGAGCTCAAACGTAAAATATATAATATATGGTCGTTGAAATTTGAATCTAAGTTAAGATGTTTAATACGCCGTTGTTGAAATTTGAGTCTAAATATATACTATAACGTAAGTTAATTAAATTTCAATATATATAATTAAAAATATTTAAAATTATGAGATGACTAAGTATTTCTGACTTGGACTGTAGATTTACATCCTCATGTTAATGAGAAACTTAAAAATTATTCGAAGAAATTGTTTGTAAGTATGGCTTTACTGAGAGAGCAAGCGAAAAATGAAGGTGAAAAAAAAAAAAATCAACATATAGGCCTACAATGATTAATACAAATGGCGCTTTCTCGTTTTATCTCTTGGACAGACAAGCATTAGGGTGTTCAAACAGTTGGTTCGGTCGAAACCGAACTAAAATAATCAAACTAAATTTTTTTTCAGTTTTGAAAAATAGAACCGAACCGAACCGAACCGAACCGAACTGAACCGATTAAACTTATAAACCGATTAAAAACCGAACAAACCGAAGTAAATTTCATTTTATAGATTTGTATCGTTTTTTCTAAGTGTAGATAGCACCAGCATGGTAATGCTATTGCTATTGTGGTCCTTTATTTATTAGCTAGTAAATAAGAAAGACTTATTATATGCACTATTTGTTATTTTATTATCAATTTTTATTTTGGTCCTGATAATTTCATTTCTCCTGTCAAAGAGAATTCACACAATGGTGACTTCAAAAATATTTTTATATATAGTTATTGTAAGAGAATTTACAGAAAGTAATCTAATTTGCTTATAAATTATTATTTTTTAAAGGTTGGACGTTAAACTATCCAATTTTTTAATATCTACAGAGAAATTTTCATCTGGATTTCGAACTTGCGATCTCTCACACGAAGAACATTATCTTTATCACTAGATCAAAGACTTATAATAAAATTAAGTAGGCACATTTTGATGAGAAGATGAATAATTTTACCAATATTATTAATCGAGAGGAGTTTCAAGATTTTTTTTGAATAAAGTTGAAATTCTTACTGTTACTGTTGGGTTATTTTCTAAATTTAGAATTAAACACAAATACTTCCCCTTGAATAAAGTTTTAACTTATGGAAGCTAGCTCATCAAAACAATCATAGAATTTCATTTTGATATCTCAAGCAAAAACAAAGAAGGATTGTGGTCCAAGTTTCTCTCTCCATGTTTTTTTCAATTTAAAATTTATTGCTTTTGATTACACGTGGATGATGAACTGTACCTATTCAGCAAATGACTTAAACTGACATGCGGCGGTATTATCAAGAACCGATGATATTCTCTTCAATAATATCTTTTCACTTTTCAATTAACTAAGTCATAATTAGAGGTGTAAACGGAGCCGGATTATCCGCTCCAAATCCGTTTAATTTGGAGCGGATAATAACCGGTTAAGGATCCGGATAATTTTTGGATATGGAGAGGAGACCTGGATTCGAAAACGGATAATTCCGTCAAAGGTGAAACAGAGCACATATCCAGATTATCCGATTAGAACCCAGAACCCGTTTTCAATGCAAACGGAGTGGATATCTTTGAACAAATATGGATGGGCCGCTATTTTTTTGCTCCTTTGAACGCGGACTTCAGTCGGCAGCGTCTTCTAAGAGTTATAAATGTTTTAAAATTTATTGTTTTTGATTATACGTGGCAGATGAACTGTACCTATTCAACAAATGACTTGAACTGACATGCGACAGTATTATCAAGAACTGACAATATTCTCTTTCAATAATATCTTTTCACTTTTCAATTAACTAAGTCATAATTAGAGGTGTAAACGGAGTTGGATTATCCACTCCGAATTCGCTCTGAATCCGTTTAATTAGGAGCAGATAATAACCGGATACAGATCCGGATAATTTTTGGATAAGGAGAGGAGACCCGGATTCGGAAACGGATAATTCCGTCAAAGGTGAAACGGAGCGGATATCCGGATTATCCGAATAGAACCTGGAACTCATTTTCAATGCAAACTGAGCGAATATCTTTGAACAAATATGGATGGGCCGTTATTTTTTCGCTCCTCTGAACGTGGACTTCAGTCGGCAGCGTCTTCTAAGAGTTATAAATGTTTCAAAATTTATTGCTTTTGATTACACGTGGCAGATGAACTGTACCTATTCAGCAAATGACTTGAACTGACATGCGGCGGTATTATTAAGAACCGACAATATTCTCTTTCAATAATATCTTTTCACTTTTCAATTAACTAAGTCATAATTAGAGGTGTAAACGGAGCTGGATTATCCGCTCCAAATTCGCTCGGAATCCGTTTAATTCGGAGCGGATAATAACCGGATACGGATCCGAATAATTTTTGGATATGGAGAGGAGATCCGGATTCGAAAACAGATAATTCCGTCAAAGGTGAAACGGAGCGGATATCCGGATTATTCGAATAGAACCCGGAACCCGTTTTCAATGCAAACGAAGTGAATATCTTTGAACAAATATGGATGGGCCGCTATTTTTTCGCTCCTCTGAATGCGGACTTCAGTCGGCAGTGTCTTCTAAGAGTTATAAATGTTTCAAAATTTCTGTATGTATCAATTGTGGGACAAGGGAATCACTTGTATCTGGATTCTGGATTGTTTCGCCCGTCATTTTTTTTCATAACCAAAAAAATAAATAAAATAATATTAATAACCAGACTCCCAAAAAAATTTCAACCATACCCAAACCGCCCCCCAGGGGGCGGTTTACCCCCAGCCCAACCCGCCCCCCCAGGGGGCGGTTTACTTATTTTTTTTATTTTTTTTAATACGATGATGGATATTAATTATAATTATGTTTATAATTTATGTATTTTGTAATATTATGTTTTTAATATTATAATTATGTTCATAGCGTAACTGAACAAATAAGTTTGGAATATAAGATATAAATATAAATACAACATATGCTGAATTAACTCTTCCTGCGGCTGAACAGACTAAGTCTACTTCTTAGATTTCTGGAAGTGGATGACGGCGCGACACTTGCAGTTGTAGAGCCCTGACTACTCCCTGAGTGGCTTCCCTGACTGGGTCGCCTGCTTCTAGAAGGTCCGGCATTGGCAACCACCCTAGCATTCTCTCTTTCGTTTTCTTCGATTATTGCCTCTGCAATGCATTTCATTGAACATTCAGTATCAATATTTAAATTTAATTTCAAATCAATTTTAAGTTGTGTACGATCATCTACATACCTGCCCTCTGCCTATCAGTAGTAGAATGGTGAGCCTCATGTCCCACTTGACGACCTTGCATCATGTCCATATGCATTGTTCGCCGCTTGTGTTTCCTTCTCCCCTTCCTGATCCATTTCTTATCGGGAACCACCGTAGGTCCAAGATAGTATGGCCACTGCAACTGGTTGGGGTAGCTGTGAAATGATGGTGTCCAGGTGTGCAGAAGGAAATCGGTACGGTAATAGTTATTAACAAATACGTCCTCAGAAAAGTTTCGTTCTCGGCAAACCGCCATAACATGAGAACACAGTATGCGAACTAACTGGGGGCCTTGGCACTCGCACGTTACTTGATTGTTCTCGCATAAAATGACTTTGTACTTGCATGCGCGTTGATGAGTTTCTATAATGCCATTCTGGCTCATAACCGGTGGAATGATCTCACTTTGAACCTGCACTTCATATTCCGTACCTGTGGTACCATACGGTACAACGCGCATGACAAAACCTTTGTTCCTGTGTTTTCTTAATTTCTCTTCAACTCTATCTGAGAATGCTTGGTCCCTACTCGCTAATGCAGTGGCTTTAGCATGCCTCTCAACAAACCAAGCATTTAACTTGTAGAATGTGTTCTCCACCAGTGAAACCACGGGTAACATACGGCTCTGTTTGAACACATTGTTTAATGACTCTGACCCATTAGTGGTCATAATTCCCCATCTCCAACCTCCATCACATACTTAAAATATCTTCTTATATGCTAACGGCTCGAACGGATCATTCGGACGTCTCTTGCCCGCCTTCGCTAAATAGGCATTTGCCTCCGGAAATGTCTACAAAAAATAGATAAATAAAAGTCAGTTATACAAGTCGTACAAATGTCCAAAACAATTATGAAAAAAGAAATGCATACATACTCTTGCAAATTCTCTGAACATCTCTTCCATCCGCTGTGGTTTTTTCCTCTTACAGCCAATTTTGAACCTGTCAGCAAGCCACTCACTCTCGCCGGTATTCTTGCACAGGTTCTCTGAAATGTGTTGCATGTAGTACCTGTGCACAGCCTCTCCGGTATTCGTGTTCTAACCATAGTTGGGGCTATTAAATACATGTTTAATGCCCAAGTGCTGGTCTGATATCATGCAGACGAACCTATTTCCTATCACCTCTCTTCTCACAAAGGACATGAAAAAACTCCAATTTGGACCATCCTCCTGTTGAACAATGGCAAAGGCTATGGGCAACAACTGGTTTTCAGCATCATATGCACATGCTATAAGCAGAGCCCCACCATACCGGCCAAACATGAAGCATACATCGATGCTGATCACAGGTCTAACATATCGAAACGCTTTAATACATGGATCGAAAGCCCATGCTATGCCCTTGAATTGTACCTCACCGGGTGTATCGGTTGGTACATGCCACTGCTGGAATCTGGTTTCTGGATTTGTATCTGTTATGGCAATAAGTAATGGTGTGAGGAGATTGTACGGCCCCTTCCAGGTTTCGAAACATCTGTAGACTGCAAGTTCCCGATCCCTCCACAACCTATTGTAATGTGGGGTTATATATGGGTAGATCCGTCTCACCGCACGAGCAACCTCCTTAATGCTCATCGAAGGCTCTTCCTTAATGTCTTCCATAATTACATCGGCAATAACTGATGCCGTCAGCGCAGTATGGTCTTTCCTTGTTGACGCAGTCTTGCAAGTGTGTGGTCCATTGATATCCTTAATTATCCATGCCTCCCCCTTGCCTTTAGGTGCGGCAGACAGTTTCCATTTGCACTTTGTATCCTTGCAAATTGCAACATACCGGGTCCTCTCTCGCTTGGCTACTGTAAACTCCCAGTTACCATTTAAATGGAACTGCTTAACTTTCCTCGACAGTTCTTCTATGTTGGTGTAAAGCTGGCCCGGGCTAATCTCTTTGTTATATACAACGCGTGTCCCAAAAAAAGAAATGTATGTTTCTTCAAAGGAAGTAGTGTCATTGAATGTCCTTACCGGGTGCTTGTCTCCTCGTCCTCTGATTGGAAATCTGTCTTCAATTGGAGGAGGCATAATATTCTCATCATCGCCCTCTGATAATATGTCTGAATCCCAATCTCCGTCCCAATCATCACCAGTTTCCATTTCCTTTGTCGGTATCTCATCTATACCGTCAATATTAATGTCTACATCATTTCGATCGACTGTGGACCGTCTTCTAGGTTCGGGGGGGTTGTAGCTAGGTAATGGATCAGGTACTGATTGATATCCAACCCGACCAACACATGACCGTCTTCTAGTTTCAGCCCGGGGTGCAGCACAGCGCTCAGGTACTTGCAAATACCTATCTCGTCTCACAGGTTCACAAGGGGGTGAGGTCACATCCTGGTTGTGATTATACCCATAATCAGTGGTATAATTGTCATATCCTGGGTTTTCATTCTCGACAGAAGGTCCAGCCCTAGTGTCCAAGTTCTGCTCTGCATAAGGTCCAGCCCCGGTGTCCAAGTTGTTCTGGGTAGAAGGTCCAGCCCCAGTATCCAAGTTGTTCTGGGTAGAAGGTCCAGCCTCGGTACCAACTGGTTCAATCGAAACTTTTTTTGCAAAATATGTCCATTATCGGGATTGAAGTGGACTCAAAAAAACCATACATAGCTGTCCATATATCCTGGTCTGCTATAGGATATTTTACATAATAAGGTTTGCCACCTGTCGGTTGGTTGTTAATTCGGGTACCGATTTCTACAGTAAATCGGGCACGGTCCCAACTGGTTTTTTGCAAGATTGTTTCCTTTATTTCATAAATTGAAGTATTGACATTCACTTGGAAGCCGTAACTCGCATCTTTCGAGTATTGGCATCCGAACTCCCCTTTCGTGATTTTTCCACCCCAATACAGTGCAATTAACATTTTTGGTTTATTTCTGAAACAACATATAAAATTCGTCGTTCAATATAAGTTTTTTTGTTTATTTCTGAAATTTCTAACATTTAAGAAAAATTAAATTAAAAAAAAATATACCTCGGTCACTGTTGATCAAAATCGCCTCAAAATCACCTCAAAATCGTCTCGGAGCACTGTTTGAGAGCAAAATGGATTAACCGAATTGTATTGGGCGAATTATGGTGAGACATGAGAGAGAAAACGGCTTAATATAGAAAAATTGGGTAAACCGCCCCCTGGGGGGGCGGTTTGGGCATGGTTGAAATTTTTTTGGGAGTCTGGTTATTAATATTATTTTATTTATTTTTGTTGGTTATGAAAAAAAATGACGGTTGTTTCGCTGGGTCTGTACAACCTTTTTTTTTTTTTTTCCTTCGGTTTCGTCTTCTCCTATTTCAGATATTAAAGTCCTTGACGAATCTAATCACTTGATTAGTAAGAAAAATATTCTGATTTTTTTTTTCTTTACTTCGGTTTTCTCTTATCCATTAATTTCATATATTGTAGCACTCCTAATAACTTGTTTTAAACATTTCCACCTAACTTTTGCTAATTTTTTTATTTGCCTTTTTTATTTTTTAGTTTTCTTAATTAGTATTTGTATATTAAGAACTATGACTCAATTATCCGATAATTATTCGTGATGTATCCATATCCGGATTCGTATCCGTAAATTATCCGTTCCGTATCCGTATCCGTTTAAGGTGGATTATTTTTGTATAGACCATTTTTTTTTCCTGCGACTCGCCATACAATTTGGGGTGTAAATGTGTCTCAAAGGATCGTAATTCCTTAATGCTCATGAACTGGAAATATTTTCCATAATTTTTTATATATAGAAATAATATAAAAATAATATAGGGTAATGGAATTCCATGAAAATTCTGATCTCATAGGATAGGATAATAGAATTTCCAGAATTCTTTTTCTTATTTTTTTTATAATTTTTCAGGTTCCTTTAAAATTCACCATACTGATTCTATTCCTAAACTAAAGGCAATCCATCTATTATCTGTTTATTTATTTATTTAAATTTCGGTTCCTTCTATGTATAAAAAATCTCAAGACAATTCATCTATTATTTTGTTTTATTTTCAAACAATTTATATAAATAAAAAAATTCTGTAATTTTTCTGCTAACATGCACAATTCTTGGTGTTGTGGATAACTTATTCATTGACACCGACACGGATTTTTGTTAACTCTCGACTTATATTAAATGATTTTATAAATTATAAAATTTGAATAAAAATTAGAGTCGAACCATTCAACCTTTTTCTATTTTAAAAAGAAACTCATATTTAGATTTTAAACATGCAAGGAAGGCCGTAGTTCTTAATTTTTTAAATAAAAAGTTGTAAGCATATGTGTTTTTTCCAACACAATATTTCACAATAACTTGACTCAATAAATGTCATGAATAATACTTGTTTTTCCAAATGTCATGGATAGTACTTGTTTGGCAAATTATCTAAGGATTTCCTTATAATATTAAGCTTGATTATTAAATAAGGATTTCCTTTATTAAATTTGTAAACCTTATAGTGAGTTTAATATGAGACTTGCTCCGAGTGTGAACTTGGGATGTACAAACTGTTAACAATGCACTTTTGAAATAATAATAATAGAAAAAAAAACATTGCACTTTTTGGAATCTATCAATTAAAAAATCTACATTAAAGTTAATTTCTCGAAGAAAAATATTTTTTTTAATATATCATGACTGTTCCCATAATATAGCTGAAGAATTCTTATTAAACCGAATTCTCTGCCTCATCAGGAGGTAGGATTTTCTTGCTCCTGAGTCACTGACTAGTGGGCCACACCAAAACTAAAACTCAATATTTAAATTTATAAATCCGTCTGGACTCACATGTCAGTCTCACGGGGGCAGGAAAAATCCTACCTTGGAGCAGGAGGGGGGGAGCAGGTGATCTCTATCCATCTGATTTTCTTACAATTCTGTGACAAGCGATCGTTTCCTAATGAATTAGTCTAATTAAACAGATTACCTGATTTTCTAATTTGGTAATTTCTGTGTTGATAAACCCTGGCGATTTCAAAGCTCTATTCGGTGTTAACATGTAGGGACATTTTTTCATTTAATTTGGATTTAGTTAGCTCTATTCCGTCCTGGAGTTCTGCAAGGAAAAATGGAACAAAATAATGTTAGCTTGTAAACGCAAGGTACATATATTAATTTACTAAGCAATAAACAAATTGAACATGTACATTGGATGCTTTTCTTGTATACTTTTTGTTCGTTTGTTGCATTCGTATTATTACTAATAGAGTTTTTTTTTGTGTCAGGTAAAATTAAAGTTAACACCGGCCACGGCCTTCAAGAAAAGCAGAACTTTAAATAAAAAGTTGGAGGAAAAACTTCAAATAAAAATTAAACGGTCCATGTTCATTGAATAGTACATGTGTTCAAATGGTTTAATTAATTTGATTCTGAATAGAACGGCTCAGTTGACTGATTTACTTGGTTTAATTTGATTTAAAGTTAAATAGTAGTTTGGTTTATGGTTTATATTCTATAATGACATTTAACAGTCAATAAAATAAACAAGCAAAATGAACCGCAACACTAATCATTTCTTGACCACACAATATTAACAAATATTATGTTAGTATTATAATAATACACCCATTTACATATTAGTGGTTATATTTTATTAATTATAAATTAAAATTTCCATACTAATTTCATTTTGATAATCAACATCCAATTCTTATAGTATGTATATTTAAAAAAATATTATTCAAATTAAAACATAAAATAGTAGATGTGTTCTCAATTATAGTCCAACATATATAAAATTTGCGTTGATTTGAAAACGTTTAACCTTCAATCAAACAATTCAAAAAATTTAATAGTGGAGTTTTATTGATTTTATGATGAATAACCAATCAAATTTCAAATTGACTCCAATTTCATACATTCTATATAAATAATTGAGAATTTATTTATACTTTTTACTTCTATTATTATATTTCAAATTTCAAATTGACTCTAATCTGATACACATTCTAATTTGATTGGTTGGCGATGCTTATAATGATCAGTTTAGTTTATATTATGTGAACCGAGTAGAAGTTTAGTTGAACTAATTTAGTTCGGTGCAGTGGCGGAGCCAGGCTTTCGAACTATGAGAGTAAAAAAAAAAATTCTATAGAAAATAAGGATCAATTTGACAATATCAAATAATTTTACTATAAATTATATAAAAAATCACATGTAAATACTAAAAATCCAAAAAAAATGAAGATCAATTGACTCCATTCTTTCTTCCTCCCTCCACCACTGGTTAGGTGAATATGGAACCGAGGAACAAACACCTCTACCTATTGTCATTTTCATAAATTTCTTTTAGAAAAATAAAATGTAAGAAGTGCACAAATCATGCAATTAAATTGTTTGTGGCTTAAATGCAGCAGGAGACATGCAACCAACAAGCTTTCAAGAGCACCGCTGTCAACAAAACAAAATCATAATGAAGGGAAGGAGAGAAACAGAGACAATGCATAGAAGCGTGTCATTTAGGCAAGTTGTACAATTTTGAGTACTCCCGTGCTGTGTCCTTGCAAAGATTAGCTGGAGAAAATCATCCAAAACTATCAATTTTTTTATTTTTTTCTCCAAGCAGTGGAGACATGGTTTACTATGAGATTTCATTATAATGTAGACAAACATATATAAAGGGTTTAAGAGTGAGGCTATAATAATATGTAGGGGGAATTTCATGTATATCTCTCAAAAGTTTCAATATTACGTATTTATCCTTCCAAAATCAATAATTACATATTTATCCTTAAAAATTATAGAAACTCAAATATTTGTCCAATCTAACTCTATTATATATCAAATATCTCTAAAAAATAATTAAATAATATTTTTGAAACATTAAAATTTATTTTAAATATTAATTAATATTGTAAGAACAATTATACATTTCATCTCTCTCTTTAATCTGTTGAATCGCCCTTTAATCAATTCAGTGCAATTTGTTACTATACGGTTCAGTTCTGGTACTGGTACAGTTCAATGGTGGTATTGATACGGTACGGTTAAGTACTGGTACGACTATGTACTGATACTAGTGCGTTTTAATACTGCTTTCTAACACACTGACCTTAGAAAGAAAAATAGAAAAAGGGTAAAATGGGAATACATAAAAAATTAATGTTAAATATAATGAATTGGACAAATATGTGAGTTTCTACAATTTTTAAGGAAAAATATGTAATTATTGATTTTAGAGGGATAAATACGTAATATTGAAACTTTTGAGGGATATACATGAAATTTCCCCCTAATATGTATATTGTATAACAGTCTGCGCTATGGACTCGTATTTTTATTTTTAAAGTTCAAATAATTAATTTGAATTATTGAGCATGATTTTCATATGAAAATATACTTGCAATCCAAAATTTCACTATTGTTTTAGATAAATAGAAAATCAATTGATTTAAAAATTCTGAACATCTAAAAGCAGGGTTTTTTTAAAATATCTAAAAAGTAGTTAAAAATTTTCAAAATAATATAAAATTTGATTAGTAAGTACATTTTTATATGAAGATCATGTTTAATGGTTCAGATTATTCATTTGAGATTTAAAAATAGAGATACGGATTCATAGCACGGATTTATCCGTAATATGCATATCACCATAGCCTCACACAGTTTACTCGATGCAAGAGAATGATTAACAATAACATAAAAGAAAGAAGAAAAAGAAAACTATTATTTTACTACATAGAACAACTTGTTAGGTAATTTTTCAAAACGTACTTTATAATTAACTAGTATCGTGCATGTGCATTGTAACGGAACATATTATAAGAGAACAAAAAAATCTCATACAAAATGATATATTTTCATAGAAAATTTAGAGTAAATGACAAATAACATTTGTGAAATGACATCAACACATAGATAACATTTTTTAAATGACATATATTTTTTTTTATCTTTTTTACATATTTTCATAAAAAATCTCAAGCAAAATGACATATTAAAAAACAAATAACAATTCTTAAATGATATAAAATAATAGAAAGAAATGACTACATGACTAATTATCAATCAATTCAAAACTTTTTTAAATGACATTTAAAAAGTAGAATTAAATCAAGACCAATTAGAAAGATAGTACAACTTGCATGTGGAGAGTATGTGTGATGGGTATGTGTCTAAATAAATTTAGACTTCTATACATAAAAAAAAAAATCATAAAAAAATTAGAATATTTGATTGGAGGACTGATACTCAATCCAAAGTTTCATCTTTTAATCAAAGCTGTTGGCAGATCAGAACATCTACATGCTTAATATAAGAATGGAGATATACTATTTTGAAACAACTTGCTTCTCTACAACGTAAAACTATTGGAGAAAATTAGTCACGTCATTAAGAATTTCGTCACAACACATCACAGATATAACATGACATGTCACACAAACTAATCAAGTCATGTTACGTGACCAGTTTTTTCTTACATTGTTTCTTTATTTTAATTTATTTTACAACTTTTCAGATTTTTTGGATGAACTAAAAATTTGAAAAAAATAAATAGTTAAACGTGATCAATTATTGGATATTCAATCGTAATGTGATTATTGTAGATCGTATACCCAAACAACCTGAAGTATTCATCCCTAGTTAATCATACTTATTAAGAATTTACCACTCATGACAAAAAAAAAAAAAAAATCTTCCTTTGATTTCTCAACATGTTTTATATGACCATAATTCGAACCCTAGATATTGCCACACACACACACCTAATTATTCCAAACACAATGACCCAATAAGTTAATTGTACCAATAATACCCTCGACCCCATACCACACGGATGCATGTTCCCACCTCCCCCTACCCAATCAATGGTGACAACACCATTTGACCCCACACTTGAATAGTCTTGTCCCCTTTATAAGAGCAAAAGTACACCAACAAACGGGGCCAAATTAACCTAATTATACACCAGCCTTGCCTAATTGTCTAAGGGACCAACATCAATCAATTTTCTAGATGTCTTGTCTCTTCTTAATTAATTTCTCATCTTTGTTATTTAATCCCTCTCTATATATGACAACATAACAATATATCTAAACCTGTCAACTGATCAACTCCCATAGCAAAGCAAAAAAAAAAAAAAAAAATTGAACTTAAAGAGCACTTGATACATGGCAAGATTTGAGATGGAAAAGGATACAGAGCTCCGACTTGGCCTACCCGGAAGTGTTGAGGTAAAGAAACCGACAGAGACACCGCATTCGAAGAAAAGAAGCTCGCCCGAGAGTCAATCGTTTGAAGATGACAACCATGACAAGTCTTCATCCAAGTAAGATTTAGTTCTTTGTCTAACAATGAAACCGGCTGTACTGACCATCGATTTGTACCATTTCGGTACGACTCAATACCAATTAGGATTAAATAAACTTGTATTTCCTAATTCCTTCCTCAATGCAAATGGTGGCATCAATGGAATTTGTTACGTGTTAGGTATGGTACAGTAAAACCTGCCGAAACTAGACTAACATGTCTCTTTGGTACGACCCGGTACCAGTTATGGATGCGCTTGTACTAAAAGGTTCCAATTAAACATGGCAGGGTACAATTAGTCGGTTGGCCACCCGTCCGTTCTTACATGAAGAACAACTTCCATTCAATGAAGAACAAGGATAACATGGCAGGGAGATATGTGAAAGTGAGCATGGATGGTGCACCTTATCTTAGAAAGGTTGATCTGAAAAATTACAAGGGATACAAAGAGCTTAGAGAAGCCTTGGAGAATTTATTCGGATGTTTTTCTTTAGGTATGTATATAATTAATACGTTAAAATATATAAACTGTTTTTTTTTTTTAAACTCAAATTGAAAGCTTGATTTTGTTATTTGTTACTCTATTTATTTGATGAACTAATAATCTTTATATTGATGAAAAATTTAGGTGAAATATTAAGAATGGATGGCAAATATACACTGGATTACACGATCGCGTATGAAGATAAAGAAGGAGACCTGATGTTGCTTGGAGATGTTCCCTGGGAGTAAGTACTTAATTTACACATCTATTTCAATTATATATATGTATCTCTCCTTTGCCATTAATGGTCTAATTTCCCAACAAATTGTATCAGTAATGAGCAAGATTTATTTTTAAACACTTTTTTTGTGTTTTTTTGTTTCACGTACGGCACTAGCATAGGTAAGTACCAGCCTATAAATATTTCCTATATTAAAAATCGCTGAAAGAACTAAAATTCTTGATGAATCATTTGTGTTAATGGATATTTTGTTCTTGTTTTGATTTATGTAGGATATTTCTATCATCATGCAAGAAGTTAAGAATCATGACAAACGCGTCAGGAAACAAGGACACAACAATGAATTCCAATTAATTTATGGTTTAGCTTATGGACCGATTGAACTGTACGTACGGTCAGGTCACACATTTCCTTCGAGCACGAGCAATGGAGCGAAATAATGCTTTCGACATCTAACTTACGGTTGAAGAATACAACGTATAAGATGCATTTTATCAGAAAAGCTTGCTGAATTAAAGGTGTGTATATGTCGGCACTCAGCAGGATAAACAGGACCATTTTGATTTCTCCGATGAACTTGAGCATGCATGAATTCCTTTTAAAAAAAAATATCATTTTAAATCGGGCTGGAAGCTTCCTCAACCCTTAGCTTCAAAATATACTCTGATTTTCCTTTCTTTCTTTAGTTTGTTTGTATGGTAGCAAGTTGGCCTGTAAATTAAAGAACTGTTTTGATCCTTATCAAACTCGCTTACATTATGATATAATTTAAGTTCCTGTTTGTTCCTAGCTAAATGGCAGAATATTTATATATATATATATATATATATAGCTAAGATTGATCTACTAGTTAGTCCAAGAAGATATATCGTTTTTCTGATTTCTTAATAGAATTATAACAACTGGTAATGTCTTAATTATCTCATAAACCAAGCACCAATTCAGTCAGAACAGAAAAATTGAGTATTAAATTCCCGTTGTTAAAGAAGATAAGATGGCATCTATCTTGTAAAACATAGAAAAAAAGAATGGGTTTATATTTATATTTTCCTCTTTAATTTAGTGTGTTATATTTGTCCTTCAAGAGACACCTCTACCCCACTAATCCAACTTATGCCCCTTGCTTGGTTTTGCCTGAACAAATCTAGATGAACTTTTTTTTCTTCTTAAATCTAGTCAAATTCTGTTCTCTTCTTCCCTTTTAAAAGCTTCTCACATGGCCATGGCCATGGCCATATTTAACGGGTAAAGATTTTAACAGAGTAGTTTTGGCTTCATGCAGTGCACGGACCATAGAATCAAAACAGCACTGCTTATGGTTCCGACGCTGCATGAAGCCAACACCACTTTGTTAAAATCTTTTTCCATATCTAACCCCTACTCTCTGGCAAGCAATGCACGCACCCAACTTCCTCTCTTCCCTAACCAACTGCCAAGTGGTAACTAAAAAGTAAAAATGGAGTCAGCATCGGCTGCCTCACCGACAACCGGGGCCCACCCGACTTTCCTATTCTCTCTGTCCTTCGACTTTTCCATTCAACACAACACAATCATTCGTGTAAGCTCTGAAAACCAGGAAAAATGCTTGTGAAGTGTGCACCCATTCTCTCTCCACCTATACTGGCAAATCAACCGGTTTTTTTTATTAATCGAAATTAAATTAAATAAATATCGAAAAGGAGCAACGATATCGGTTTTTTTCGAAATCTAATAAGGCCGTTGTTTTTATTAACGTCCCTAGGGACGGTGACAAAATCCACGTCCGTGTTAACTTTAATCAATCCCCGCTTAACCCATAACCCAAACGATGGAGTCCGGAAAAAAAAAAAAAAAAAAGGTGTGGACGGTGAGTCTGTCAACGTCCCTAGGGATGGTTACAAAATTAACATCCATCACGGATGATGAGTCTGTGAACAGTAAAAAAAAAAAAAAAACTTAGGAAAAAAAATTAGGTTTGATTTTGGTTAAATAAAAAAAACTTAGAAAATTATGTTTCAACTATAAAAACAATAATTTATTTTTCAACTAAAAAACAATAATTTAGTTTAGTAATATTTTAAAAATAAAATTTATATTTAAAATGTAATATTATAGACACGATTTATATTTTAGATATGATTACACGAAGCATAGATATGTAGCACAAACTCACAATTTTTTTTTCTAGTTATGTAGTTCTTAGCACAAATACATAACTAAATAATATAGCCTAATCAAACAATACGTCCGAATTAAACAAATACATAAACTAAATAACGAGAACATTAAGTTAACACATGAGAAAAACACTTAAGTAAAAGTGAACTTGTTGTTTCCAAATCATTGGAATGACATACCACACATCCTGTGGCATAGCCTATGTATTTGTTTAATTCGGACGTGTTGTTTGATTAGGCTATATTATTTAGTTATGTATTTGTGCCAAGAACTACGTAACTAGAAAAAAAAATTGTGAGTTTGTGCTACGTATCTATGCTTCGTGTAATCATATCTAAAATATAAATCGTGTCTATAATGTTAAATTTTAAATATAAATTTTATTTTTAAAATATTACTAAACTAAATTATTGTTTTTTAGTTGAAAAATAAATTATTGTTTTTTATAGTTGAAACATAATTTTCTAAGTTTTTTTTATTTAACCAAAATCAAACCTAATTTTTTTTTCCTAAGTTTTATTTTTTTATTTTTTTTACTGTTCAAGACGTTGACAGACTCACCATCCGTGATGGATGTTAATTTTGTAACCATCCCTAGGGACGTTGACAGACTCACCGTCCACACTTTTTTTTTTTTTTTTTTTTTTCCGGACTCCATCGTTTGGATTATGGGTTAAGTGGGGATTGATTAAGGTTAACACGGACGTGGATTTTGTCACCGTCCCTAGGGACGTTAATAAAAGCAACGGCCTTATTAGATTTCGAAAAAAACCGATATCGTTCCTCCTTTTCGATATTTATTTAATTTAATTTCGATTAATAAAAAAACCGGGGCAAATCAACATCAAACGTAATTATGATTTATATATCACGAGACGGCAAGTCCCCATTTATTGATTAAAGCTTGTAGCACGACATTGTCGTTATTGCTTGAAAGCCAGATGGTACATTGCCTGTTTGTAGAAAGTATTCTCAATAAAGATGTGCATGCAATTTGGGGAATTCCAAGTACGTATCCTCTGATGTCTCAAATTTTTTGAATGGTTCGGATTTTTCACAGATCAACTCCAAGTTTGAGATATCTTAGAGGATGCGAATTCCAATTTGGGTCAGGAGAAGATGAAAAATTGTGTTGAAATTATGTTGTCACTGGAAAAAGGAAAAGAAACAGATGATGTCGCGGTGAATGTGATGCTATGAGCTTGCGCAAATTTAAAGGACTTGAAATCGGGGGAAAAATTCATGCGCAAATTAGTAAGATGAATTTTCATCATTGAAAATTTTATTTGTGGAAATTCCAAGGGAGGAGAATATTTGTGTGCCAACATATACTATCGAAATACATTCACAACATTTTTTCTATTGATAATTTTTAATTGATTCAAGGCACGTTCAAATCATGAAATTTACGTATTTTGAGAATCTCTACAGAAAGCTGAGAAAAAATTCCTTGGCTGCCCCCAACAAAATTCACGGCTGCTCTCCAAAAGCCATCACCTTTTTGCAGCAAATTTTATATTTGCTTGAGTAAAGGTTAGAAGTCATGTGGTCAAGACACTCAACTATTTAATATTTATAAATAATTTTTTCATTCAATTTTCAAACTTGTAACTTCTCACACGCAATAACAAGATTCGTGAATAATTGGAATTTTAAGTTGTTGACAAATCAACCCACGTATTATTCGGTTTCCCGAATTATTCGCCAGTTTTACGAATTTTACGAATTATTTGTGAATTTTTCACAATTTTTTTTAGCTCTCAATGTATAATTTTGAATTGTTCCCAAATTATACCCAAATTATTTTCAAATCACAAACTTTTGTTCCCGCCGAACATTTTTCGAATCATTAAGGTGTCACTGTGCTCACACAGTCACACGGGAGCCTTGCCACTAGACCAAAAGTTTGTTTGTTTTTTTTTATATTATAAATGATGCTTTTGTGCAAAATATATAATATACATAACTTTTTGTGCAAAACTATGTTGTCTGATATACATACACTCACAGCACGTTTCTGCTTATATTCATATTTTTATTCAGTTCAGAATACATTTAAAGTCAAATTATTATCAACGCTTAGAATATTATTGTTAAAAGATTGTTAAATAATAGCAGAAAATTTATTTGTGCATATTCTAAATGACTCGTCACTTTCTATACGAACATATGGAGTCGGAATAAATTTGCAGCACATTGTTTCTATTTAAGTCTATTAATAATTCAGGACATTTCAAGTCATAAAATTATCGGAAGTTAAAATTGTTCAACAAATGTGTTGAGATAATATATTTATAGCACAATGTGACTTGGAAATAAATTCTAAACGATCATAAAATTTTCTTAATATCAACAACTTATTATAGAAAATTTATCTGTGCAATTCTAAATGAGGAGATAATTTTCCTGCAAATTCATGTCTTTAACAAATTCAGGTGACATTTTAGTCATAAAATCCACCAAAACTTGTAAATTAGTAACCAAATATCAATTGCAAAAAGTTTTTATGTATACATCACTTTTGTGCAAAGTTATGATGTTAGAATGCACTTGCAGCACGATCGAGTTTATATTGATATTTTTAATTAATTTCAGACACATTTCAAGTATAAAATAACCAAAACATACAATTATGTACCAAGTACCATCAAGCAATTGCAAAGAAATAAATAAGGAGCTTTGTAGCAAATAAAAAGAAAAGGAAAAAACCAATTGGAGCAGGAAACTTCTGAGAAAGACTGAGGAAAAAGATCAGTGGCTCAGATTTTTCAAGCAAATAAAACCCAAATATTAAAAAAATCGAAAATATAAATTTCTGGGAACCAAAGGATCAACCATCCCAACCAATTTGGTTGCCTCACAAATATATATAAGATTCTCTCGATTTTAATGGGTTGGGTCAGACTTTGATCCATGACCTAGTTGGATCGGAGACAGATTGAAATTTCCTTGATCCAATCCTTCCCTTGTAATGGGTCACATCGGATCTGACCCATAGTAAGCACCAAAATTTTTTAAGTAATAAGATCCCTAGAACAAAACCTTGAAAACAATACAAAAAAATTGCCTAACAACTAGGGTAATATTGCATAATAAATTTCTCACCTAAGGCCCACAAGATATATTAAATTACCTTTCCAAGAAAAAAATAATAGCTGTTTGATTTGGTGATGATATTATCGCTTCCTTTTTATACCCTTCTCTGTAAGAACTTTTAGTTTCCGCTCTTTTCTTTCTTGCGCTTGCTCTTCGAATCCGTCATCAATCATTTTCATTTTCGCTACTCTTCTTGCCACAAACACCTATATTGTTGCATCAATGTAATATTTCAGACACAATTAGTCGTATAAGATAAAATAAATTTTATATAAATTCTACATAAGATACTACGAAAATTTTCATTAGGCCACTGGACTTGCAAACAATAATCTTAACTGAAATAATAATGCAATAGCAGATTGCATAATATTATCAACTAATAATCTTAACCCATATTGTTGCATCAATGAAATATTTCAGTGCCATTGCGAAACTATGCCTCAATTTGGCCGCATTTATGTGACTTAACCTATATTAAGCTTAAATTTATTCAACTTATCTTCAATTGTCAAGTATTAACTAAATGATTAACAGACCAAACATATGCAGTATAAAAAGGATTCAGAGTAGGTCCGATGCCCATCGGACCTACTTTGGTTCGATGGGTGTAATTACCATTTGATTGCATTAAGATCCTTGCAAGTATGTTTCAATTTCTATGCGCACCAATCTTAATACTAATCATACGGTTTTAGAGCTAATTGAACCTAAAATAGGTCCGATGCCCATCGGACCTACTCCTATCTCATATAAAAATTGCTGACATTGGAAAATTGCATTTGAATTTGGCAAAAAAAGAATAATTCCTTCTAAATTAAACATTAGGCGAAAACTAAAAAAAAAATTACCTTAGTAATATCCTCAAAAACAGCTTTCTCATCACAGTTGTATTCACCTAATTTTCTTTTAACAACACCTTCTATCTCATGCACAAGAGATTCATCTCTCTGTAAACCACCATGCAATTTGTTTAAAGCCCAACATTAAAAAAATATGACAAATCCTAATTGCAAATAAAACAGAACTATAAGATAATGATCTCGCCAAAAGACAAAGAAGTAAAGCTAGATGCAAAATATTTTGCATATACAAAATGAAGCATTTGTCTTCTCCAAGCCTTTTGTTTCAAGTTTGAAAACAGAAAAATAACTTATCACTTGTAGGAAAGAGAAATAAATGGCTAAAATATCAAAAAAAAAAAAATCATTGCTCACAGATACAGAATAAAGAGAGTTGAACCTCAGTAATGAAGCTTATAGAGAGACCACCTCTACCAGCTCTGGCAGTTCTTCCCACTCGGTGAATATAGTCACTCGAATCTCTAAAATCATCCAAAAATATGTCAAAATAAAGCATTATTGGCATATGAAATAATCCAACCATGTCTCTATTTCAATTAATTAGCTGGACAGCCTATGAACAAATTGGCAAAAAGAAAAAAGGGGGAATTTCATATATCCCCCTCAAAAACTTTGAAATTACGTATTTCCCCCTCTAAAATTTATAATCATATTTACCCTTCTAAATTTCAAAATCTCACAAATTTACCCAATTAAGTAAAAACTAAATTTAATTAAATTTAACATTCTATAAAATATAATTAATCAACATAATTAATGCTATGCCCTTCCCCTTCTTCCTTTTTCCAGTGAGTTTGAATAGTTAATATTGGCACCAAAAAAACTGCACATAGATCAATTCATACCCATTGCATCCCCGATCCCATTCAACTCTCCCTTCTCTCTTTCTCCTTGCTCTTCCATAGTTTCATCTTCTCTCCTCTCAAACACACACCAACTAATCAATTCAATTTAACGTCATGGACAACATGTGTCAATAGACTCGCCCATGACTCTCCTGCCGCTCTCCTTCCCTCTGACAGCTACGGCGACTTTCTTGGCCACTCCTGCTACGTCTGCTCCTTCGCAGCTTCGTGCTCCTCCCTCCCACTATTCTTCTGTCGCCTTCTGCTATACCTCCAATGTCGCCATCAGTCCTACGCTCTCTCCACCTCCCTCCTACCTCTCGACTCCAGCACCTTCGTCATGTCAGAGGCAACTTGTGCGTCGGAAAGCAACGTGCTTAGGGTGTGTAAGAAGGGTTGTGTGGATTGTACAAAGACGAAGGAGTAAACGAGGTAGATGTAATGGTGGGAAGGAAGCGATCCAGTATTGGAAGAAGGGGAAGGACATATTTTTAATTAGGTTAATTAATTATATTTTATAGAATATTAAATATAATTAAACTCAGTTTTTAGTTAATTGGGTAAATTTGTGAGTTTTAGAAATTTAGAAGGGTAAATATGATATTATGAACTTTAGAGGGGGAAATACGTAATTTCAAAGTTTTTGAGGGGGATACATGAAATTGCCCCAAGAAAAAAACTGGACTTGAGGCAAATAGATTAGCATAATATAAAATTTCTGCACCAACTTGAATAAAAAAAGGATGCGGCAGCAAAAATAACAAATATGACAGACATGAGGCTGTGACTTGTGACATGTACTGGTAAAACAAAATTAGGGTTAAAATAGGAATGACCCGTAGCAGGTACAATAACTACCCCAAACTGCCTACAATGGCAATGAGATCTGGTACATAACTTGGTATAAATGAGAGGGAGAAGAGTGAGATTTGGAATTAAACAGACCTAGGGATGTTATAATTGATAACAAGATCAACCGTTGGAATGTCTAAGCCTCGGCTAGCAACATCAGTAGCAAGCAACACTGGCACCTGACCAGATTTGAACCGACTCAGCGAGGCAAGCCTAAGAGATTGTGACTTGTGGGAATGCAGCGCCACTGCCGCTTGACCCACCTCTTCCAACAATAGCTCTAGATAGTGACACGTTCTGTAAACATAATTCAAATAAGTATTACTCAAGCTTACTGATCACGGTAATAAGATATGGTAGTACTATTAAGGCTTGATAACAGCCAGTAATGCAACAGATATCAATTTCCGGATTTGTATTTAATCCTCAATTCAACCAAAACTGTCTCACACAGGTTTAAATTGAGAAAATATGCCTCAATCCGCAATCAATTCTAAAAAAGGGATTGAATGGGGCACAACCAAACTAGCCAGAATAACCAATTTTCTTCCAGTAGGGCCCACAGCATAAAAGTGTAGTAGGACGGTAAAACAAGAATAAGTAATACTAATAAAGTAGGGCTCAAATCGTACCTCGCATCGTTATCTCCGTTTTTGAAATCCAAGCAGTCCATCCAAACCGCTCAACATGATCTCCATATTAATATATGCTTGGAGACCAAATTTAATAATTTTTGGAACTTTTTTTACTATTTTTCTACATAGGTACAAAATCATTGTTTTTGGATGGTCCAGAATTTTTTGAAAAACAGTGACTTTGTACCTCTCTAAAAAGGAAGTAAAAAATTTCCAGAAAAACTATAAATTTGGTCTCCAAGCATATTTTAATATGGAGATCGCGTTGAGCGGTTCAGATCGACTGTTTAGACTTCGTACGGAGATAAGAATATGAGGCACAACTGAGGCATGAAAGACATGAGGCTTTTGAACCCCTACTCTAACTAATATATGTACAGAGGTAAACGTACCTACAAGTTGAAACAAATACAATGGCCGAACGGATGCCGTCTTCCTCCATGTTAGATAAAATATGAGAGAGGTATAACTCCTTCAAGTCAGGTGGTACTTTAAGGTACTGTTGCTTCAGGGTCTCGACTGTCTTGCCCCCTTTGTCCCCCTCGAACAAGTAGTATTTATTTCCAGAAACTTTTGCAAGTGTTTGTAAATTACCAGTCATGGTAGCCGAGAAGAACAGCGTTTGCCGTTTTTTGGGTAAAAGACGGAGAATTACATCGAGATCCTCCTTAAAATTTGCATCCAAGACCCTATCCGCCTCATCCAGCACCAAAAACTAAGAACATACAAGTTAAGACTCTTGAACCATTAATCTTTAAAGGAAGAAGTACATTTTCAAATGATAACTATCACGTGCATCCCAATTAACTGCAGGAAATATCATCTATGTTTCAACAAAGCATTTAGTATGTAATTTGCGAGACATTATTTTCTGTTTTACGAGAGGTAACAAAGAGATTAACCAGAGCCCTTCTTTTAAAAAATATATATATATAAAAGAGAAAGGTTATTATTATTAATTTTCAAATGGGTGCATGGATAGTTGGAAACTGATATGCACAGCATCCAGAGAAAACCATGACAATAAATATTTTAACCACAAACCTTGGTGCGGGAGAAAACTGCAGCAATTTCAACACCCTCCATCAAAGCTCTAAGTCTCCCCGGCGTAGCTATAACAACATGAGGCTTCTTCGCTAAGGCCTTTGCTTGATCAATTGTATTGTAACCCCCTATTGCAACCACACACCTTGAAACAAAATTTAAAATAACAATTCAGCTTAACATTATTTATCAACATAGAAAAACAAAACACAGTAATGCTCATTACAACTATTGCTAAATCAGAGATGGCCTAATCAGCAAAATAACTCAAGGAATTGTGTCCTACTAAATTAACAATTATTTGCATCGCCAAAAGAAATAAGTAATTATTTGAAAAAAAAAATATTCATATGGCAATCTAATGCTCTCCGTCTTTCCCAGACACAAATAACCCAAATTTGAGATATAATTACAAATTAACTATTCCTAATGAAAACCCTTTCTCCGATTGTTCTACTTGCAACGCAACCGAACCTTAGATTAATAGGCGCACCAAGAGCTCTGAATTGCTCTGCCAACTGAGTTGCAAGCTCCCGTGTAGGCGAAAGAACCAGCGCATACACTCCAAACAGCTCCTCGGAGAGTCGATGAAGTATCGGAAGGGTAAAAGCGGCGGTCTTTCCACTCCCCGTCGGTGCCACGGCCAAGACATTGTCACCGGCGAGGATGCGAGGGATGCACTGGCTCTGGACAGGTGTAGGTCGGCGCATGCCCAGCTCCCGACACGTGGCGACCGCCCATTCGGACAAACCAAGGTCGGAGAAGGAGTCGGATTCAACGGTAGTTTTGGAGTGGGTTTTGATAGGCGGTTTAGGAGGGGAGGAAGGTCGGTCATCGGATACGGGTTCGCGTTTGGCTTTGGGTTTAGAGGTGGAAAAGATACGAAAGACCGGCTGCTCCGGCGCTGGCGTTTCAGCTTCCATTTATTTCTTCTAATTCTCTTTTCTTCTTCTTTTTTTTCTCGGCTCCGAACCCGCAAGGAGTATACCCTAATCAGTGCGGTGTAAGAAAACAATCTCAAAGCACATCATTGGTATGGACGTACGGTAGAGTCTAAAACAATCTCAAAGCGTATCATCGGTATGGTAGTCTATTTTGGGAACCCATTTTTACAGAGCAGTTTTTAGTGCGTACAGAGTTCGAATTTTTGATGGACCAAAATATCCCTGCTCATCAGCGTTTGAATTTTACATAGTAAATCTTCTGCCTTTGATGTAGGAGTATTTTGGTCCATCAAAATTTCGAACTCTGTACGCACTAAAAACTGCTCTGTAAAAATGGGTTCCCTCTATTTTGATCCGTATAATTGTTGTGACAGTGTGGCTCATCTCCACTTTCACACCGTACTAATAAAATAAGAGCCTAGAGTCTCTTCGGATTTTTACTGTTCACGAGGCTCTGAAAAGATTTTTTTTTTTCCACGTAAACAGTAAAAATCAGTTCAAAAAAAATTATTTTTCAGATCTATTTCCTAGTCCAAAGAGGAGCCGAACAGGACCTAATAGGGCCTAATAGAGTTCATTTTTTTAAATTCCACCTCCGCCCTTCTTTTTTTATCGGGAAACATTTTTTTTCAAAGAAAATAAGATTCTTGACATGTGTGTATTAGGGATGAAAACGGCATGGATAATATCCGATTCATTCGAAAACTTAGATGTAGATATCTGATATTTGAATATCCATGTGAATAAGAATATTGATATGGTTTTACGTTTCAATTATCTGTATTCAGTTATCTGTATCTGAATAGTACATATATACCATATATTTTAATATATATTATGAAAAAATTATGTTATTTAATATTATAATTAAATAAATATTACGAATTTTAATATTTTTATATTATTTTAATAAATATCGATCTGATTTGACTCATATCTGCGTCCGTGTTATATCATTCTGTATTCATATTAAAAAAATATATATATATATATGATATGATATGATTTTAGCAATATCCCCTCCGTTTTCACCCGGTATTTAAAAGGAAAACCAGTCAGAATATATAACCTATCGGCTACAAGACTCCTGTAGCTAAGAGGCAAAGCATAAACGAGAACCTAAATCATCTCCCTTTCCCAAGGTGCATCGGACCACATTCGGTCTTACGTTCAATTGGAACTGTTCAATACGTATTACGATTCGCGTAATAATTTCAACTTTCTTTCGAATCAAGTCTGCACAATTCTTAATTCAATCGAACGGTTTTAACCGGACATGGGGAGGAATTTGGTCCGACGAGCATTGAATCACAGCTAATTCTATAGATAACTTGTTCCAGTTCAATTTTTCAGATCCGCCTTGATCATAAGCCTAAAATACAAAATAAAGAAGGGACCAAAAGTGAAGAGATTCGCTCGGATCAAGCAAATTGATACCGTCTCATCTCTTCGTCTCCATCAATTGTTAGATCGATAAGCTTCGGAGTAAGGGAGAATCGAGATGGGAGTGCTAATGTCGAAATTCTGGTTCATGCTTTTCCCCGCGAAGGAGTACAAGATCGTCGTTGTCGGACTCGACAACGCTGGAAAAACTACAACGCTTTACAAATTGCATCTCGGCGAGGTGGTTAACACCAATCCCACCATTGGAAGCAACGTCGAAGAGGTTGTCTATAAGAATATTCGATTTGAGGTCAGATCTCTCTTCTTACAAGTGTTACCTCTCTTCTATTATAGTTCAGATAAAGCAAAACTCGAATTGGAGTTTAGGATTTAAAAATTCCGGAGAACGAACAATTGGAGTCCTGGGTAATTTTATAGAGAAATTGGAGTAATGGTAATTAATTGGGAGCTAGTCCGAAGGAATATTTTTTGGTTTATAGTAAGCCCTAAGCTCCAAATTAACCAGTGCTCCCTCTAGAAAAGAAATGCTACAGAACAATTGTTGTATAACAACTGAATTTCCTTGGGACTAGATATGAGGGAGCTTGATCTGCATAAGTGCTTCCTTGGGACTATTTTGTGTTGAAACCAACACAATGAAACCAACACAATTGAACTTTTTTTAGCAAGCTAGATGTTTTTACAGGCTGACAGTGGGGTCAATTGTTCTAAATACTGGTGTAACTAATTAGTAGCTACTGATGAAAACAGGAATAGCAAATCAAAACTGCTGGGGAATGCCTTTTAGGAAAGAAAAGGGTGACACCTTTATTAAGAATTCTCTTTTCTGCTCTTATTCAATTTTTAGTTACTCGGGATCGTTTGTATGGTTGCGGAAATTTGTTTTCTGTCAAAAATGTATTTATTTATTAATTTTGAAGAATAATTCCCTGGTTGTGATAGCATATTGGTTTCCTATTCTCAAACTACATTTGTATGGTATCCTACCCTTTTGCTGTAAATTTTTACTGGCAACAGTTGATTATTTAACACTATTTAGCTCTCAGTTATCGATGATTAGAAGCTATTGTATGTGCATGCATGAGAGAGAGAGAGAGAGAGAGAGATGGGAGATGGAGCGGTGGTACAGTTTGCTAGGAGAAAAGGTCCTAGGACTGTGGTTACCCAAAGGTTGAGAGTTCGAGCCCCTCTCACAACTTCGCAGCTTCTGCGAAGCTTTCAAAAAAGGGTGAAAGAGAGGAAAGAGTTAAAAGCAAACACTCAAGGATTAGCTGGTTATAAATTTGCATTTACTGTGAATAACTTGAAACTGAGACTGCTACAACTTGAGAACAAGTTATTTTCCATGGTATCTTCGAAAAATAATCTGATATACTTGTCCTTGAGGCAGGTATGGGACTTGGGAGGTCAAGAAAGCCTGAGGCCATCGTGGACCACATATTTTCGCGGAACCCACGCGGTGATAGCAGTGATAGACAGCACCGACCGTGCACGCATTTCCATCATGAAGGATGAGCTGTTCCGCCTCCTCAGTCATGGTGACCTGGAGCACACTGTCGTGCTTGTGTTTGCCAACAAACAGGATTTGAAAGATGCTATGTCACCAGCTGAGATAACTGATACCATGTCACTACACAGTATAAAAAACCATGACTGGCATATACAGGCATGTTCTGCTCTCACAGGAGACGGTTTGTATGACGGGCTTGGCTGGATTGCCGAGAAAGTGGCCGGGAAATCCACGACAGCATCCTCTAGTACTTGAATTTTTTTTTTCTTATTTCAGGGGAGGGTATTTTTGGTACACATATTTCTGCATGTTTATTGGGCCCATTTCCAGGCCCAAGCCGTTATTATGTATTTTGGTTGCTTTGGAAAAATAGGAATAGTTGTTTATGTTTTCTATTTACTTTCTGATTTTACACGTCCTCGTCACTGTAGTTGAATTTCAGGGTTTCTTTTAAGGCTAGTTTTGTTTTCATCTTTTCGAGGGTTCATACCCAGATCCGGGAAAACATAACGGTACCACCGTTCCAGTGGTGATAGTTCGTGTTGATCATGATGGCCAAGAATCGAAAAAGACATTTGTTATCTTTTTAATTTTTAAAGGTACCTGTGCCTAGCTGTCATTTTTCACTATACATTGTTTAGATTCAGAATAAAATGCTACTGGTAAGGTATGTTAAGGTGCCATACCAGAAATATATGTGTTCTTTATGATAGTTATTTCGGTGCATTTGTTGTTTAATTCATGCAACATTCTCATGTTGAGCAAATTTCCATTTCTATCTGATTCAATCCCTGGAATAGATCGGATAGGATGGAAAGTGTTTTTCAATTTACCACATGTCAGTGTTAAATAATTTCAAAGTTGATGAAGAAAATAAAAAAAATAAAACAGATTCACATTGAAGAGTTAATTGTAGATACAATATCTTCATCAGTCGATTTGATTGGGACCAACTTCGATTATGTTTTTATACTTGTATTATTAGATTACTTGAGGGGGTTTATACAAAATGTACCCTTTTTTTCAGATTGATGGAACGGTCCAGTCATAGCACAATATGTGTGTTTTTATGATTATATAATCTTAAATAAAGTTCTACCTAACTTTTTTTGTAAAGTATTTAAGCTTAGTCTTAAAATTTCAACTGACAATATGCATTTAGGTAACAACTAGAAGTTTGTTGTGAAAAATATTATTCATTGTCTATTCTTTCTCTTGAAGTCTGACATTTCTGGAAATACATATGTTTTTTTTTTTATTAAAATCTGACTAATATATAATTTAAAAACACCTTTTGTCTCTTGGATTTAATACAGAATTCAACAAATCTAATTGCAATGATCGGTGTAATTTTTTTTTTCAAAGGAAGTTTGTGCGAGTTGTTTATTTTGAGAAAAGGTTGGTTTCATCTGGTCTCGCCTCCTTTTATTTTTTTAAAAGGAAAAGGATGCACAATCTCTATGAATTATGATTAAATTCTAAAATTATGTGTGCAAACTATAGCATTTCGTTATTTATTGGTGAAATATAGTCATTATAACAACAAACTAATTTAGATGAAGCAACGCGATGCTTCAACCTAGTTACATTATATTTCAAAATGTTAACATAATGTGTTGCATGTCTTATTAATAATCTGATATTTAATAAATGTTATGATCTTTTGCATGCTAAATGTCTTGTTACGTTATTAATATTTTATACAGTACATTACAACAGCAACAAAAATTCCATACCCATATTTCATAGGACCAAAAAATCAGGGGAGGAACTTTAGTCACCTCTATAATTTTACAAATTTACATAATAAAAATAAATTTAATTGAATTTTTTTAAGAGTTTTTATATAATCCACCTCCTCATAAAGTGTTAAATATGTGTCAGGAAAAGAGAATCTTGGTTTATAGTGCTTAGAAACTTACTCCAATACATCATTTTCAAATTAATTTTTAACTTTTCAACTAAAAAAAAATGAAAATTAAGTATTATAAACATTTTTAGCAAATCTTATATTTTTTTTTTCTTTTATGTATAGGTTTTTCTCAGTTGATTTATGATTAAATCTTAAATATATATTATGTAAATATATTTTATATGAATTTATTTTGATCTTTTAACAATAGCTTTTTAATTAAATTACAGGTGTAAGATTAAATCCACATTGACCATTTAAAATATTTAAATACAACAAAGCATGACTTTTATATATAACGGTGCCAACATAAACAAAGGAGATGCGAGAAAATTAGTAAATTTCCTAGGAGTTTTCAAATGTCTCTCTGATATCAACTACCTCATCTTGACTCTTTCCTTTCCACATGCTACGCGTGCATATTTGGTCAAGATTTAGTAAGTATTGTTTTTTGCAAAATATTTTTTTTAATAATGATAAAATAAAATAAATCAGCGTTACACGTTTAGGTAGACCGTAGACATCAGACATGTACTGATGTACATCTATTTTTTTAGTTTTTTACATGTTATAACATCATCATATTCGGAAATTATAGGATTTTTTTAATTTGTGAGCTTGTGTTAAAGTTGCAATTAATAAGTAGCAATTGAATGAGTTGTACTTTAATTTTTTGAAATATTTTTAACCAATGTTGAAGAGTTTTTTTTTATAAATCATAAATAAAAAAATTATTTTTAGGATTCTAGCATGATTGTTTTGTTTTTTATAAAAACTATAAAAAAAACGAGTTAGTAGTCCGTTCCCTACAGTAATTTATACTCCCAGAACGGACTGTCAACTCATTCTGGGTCATTTTTCAGAAAAATTATCCAAAACGGGTTCCCAGTATTTTTGGGCTTTGAGATTCGTGCCAAGTTAAAAAGAACGGTCCAGATCAATTAATTGTGAAAGATTTCTACAGCGTCATCAAATTGGGCTTTGGGCTTTGGGCTTTGGGCTTTCTTGAAATTAATGGTGAGTGGTGACCATCAGATCTGCATTAAGATTCGTGCTTACTTATTAAAATCCGTGTATATAAGTTTCAATTTCCGTGCATACTTTTTTTTTTGCCGGGAACGTATTGGCAGTCCGTTCTGGAGTATAAAAATACTGTATGGAACGGACTGCTAACTCGTTTTTTTTTTTATATATAAAAAACATACTAATTATGCTGGAAGTCTAAAAATGATTTTTTTATTTATGATTTATAAAAAAAAAACTCAATGTTGAAGACAATAATATATTAAGTTGGTGCGATTGAATCCTTATTTCAAGCTCTTAATTTTTTTTAATGATACACTCATCTTGAATTTCATTGCAGAAAAATAATCACATCCCCACACACACAAAAAAGAATAAGAGAGGAATGCTTTAGTATGGTTAATAAAAAAAAAAATACCATCCTTAAGAAAAGAGAAAAGTAAACTTTTATTATTATTACATTGATAAATGGAGAGGATCTAATACCTCATGTCTTCTATACTTCATCATACTTCATACTTTATATATTTAATTTCAAAGTTGAAACTATCAATCCGAACTATTCAACATGATATTCAAACTAATATATGCTTGGAAACGAAATTTTATAATTTTTGAAATTTTTTTACTTATTTTAATATAGGTACAAAATCACTGCTTTTGTACTGTTAAAAAAACAATAATTTTCTACCTATCAAAAACACTCAGAGTTTTAAATAGCTAGTTATAGCTACGCAATAGCTGCGTTATAGCTTTTTTGGAGCTCAAAAACTATAACGCTATTCACCGTTTTTCTTTTATAATGATTCTAAATAGCTAGCTATGGTTGCGCTATAGCTTTTTCGGACCTTAAGCTATAGCGTTATAATCGCTATTTAGAACCTTGAAAATATTAGTAAATCTTTTTCAAAAATTATAAAATTTCATCTCCAAACATATTGTGCTATGGATATCATGTTGAGAAGTTCGAATCGACAGTTTGAATTTTAAAAACAAAGATATAAAATATGAGGTACAATGACATAGTAGAATCCTCCTTGATAAATTTATATTTGATTATATAAAAATTGATACTTCTTCCAGCGTAGTGTGCTTTTTAGTCCAAGCTAGCGAGCTAAAAATTAATACTAAAGAGTGGAGGTGCTTAGCAAAATTTAGCAATATAAAATATATTTTTTTCTTAGAAAATCCATTGACTAGACTTGAATGTCTATTTTTTTTACAAAATTGTTTGTGGATTTCTCCTACTCTTATGTATCCAGAGTCTTGGCTCTTGGACAGCGCTTGGGCACCACGCTACGCGGCAATGGAAATTTCAAGAGAAAAAACAACGTTATTATTTTTTAATTATCTTTTTAAATATTTTATTAAAAAAGTTACATGTCTTTATATTTCATGTGTCTATCATAATTTTTAGTTTTTAGTTTTTAAATAATAAAATTTTCAAAACTTAAATGTTAAAATATAATTATTAGATATATATTATTTTTTCACATGTACATAAAAAAAATTATTATTCATTTTCTTGTATGAATTAGTAAGTCGAAAAATAAATTTTTAGAAAGTATTCACATCGATATATTTTTGTTAGCTTTTGATAACATTTAAAATAAAAGTGAAATATCATGATATTTTACATGTGTATAAAATAAAAATAATAATTATTTGAGTACCCTCTAGTACTTTCAAAATCTCCGCATTCCAATTAGAAAAATTATGTACGTGACCCCACTAATTATTATTCTAAAAAGATATTATATGGTCTCTACTAATTATATGATCCCACTAATTATTATTCTAAAATTCCTGCAACACTCTTCCTCTATTGAGAAACAACAACAACAACAACAACACCAACAACAACAGCAACAGCAGCAACAGCAACAACAACAATATATAATTGAATATAATGGTTGCTAAAAGCAAAAATAATTACATTATAATTGAAATATGGTCATTAATGTGATTAGGTTAATTAAGTTTCGCAGAAAGCTGATCAATGACAAAATTTCAAATATTATTTTTGAGTGAGTTTATGGTATTTGCATATTACGGATCAATTAGTGCCATGGATTCATTTTCTATTTCAAAATTCAAACAATTAATATGTACCATGAAATATTATCAAAATCTACTTATAGATCAAATTTTATATTTTTTTATATTTTTTTGTTAGTTTTTATAAGTTGGGAATTACTTTATCTATTTTTTTAATTATTCGAAAACAATGATTTTTTATCTATTTAAAAAATAAAAAAAAAATTAAAAAATATGAAATTTGATCCAAGAATATTTTTATGAATATCGTATTTAATGGTTGTAATTAATTATTTGAACTTTGAAAATAGAAATATAAATTTGGCTTAAAAAGCTCAAAACAAAAAGAGTCCCCCTAGACGATTTCAAACCCTAGGCGATCATTTCCTCTCTTCTTCCAACACACCTCTACTTTTAGTCTACCCCTCTATCACATTTTCTAGGCTTCTTTTATAATAAAGAGTCTCTTCTCTCTTGCCTCTATCTTGAGAGGAGAAGAGAATGAGAGAGAGGGGAGGAACATGAACCGAGCAGAGCTGAGGATACGCTATCATCGGAGCTCAGAGCGTTGAATCTCTATACTATTTCGATCGAAGCGTGAGTGAGTAGATCCAAACATCGAAGTGCAGCGGCGATCTAAAAGGCGGATCCTGTCGTAAACAACGATAGAGAAAGTTAATACAGTAATTGTGAGGATATATAAGTGAGATTAGAAAATTACAGCTATTTAAAGTAGTTTGGATGATTTTATGAGAATAAAAGAGTGGATTTAGAATTAGAATCGTCATTTGAATCGTTATAATTTTTTTTTTTGTCAATGAAATAGTTAGTTGACGTTTAAAAGCCACTAACCTTAAACAAAAAAATAAAATATGAATCCATAAAATGATCAATCCGCATGTAAATAACTTTTTTAATCAATATATCAGTTAGGGGCAATTGCTGTCAACTTTAAAAAAAAATTATGGTTGATCCGTAATATATTATCTTAGTCATTAGCCGCACTCATTATTTTAAATGCTTTGAAACTAACCTTGATCTAATTATGAAATGACTATAAAAATGACATAGAATGAGATTAATTAATAACTTTTAATATATATATATACGTCAATACGTGACAACCACAAACTTAGAGAGTGAGATTGATCCGATTACGCAAGCAAGACTGCCGTTGTGCGCTAGCCATCAGCCCATGAGACATGATGCCATAATTATTATTATTATTAGAAGCCCGTTGCCCGCAGGCGTGTTGCAATTTCTTTAGTTTTAGAAATTGCAAAAATAAAATTATGAGAAACAAGATTAATTGTTTTTTTTTTCTTATTTCAATGATATAATGGAACCAATAATTTAGTTCCATCAGAATATAGTAATAGTTTCCGTAAGTTACAGCTTTTGAAACAAAAACTATAGATTTGATCTCAATAAAATTTATGAAATTTGCGAATCCTCTCCTCTCCTCTCCTCTCCTCTCCTTCATTTCCTTTCTCCACCTATTGGGAGAGAGGCCAATGAAAAGAAATCAATGGAATCGTACCGAGCCATTCGTTCAATCCCATTAGCATGCATGCCTTGAGTTGAGACTGAACCAATTGTTAAGTTCCATCTATTTATCAAGAAAAATAAAACAATCATTTCGGATAATTTGAATTTTCAATTTCTACAAATTAAAAATTAGGCGCCTTGTCGCCTTGTGCCATTTTATAGTTTTTTTTTTTTAATTAAAAGCCAATTACTGAAATACAAGGATCCTTCCCATCTCTTTCCTTTTGCGCGGTCTCTCTCTCTCTCTCTCTATATATATATATTGCTATTCAAACCTTTTTACCTACTTTCTCGATATCTGGGTTATTAGTTAGTGCATGCATGGATCAGAATCTGACACCTGAACAAATCTCTGAGTTTCGCCAAGTCTTCTTACTCTTTGACAGGAACAATGATGGTACTCTCTCTCTCTCTCTCTCTCTCTCTATTTTATTTGCTGTTATTTCTCTATAGCTCTTCTTAGTAGTTGATTTTGCTGTAACCCCTATAAAAAGGTCTTTCTTTTTCATTTACTTTCAATGCCTTTTCTTTTTATTCTTTTGCACGTAATTTTATCAGTAGTACAGAAGCAAACAATTAATATGTCGTAATGTCACAGTTCATATATATATTTTTTTAGAAATTGGTGTTCTATGAAAAGTATATAATTTGGTGATGAATTGAAGGATCTACAGAGCTCTGTGGTATATATAAAGCAACTTTTATTTTTTAACTTTTTAATAGTGTCTGACAAAAAAAAGCCCTATTTTCATAAAACTGTAAATTCTGTGGGCACTCCTCGTGGGATTTAATGTTATAGGACTTAAAAAGGGAGATCAGAAAATAAAGAAGGAACATGTCATTAATAAAATCAAATAAAATAGTTGATCGCAACAAGATGATAATAACAACATATCCAACATGTTACTAAAAAAAAAAAAAAAAAAAACAACCTATCCAACAATCCAATCAGGAAAGAATTCGATGGCAAGATTTTTTGTATGTGTAATAAGCATTTATCCAGGGGCTCATTTGAATATTCAATCATGTTCTTCCTTTCAGCATAGACTTGAGCAAGTCAAGATGATGTGATTACCTTTAGTTTCCAAAACTAAAATTAAATATCCGCTATTTCCAGATATTATGATTAATCTCTAGAATTGCACTTTATATTGGCCTCAAATATCGAAATGGTTTAAAATGAGGCCTATTTTTGCAGGGGTATTACAATATTTTTTTTATGTTTTATTTTGAAAGGGAATTACCGTGTTTTGATTTTTGCATTCTAGTCTTATAATTTGATTTTTCTTTTGAAGCCCCTTTTTATGTCCAATGATATCTACTTTGCATATATTTTATTTTAATTTTTCATATTCATAATTCACAAGGACTATTATGCTTAATTGCATGTTACCAGGTTGCATAACTTTAGAGGAATTGGCAGTTGTGATTCATCAGTTGGGTTTGAACCTAACTGAGGTCGACCTTCTTGACATGATACGGGAGGTCGATATCGATGGCAATGGTACCATCGAGTTTCATGAGTTTATTAGCCTCATGGCAAGGAAACTCGGGGTAATTTTGGATTTCATTTCATATGATATTTTATGTCCAGAATATACATTTTATCAGCAACAACTTACTTTTTTTCACTTGTTCTTTTTTCCTGAGGAGACGGAAACTGATGAGGAGATGAAGGAAGCATTCGAGGTGTTTGACAAAGACCAAAATGGGTTCATATCACCTACTGAGGTTACATTTTTTTTTTTAATCAGATCTCTCTTTAGTTTACCTCCAAGGAGGTAATTACATGCAGTGATGTACAAACAAGTAACCAAGCACTCATTAAGGATTCTCAAAGCTTCAAAATATCATTATTTATTTATTTTCCTTATATTTCCAGCTGAGAAATGTCATGATGAATCTTGGTGAAAATTTGACTGAAGAGGAGGTGGCACAGATGATCAGGGAAGCTGATCTCGATGGCGATGGTTATGTGAACTACGAGGAATTTGTTCGTATTATGAACAAATGACTACTTCCTGACATGTCAGATTAAACAGTTAGTGTGGTAAAGTTTATGCTAGGTTTTCGTTTCTCTTTAGTGAAGTATTATGCCTCTTTGAGGCTTTACAATTGTTCATTAGTTGCATGCTTTCGTTCATAAGTCGAAACATCAGTAAATAACCTGTTTTAAGATAGGAGTATGCTTGCCAATTAAAATCTTGTCAGGGCAGCATAACCTGTTTTAAGATAGGAGTATGCTTGCCGATTAAAATCTTGTCAGGGCATTATTGTTCAGTTGTAGAATGTAATGGAAAGTAATTGGTTTGTCAAGTTGTACAGTGTAACAAAAGTAACAGGTCTGTAATACTGGGTATTGTTGATTGTTAACTTTTAAAATTAGTTTCTTGGTTGTGAAGTTTATTTTCTTGTCTGCGAAATGCAATTGTTCATTCATTGTATTGTATAGCTAATTTCATCAGAAAAGAAAACAAAATTCCACCAACAATTAAGCATTTCCTTAGCAGACAAATTTCACATACAAACAATTATCCTGTACAAGAGCAACAGCATATAGTTTCACACAAGATCAAACTGACACAAAGTGCAATCGAATTCGTGAAAGCAAACCTCTGTACAACATCACCCCTAATACTATCATTCCCTTCCAAATCATAAGGGCGAACATTTACCTCATCCCATCTTCACCTCTGTTCGATAGCACACCTGAACTCAGGAGTAAAGCCTTAAGGTTACTAAAACCCTAATTATTTAAACCCGGGCACACACAGAAATTGACATATGGAGAGTTCTCTGAGTCTGGCATTTATTTATTTTAAATTTTTAAAAGTAGCAAATAACAATACTCTCCAGTACTATCTATCTAGATATGCTTAGCATCGATCAGTGGCAGTTTCAAGCAGCAACTGCTTCGCGAAATTTGGTATTGGTCTCAGGTTTGCTGATGCTGTCATAATAATCAACAAGAACTTGCCATCCTCCTGGGCACATAAACCCGTCAGGTGGGCTCTCCTGGTTTCTAGCTAAGGTTCTCATCTGTGTTCATAATTTTTCAAATTAATACCAACTATTTTACTACAAATTTTTTTTTTTTTTTTTTGCATAGATTGAAATGTAGAAAGTACCTTAGTGCCTGAAATAAAGAGGAAATCATCTTTTCTTGAGGGATCAAAGAAATCCATCTGCTTCTTCTTTAAGTCATAGGCTGCAACCTGTATGCATCCACAAGTAATACAAAAAACAGTTAGTCAAGAATTGTAGTTTTAAGTTTAACCACTATAGACTAATACGGGATCTCACTTGTATAAAGCCCGACAGCATCATCAGCCCATAAAAATGTTACTAAATTGACTCGTATATAAAATTAATTAATTTGTTTCGAAAGGCCAAGGAGAAAAATAATTCAAATTTTACCCTGAAAGGAAGGATATTGAGTTTCTCAAGGCCAGGTGCCATGCTGAGCACCTTCTTTCCATGGTCGGCATCATATAGGTCTCTCTTCTCTATTGGGTGACTCATGCCAGCTGGGTCCCGACCCACTATGTAGAAATTCGCACCCGCATTTATGCGGGCCTTAGCGTGCCACTGCACCTCTGTGGGACCCGCATAGTGCATAGGAGAAGGGAAGATTGCCACCACTGTTGAGTCAGGGTTCAACACCCCATCTTCAAGCACCTATATTAGTAATTTCTCTTAATTAAATAAAGCAAAGAACAATACTGAAATGACAAATTTATGATGATAATCTAAGAAGAAGAAACCTTCTGGTGTTGTTTCATGCGCCAGCTCAGCGGCACGTCATCTGCCTTGGTGAAACCGCCGAGAGGATGAAGCAACAAAACAGGATTTTTGTAGCCCATATCAAGGAGACGTCTGCGAGTATCGGTCATAAGCAGTGCGTGCCCGTTATGCACCGGGTTACGGAGCTGAAATGCGAAGACTGCATCTGCACCCCGTTTCTCAAACTCCTCCCGCAGCTGAGCTGGCGACAGCCTATAATCATCCAGGCCATCATTGTATTTTATTGGCTTAATCACTTCTAAGTCTCCACCGATCAGCCAATTACCTGTCATGAAATATGTCAGTATTTAGTATCCAATCATTGCCATTATGTTAGTTTACCAATTAGGCAAGTCTATACTCAAAAAAATTAAAAAGATTTTAAAATCAAAACAAACAAACAAAGATGCTAGTATCTGTAGGGTACAAGATTCTGGTATTACCAGTACAATATGAAGAAAAAGACATATTCATGCCATTCTAAATTAGGCATCCCCCAAACATAATGATAATAATAATAATAATAATAATAATAATACAACTACAGAAAGACTTTTAGAATCAAATTTTACTTACCAGCATGTGTGATTGCCTCTTCAACATATGGGAGACCTGGGGCAGTGGTTCCCCAGGTACGTGCAATCCTTTCTTCTTTGTTGTGCTTGTATATCTCAATACTGCAAAAGGTGGTAAGAGTTTGGCATTATACTTTTTGCATGAAATAAATACAGCCAAAATCTCTCGTCAGAGATAACAGCTTCTGGTTTAAAAGTTAGTGAAAGTATAATATAAAATAGTACATTGTTAGTTAAAAGACTAAGAAGTGTAAAGATAAAAATACACCGAGTATCTGGTGCACAAGAGTGTAAAGATTTAAAGCGAACTATATACATGATAATCATAAGTTGTGACATTACATTTGCACACTCTTACTACATCACAAGTACCTAAGATAAATAACTTTCGGAAATGATAAAAAAGTGACAGAATGATTGCTAAATTGAAAATGTAAAATTGTAGATATGTTCTTTATAGTTTATATAGGTCATATACCATGGTACAATCTGACAGCCACTGGTAATATATCAAGCAATTAAAAAACTAATGGTTCAGTGTTATTAGCACTTGATTGTTGACCAAACTGTACCTAAATTGATATACAACATAACTGCCATTTTAATCTTTTACTTTGATTCATTTTATTGCTTGTCAATAAATTCCTTCCCTCTAATATATAGTGTTGAAATGTTAAGCAATTAGTTAATTATGTGATTACATATGACAAACACATATCCTGATTATTCAGGAAAAGCTTCTGTATGTACTTCGTACCAGCAAAAGGATTAAACAACTACAACTTCAAAATTTTACCTAACAATGAGAAAAGTAAAGTACATACTACTTTCCTTGTTTATCGGTTTTACCAGTAATCAAGAATTAAATTCATCCAATCAACATAGGAAAACAAAGTTTTTTTTTTCTTTAATTCTTTTGTTATTTATTATATTAGGCTGACGTGAGTAAGTCAACGTTCAGGATTAAAGCATAAAGTCGTATATTCTAATCGCTTCCAACAGAAATCCAGTAAATTTTCCAGAATATTCGGGATAAAAGATGGTACTCCAGTAATTTTTTTTTATTTTTGTCAACCATTGAAACTAAAAAGAAACTAAAGAAAACTACAAAAGAGGAAAAATTAAAACCACTTACTTGTTCAAAATTGCGACAACCTTGTTGGTGCTCCGATCGACAAGCGCAACCTTGGTACCATTTCCGATCGATCGTTTGGTAAAGTCGTCTATGGCGAGCACGATCGGTACGGACATGTTCACAACCGACCCGTCATCAAGTCGGAGTGCACTGAAATGAAGTGTTTGGAGAAACTCGGCTTCCCTCATGAAGCCTCTGAGCGGGCTGGCCCACCCCTCGCTCAGCACATGGACCCACTCGAGGTCCACCCTTCCCAGCTCAACCCGTGGCAGCGTCTCCGCCTCTCTCCTCTTTAACTCCCTCGTGGGACCCACTGGCACCACTAGATCCACCAGCTTGCCTCCGTCAGGCTCGATCAGGCTCGACGTTACTGCCATTTTGAACCCACGCGAACTTCGATTCAATTTCAAATTCCAGCTCAGGTTCGAATTTCGGAAGGAAATTTGACCGTGAGTGGTTTTGGCGCGTGATTGGATGTGGGAAATTCTACGGGAATTAAGGGTTTCATTGGTATAATTTGGGAATTTCGCGAGAGAGGCCATTGTGCTGGCGTTGATTTGGTACGTTCTCGCTTCCCCTCTTTACTCGCACGTTTTAAAATAAAAATCTAATTAGCAGCTTGATCAATAGAGTCATGGACTCATGGTGGTGGGGATACTCATTTATATATTGACTGAGGCTGAGGGGGGTGGGATGAACCTAGACGGAAAAGCGGGAAGCTTTTCGACTTCAAAAGGGGCGGAGGCATTGCGCATTTTTTTAAAGAGTGAGAATTCAGATCCCTAAAGTTACTCAAATTTTGAGTTTAGATCTGATCCGTCCGATCTGCTAAGGCACGATCATAAAGCCGACCCCTGCATTCCACGTCGGGCCGGATTGGACCGAATTCTTATCGTACGGTTTGGATCTATTTTAAAAAAAATTGGGTTACTTTAGGGGACCGGACCAATGGATCTAGACGGTTGATTCGACTTGGGTGCTGGGGTTTTGATCAAATCGTATTTTATTTGAGTAAAAAGATTCGCCGTTCAAATTGCTTCTTTCTTTTCACAATTAAAAACTTTTAGTAGATTTTTATTTTTGTTTTTCTTGATGGATTAAGCATAGACTGCCACTTATTTTCAAACAAAGCATACTAACTCCTGAATTCGCATCCTGTGAGATATCTCAAACTTTGCGTTACTTTTTGGAATATCTCAATCGTTCAAATACATTCTGCACGACTCTCAAAGCTCAAATAATACTGGCCCCCTACGGTTCCCCGAATAGGCACCGGACACGTCGGTCACGCAAAAATTGAGATATCTCAGACGATACGCACCCACTAACTCCTGGCGATTACGGGTGACATTGCTCCAGTGATAGAATTCTGTTGAATATTCTTAGACGAATCTGGACTGTTCAATTTAGATCGGACAGTTGATTGATCTAAAAAGAACGCTTCGTATTTTGTGTAAAGTTCAAATTGTTTGTAAAAACTTGGAGAGGATCGTGTGCAATTATGATGGTAAAGATAAGAGGTTTCTTCGGTGTTTCCTACTTAATTTGTCAAGACTATCCCGCTCGGCTCAGTGCTTCACACGTTTTCATTATTGGAATTTAACTCAATTTTACAAGGTGTAGGCTGTTGGCTATAGCCGTCAGGATGAGGACGGGATCACGGGACGAAGAGAAACAAATTTAAGTGAAAATTGGAGATATAAGGGTCTACTTTGTAAATTCAAGGGTTCTTCTTTGGCGAACTACATATGGGACCCACTTGTCGACCATGGTCCACGGATATATATATATATGATTATATGTTTAAGTACATCGGTCCACGGATTAGATTGGACTACAGTGTTGAGGTCGTAATGGATGACGTGACATTATAACATTTGTCCTTTTTTTTTCTCTCTCTATAACACTAGATATTATGTGGTCAATGTATATGTTTGATATTTTCTTCTTTTAAACCTAATTCAGCAATATTTAAAAGTTGATAATTCGGATATAATATAAATATAAGTTGAAAATAGTTTGCGGTTTTATAATAAAATAATATATTAAAATATTGATATATTTACAACTCAAATAAAAATTCAAAAATTCATACCAATGATATGAGATAACTAGCATTTTTGTTCATATAATTCGTCGTATTTAAAATAATTCACGAAGTGATGAAAAAACAATAGTTTTATAATATAAATATAATTAGAGAATATCGTTACTCTATATGCTCAAATTTTCTCTTTTTGAGATAGATTAATTGCTTACAAGTAACTTCATAAACAATCATGAGATAAGATCAAATATAAAATATAATGAATATATATGTAATTTTTAGGGGCGGTAATTATTTGATTAGTGAGAAAATAAATTGTCTTGATGTAAAAGTGGAAAGAAAATCATATAAAGAGGCAAAAAATTGAATGAAAAAGAATCGTAAATTATTTCAGTAACTATAAGAAAATAGAATTCTAATAGTTAGACTCTTTTAGTATGATCGATATAGTAGAATGAGTTAAAAAATATTTCTAATTTCTATTTAACTTTTTAAATAACTTTACTTCAGCTGGATCCAAAATAATAAATATAACAACGGTTATTTCATGTATTGGGGCATATAAGCAAAATATGGGTTCTAGGTTGGAAGAGCTTCATTTGGGGGCGAGATTGGAGAAAAATCAGTGCGGTTATTTCATGTATCTTGTTTACAAGAACATAATTCAAAAATTTAGATAGGAGGTTCAAATTTAAAATGTATAATACATGATGGACACTTAAATCCAAGTATTCAAGATAAAAAAACAACAAACAATGCTTAGTCCTGAACCATGCGCCACAATAAATCTATCAACCATGTAGGCCAATGAACGCACCTAACTTTTGTTTTTGTTTTTATATTACTGATAGACGAGGAACCCAGAGAATAGGAATCGATCCTGTAATTTAAATTTTGGGTTTTAAATTAGGACCGTCTGATTCGAAATGAGTACGCGAGATGGAGTGCTGGATTCGAGATGAAGCACACATTTCAAAATAGATCGTGCGAGATAAAACGTCATATTCAAATCGGACGGTCTCGATCCAAAACCAAAAAGTGGGGTTACATTAGGGGATCCGGACCCAGAGATTAGGGCAACTTGCTCAATAGAATGTTTAAAAAGGTTAAGGTTAAGAGAACGGCACTTGAAATTATTATTTTTCAAAATAAGAAAACGCAGCCTGTGCTGTTTTTCCACGTGAGTATATGAGTATATTTGATGTTGCAATTGCGTGTAATGCATAATTATGTTGCTAAATATATGTTGGTGAAAGTTATTGGAAGAATTATCACTAAAGCATCTACGTTTATGAATTTTGACTAAAATTAAAATCGAAATAACTGAAATTAATTTAAAATTAATTTTAAAAGCACTGCACTTAAGCAATTAATTTTAATTTCTTTTAGCGTTCAAAAATTGAAAAAGAAATTATCATACATCCAATTTTTTTTTTAATGAATGATCGAATAAAAATTAATATTTCTGCCAACATTACATTTTGAAAATAATTTCATTAATAGAAATCTTTGTATTTATGAAGTTATCACACATTTCTGAAATTGCAAATAAAATTGACACCTAAAATTTGTAATTGGAAAATATATATTTCCTTGGTGGTAGTATCCAAGAAGCATCTTTTTTAATATTTTTCCTTTTAATTATTGTTAAGTTATTTTATGTTTTATGTCGCCAGAGTGCCAGACTCATATTTGAATTGATGAAAACTAGATGAATAAAAACCGGATCTTATTCAGTGATTGGTAGGGGGCGAGAGGCAATTATTTTAATTTAAGCGCAGGAAATTTTTTAATTCCAGACCAGAGCAAATTGATCTGATATTTATATTGCTAAACTAACAAGATGTTGCAACTTTGTAGTCGCAGAATATTTTAGGACGCCATAGGCCCATATATTTCCAACTTGCCGAACTACCGTATTGAAAAAAATAATAAACTAAAAAACCACTTTTTTCTGAGAAACTGAAAATTTGCCATGTCCGCAGTTTTGATGGACAGATAAAATAGGGCAATTCCATCCATCAAAACTACGGATTTCATATAGTGTCCGCCTCCTTGAGAGACGGACTTGGTATATATATATATATATATATTTTTTTTTTCCAGAAAACATGTTTTTTGTTTTTATTTTTAATATGTTATAATTTTATTATATGTTTAATTATTTATTTATTTCAATTTATTTTGATACTTTATTTATATATTTCTATTTTGTTGTATTGTTTATATATTTTGTCTATTGTATTGTTGATTAATTGTTCGTTTGAAGTGATATGATAATAAAAATAAATAAATAGCAAAATAACAAATGCAATAAAATAAATGCCCAGCAAAATAAATATATCAAAGAACTACAGTATCTCAGTATCTGAAAAATATAAATATATCAAATAACTGATAATCTAAGCATCTGGGCTGAACATGGTCCTCGGCTTCTTCTTCTTCCAGCCCCTACCCCTCCTGGACAGCAGCGTCTCATCTGAGGCTCCTGATGATCCTGATGAGTCCGATTACTCGCAGATTACTCGCAGGGTTTGGAGTTGTAAACTGAAATGGTAAAAAAAATTACAGCGGACTGGGTTATATAGGGCCATGTCCTTCATATGTTATTCGCCGTTATAATGGGCGTAATTGTTCTATTTTATCCGCTCATCAAAACTGCGGACATAGGAGATTTATAATTTCTCAATAGTTTTTTATTTATTATTTTTTCAATATGGTATAAATAAAAATTTCGGTCCAATTCTTGTGCTGAAATTTAAATATGCTACTAAGTCCATTGTCCAACTTGAACTATATCCATCCGTTCTCTTAAATTCTTATATCATTAGAAGCTCAAAAATAAATCAAAAGAACCCAATTATTATTTATACATGCTAAGTCAGCTTTTGGATTTGAGTGGGGATCTGGTACTGTGCATAATACATATCTGTCTGAACTAAAGATATCTCTATTTTCAGTCTAACAAGTTGATTTTAACCGGTCAACATTATTTTCATATAAAAAAAAATATGCAAATCAAATTTTAGTTTTTTTTTTTTTTTTTTGAGATAGGTAGAAAATCATTCAAATTTGAGTGAAATGATATTGCAATTATTATAGAGAAGGTTACAGTAATATTATGCATATGTATTATTAAGGAAGCTGATAATAGTATTCACACTTAAGTATTCGCAAAATCTTTACATCATAATTACTATAAATAATTACTATAACTATTTGGAAAAACCGTAAAAACTTGAGCACTAGATTTTTTTTTTCTACAATATTAATATATATACACAAAGTATTTATACTTATGAGGTGAATGAATTTTACATAAATAATTATTTCTCCAATAAAATCTCCCAAATGTACCCGCACCATAAATACTTATGGGGGACTACACATGTTTTTAGATTTTTTTTTCTCCGTTGAATCTCGTCCATAATTATATATTTCTAACAATCTGTAAGAAATTTTGCGAATCTAAAACCACGAACGTCTTCTACGTAATTTTTTCTTTCAAATGATATCCATTAAACGTACTTTTAGACTTGTTATCACACAAGTACTTATACCTCGTTGTGCAAGTATTTATATCTACACTTACAAGTATTTTTTATGAAAGAATTAATATCACGTATTGCAAATATTTATATACCTGAGAACTGAAGTATCTATACGACTATACGTATGAGGTCAGCTACTTTTATTAGAGGAAGGTCGACACAGAAATGACACTACTTCATTAGAGAGGCTGCCGCAGGGACGATTAGGAGACTGGAAAAGTGATGATCATAACAAGTTACGCATCAAAATATTAATATCTTATTTTTCAGGTGTTAATATATTATCTTTCAAGTATTTATACTGTGCGGAGATGAGTGTGAGAACTGAGAAGGAGGGCCATAGTATATTATTTCTCTAAAATTGCTGTGGGGATTTTAAGAATATTGGAATGCGGAGACTCAAATAATTATTTGTTCATAATAACATCGTAACTTTCTCTAAAACAACTACAATATATTTTCACCTATTTCCTTAAAAGTTTTGTCATATATACATATTATATTCGAGAACTCCAATTCTAGCATTGTTGGTTATAAATAAATTGGGGGCGATCTAATAGGCACTGGATCAAATACAATATGACATTTGATCCGAATCGTTAGTTCCCGTCGAGATACGCACAAACAACTTAAAGATTCATGCAGATCAAATTTACACACATCTTGATAAGAATCAAACAATTTTGATCAGATATTTAATCAAATTTGATCCGATGTTTATTAGATATCTTGCTCCGGTTGGGAATGAACAAAACTCAAGAGCGTCTCTAACATTTTCGGTATATAAAAAATACTCACTGTTGTTGCCCCCTATTTAATGCTTAAAAAAGGAAACAAAAAAAAGCATATACATGTCCAATCTAAGACTCACTAATACCAACAGCTAGTATATAGTAGCGTTTCATGAATTTAAAAAGGGCATATGATATTCGATTAGAAGTGCAAACTAGGAATGAAAAAAGTAAAACAATTATAATTTCATCGTAGTTACATTACATATGCAGGAATATAATTCCAAATCTTAGGATTTGGACTTTGGAGTGACGTATTGAAAATCGTTTCCAATTTGTTAATCCAGATAATAATGACTTTTTGAATGGTTTGCATGCACCTGAGACTCTTACTGATGTTTACCTGTGGTGAAGTGGAAGCACCTGATTTGAAAAGTGGAGAACTTGGTGGAGAATAGAAGACTTCAAAAGAGAAACAGCCAATGAACAGTTGATACGTCAGTATCAGAGACTCAAAGAGTATAATGGATGTTGTGCACGTTTATTGAAAGATAGTCCTATTTTAAATTTTTAATGGAAGGTAGAGTTTAAAAATAAATAAAAAGTGCAATCGAGATTCGAGAGGGATTCGTACGAATTTCACTTGATAATATTTTATGTTAATCATTTTAAGCATTTTTATAAATAAAGAAAATATGTAATGCATATCATGTCCACTAAACATGATAAGTTTTGATGTATATTTTCATCAAACAATATAAAATGTTAACTGACCGAAATAAACGATCAATGATGTATCATCAAACACTAATAAATTTACTTTCTGCTTTCCAATTTTTTTTAAGTTTTTTTTTAAATATTATTAAAATTATCAAAATAACCATCCTCTTTTTTCTTTTTCTTTTTTTCCTTTGGTAGTCTCTAAAATGAGATTCTTTTTACTGGAAAAAGAAACCTGAACTTGAAATCCTCACATTGTACTGGTAATCTATGTCAGGAACTCAAGATTGAGTTTTCTTAGTCAATTTAGTGGACAATTCAATATCTAAAAACATCGCCCAAAATTTCAGGCGTGCTTCAAAGAACTGAATTGTCTCTAACTGCTATAAATCAAGAAAGACCTCTATATACTAAATATTTTCTAAACAGCCTATATATGTTAATCTGTTTCTAAAAATCACAGCTGAACCCTAATTCATAGATCACTGTACGGCTGTACCTTTTAGCGACCAACGAACTAGGTTTACCATTTATTAACATCTCTTTACTAAATCTACATTTATTCTTTATTAGTCTAGTGTCAAAAATAATGCCCATGTATGAGAGTTCGCAGATTTGAAATCCCATCTAGATCTCTTATAGATATTAAAACAATTAAGTGACTTGACCCCAATTTTATAAAAATAAAAAAAGTTACCTCAACATTAAAATTCAATTACTTCTTAAGAAACAGAATCAGAGACGGTTTGATGGACATTGGATCATTCTTAGCCATCCAATCTGTCTCAAGATTTATGCAGATCAAGTGCACTTAAATATTGAGACAGATCCGATGGCTCTGACCAGACCCCTAGCCGAACCAAAACATATAAATTTGATGTGATTAATTAGGCCATTTTATTCTCCTCACAACATAAGCAAGCCTTATAAATACATTGATGTGCAATTAATGTGTAGAAATAAGAAAATAGGCCCAGTTGATCAAAGGAACTAAAGCCTCCTTGTATTCAAAGAAAAAAAAAATGAAGCGAGAATGCATGAAACGGCCTTCTAATCCAGGAGAAATATATTATTAAGCCTCTCTATATTTTGGATCTAACCAGGATTTTTAGCCCTGGCCTGGTTGTTGATTTTTCTGCAGATTGCACTTTTAAACACCGTCTGTTAGAAGGGGAATATGAGCATTTGAGTCTATATATGTCTCTTGTGATATTACTGAAATTATTAGGAGAATGTATTCACTCGTATTGAACAGATTATTCTGCTTAAAATTATATAAGGAGAAAGAAAAAACAAACAAAATGAACAGAAATTATTCTACATTAAATCTTTACATTTCATTGGTGAGACTAAAAACTGATGTTCGGTATGAGAAACTTTAGTATGAATTTAATCATCCGTAAGTTTTTGTTTGTAAATTGTTACCAATTGAATATCAATTAACAAAAATATTTATCTCAGTATATATTAAATTCTCACAACTGTGGCCCCACACCAGAGTTCTCACTATTGGTACTTTCTGCCATCACGGATGGTTGTATTTTGTAAAATAATTACTCTGGTGATTGATGAGAAAATAATTAACAAAATAAATAATACATCGAATGAAAGCCAATAAAAAGAACGGAAAAATAATACGATAATAGACATGGAAATGCACATATAATTTTTGAGATCACATGATTAACATCATGCATTGAGCCACAAATTTGCATGTATGATCGTCGTAATTAATTGAGGTGATACACCTGTACTGACAACCTTGATCAAATGGTAAATACACCTGTGTTGATAAGTTGATATTAAATACACAAGCACTGGTAAGTTGATTTATTACTTGCATATATATTCGTGTATTAATTGCTTAGTACCATACCTTATGAGTTATGACATGCGAAGGAGAGGCGCCGGCATATATATTGTGCCCAAGAGAGAACAAGTGAAGCTGTCATAGCATGACCTAGCCAAAGAGTCTTTTCATTTAATTCTGTACTGCTACATCTCTCTCTCTCTCTCTCTCTCTACAAGTTAGATCATGCTGGCAGCTTCACTCATTCTCCCAAGGGCATATTCACTTGTGCAGATGTTCATTTTAACCTCAAACTAGTGCCTATTTATAGAAGATTAAATGAGTTCAAAACAACCTAGCCTTCTAAAAATTCATATGAGAGAGAGAGAGAGAGAGAGAGAGAGAGAGAGGGACAGACAAGGGCACATGGGAGACAAATTTAAGGGGGCTCGATGTAGAAATGTAGAGAGAGAGAGAGAGAGAGAGAGAGAGAGAGATGGAGAGGAGGTGCAAGGCAAGAGCATCCCAAGGAGATGGCGCCAAAAGTCAATTGGAAGTGGATTGATGAGAACCAATGAGAAGCGAGCAAACATTTGCTTAACATAACGGAGCACGTGTCGAGTGGAGATGCCCATATTGACTGAATCAAAGTCAGAATACACTATTTGACTATCTATAAATTGCAAATTTGCTATGGGTAGAGAGAGTATAGACAGACACAGAGATCTAAAAAAAAGTACTGTGGTAGATTTGTTCATAGCTCCACCGTCAATTTCTTCTGATTTCTACTTCCGAGAAAGGCAAGTACTTCAAAGAAGCCTAACGAGTAACGACACGTCAATTTTCTCTTCTTCTTTTAAAAAAAAAAAATGTACCGTTTACTTCATTGAATTTCCTCAAAAGTCTTTGTTCCAGAGCAACTTCATTGGTTTAAATATCGACTCGAGTTAGAACTCAAGTTAAAAGGTATACTGTTTTATTGTGCCCAAATTAATTACAGTCAATTAAACCTTAAATATTACACGAGCTTCAATTATTCATTATTTGTAGTTATTTTCGTTTATATTGAACATTTATTCTTTACTAGGTAAAAGTTTAAAATTTTCAATTAATCTTAGAATAAAACAAGCTGGGAAACTTACAATCAATTTATCTAAAAAAAATTAGCACAATTGTATTATGAAAATGGCTGAATAGTATTAAACTACGTCCAAATCAACCTCTAATTCCCAATTTAATGTGATAAATTATAAGAGGGCTATAGCAGGACAACACGTGGAATCATGGCCTCAATTAACAAATTATCAAGACAGCTTCCTCTATGATTAAATATTAAAGGCACATGTGAGACAACATGACATCAAGATCTGTTAATGGCTTAATGCCAAACTCACAAGGCCAAGTCAATTATGAATGCGCATATATTCCATTGGATCATACCGCAAGCCAATATCATTCCCGTCCTTGGCAATATCAAACTAATGTGCATGGCTTACGCTATATTTTGTGCTTTAAATTTGAAAAGCAAACGCTTTAGATTTACGGTGTTGCTTCACTATTACTGCTACAGGACAAGATAACCCTTTTCCCGAGTACTTTTTTTTTTAAGCCAGGCAGTGGATGCCAGTTCCCTTTTACCGAGTACTTGTATCATTGTATGAAACCAAAAATAGCAAGGAAACATCTAATAATCATTGTCTATTTACCAGAAAAATAAGAATCCTAGTCCTAGAGTAACATCTTTTGTTTCAACTTTATAGAGCACGACAAAAATTAGCCCCCAACTCAGATATCAAATCAGCCAAACCTAATTATAGTTATTGAGGGGGGACACGGAAATAAATATGGGAGAATATTTACCCCAAATACAATGGTTCTGCCGTATTCAATAAATAGAACAATTAACCTACAGAAAGAAAGAAAGAAAAAAAAAATGAAATTCTAGCTCTGACTAGAAATGGAGCAGAGAGAAGAGTATATTTGTTCAGCAGCAGGTCGGTCTGACGGTTCTCCTTCAGTGCACTGGTAAAATAGCTCTATCATTAGCTTAAGCTTGTCAGCATCGGCATCACAAGTTATTCCAAGATTAATTCTTGTCATGCGATTATCCAGTGATAAAAACTCCTCCAGTTCCTTTGTTAGTCTTGGACCTTTCCTCATCTGTTATTTGATCATCAAAATAATAAAACACAAGGGAACTATAATATAGGTTTCCATAAATGAGATGAAGGTAGAAATACATACTTGTAAGCGGTGATAAATTTCAGACTCAGACAGACCATGGTACGGCATTTGAAGGGTTAGCAGCTCAAGTAGAAAGCATCCATACGACCATATATCCACCTCCTAAAAAATCAAGAACAAAGAATTTAGAGTTTGACAAAAGGAGCTAACCATGCGCACTTGGCATACCATAGTTCTGTTGATGCATCCCTGTTTCCTTTATCCAGAACAGGTACTCCAAAACAACACTTGGTGATGTGCAGTGAAATGGGCATAATTTAACAAAACATCAAACAGGTTCCATTGGCAAGTCGCGCACATTTAACATTACTTGCAAATAACATGCAATATTCCTCAAAAATCCCCAGTAGCTATTTATATATTTTCAATAAATTGCAAATAGACAGAACCGTTAAAATATAGAGTCAGGAAGAAAGGGGTCTTAAGGACTAATTCCCCTTGCATTTTTGGGAAACTGTATTAGCACAAGAAGGATGCAACTAAATGGTTTTGATTCATGCTGCAAATATCTGAAAAATGGGAGTGTCGTTTGCAAATATAACGAACAAGGACTGCTGCTTACAATAACAGTATTATTACAGATAAAGTTAAAAATATAAAAAAATTAATCAGGAGCATGAGAGTGGAAAGAGTCGTACCAGGCCATACTGGTGTCTCCTGTGCATGGCACGCAAGACCTCAGGAGCCATCCAATGCGGCGTACCTACACAGACACATGGTGGATGCACGCCAAAGTGAGCAATACAGCATGTGTGGGACTGGGAATGTAGAGGGACTGACTGGTCAAAGTCGGTAAGTTTGACCATAGGCATTCCGTCACTTTGTCTTGATTCCAGATCCACTACAACATTTTCACTTTTCACATCTCGGTGTATTATCTGCTTCGAGTGCAGTTCGACAAGGGCACATGAGATCTCTCGAGCCATATGGAAGGCCAAATCAATCGGGACCCGCTTCTCCCCGTCCTTGCTAAGTTTCTCTATATAACCCTGTGTATTTTTATACATACAAATTTGAAAATCAATTTCATGTTTTGATTGGTACTAAAGGTTGGTTGAAACTATGCCAAGTGCCTACCCTAATGAAGCCTCATAACAGAACAACACAGGGAAACAAATTATCTCTTAACCCACAAATTGTACAGCTGAGTTTTACTTGCTCTAAATTTAACCCACTTTAATGTCAATCAATCCTCCTATAATGCAACTAACTACTTCCCTCGAATTAACCCAATTCATCAACAATTTGCCCTCAATTGTGCTGTTATGCCTCAGTAGTCCTCAACCAACCCAACCTATCCTCAGTTGCACAAATATTAAGATATTTTTTCTGGTCAAACCAGTAATAAAAAAAATTAATACCTTTAAGGAGCCTCCTCTGACATACTCCATCGCAATAACAGATTGCAAAAGCCTGTACTCCTTCCCACTGCCATCAGATGCAGGGACCCACTTGCAAGAGAGCTGGTGGCCATAAATATCAACAATAGACCTATGGTTTCTGACAGCACCAAGCATCCTCACTTCTGCCAAGAACTTGTATTCAAATTTTCTTGTCTCTTCACTCGAAGCAGCACGCGTGTCTAGATAACGCACCTGAAATGAATATGTTTTCTTTATATAATACAAACAATACAAATCAAGTAACAAAAAAGGAATATGGTCGCTGGATAAAAAACCTCAACTCATCCTGGCCCTTGATTGTTTTGTGTTGATATAAAAAACTATTTTACTTTTTTGGTTCTTAAATGAAATGGTTATATATTGAGAATTAACACGGCAGAATTAAAAATGTAACAAATAAATACCTTAACAGCAGCATCAGTGTTTCCAATTTTACAATAATAGACTGATCGAGCAGGATTATTCTCAATCTCTCGGCACATTGAGGGAGTTGGGAAGGAGCAACCCAAAATTGAAGCTTCCTTTCCTAGCGGAACAAGAAGCCTGCTTAGTGGAATGTACCTGAAAAAAAAAGAAGATAAATGTTTTTCAGGTCCATTTTTTTGGTCAAATCAAATTACTTGCTTACTTGAAGCATCAAACTATCATAATTTCAAGTTTGATACAAAAACCTTGATGGAAGAAATTTTTTACATCCTTCATCAGAGTTGATGTAATTTATAAAAATAGTACGTAATAAGAATTTCTCACATCCACGGACAAAACTACAAGGGATTACACAAAAATTACAATGAGTCAAGGACTATGATGCACCCGATATTCACTTCTTTGAAGAGAAATGATGAAGGAACAATTAAAAATTGAAATAAAAAAAAATAGGAGCAAACCTGCAAAAGTACTCGGGATCAGTTTCCTCGCGTATATTAGTAGGATAGCATGCATCAACAACCATGCGCACCAAAGAATGGCCTCTTTTTACCAGAATAGCATTCCAGGCATGAGGCATGAAGTCTAGATAGCCTCTCACAAGTTCACATGGTATAGGAGGATTCACCCGGTCACAGAGATACTAATAACATGTAAAAGTAGAATACTTTAGACTAGTTTAGAAGCTCTAACAGTACGTAAGACAGCAAGGGGATTATTTCTTAAATAAAGGGGTATTACTAATACCTTCATAAGTAAGGCTCTGTGCCGACAGACACCAAATCGGAGTATGCCAAGTGGCACAACATTCGAGTTGTGTCTCTCCTTTATGAATCGAAGAGACTTGTCGCACAACTCAGTAAAATCAGGATCGCCAAAAGGACTGCCAACACCAAAATGCTCGCTGCAGTTCCCATTTACAACTTCATTCCTGACCCCACCACATGTACAGATGAAAGGTTGCTCCTTTGTAAGACTAACAATGGCTCGTCGAGTACGCATAAGGGAGTCTGTGCGGTCAGCACCGCCAAAGCAGTCAGAAACAAAAAGGGCCAGAATTGATGCTCTTAGCACAATGTTGTCTACCTCATCTTCTACATTTTGTTCAGTTACGTTGTTTATTTTCAGGCTTGAAAGGAGAAACTGTGCTGAGACTACGATTGAATCCAGCTCCTCATCTTGCTCTCTGCATAAAGTCACAAAAGATAAGAAAGATTTAAAGTAGTTATTCCTCAAATGAGAAAAACCATCGCATAGCTTTTATTCAAAATAAAGCGAAATAAAAAAAGTCAATACAAGTGTAACCTTTCTTTTCCTCTGTTCCTAACTTCATGAAGATTTTTTACAAATAACCATCTCATGTTGCATTTGAATAAAGAGGAACAACAAGAAAATTCAAGGCAATCTAGCAGAGTTTCCGAAGAGAAATGAGAAGGAAAGAGCCAACAAGACATTTTTCACTACTTGTATGGTATTTAAGATGTTTCTCGGTCCAAAAATGCAACCACAAAATACTTGGATGTTTACAAGCTAATGGAATTCAAATTAAACTTATCCAAAAGACAAAAGCATATATTACAAACCTATCTAGAAGAATAACCTCGCGCGAGTCCAGACAGATAGTATGTTTATAGTCCTCAAGCGGCATAAATGGCTGGTCACGACCAGCATCATAGAACCCATCAGGCATATGGTCACCCACACCACAAAACGATTCAATGTTGTACTTGTATGATGTATTTCGGCAATCCCCAGCAGGTTGCCGCCTAACCTTACTTGGTTTGGAATTACCATCTGGGTCCCGATCAGGATGTCTCTTTGAACATGGCACAAATCTCGAGGTCGCCTCCTTGCACTCACAGCTCTCATCCATCCCAACACTTGTGTCGTCTGTGATCTCAGAATTTGATGAGGAACACTCTTCTTCAAGGTTTTCCTTTTGACGCAGGTCAACTTGCTTGCAATCAGATTGCAATGATGAAATTTCTTCTTCATCAGTCATGTTTACTGCCATGTCATGGGTTGTGTCAGGTTTGGTTTCAGGTTCTGGTTTAAGATTGAGATTGAGCTTGCGGCTATGATTCAGACGCTCCTCCCGAGCCCTTTGTTGCGGACCATCATGCCGTCTCCAGCTCTTTTTTGTTCGCTGAGTTGTCTGAATGTTTACGTGTCTTGTCCCATCAATCTTGGATAATACGTCCAAAGATATGAATTTTTCATCTTTATGTGTTTCTTCATTGTTTCCTCTCATATCACAACATATCCAAGGAGGAACTTGACAGGAATAACTTATCCTGTTGAACTTTAGAACACAACAAGACCAAGTGAAATGTTAGACAGAGAGCATATACATCGGCGCATAACAAAGAAATTAACTCCATCTGTAGTCTTGAAAAGAAATTAATTTAAATTTAATTTCTGAGACCCCGCATCCCTGCAATTAGTTTAATTTCTTTCACCGTCCACGTGCACAAAAGTGCAGGAAAGAAAGAGAATAGTAGGCACACGAGAAGTTTCAGCCAATAGTTTTGTATCTTTTCGTCAACATGGCAATTAGAAAACATTTTCTTTTTAAGAAAACGTTCTTTTTAGCAATCGGTGTACATCCCAACAATTAAAATAAAATCTGCCACGTTGGATTAGAAATTGAAAAGATAACCCCGTTGCAGATGCTCTAAGAATGCAAAACGAGAGCACAGAAGAAATACACTATAATACTAGTAGTCCCAGCATGTTTCTATATTTAAGGAAACAATTAAATCACTGCCCAACTGGTATAAAATGCACGATGGCTGATACTACTTGCATGAGAGTATCAATATAGAATGTCAGGACAGAACCTGAATTTTTTTTATGTAGCATCAACATAAAAAAAGAAAAAATTTAACCTGTCTCATCAAAATCACAAATTTAGAAATCTAGCACTACCGCTGCAGCAGCGGCTCATGAGCAATCAAGGAAGCAATATCACATAAACTGTATACTATCAATTTAGAAATTGGGGACCAAATGGTATAGTATCAATTGGTGATAACTCATTGAGAAGTACAAAGCAATCAATGAAGAAATATCAAATTACAATGGATTTGTGATCAACATAAACAAATATTTCAATATATTTCCTATCATATTAAATAGCATAGAAAACAAGTAGCAAAAAGTCACCTGAAGATTTAAATACTGAAGAGCCAGCATGGAACGGAGCTTGAGGGAAGAGACGGACGTCAATCGATTATTGGACAAGTCGAGATTTTGGAGGTATTTTAGAGAAGAGAGCTCCGCCGGTATGTCATCAAGCTTATTGTTAGTGATTTTTAATCTTCTGAGAGAACTTAGGTCGGCTATAGAATTAGGCAAACTCTTCAGCTTATTAAAGGAGAGATCTAGTTCTTCTAACTTGTTAAGAGATCCAATTTCAGGAGGGAAATATCTACATTTTTGAAATAAGAAACTAAAGTCAAATTAAAACTGCAATATTTATAGAAAAAGAATCAATCTTGCGAACATAAATTACCGTATAGAAAAATGGCAAACGGTCAATTTGGTTAGACACTTCAGATTAGAAATCTCTGACAAAACTGAAAGAGACGAAGGCCGACGTGGCACCTTACACAGCTCCAACTCTTTCAGTGACTTCAGATTTCTAAAAGGAGCCGCAGAAATCCGAGGCGAAGAAACCCTAATTTGAACTCTCTCTAGCTCCACTAACTCGCCAGCTTCAGGAGGCAATACTTCGACCTCATTTGCAAAGAATTTCAGGGTTTTGAGCTTCTGGTGCTTTCCAATCGAACTCGGTAGCAAGTGAAATGTGTTCTTGTATACGAACAAACCCTCCTCCGTACAGTCCAGTGGCGCACCGACGAAATTAGAAAGCTGCCACGTGTTTCCCGAAATATCCACCGCGTTTCCCTCTTCCTGACTGTCACCGTCTGATCTAGACGGATCGTCGGGAATGCAGTCGCTGGAGCCGATCTCCGCCGACTGGAGCTGAGAAGCTACCATTGTAGCAAAAACGAAGTCCCAGTCAAGTACACGAGCGAAAGAGAGAGGGCGTTTACGCGGCAGCGCTGGAGGCGAGATCGCCGGAGATTGAAATGGCGGAGCTAGGGTTTTGTATGAGTTGGGGCTAGAGCGAGGCGTGGGGAAGAGGGGAAGTAAAAGCGGGCAAGGGGATTAATTAAAAAAATATATATAGACCTAAAGGAAGGAATTCATATAACACAAACTTTGAGTTTTTCTCTGGACCGTTGGATCTTCTTTGGCACGAATATTAAAGATACTTGTCCATTCCACCAGCTTAGACTGGCTTGGTCCGGATTATGATCGGACGGTGAAATATAAAATCAAAATTTGAGTTACCTGAAGGATCCGGATCCCGAAGGAAGGGGGAAAACCGAGAGAGAATGAAAAGGCGCGCCTGAGCCTGACCGGATTTGTGGGGTCAAGGTGTAGTGTTGTGTCCAGGAAGGAAATGGAATTTTCCGACACTTTCTTGCTTTCAGACGAATACACGTCAAAAAGCTGATTTGTTCTCTCCCGACAAATTCTGGGATCAGATATTTCATGGCCGTCCGATTTCCGAATTGAACAGTTGATTTGCGAATCCGCTCCTACCGAACGGAAGGAAGTCAAAGTAGAAGCATAAAGCAGTAGGCAGACTCGAAATATGAATATGGTTGGTACTGGATTCAAACTTTACAAACACTCAATCTCATGACATGTCATGTCAAATTCGTAAACCGAATTTTGATTCTGTGGTTTAATGGGTTAAAAGGTATTCAGATTCTCTTCATAAGGGCTTGGATCCGACCCAATGATCAATAACAGTATAAGACTGAATGAAAATAATTTAAGATAGAAAGTCTCGTTCACAACATAAAAAAAACCATTGCTTGCCGTTCCAAAAAACTAATCCAAGAGAAAATCAAAATAGAAATAATGAACGAGCGCAGGTATTTATCAATTCAGATCCAGCGAAGTAACTCAATTTTTGGGTTTTAAATCGGGACCGTTTGATTTGAATCCGAAACAATTCATCGGATCTGGAGCGCGCACATCCTGGTAACGAATTTGAATCCTAAGAGGACTCTGAGTGATGGATTCGAATCGGACGGTCTCGATCCAAAATCCAAAGATTGGGTTACTTTAGGGGATCCGGACCCGATATTTACAAGGGCGCGGATCTACATTCACCAATACAGATGTTAATTTACAGGAGCAAATCTACATTCATCTGTACAGATACTAAGTTACCTCTATAATTTTAAGATTTTAGTTATATATATTGAAATTTAATTGAATGTTATTATTTTAGAAGTTTTTATATAGTCCAACATCTCTCATAAAATATCACATGTTTATTTGTAGTCTAGTAATTAGAGTTTATCTTGTAGTTGTGGAGAGCTTAACTTTAATTCTCGCTAACAACATATTTTACTTTAAAAGTAAAATATTTTTACTTTTAATTATTTTACTTTAAGAACCGGTCTTTGGTCTAGTGGCAAAGAGTTTGAAACCCAGATAAGAAAATCCTTTGTTATAATAGCAAGGGTATTAAATAGTTGGATGGCTTGACCTCCAACTTTACTTTAAGTTTTAGCACTCTTTATTATGATTTTCTAGTTCCGCCTCTGAAAATTTAGTTAGGAATTTGGTTTAGGATAGTCAAAAGATAACGAAAATGAGGAAGTGGTGGAGGCATAGTCTGCAAAGTCGGACAAGAAGATAAGTTATGGTTAGAGCTAATACAGACGCGCAAGGAGAAGGAAATTTGTTGGAAGAGACAGAAGAGGAAAAAAAATAGAATTAAGGCTTGACCGTGTAAGAAAGAAGAATTTTCTTTTCTTCACACACTATTTTATAGGAAAAAAATTGTGATAATTTATTAAGTAAACTAAAGAATAATTGCCTAATTAAATTGTTCTTAACATGTGTTGTGATAATTTTTTTATAATTGTTAAAAATAAGAATATGGAAATTTTAAACCGGCTAAATTAGATAGAATCCACATGTTAAGAAAAATCAAATGTTAATTAAAATGATTAAACAAAGAATAAAGGAGAGTAAATTGAGAGGAGTGGGAGGAAAGAAAAGAGGGGAGAAAAATGGAGCTCAGAAGAGTATTTTGTTAAGAATTTTGAGAGGAGAATATTTTGTTATTTGTTTTGAAAAGAAAAATACTATGTAAAATTTTCTTTTTGTTTTCTATATCCAAGTACTTAATTTTTAAAATCTTGTTTATCTTAAAATTTCACAACAACAGTTATCACCATCAAACTCTTAAGAATTTGCCTCTTAATATCTCTTTCTAACTCTAAACACTCTAATTCTAGACGTACAAGAGAAACAAATAATTAAGAAGACATGAGCTTATGATAAGCCCCAAAATCCAGCCATGTTAAAAAATATTTTGCAAGGATTTGCGCACAACCCAAACAGTAAATAAGCAACAAAAGTGATGAACACAACTTTTCTCGGATGAAAATGTAATTTTATTTTTTTCTTTTAGAATACAATTACAAGTTTGAAAGTAAAACATGTAATTTGAAGATTTCAGAACAGACAAATATTGGAGTTTTTATGTATTAAAAGTAGGGGTGTAAATGGACACGGATTATCCGCGGGAAATCCGCTTATTATCTATATCCGGATTAAACGGATACGGATACTTGCGGATACGGATAATTCCGTGAGAATATAAACAGAGCCGATATTCATATATATCCGGATCCGAAATTTAATCTTTCAGTAGCTTTCAATTCATTTCATCTTTGCGAAATTCTAAAAAAACATACATATTCGTATAGGTCCAAAAATCTTGGTAGAAAAAACATATAATCTATTAGGATAATGGATTGGTTCTCCGAACCAATAAACAATATTAGTCATGCATAATCATCATTGTGCAAACTTAAAAAGTCTATTAATTTTTTGTCAATTTAGATAATCAAATTAGGTAATTTAAAATTATGAAATTTAGTAGAATTACTCAATATCCGACAATTATCCGCTCTGTATTCGTATTCGAATCCGTATCCATGGATTATCCGTTCTGTATCCGTATCCGTTTAAGACGGATATGGTTTTCAATTTTGATATCCGTTTACTATCCGTATCTATATCCGTATCCGCTTGTTGAAAAACGGATACGGGTATGGTATTAGCATTATCCGCTCCGAATCCGCTCCGTTTACACCCCTAATTAAAAGTATAAGTATAGTATTTATAATTTTGAAAAAAAAAAAATCGTTTTAATACCATTATGTTTTAGAAGGATATTTTACAAATTTCCTTAATGCTAATAAAATAACAATTAATGAGACCGAGGAACATTTCTTTCTAACATATTCGGCCCAATTGAACTAAGCTTAATTTGATATATTCCTTCTTGGTCATGCTGTTCCGTACTTATTTGTTATGTTATTCAACTCGCTAGAAAATAGTGTATTAACTATTTTGTTTTCTAATGTCAAGTTATTTGCAAAATTACGAAAAGAATTGCGAATTGCACATATATAAAGTTACAATATTCGGCTCTTTTGCGGTCTTCAAAGTAACAAGCATACAAGTCTAGTTTTATGCAAACGTAGTCCACTAAATTAAAAGTTTAAAATAAACAAGTATTCTCGCGAAATTTTATTAATGCAAGAATCCTCACAAGTCACAACATATTTGTTTTAGCTCTTCTAATATTTAATGAAGTTTATACTTACATTTACATAAAAACAATAAAAAAAAATACGTACGATCAAATTAAACAATCATGAACACAAAAGTGCTTGATAGGATTTATAAATTGTTTTTGACTTCTCAGTGACTAACGAAATTTTGATATTACATATCCATATTATACTCTTTGGTTATTAAATTTATTTAACTTTATATTACTTTAAGCTAGTCATTTATCAATATATTTTCACTTATAAAGTATAATTTACTCCAAGTATATTTTAAATATTGAAGAAAATCAATAAACAAAATTATACTGAATATTAAAAAAAAAGTATGATATTTTTATAATTTGAAAAAATATATCATATTTATTACCATAATGTGTTACAAAAAAATTATATGAATTTACATTATTAATTAATTAGGTTGGTAATTTTGTTCAGTATTTCGGGCCAACAATATTTTAATTATGTTATTCAACTCGCTAGGAAATAGTATATAAAGTTATAAACCATTTTGTTTTCTAATGCCACATTAATTGCAAAATAATTAAAACGAACATATATAAAGTTATATTTGTGGTATTTTGCGGGTTTCAAAAATATTTTAGAACAAAACCCAATATAACAAACGTGCACACAAGTTTAGTTTTATGCAAATGTAGTCACTAAATAAAAAGTTTAAAGCATTCAAGTTTTTGAGGGAAATTTGATTGAGGCAGGAATTCTCACAAGTCACAACATATTTGTTTTAGCTCCTGTAATTTTTATTAAGCTTAATACAAACAATCAGGCCTGATCTGATGATTCTGAAAAGGGGGAATTTCACATATACCCTTCAAAAACTTCAAAATTACGTATTCCCCCTCTAAAATTTGAAATTACATATTTCCCCCTCCAAACTTCAAAAACTCACAAATTTACTCATTTTATTGTCTTTTATATTAAAACTCATTCTAAATTTATAAAATACCCATTTTACCCTCATACCCTCGTCGTCACCGCCGAAGGGAGGTGGCTCTGATCGGGGTATAGGTCGACCAACAGTAAATCGAGTCCATGACCAAATTTGTAACAGCAACATTGGCCCCGCTATCGTCTCCACCCCAGCGAGGCAAGCACGTGACAACTCTCGATAAATATGTGCAAGTACAGCACCTCCCCAATTGTATTCTACTGGAGTATCCAGATCGGTCTGGAATTGCAAGTACATCGCAAAGACTCCGGCTGCACTCCAATCTGAAAACATAACCGACCCGAATAAATCTATACAAAATCCCCGGGTTAACTGTGCAACCCTCTCATCATCAGCTTCATCTCCTAATTGAGCCGCAAATTTGGTCCGCAACTATCTCAGTCTAAGAGAATAAGCAGAGACTTGCAATCGCTCTTCAGGAGTGTCAGGGTGATACCACCTATATTTATATGGCATTGTCTCATCCAGGTTATTGTAAAAATCCGCATGATCAGCTCCCAGATCATCCTCTAAGCATGGGTTCCAATCAGTATCGCTAGTGCCAGTAATTGGGTGGCCTTCAAATTAAAAGAATTATACAATCAACAATTCATTTCTTAAAATAATTAATTAAAATAACCGATAAACAATTTTAAATAGTTAATTACCCTGAATCGGTAAGCTCCATAAACATGCAACATCTTCCAACGTCACTGTCATTTCACCTACTGGTAGATGAAATGTATTGGTCTCTGACCTCCATCTCTCAACCAGAGCAGTAATCAAACACAGATCAATCTTGCAATCATTAAGACGAGCAATTTGGTACAATCCTAACTTCTTCAGAGCATCGTCCATCCGACTGTTGTAAGCAATAGTAGGACGATGCCTATTTATCTGAAGTGCTTTTACATTAGGCTGCCAAAAATAATTAAACCATTATAACCTCTTCAAATACTTCATATAATGTTTATTTCAAACAAATAATTAATAAATTTAACAAAAATTACCATATCACAAACTGTCCATGCTCTATGGTACTGTGGTGGTAATTTCTACAACTCTGGATAATTCAGATTATCCATTCACCCTGTTAGAAAATTTAACAAAAATTATACTAAATTATACTACATAACACAAATTACACTAAATTACACAAATTATACTAAATTATACTAAATTACACAAATTACAATAAATTATACTAAATTACACAAATTACACTAAATTATACTAAATTACACTAAATTACACAAATTATACTAAATTATACTAAATTACACAAATTATACTACATAACACAAATTAATACTAAATTACACAAACTAATACTAAATTACACAAATTCATACTAAATTATACTACATAACACAAATTACACTAAATTATACAAAATTACACCAAATTACACAAATTATACTAAATTATACTAAATTACACAAATTATACTAAATGTCACAAATTACACTAAATTACACAAATTAATACTACATATACACTAAATTGAGGCCAATTGCTAATTCAACACTAAATTATACAAAAAAGACTAAATATACTAAACAAACTCAATTAAATAAGTTATTCAATTTAATTCGGCCAAAATTAAAAATTATAAAAAATCCTGATTTTTACCTTGTTAAAATCGTAGATCGAAAGAGTTTCCAACTCTCTTGGACGATCCAAGAATTTTGAAACAATTGAATGAAAAAATAGTGAAGTATTTGGAGAGGATAAAAGAAAAAAACACATAGAGGAGTTCGGTTTTTGAAAGAGGAAGAAGAAAGGAGGGGGTGAAGGAAAGGAGACAGACAGAGACAGAGACACGGCTCTTGCGAAAAATTTAATCCTAGCTGCACCGGTTTCCCAAACCGGTGTAGTGTTGTTTGTGAATTTTCTGTGGCGAGTCCACAGCCTGGTGGGAAAATGGGTCAACCGGGTTAGAAAAATTCTCGACCGGTTTGGGGGTCCGATGCAGCAGAGCCCTTTTATGTCACACCGGTTTGGTAAACCGGTGGAGGCTATTTTTAAAACTTCATTCAGCCCGGTGCTGCTTTGGTTAATTTGTTTGAAATGGGTTCTATTTAAAAAAAAAAAAATCCAGTTAACATTTCATTATTGGTCCTCAAACAATTAATTTTTACTATGTTTTACGAAAACTAAGACAAGTTGTGCATAGATTATAAAAATCGTAGGCGGTTCCTTCTGGTTCTAGAGACTCATCGTCTTGGGCTAGAGTTTTTCTGACATTTCTTTCGTATTAGCAATTGTAAGAACAGGAAAGAGGTATGGAGCAAATTCGTTTGGAGAATGGAAAGGAGAGAGGACATCTATATATATTTGAGGAAAATGAAATAAGAAACATAAATGCTATGATTAGAATTAACAAATAACAAAGGATCAGTGGAATGAAATTGCTATATTTTATTTTTCAGTCCTCTCAATTTCTATTTCCTAGTTCTACTCTGTTTAAAATATGTAATATTCAAAGAACATGTAGTATTTTCTTTTTGAACAAAAGCAAGATAATTAAATAAATCTAAAGTTAAATACGATAAACATATGATATGAAAATCTATTTCACTGAAACAAAGTATGTACAATGAGATACTTCGAAACGAATTTTGAAATTCAGAATTGATACGAGATAGATATAATAAAAAAAATTAATACAATGTAATATTTATAATCATCTTTAAGTAATTGGACTAATTTGCAAAGTTTAAAAACTTAAAGGTTTATTTATAAAAATGTAAAATTGAAAAAATAAGAGAAAATTGGTTTTATGCCACTCCAAAACTTTGAAATTTGAAAAAGACCATCCCAAAATTTGAAATCATACAAAAGTCACTCCAAAGTTGATTAATTTCTGATTTTGCCATTAATACAAAAGCCACTCCAGCGTGGCTTACTTGCCACGTGGCCTCCATGCATTGATTCCCCACCTTTTTATTTTCATCTTCTTCTTACGTACGACTGGGAAAAGAAATTTAATGAAAGTGAAAGAGAAAAGAGAAAGAAATCGCGGATGGTGTCTCTATTTTTGTAGTATAATATAATTATGTCTATAATGTTGTATTTCAAATTAAATTTTATCTTTGAAGATTATTGAAATTATCAAAATAAATAATTGTCAAGCAATCTCTCCTTTATGAGATAATTAATATATATTCTATTATTGCGTATGTTATCAAGTAAAACAAAAATAATTGAGGAAACATATGGCACTGTATATATAGAACCAATTGGACAATCTGGTTTGAAATCTCAATTGAAATTCAAAAACATAAGAAACTAAATTTTATTAGTAATTATATTTTAATAATTCTTTGATATGGAAAATGAAATTCATTCATATTGAACAGTAATGTATATATAATTTTTAAAACTAATAATACTTTCGTCATATTTAAAAGAATTGTGAAAGAATTTTTAATAAAATATAAAGCATGATGTCCTACAAAATTTTGATATGTAGATCAAACAAACTAAATTGCTTTAGTCAGTCGTTTGAATATTAAAAAAACGAGATTTGAACCCATAGCATAATACGTTAGTGTTATGCATAACACCGTGGTCTTATTCATAAAATATATTAAATAATACAACTACGACAAGCTAAAAATTCTTATATATAAGTTTCAATAAAACCGAAATTTCATTTTATTCTGAGCTAATTTGTTAAAATTGATAATAGTATGTACTAAATATATGCAGGGGAAACTCATCCTGTATTTTCAATAATTTGTTATCAAATATTTGATGAGAAGAAAGACAAATTTTTCTTTCATCTAATTGCTTTAGTGCAAAATTTATTGTTTGTATATCATTTTCTCCCCTAAAAGGTTTCTTTATGAAAAATCATGATTATTTACTCGGTCATATTATGAAGTATGAACGAATTGTCTATTTTCATTTGATAGGTTTCATTTTGACTTTATTTGTTTCTTTCTATTTTTAGTTTGATATCCTTTTTTCTATTTATCAAATTTGAAAATATTTGATATATATTTTCAGAATAATTAATCTGCTTGGAGGCCTTCCTTTTTGGTGTCCTTTTCCGACTTTCGGAGGAGTTTTATACTTGAGTTATTAATTAATGCTCAAGCTTGATGATTTTTGTTACGGACTTGAATAGTCTCTTTTTTTATCTACACACATTTTAATTTCAGTTATATAAATCTTTAATCGTATTTAATTTAAATTACATCCATCCAAAATAAAAACTGTACAACGAATAAGAAATTGAAAAGTATGTAAGAAATATAAGAATAATTTTATTAAGAAAAGACAGACAAACAATATGCTACTAAAAAAAGTACAATTGGACTAATCTAATAAAAACAAAACCTAATTTTCCAGCTGAGAATTGCCACGGCAGTCGGGCATGCACTAGTAATATACAAAGAGTTCCTTTCAAATCCTCCCATTTATTAATATTAAAGTCAGGCATAGGCATGAATTTCTCTTTTAGAAAGAACATCGTCGATAAATCCTCCCAATTAGTAAACAAATTACCAAGCTGATTGATCGAACCACCAGTATCCATCTTGCTATTAATATAATTCCTAACTTCATAAAATCTCAACGATTCACTCACGCTGATCACGAGACACAGTAAATGTTGTCGACAACATGTATCAACATATCTTTGATCCTTACATCTATGCTTCGATAGTTCCTGAATCGCTTTTCGTATGCGGCTTTTTCCTATCTGAACATGTGGCAAGGATAAATGATCATCTACTAATTTCTTATAACTCGACATGACTTTCAAAAACTGACAATCTCTTCCAAAATCATCCACATCACTAAAGATCCACCAAATATTTTCTGTTTTCTTTATTTTGGTTTTCCTTTCGCTAGTTTCTCCTTGATCTTTCATTGCATTGGTTTTAAAACCGCACATATACAAGCTTTCGATCCGATATAAAACTTTTAAACTTGTCTCTCCAGAAACAAAATTTTATTATGAGCCATTTATCTCTAAATTTCCCACTAGTCAAGTGATACTTATCTTTGCAAACACTCAAATATGGCTTCAGTTTATCTATTATATTATCGAGAAATTCATCATACGAAGTGGTTTCGATATCGTAAATAACTCTAGCCCTCTTTAGTGAGCTAGAGTGTGATGTGCATGCTCACCAAACTCTTTAGTGAGCATAATTCTATAATCTATCGGATTGACTTCAAACAAAAAACGAATCTAAACTGTTGAAATTAATCTACTTCACGAGTGATGAGCGTACATGCAAAATTTTGAAATTTTCGAATTATTTTAGTCTAAAATCAAGTGATCAAAATTGATGAAAAATGAATGATCCAAAATGAACTCAACATAGCACAACAATTTGATAAGCAGATGAGCAGATCATACCCTAGTTCTACTAAAGCAAGAAATGAAACTTTTGCATAATTACATTCTTAATGACATATAACTCAACACAGCACAACAATTATAAGATATGATACTTTACCATTAACTATCCTAGTGTACCACAATAGTAACACAAAAAAGAAAGTAACGCATGCAATTATTGTAGTGTTTTGATTGATCAGGTACATCCTATATTTTTTGTTGAGGAGAGCACAGTTGATTGATCCGCTTTTCAACCTGCGATATCGCAATGTTTTGATTGATCAGGTACATATGCAGTATCGTACGTAGTGTAGACTGTAGATGCATATGCAATAGTAAGGAGTAGTAACAAAAAAAAATAAGTTAGAAACATTTTCTGACCGCAATGGAGAGCTTGTCGAGTGGATGAACTGGAGAAACAACACTTGAATGGAGAGAGGAGGAGACTGGAGAGTACGAATTGGAGAGGAAGGGCTGACTGGCAGGAGAGACTAGAGAGGAGGGGAGAACTAGAAGGGCTGGACGGGCTGGAGAGAAGAGGAGAGAAGGGCTGGGCTGGCAGGAGAGAGAGGAGGCGAGGAAGAGCTGGGCTGGAAGGAGAGGGACAATTGGGTTTTAAGTTTTATATTAAAGTCATACATGGGCTAAGTGCTCGAACGTGAGTAACGTGGGTTACTACCAATTCTAAATCCGTCACGCGAACGTGGGTTTTAAGTTTTATTTTGAGTGGTTTTCCTGTTTTAAACAACCACAAAGTTCACAACTAACCTCTGAGCCAATCAAAGCTTAAGATAGTCGTAACTTTCCTATGTTAAGCAACTTTTCTATGTCAAGCAGTTTGGCAACTAAAGAGAAAAAAAAAAATCTTCATTTCTATTCAATTTATGAAATCATTTTGTTATACTTTTTTATTATGTTTTTAAAAATTTGGGTAAAGAGGATAGATCAAGATGAGATTAAAATATAAGGCTTAGGTGCTATGGAAAGCATAAGATCTTCTGTGATACGGTTTCAAAAACTTATTGTATAAGCTTCAAACTTTGATCTAAGTAGTTGAGTAAATTAGTTATATAATGAATTTGTAGAATACAAATTTTTATTATTTTTTAATTTTTATCTACTATTTTCTATGATTTATGAAATATTGCAAATTGCCTAAAAAATTTATCGTTATCTTTTTATTTTTTAGTCATTTTTTTTTGTCATCTTTCATAAATTAGTAAAAAAAAAATTGAAAAACTTAAAAAAAAAATAGTATTCTACAAGTTCATTATATAACCAATTTAATGAGTTATTTAGATCGAAGTTTGAAGTTTATACGATATGTTTTTTAGACCATAGCACGGAAGGCCTTATGCTATCCATAGTACCGAAGCTTTACTCTTAAAATATGGTCGTTGTAAATAGAGGGTTGATATAAACTTAACACTCTTAAAATATGGTCGTTGTAAATAGAGGGTTGATATAAACTTAACAGTATATGTTCCTTGGACAATGATTTTGGGTTGTTTCTGTCTGACACAGTGAAATGGAAATCTTATTTGTTGGTTAAAATTAAAAGATTGTAAAAGGGGTAGAAAAGAGTTATGGGGTTTAAAGTGATCAGAACAGATTTTCAATTTTCACGGTAACGCATGGTCGGCACATCTCTTAAGTACTCATTTTTTATTATTCGGTTGCTCATTTCTTCTTCATTTGCTGAGTCAATCAGCTGCCTTCATTTCGAGTAGTTTCTTGTGTTTTCTAATTCATTTCAATCTCTTTTCTCCTGCTACAAAATTTATCATATTTTTTTTATATGTGAATTCATCTTGGCATACTTTTAGTGTCCAACACTAAGATTATCGTTTGCTTTCATTATTGACTAATACATAATTATACAATTAATCTTTAAATTCATCACATTTAAAAAAATGATTAAAACATACTTTCTATCCTCACGGCAACGCGTGGCCGGCACTTACTAGTATATATATATACATATATATATATATATATATATATGAGTACGTTGGATGTCCTATCCGCTAACGATTACTATTGAAAAATAAATTTTTGAATTAAATATCAACTCTTCAATTAAATAATATGTTATGTATAAATTTTTTAATTTAGTTAAAAATATATCCGGCACAATTGCACAATTGCCACATGTAAAATCATACCACGCTTCTGAGATAGTAGGTCCTACTTCAGTTAGCTCTAGTGCCATACGATTAGTATTAAGATTGGTGCGCACGGAAATTGAAACATCCTTGTACGAATTTTAATGTACTTAGCACGGATCTTGATGCAATCGAATGGTCCTAGGACATTGGACTCTGAATTCTTCCCGCTGATGCAAATTGACTAATACAAGTTTACAACATTTGTCTCTTCACATTCCTATACTCACAATCACGATCTTCTCCTTTAAAAACTAGAAATTGTTGCTTCACCCGCATTTCTGCTTCGGCGACTCAATTAGCGACACTGGGAACTACCTCAAAGATATCGGCGAGGGCTACGACCCTGTCGGTAACCAGCCATACGGGGAGACTTATTTCGGCCGCCCCACTGGTCGCTTCTCTAATGGACGGTTAATTCTCGATTTCATTGGTTTGTGCACTTTACTCATAATTAAATTTCTTCCTTCTATTCTGAGTTGTTTCTTATGAATTTAGGGATAAAATTAGTCAACTAACAAGTACCTCACACATATAAAATGAATTATGTTGCTAGGTACCCAAGGAAATGTAATATGTAATTGGATCATCGGAATAATTCCTAAGAAAATTTCATGGAATCTAGTTAAATAAAAAATAAAAAAAATCAGCCCCAGAACCTAGCTGTGCCAAATTTAGGGTTTATTGTGAAATTTGTGAATTAAGGGTTAGTGTTGAGCGATTGAATTTGAAATTTTGTGAAATTAGGTTTGAATTAAGGGTTAGGATTAAGGGTTTCAATTAAGAGTTTGTAATTTTGTGAAATTAGTTCAATGTTATTTTCTGTCAAGGATTAAGGGTTCATGTATCATCCAAAAATGGTCGTCATAAACTTTCTTGTCCCAATTCATGTTGAACAGTACATATTGATTGTTATGGATGAATGTTATAATTTCATGTTGACTTGTATTCACTGAAGAAGAGAGAGAAATTATTAACATTCATACATAGCAACAACAAATTAACAAAAATGTTCACCTCAGATGTTAATAATTTCATAGGAATCATCTAAAAAGTCACCTCAGATGCTTAAATTATTAGTTCCTTTTAACATTCACCTCGAGGTTATAAAAAATCACCTCAGATGCTTTTAAATGAAATTATTTTGTTTGAAAAAGATAATTATCATATGCTTGAAATTATCGTATATTTTCATAATTTTGTCGGAGTTTGAAAAGATTATCATATGGATAAATTTGAAAAGATAATTTCAAGCGTCTGAAAGTCACCTCATAGGGATCAATTTATTTGATCTTGTATAAGATTTTTAATCTTGAATAACAAGCATAAAATCAAAGGCTTTGCCTAATGTTCAGCATCAAGTCATTTATATGACTGCCAAGTGGAATGGCCTGAATCTTTTTGTGGATTTGTCTAGATGTTTCTGAGTCTTCAGAGGTCATTTTGGGGCTGTTAGTGTACTAGTCAAGCTCTACTCCATTTTCTTTGCCTTTTTTGTTGGTCACAAGTATAGGTCATGCTGTATCAGTGTTTGAACACATGTATGACATAGAGTTTGACATAGCACAGTCTTAAAGACTATTTTTCCCCTCTGATTATATTACTCCTTTACCAGAAATACAATAAACATAAAATCAAAGGCTTTAACACTTATGGAGAACTTTTGCTTGTCAGTTTTATCAGTAATTTATGCAGCATAGCCCCTGATTTCTATTTTTATTGCATTTCTCAACCATCTGAACACTTTTAGGAGAGATTATCATAGGAAATCCATTTTTATTCATTAAGAAATCCAACATTTGTTTATCATAGGAAGAGAGAGGAAGTCTCCTCAGATGATTGAGAAATGATTGAAACATGGATGATAAAATAAATTTTTTTTGAAGCATCTGAGGTGATAATTTTTATTAAAAAGCCTATGATAATTATGAAAATATTAATAGGAAATTATTATTAGTAGTAGAAAATAGATATGAAAATAAATATGAAAAGCGATAATTATAATGCTTGAAATTGAAAAGAGTATGATAATTTTTTGTTTTTGTCATTTGATCAAATACATTGATCCCTATGAGGTGACTTCCAGACGCTTGAAATTATCTTTTCTAATACATTGATCCCTTTATCATATGCTCTGGAGGCAATTATGAGAAATTGCAAAACGCGATTCTACACGCTCTGGCAAAGGTCTGGTACCCCTCCTCGACCATATATGCATCTTTTTTGCTTGGTAGCTATATCAGTCTTTCGCTGATTAAGGCATGAGGTCTTGGAATGAAGGCTGATGTTTGAATTGATTCTAAGGCACCAGGTTAGTTGGTCTTCACTCTTAATGAATATGTCCCATTTGAAATGGTGGTAAAGTGCTATAATGTGAAAAAAAAAAGTAAGACAAACTCGACGAAAGCCATGTCAATGTTTATAGTTGACAGCCATTACCAATTATCTCAAGAGAGATCGAGGGGGGGGGGGTTGACAACTGAATGAATTCAAACAATAAAGAGAGAGTGCGAGGAGAAACTAAAAAGGGGGTGGTGACAAAAGCAGCAGCCATCAATTTGTTCAGTTTCATTCTTGGCAATACCAAATTGGGATCTAAATAGGTAATAACAGATTGAGATATCTTGATGAAATTTTAACCCTTGCAAATTGCTTTTGATTAGTTTCCTTCTTATGTGTATTTGTGGTGGTTCATATGGATCAAAGTGCACACACACCAAGTGTTCAGCATAAAGCTAGATTTAGCTGTAATTGCGATGGGCTACCTCCCAACAGAAACTTATCAAAGTAGTGCTAGATTTAGCTGTACAATACTCTGTAGTGTTCATGAATGTCATTCGGAATTGAGAAGTTTGATGTTCTAAATCATTTTTTTTTTCAGCATTTTTAACATATACTGGTTCCACCTTCATCCGTCTGAAATCTCGATTTATTTATTTTTTTTGTTTTGCAATGGATTTGTCTCACAAGCCTTTTTAACTTCTCATGCCCCAAAGAAAGGTGTGAAGGCTCCAGCATTATGCACCTTTTAATAAAATTAAGAGCATCTGGTAGCTTATTTTTATTATCATAGTTGCGGTTTAGTTACTTTTTACATTGTCTTTCCTGTACTTTAATTTTCATTTTAATTTCTATGACATCACCATATTTGCTGGTAAGAGAAGGGGCTCTCAGAACAAAAGAGAGAAAGTCATGAATAAGCCCCTTGACTTTTCTTATTTACCAGGTTGCAAAAGTCGGGTTGATAGGTGTATTTTATGTTTTAAATTAGGATTTATGAATGCTTTAAAGTAGGTAGTTGTTACTTGATTTATATAATAAGAAGAGGGATCTAATTGCATCATTTTATGGTGACACATCTTGACACCATATATTTATAAGTCATTTTTGCAATTTTAAAGTCCAAGCCATTCAACATGATCTCCATATTAATATATGCTTGGAGACCAACTTTTACATTTTTTGGAATTGTTTTAGTATTTATTAAGATGTATACAAAATTATTGTTTTCAGACAATTCTGGACCATTGAGAAACAACAATTTTCAAATTTTTTAAATAAATAGTAAACCATTTCCAAAAAAAACGAAGAAATGTAAAATTTGGTCTCCATGCACACTTTAATATGAAGATCATGTTGAATGGTTCGAATCGACTGTTTGAATTTTAAAATCACAAAAATAACTTATAAACATATAGTGTCAAGACGTGTCACCATAAAATAGTGTAATTAAAACCCTCATGTAATAAAAAAAATTAACTGTTGTAATTCTTTTAAGAAAATCTTAAAGAAGTGATGAAAATAAAGGATGAATATTTATTTCGTGAATCTAACTTTTGAAGAAAGGAATCATATAATAATATGAGAGATAAACAGATTTTAAACAAATAACATGCTTTATAAAATATAACTTTTAAGAAAAGAAAATTTTTGTGGTAATATACGAGAGAATTAGTTTTAAAGAAATACTTAATAAAAAGTAAAAGTGTCTATACAGTAAAATATTTAGATAATATTGTGTTAATTAAAAATAAGAAGTTTTAATATAATTACCTCTTACATACCATAAAAAAATATCGTGTTAACATTCCTAATATTAGCATTGTCTTTTTTTTATGGCTCGTATTTGAGGGTACATGGATTTAAGGAAACCAAAACATTTTACTTCTAAAAATTATCATGTTAACATTTCTAATTTTAGCATTTTTTTTCTTGGATAGCTTGTATATGTGAGTGTTGAGAACGGAGTAGGTCCGATGCCCTATCAAATCTATTTTTTTAATTCAATGAATTTTAAGACTGCCAGATTCACTTTCATATATGTGCGCACAAAAATTAAAACATATGCATTTTAAAGTGGAGAACATGCATCATAAAGCAGACCGGACAGTGATTGAGTCCTTCGAACCAAAGTAGGTTCGATGAACATCGGACTTACTCTCAATTCGTAAGTGTTTAATTTACTTTGAAATTTTTAAATCAGTGGAACCACAAATTAGCCTAAATTAGTCTCTAATAAATGTTCTGCGGGTCTAAATTAATTTGAGTTGAAATTTGTAGTTCCTCTGATTTAGAAATTTTAATCATAGCTTCTTTTCTTCTTCCATGTTTAGCATTTTCCAATATAGAAGTCTTTTTCCCCTAAATAAGTTGTCTCGCAAAATTTAGTCTTAGAATTGTTAATTATAGCCTTTTGTTTTTTTTTCCTTGTTTTTCATTTTCCTCTAATATATATATAGTTGTTCTTTCTCCTTTCCATGCATAATTGTTCCATTTCTTTTTTTCGCCCTCAGCATTGAATTACATAAGAGACATGTCGGAAAGATTAACGAAAACTCTAGCTTTAGATCACGAGTTTATGGAATATGAAGGAATCGACTACAATCACAGGTCTCTCTCTCTCTCTCTCTCATAGGTACACACACGGCACACGTACAGTAATATTGAATTATCCCGAACTGTACTCATAATTAAAGGTGTTTGAATGGTTTGATTTTGTTTGATTTAAACTTAATTAAATTTATTGTGGATAAAACAATTCATTTGATCGCTTTGATTGATTTAGTTCAAAATAAAAATAATAATTCGGGTTTTTGAGGAATAGTTCAGTTTAGACGGTTAAAATAGGAAAAAATAATTGAATTATATTGGTAGTGATTAACATATAATATTATACTATTGAGAGGTACTATTTGACAACCTTAATTATGTATTTAAAAAAAGAAATAGGAAGTAAAAAGAGTATGTTGTTGAGAACAAGCTTTTGATCTAGTAGCAAAGGCAATATCTTCTATGTGAAAGGTCGCAGGCTCAATTTTAGAGAGAAGAGTTCTTTGTGGATATTTAATAGTTGATTTACTTGACATTCAATCTTTATTTAAAAAAAATATTGTTCGACATTAAAATAGTCTAACAATTAATTTCATACAAGTTAACTATTATGCAGATAACTAAAACGATGCATAAAAAAAACTATTAATTTTAAATAGTTAAAACTTCTAAGGCATTTATTTACTTTGAAACATACACCAATGATCAGTGTTTTTAAATGTGATTTTGTTTATGTGGATTTTAATGTAAAAGTATGTATGCGGTTTTATTATGAGTTGTTAAAAGAATATATATAAAATAAAACTAATTTATAATACAATGGTGTTCTGGTTTAGTGGTTCGTATTTTTTTTATAACATTTTCATAGGTTATGGGTTTAAGCCTCCCCCAAAGTAATATTTTTATGGTAAAGTAATATTTTTATGGGCCTTTTTTGGATTTGAGAGCAACCGCATGGACCGCATATATGGCCTACATATCCGCATATGCAACTAATGACTCAAAATGAGAACTATACTTTTGATATTTATAAACTTAATTTTAACTTACGATCAGATCACAAGTGTATGATCCTATCGTGTAGTATTAATTGGGGTGTCGATTTATATAGATAGTGTATTAAGCTTTTAAAATTTTTACTAGTGTAGGTTGATCGGTTTTTAAAAGTGTTTTATGGGATCAAACAATTAAGTAAAAGAGAATTAAACAGTGAAAAAAAGCTCTAAAGTTCAGGTTTCTATCATTCTTAATTAGTGAAATTTATAAAGTTCTAACAATTAAGTAAAAGTGTTTTATGTCTTCTAGCAATAATGGATTTACGTACTTCAATAATTTGGTTACAGCGATAACGATAAAGATGAAGAAGAAGATGAGAGGTTTTCAAGTCCAAAGGTGTACATAAATGGTGAAAAGCATGTCGTGCTTACCCACGATCTCATCGAGGTGTTTTCGGTTCGCTTCATCGATCATTCTAATTGTTACATCTCAGGCAACATGAGTATTGAACTTAAGAATGGTAATTATTATTACCTATTTCAAAGTAACAAGGAAGATTCTCGTGTCTCGTTAATTGAGGTTGATTCACAGGTTGTTCTTAATTATAAACTCTCTATTTCGATTTATTTTCATTTTTATATTCATCTAAGTAATTACCCCATATTAGTATTAATATTTTTTTTCATGATGTCAGGGATATACAATTTTGACGCCTGATATGCAATGTCCCTTGGATACTACAGTATTCATGGATTTCTATTCTCATTTAGAGAAGTTAAAGGGACAGGTGGAGGTTTTGCGAACACTGGGTAAGAAAAAACAAAAGAGATTGAACAAGAAAAAGAAAATGAATTTGCCATTATGGGATAATAGATACGAGAAACAAGGCCAGTACTTGTGGAACAGATTCTTAGACCCTATAGGAAAACTCGTGTGTAAGCAGGTAATGACTCAGGCAGGTCCCATAGAAATTAGTTACGCTGTAATTTATTATGCTGTTGAAGCATTAGTGGATATCACACTCTCTAATTGGAGAGTTAATGGAGAAGTTGAAGATCAGCCGATCAAGCTTTATGGAATTGTAACTGCCAAGAATTCGATGATTCGAAGCTCTTGCGCTAAGATTATCCTGTTTAGAAGGGATCATCAAGCAACCAGCCAATACATTTGTGTTCACCCTAGCATGGGTGACATTCCTCTTCCTTTGTCAAGGCGTAAGGTGGTGGTACCACATAATGCAGCCCTTGAGGTTTATATTGAAATTTGGCAATCCTTAACTGGTACTGAAACTGAAGATAAAATGATTGCCAATGATAAAGTTGAAGTCATGCTACAACCAAGTCAGACTTTTGGTAATGTTATCCGCACCAAGGATTCCATGGTTATTAGAGCTGAGGGTTTCGACATTCAAGTAAAGATTAAATGGTTGCTTGAGTTGAAGAAAAAATAGTTCAAAAGAGAATAATGATGATATTTTTATTTTTTGGACATGCCTCATTCAATGCTTGTTTCATTGTTGGTTGTTGTTAGAATTTGAGTATTTCTCACCATCCATTCTAATTTGTATTCATCACTTTTTCATTCCTTGTGTAGGTAGGAGTCCATTTGTATTACACATCAACAACTCTTTCACTAGAAAGCTCTATTAAATAAGTTATAGGAGTCCAATAATGAGCAATAGCTAAAAGTCGTACTAAAAAAAATCAATTTGATACCTACTTCAAAATTTGAAATAATCATTTATGAATGTACGTAGAACAGTTAAAGCAATAAGTATAACAAAATCTGAAATAATTATTTATGAATGTTATAAAATATCTACTTAATTCCTCCAGCAAAACCTCTGTTAGAATCATGTACTATAATTAATCTCTAAGTTGAATTGGTTTAAATGGTTTTCTTAGCAAAAAGAAGAGCTAAGCAAAACAAACACCAATAAATATATAAGTGAGGTCGATCTAGCTTATGAAAAATAGAATTTAAATATAACAATATATATATAATTAAGATTATTTAAAAAGATCTAATATCAAACAAAATATATTTTTATTTTAACAAGATATAATATTGAAAAACAATAAAGAGTGGTATTATATTATTTAATTGAAAAATAACTAAACGGGATATAATCGTCTCCCAACTAAAAAAATTGATTAGTATTGTGTTAATAATAAAAGTTGTTGTCAGCTCCGACTGGAAATACACATAATAATAGAAAAATCCTTATATAAAAAAGAAAGGGTGATGCTACTTTGAGAGTACAATTTTGAATATTGAGAGCTCAGAAAAATGTTTCTCTTGTTATATCTATATTGTCCTTCAACTTTTTCCATCTCATATATATATTACTCTATAAATGCACAACTTTTTTCATCTCATATATTACTCCTTCCTTCCACCATTTCTCCTCTCCTCTCTTCACCTAAACTTTTTCTTAACCCAGCTCCTTCCATTTCTCTCTGAGAATTCTACCATGTTCTCCTTCTCGCGCGACGGACCAAACTCTGCAGCGATTTCCACTCTGTAATTTGTTATCAGTTCTCCACGCAATAATATTTTCAACCACCGCCAGGTTGAGGTAATATTTAAAACCGATTTTACGTTTTTAATTCTAAAATAATGGTTGATTTCTCATTGGGTAGATTTTAGGGTTTAGGATTTAGAGTTGTTTCAAGTTTTTAGCTTTACGAATTTGACAAGAGAGAGTTCAAGATTTAGGGTTTAGGGTTTTACCAAATTGGAGCTTTAGTAACTTGAGGTGATAATTGAGAGATTCATTAATTTATGCATCTGGGTCCTTATTGGATTTGATTCTCATATCCATTGTTAAAACACAACCTTCTTTATACGATCTAAATAGTGCAGAAGAGATGGTCAGTTAACAGTTTATGGTTTAAGACTATGTTTCAATTATTTTCTTCAATTGAATTGCAAGGGTAATTAGCTAAATTTATAGAACAAAAAAATTGTCACCGATAAATTTACCAGCAAAGGCAGAGATGTGTGAGAGCTACCTATTTAGAGAAGAAGATGCTCCATGGGAGAAGTCATAACAAATCCTATCAACCCTAGGCCTAAGCCAACCCCAGTCGTCTAGCAATCTATGAACCTGAGAGAAAGACTTATGTAACAAAATGGTCCTTATTATTGATGCTCTATTGCTCTTCTTCTCTGTATTTGTCGCTAATTTTGTTGTTTGTTTTGTGGCAGCATTACTTCAAAATGGTTGACGGTGTTGTTCATGTGTATTCAGATAAAGAATGTAAGTAACATCAATCTGTATTTGATATTTGCTTACTATCGATATACTACGGTCCTTTTTACGGCTAACCCATCTGAACCATTGCTTAACATTGCTAACAGAAGTCCACAAACTGGAGATTGCATGGAAGAAAAAAGCAATGCAAAGTAGAAAACCTAAAAAACTGACCAACAAGATAAAAGAAGTCCTATAATTAATAATTTTTCTGAGCTCGACTAAAATTGGTACCAAATTTCAAAAATATTCCTTTCAGCTCTAATTGTTGCTAATTAAGTTGTAACTGATCGCAATTGTAAAGTTAAGCCTGAATTAAGTTCTAATAATGCAATTGAGCCAAGTTATTGTGCATAATTTGTTGTCAAATCAAACTTCTAATTAACCCTGCAACTCTCCACCCCCTTGAACTGTGCCAAACAAAAATATAAAAAGATCCTGAAATGAAAAATATTTAAGGTTGCAGTGAATTACTTAGTAAGACATTTGGACAATGAATACTCAAAAACAGTTGGTGTTATTGATATTGGAGGCGCTTCGGTGCAAACATGAGAGGAGTATATCATCACTGAGCCTTATTTCAAAAGGAATTAACTACTATCTTTATGTTGATAGGTTTTGTTAAGATACCAATTTGCCCAATTTTATCATGCATATGTCCATTTCTACATACTTTACAGCACGATTAGGCAAAACTAATTCATTTGGAGATGATGATCTGATTGTATCTTTGCATTTATTTGCACTGTGATCAAGATGCAACGAGGGCTGAGATTTTGAAGTCAACTAACGACTTGGTTAACTGTTGCATCTTAGGTGGTTACAATGGTATATGGTTATAATTAGATCAATAATTTATGATCTCTTCATTTTAAATTCAAGTACAAAATGGTTAAAGAGTACAATATGGACTATGTTGGCAATTGAATGATCCTTGAAGTCAAATACAATAGAATTTACAATTATGTTTTGATGCTAGCATAACATCGTAAATCTGTAACTTCTAACAACGTACCATTGTTGTTTTTCTGTGCCTATCATCATATATTATTTATTTTTTATACAAGGAATGTTTATTGAAAAAACAGTGTTATTTTGCTTCCAAGTTAATACTGTGTGGTGACTGTTTTGGCCAATATAATATTTTTAATGTGGAACAATAACTGACCAAAATGAAAGTAAACTGCTAATGCCGAAGCAGAGCGAGGCATGCCTCTAGTTGTACACTAGTGATGAAAAAAATTGGTTCTCAGGCGAATCACCAAAACCTTTGCACGTCTGCAATTTTTTAAAATTTACAAATTTTACAGTTTCAAATTTCATTTCTGTAGAGCAAAAGAACAAAATTACATCCCTAGTAAATTAGGAAAATGTCAGGTCTCTTAACTAAAGAGTCAAAACATCACAGATTATCAGTACTTGACAATGCTTTATTTTGACAAACCTTGACAATTTTAAAAAATGAAGTTTAAATTTAAAAGCATAAAAATAAAACAGCTAATGCATGGCATTTTATTATCACCAAGTCATTCATCACAGAGTTGGGAGTAAGAACACACCAAACAAAACAAGAAACAAAGAACGTGTATCTAGAGCAAATGGGTCAATTTGGTATACTCTTACATTGAAGTAAAAAAAGAAGAAATCAGTAGCTAGACGACCAATCAGCGGCACTGCCGACACGGGGAATGCTATTTGTCCTCTTGGTTTCTTTCTTGGTCTCAGTGTCAACCTGATAATTGGCCCCACACACCTGGCCCTGACTGTCTACACGAGGCATTGCTTTCATCTCCTTACTTGGATGCTCAAAGCTTTTCAATCCCCCATTTGTTGTGAAGTAACAACCTGTTCAAGAAATAAATAAATTTATAGCTTAATGAAATTTAAAGCCTGTTTGTGGTCTACAATATTACAATACAATTACACCTATTTCAATATGGATTATGGACTCTTTTTTCAAATAACACCAAAAAGTTTTGTTTTCAGCAAACAACATTGCACATTTAATGGAAAGGATTGACAAATTTACCCCACCGATTAACAAACTTTTTTATGAAAGCTATGCCATATTAAATTCAAGTAAAACAGTAAAAGGTTACAAATTAATTTGCTATCCAAAACATCAGTAACTAATGACAGACATTGCTGTCAAATTTAAGTACAAATGACGATGTTTTTTTCTTTTCTTCACACGGCTGTTTCTTGAAATAGTAGGTAACTTTTAAGGGCAATTAGACATTATAAGCAAGGTTCTAAATAGCGATTATAGTGGCACAGTGGGGAGACAAAAAAAAAGCTATTGCGAATAACGCAGCTATAGCAAAAGCTATCATACATAGTGTTTTTTTTTTTTTTTTTTCAAAATTTATAGTCTATATTTCTACTAATTATCAATTTGATCAATAATGAAAAATTGGAGTAACAACTAAAATGACAACTAATCTAAGTCTATACTTTTTTCAATCATGCAAATAAGAAGGGAGAAAAAAAAGATATACCTGATTATAAGTTAGCCGTGACTAACAACTAATAGATATATAAAAACATCAATTCTAAAGATATTGGTGTTGATTGCAAATTCAGTGGAATAACAAGGACAAACAAAAACTCTGTATTTAGTAACTGTCATGACATTATGAATGTTTCCTACCTTTGGGGAAAGGAGCAAAAGATTTGCCGCAGCTTTTCTTGACAATCTCAACATCATTAGACAGTATCAGATGGTCCTCAGAATCTGTGCCCCAGAAAAATGGCACACTCCCATCTGCATCCTACAGTTACAAATATATATATATATCACTTTTTGGTACTGGTACCTTACCTGGGATTAGCACCAATCTTACCATATATGATTTACTCAAGTGCTGGACCGGTCAAGTTTGGTACCAGTATTTACTAGATGTGGACTGTCCAATCAGAATCCGGGCCAATCCAGCCCGAGGTGGAATGCACAGGCCACTTTGATTTTTGTGCCAAAACCGATCTGACAGTCTGGATGTAAACTCAAATTTGAGTTACTTTAGGTGGTATGAATTCCCAAAGACCTTACATAAGTAAGACATCAAAACTTCTATATGAATTTTCACGGACATACCCCCAATAACAAACAATGCCCTTAAAAACAAACAGGGCATTTTAAAAACTTGACCTCTGCAAAGGGTATAGAATACATGATAATCCATTTCAAAGGATTGAGTATCTACATGTTGAGCTTTTTTGAAACGGTAATAACATATATAATGCTTTATATATTGCGATTATCTGATATACTTACAGTGGCAATGAAGGTGGCTTTTCTGGAAGTATCAAAGAGAATGAAAGAGAATTTTCCAATAAGGTCCCTGGCAACATTGCTCGGATGATAAGGGCCCCTATCCCTCAAGGACCTATATGCCTCTATTAGGATAATCACTTCATTAGCAGTACTGTTGTTGCTCAGGCCATACTGTTGCTTCAAAGAGGTAATATTTTCTATATTCCCCTGAAACAAGCAAAATATGTCGTCCACGGCCCCAAATAGCCTGCATAAGATACATTTGTAAAATTGAGAACTATCACTTCAGGAACAAAGAAATTCAAGTGATAAAATTTTTTTTTAGTAAAGGTTAGAGGTCAAGCCACTCAACTATTACAACAAAGGATTTCCCCATCCGGGTTTCAAACCTATGACCTCCAGTGATAAATTTTTGTTATCTAATTGAAACATTTCTTCTTTGTAAGACCAGTGCATATCAAGCTGCTCTATAAATTTTGTTTTTAAAAATGTACTATGTCGGCTTGATCTGTCTAAGTCAAACCTCAACGTTATTTGCAATAATAATTGAAAATACTAAAATTTACAAATAGAAATTGTCAAGATTCACCAAAATCAATTAGGACCAACAAATTAGGAACAAATCAATAAATACTTACACGAATTATAACAAATAAAGTAGCCCCCTCACCACCCTTTATCATTACTTTCTTAAAAATGCTACATACCGCGATACTAATCATTTTTTTTGTCATTCTTCTAAGGAAAAAAGACGGATCCCCTAAAATAACTCAAATTTTGAGTTTGGATCAGGACCGTCTGATCAGAATTCGGGTTAATCCAACCGAGGTGAAATGCACGGGTCTACTATAATATTCGGGTCAGAGCAGATCGGACGGTCTGGATTCAAACTCAAGATTTGAGTTACTTTAGGGATCCGAATTCAAAAGGACGAGCCAATTCCCAATTGCTTTCCTCAAAACAAAAACAAAAAAAGCAAAATGAGTACCTCGGGAGAAAAGGGTTTTGATTGGAGGACTCGTAGGCAATGGCGCCAGGTGAGCCTAAGCTAACAGTCACTGCCCCTTCATGGGACGAAGAGAAGAGCTGCATCACCTGGCCCACCCCTGCAACGGTCCCGGCATGGCCCTCCGGACTCTTCAATCCCTCCGGGCTCTTCGCCACCGTCTGATTGAAAATTGCCAACATCTCTAATTCTTTCTTTTTTCTTGATTTGACTACAGAGATATTTTTCTTCTTGAATTTTCGGATCGGAAATAATGGAGAGTGGCACTGCTGTGCTGCCCGGGGGGTGGATTTATAAATATGATCAGACAAATTTACCCTTGGTTTTTAGGTGGTATTACTGGACGGTGTTCGGAATGAGAAAGTTCGCTCAGGGGTATAATTGGAACGATAATATCGCAGGGGACGTTTTCTGTTGCGAAACGATTGGAGATTCGGTGGTTTTTAGTGCTTTGACAGAGATGCCCTTGGGTGTTTTTCATTTCGACCTTTCTAAACTTATTTAATTTCATCCCCAGTTTTTTGTGCTATATGACTTCTTCTTTTTAAAAAAAAATAACTTTGTTAAGCACCAAAAATGAACATAAAACTTGATTAATTTTTCAATTTATGTTCATAAAACTAGAATATTAAATCATATTTAAACAATTATTTTATTTTAAACAGTATTGGGAATTCTGAAGGCTACTTCTGTAAAATTATATTTTAAAGGGTAACGAGATGAAATTTTCTGGCCTTATCCATTGTATGCGGAAAATGGAACGGACAGTTGACTGTGAATAATTAACGGCACGTTGAACAGTTCGGCCTTATCCATTGTACGGTTCACAAGGAATGCTGACGCGGGAAGCGTGGAAAGGATTTTATTTTCACCTAATTTTAAAACAAAAAAAGGTTTAAGACTTAAGACAGACAATAGATCTGTGACATCTGTCAGCGTGGAATTGGAATTTGGAACCACAAAACCATGTGCATGTAAATGGGTTTTTCTTATTTTTTCGCCTTTTTTACCTATATTGTATGAATTTGTGAAAAAAAAAATTATTTGAATGCTTGTGTGTCCAACAATTATATATACATACATATAGTTTGATATAATCAAATTTCTACGACCGTAGATTATTATTATGTTCAAAATATTAAATGACAATTTGTTTTCTGTTAACTCCAAATTTTCTATAACACGTGCGCACAAACGTCAAAAATGGGTGTAAACGAATAAGTTGACCAATTTGAACTGAAAGGTAGGAACAGATATCAATTATCAAGTGTTGTGTGTTATAAATTGATAATAACAATTCCAAAATCTCAATGACACGATTCAAAATTCTCGTACATTTAACCAGGGGTGTGCACAAAATTTACACCCTCAAAGAATTACGCACCAACAAGAGAAAAATCAACAAAAAAAATAAAGGATAAAGGAACTAAGTTCAATAAACAAACAAACAAATACCCCTCCACAAATTTTGCATCGCATCCCTGATTCACAGCTACATCTTATAACCTATTTTATACAAACTTTACATGCATTGATAGGCATCCACCTGTTTCACCACCCACAAAAAAACAAACAAAACAAGAAGCTCGAGTAATCCTTTTAACATGTAAAAACAATTTGAACAACAAAGCTTCATTTACTGTCAGAATTTTCCTTCGGTTTATTATTCTCGGCCCCGCAGCATCAGTTATCAGTATCATCACGTTACGCTCATTTCTTTTCAGCTCATATCACGCAACTCGCCTAACAAAACTACCTGTTCTTCTCCTTTCTCGACCAAATCCTGGACCTTTTCGAAAAGAAACTCCCCAAACTCAAAAGTTTGTGATTGCCGTTCGGTCGACCTGACGATGACGGCAACCGAACAGCCTTTCGTCGTCATGAAGCCCTAAAACTCTCATCTTGTAATGTCCAAGAGACCAGGTGACCCCCACTATCTCCACTCAACAATTGTTTCAAGTCAGATGTCAGGCAAAGTGCTGTGACCGGCTGCCTGTGTGCTTTTAGCACTTTTTGCAAAATTAACCTGTATTCTGGCAGTTTCCCATTTAGACCCAAACCACTAAAGCTACTCCTCGGAGACCGATTCTTTCCTGTAGAGGCCTCGTCAGACGAAAAATGCACCATCTTCCACACCTTCACTGCACCACTCTGGTGCCCCGTCACGTACCAGTTGGTATCTAGCCAGTCCGAACTTGTCGTACATGCGACTGACAACACCATGTCAGAAGGCAATTGAGATGTATTTATTACTGCTAGGCAGTCCCCATTTATACTCCATATGGAAAGAAGTATTCCTGCCGCAGTTATAATTTCTCCAGTAAGGTTATTAACATGCACGACTGATATCGGTGCTGGAAATCTCGGGAGCTGTCTAACAAAGACCAGATTTGTCAGATCCCAAATAATAACAGTCGAGTCATCAGATCCAGTGACTATAAAGGAATAAGGCTGGCTCACATACAAACATGTAATTTTCCCAGTATGAGCACACAAGGTACGCTCGAGTACCACATTCCGCTGGCCCCGGACCCCATCTCTGACAAACCGCCAGACAGCAACTGTGCCATCATCTGCACCAGTAACTAGAATGGTACCGTCATGGCTAACCCCGGCACACTGGATCTGGTTCCCACCATGTAGGTTTTCGTGAGTGGATAACAACTTGTCCTGGTCATAGCTCACAACCCGGAGACTCTTATCAGGGAAACCCCATGAAACATACTCCGTATAGTTAATGGGTTTGAGCACGCAATTAATACCCGCAACTAGGGTTTTGTCATTGAATGTAACAATTTGGGAGATGGAAGACATGGTACGGCGGGCCTCTTGTGGTACCAGGTAACTGCAGTATCGAAGTGGGTGGGGCAGGATCTTGCGATCAGTTCGTCGTTGCACGTGCGGCTTGGTAAAGAGTTGCTTAGGGGTCTGGCCAAAGTGGTTTATTTGTGCAAGGATTGAGGCTTTCATGGTGAGGTCGGTCACTGAATCTATGTCAACGTTCCCTTCGTATGTATAGTGGTAGAATACATTCACTGCATCCTCTGCTGCCTGAAATTAAAAAGTAAGAGTTGAACTGTTAGCATTACAACAGCCACACTGCTACATCAGACAGCACAACACCTGTTTTGTCCATGTTTTGTGTACCTATGGAGTGTTTTATTAAGTTTCTCCACATAAAGCACATTCACCCATACTCAAAAGAATAAGAAAATATACGAGTCATAGCTTGTGTTATATCTGGCAACCAGTAAAGAAGAGGCAACACATGCATACCTTGCCTCTTTGCTTATGGCCAAAGATAAGATCAATCCAATGGTGGAGATTTTCAGACACATAATCAGACTCCAAGGCCTCACGGTGCTTCCGAATGAACTCACGAACACTTCCTCTGGCCCAAGGGGGCAAAATTACATTCCCAACCTTCTCCCCAGACTGCTTCTCACCGAGGTCGAGATTGAAGCTGTTCTCCAAGAACTCTGGCATGTAGTAGAACTCAGGAATAAGCTCTTTGACATCAGAGGTGTTGCTCTTTCCAGCAGCACTATGCCAGGTGTCACGTATGCTGTTAAAGAGCCGGTCCGCGTGGTCGAACGATCCTCCTTGCAGTTTTTGGTTCTCCCCACTGAACGGCGGCAACCGGAGCAGATAAAACAATACTATGCCGGCACTAGAGTAGTGTGATCCGTAGTGAAACTTTGGCACATCCGGGTCGTCCCAGCTCTCATACCTAATCATATCACATCCATGACTCCAGTTAGGCTGATCCGTGTAGAGAATAGAGAAGCAAGAATAAAGATACAGATAAACGAAATATAAGATAAATAATAAAAAGTACAAATAAAGAACACCTTTTACGAAATTCTTCCTCCCCCTCTGGTGTCTGGCAACCCATGGGCTTGTCAAGCTTACGGAATGTTTGAGGATCTGACAAGTCCAGTTCGTCACTCTCATAATCTGAGAGAACCCACGGGAAAACAGGATACTGGGTCAGGTCGCTGTACCCACGACCCGCGAGTGTGTTCAGATGCATTAGGTACTGGAAGTTGCTTATCTCCCCAGTCTGCCACCGTTTCATGAAAGACTTTGCGTAGAACCGCGAGAGACGGCCTCCTTCACTTGCTTCTTGCTTCGATGACCCTGAGATTGTAGTATCCAACCTATCTCACATAAAATACAACGGGCATTAATATTATCAAACATTGCATTTTTTTTATTATTAAGAAACTGCTGAAAAAGGACAAGAAAACAGGATCCAGCCTATGATATTAGACTGGATAAGGAGTGTCTCCTCAATAACTAATATTAGAACTTAATGCTCAGACATCAAGTACATGCTCACACATCAAGTACAATCAACCACAGTAAGAGGTATGTTTGCATAGAGAAGAAATTCATAGAGACTAAAAACAATACTTCCAGAAGAAAAAACAAGAAGAAAATTAAAAAGGAGAAGTACTTACATGCTATTTCGGGGAAGATTCATGGCAATCAAATTCTTAAACACCTCCTCCCTCTCCTTCTTGTGAAAAACCAAGAGGTCGTTACAACCATCCATGCTAAATATCTCTATAGCCACTGGCCGCAACTGATAGTCCCGTTTCAACAGCTCGTGAACACTATCTAACTTCCACATGTGCCATGGGTGGGGCAGGTTGCTACTGCCACAAACCTTCTCCTTCCCCCAGGCCCCACCATTGTATGCCCACGCCCTTCCTCCGACCAAATTCCGCACTGACGCCCCAAGCCCACCCCGAAACGACGAGGAAGGTGACTTTAAACTAAACTCACTTCCAGTTATAACATCTTTCTTCACACCAAGCGCTTGGTCGATCACTGACGGCTCATCTTCACTTGCCTTCTCACAAATGCAACCGGTCTCATCAATGTAAAAGTTTTCTATGATATACAAACACAGTTCACCAATTATGAAGATACCATCATGTTTGTCGAGGCCAAGAACCCTCTCACAATTGTACTTTTGCTTGATCACCTCTGATGGTTCAAGAAATGGCCGGATGAGATACTCTCCATTGTCAAACAAGAGAGAATCAGGTTTCTCATCCCCGGGTTTCAAGTCTGTTGCCCGGATGGAGGATCCCCGAGGGGAGCCCACTTCTGATCGTGGGTGTATGCTGTCGGTGATTTGTGCTGAGAAAACACTGGATTTTCCAGCACCAAGATCCATGGCCGAGTGAAGGCTCGCCTCATTGATGCTACTAGCTCTGTCATCATTCCAGCCAAGTGAACCGGGTTCAGTTCTGAATCCAATATCCTCATCACCTCCTTCATAGAAACCACTTGCTCCCCCATCTGTTTCTTTCTGATCAACACTGTCATTTAATGCATTCAAAGAAGAACCCAGATCATCTGTTGGATCATTGCCACAAAATCCTGACTCAGGCTCTTCATTTGTCACTGTCACGTCCTCCAGCCGAAGCCCATTTTTCAAAAGACTCTGTATGGTGTCAACCCTGAACTTGCACCGCTCAAGCTTCTTGCGCATGCGGTAGGGACCTTCAACTGGGCATAGCTGCCACTCCGGGTCCACAAAAGACTTGCGCACTGGGAATACACCTCTCTCGTGCACCAGCTGCTGCAGCTGGTTTTGCCACTCACTCTCAGCATGCAACACCCACCCATACTTGTCCTGACGAATCTTTCTGAGCAGGGTCGACATGTTGTTGCGCACTTCTTCAAGACTCTCCCGTCTCTTGTCCATCAATTCCCAGTGCTTCTCGTCAAGCTTAACCGCCTCCTTGGACCTCTTTCCCATATCCCTCTTCCTTCTTGTCTCAAACCCTTTGATCCTCACACATGGGAACTTGTAAGAATCTGTGATGTACCGGTGCCACATAATAGAAGCACACTGGTCTAAAGCGCGGTTTACAACATGCTCCGAGCCATTAAACCACTCAAAGAACATAGAAACACTCCCAGTAAGAAGTTTGTCAAAACCGCCACGCAACACATCACATGCTTGCCCCCCCTGGTCAGATCTCACCATAAGCATTTCCTCAAACATCTGCCGTCGGTGCAAAAGAAGATATTTCATCAAATCAACAGCGAGATTCTGGGCTGTCAGCCTCTTGTCACGCAAAAGCACAATGAGGTTTACCAGCAAGCAACAGATCACGTCTTTATCCCCATTGCTTGGACAAAGGATCAAACGCTTGTTTGCAATTAACAACTGTAACACAGTGCAGATATCTATTGCAACACCATCTTTTGAGGCCTTCTTTGCAAGTGGAGATCTCCCGGAGTCTGCTTGAAACCCAGCACCCGATAGCAGTTCGTCCTCCCCTATTGAAGCTAGGTAGGTCGGCAGGAAGCAGTACATGATCATGCGGTTCGTATTTTTCAAAATCGAGTAGATATACGCCTCTAGCTGCCGTGTGCTTCTAGTGATAGACAAAAGGCCCTTGCCCATAGGTGTCACTTCTTCAATTCGGCCATCCTTGTTTGCAAGTTGTAGCATGGATAATAAGAATTCCAGTGTTCTCAGTACGCCAAGAGGCATGGGGAAGGATCCCATGTAGACCCGATCTACAATCATATAACAGAGAGCATCAAGGTTTGAAGACCACTTGGCCTTGTCAAGCTTTTTGAAATTGTCCTCGTCATCATCTCGTAGGAGCCTCCTCTCTAGGAAATTCACAACTCGGCCAAGGCACAGCCCCTGAAAAACCAGAAGGGACTCAGCATCTACAAACAAAGGCACAGATTCTAAGATACTCTCGACAGTGGAGTGTGCCTTTGCTTGCTCTGCAATTATGTCAGCCAAAATTTGTGCAACAAAATCCAACACTGCAGTTGCACCTGCTGAGCATGGCCCGCCATCATAACCCATGTCATCCATCTCAAGCAAAATACATGAGCTTATCGGAAATAACAAGCTACCAGTAAGTTGAGTCCCATGTGAGCCGAGTTTAGGGTCAGCTGCCAACTCCGAGTCATTCACTGAGGAGATCACGGATGGCGCAAGCGGTGGCTTCTCAGCTGAGCCACCAAGCCAAGAGGTTATCATGCCAACCGGGGAGGCAAGAGGTGTCGTGGCCTTGGAGTTTGACTTCTCAGATAGAATTGGAGAGTTTATGAGATTTAAAGAGGCAGAATTGGGGGAGTCGTCCACCAGGGATGTATCCACAGTCACATTTGGATTTGCCGATTGGGTCTTTCCATCGTCTTGCTGTTGTTCAAGTTCATCTTCCTTATTTGTAGATTTTATCGGTTCTGTTTGGTGTGAGTTGTCCTGTTTAGTGTCAGTTGTACAGTCAGGGGGAGTCAGGGAACCAGCAGGTTCGTCAGAACTTGTGCTGTTTTGTTCTTGCGGGGAGCTACCAAGGCTCATAGAGGTTTTGGCCGACTGTTCCTGATCAGCCGGTAGGCTTGTGAATGTATCTTTGGAGCTTCCATTGTCATCAGTATCATTCAAGATTTTCTCATCAATTGCTTTCCTTTGGAGATCTTTTGCCATTCTAAGCGCACAGTCAGCTCTGCACAAAACAAGAGGCAAATTGAATAGACTTTGATATGGTTGATATAAAATGGCACAGCAACAAGAAAAAAAAGGAATGCATCAAAGGAAAAAATATTATTGATAACCAACCTAACAAATGAGAAGGTACCTATTTCTACTTTTCAGGACCAGCAATGGTGCTTCTTATCAGTACATGCTGTCCAATTGCTTACATGCTAATATTCTAAATTGAATACAGCAGTTCCAAAACCACAAAAGACCATACCAATGCAGCACCCTTATGCATTTCATCAATTGCTACAGACAAGAAAAGAAAAGAAAACAGAAAAATGGAAGGAAAAAGAAAGTTCACACAAAACCAACCTTACACAAGAGAAGTACAAATCAACACAGTTCTCAAGGAACTCAAAGCGTCGGCACGCAACTGAGAAAGGAGGGCACATCTTTGCAAGGTCGACCATGAACCTCAGTATAGAAGTTGTGACTGCAGGGGCCGCAGCCTCCCCAGACATAAGCCTAGCTGCATATGTTTTATGCATGAGAGCCTCCCCTTGCAAGTCACCCCCTGCCAAGTCATTAGTAGCCTCAACAAGATCTGACGCCAGACTTCCACTCAAGTGTGATAGATTACCATTCTGGTACGCAAGCATGGATCTAACACTCAACCTGTCAAATGCAGCTCTTGCCATGGCAACAACTGTTTCTAACAAGTCAACAAACTGCAACTCGCCGAAGTTTCCATCACTGGGCATGAGGGCATGAAAATCAAGCATGCGCACCTCAGGAACCCTCGGGTAAACCGGCTTGCCGAAAACCAAGCAGAACAAAATGTAGTATATCTCAGGCGAATCAAAAAAGCTAGGGAGTACACGTGTCAGTCCCTGGAAACCAAAACTGGCACGGAATCTCTGCACAAAAGTGGCTGAGGAGGAGAGGCACACGCCAATCAGTGTCATGATCCAGCGCATACTTGTGGGGTGCACAGCCTCATCCAGGAAAAATGCGATCAGTCTAGATGACACAATCTTGTGCCACTGTTCAAGCAGCTCCTCAGCATTGATCGTCACTTGTAAATCTATCAGCACCTCCAAGAGCATGTTCCGTACTATGATGTGCTTGCCCATGGCCTCACGCACAACCTGGTGATTGGCACGTGGAGGTGGGTCGAATGTCATTGTCACAAATTTAACCACCAGCTCCAATTCTGAGTTCAGAAACCCATCTTCTAAAATCACCCCTAGAAGCACAACCAGTTTCTCCAATACCGGCACTTCAACATCACCACGCTGCAAGGTCACCAACAGATGTTGCACTAGGTTGATCTGTCGCAATATTGTGAGGTTATGGTTTCTGAACCCATGCATTGATACCATCCTCTCCAGAAAACCAAGAAGGGTAATCTGGATTGAGATCGGTGCAGTCACCCACAAAGTCCAGTCGAGCAACACGTGCTCCACCATATCTGGGTTCGATAAAACAATACAGTTTGAGGTCTCGCCTGACAATTCAGTACTCTCCAGCTCTGACAAATGGCTAAACGAATCCTCTCCATGTGATCCCACTGACATAGAGTCGTCAGAGAATTTTGGTAGGGATATATCATCCAAGCCAGCTTCGGCCGAAATCCCTGCTGCAAAGCTTGCAGTGCGGCTAACAATGGGCTTCGGTGGCTCAGGCAAGGAGGCTTCACAGGCGGCAATGCGAAAGAAGATGTCAAGGGACTGCATGTCGAAGAGGGACATGCGGCGGTGGAGAAATAATGCAAGGAGGTGGTATCCACGCAGATTTTGCATGTCACGCATGTTTCTCTGATTCTGTTGCAGCGAGAGTGCAAGGAGCTCGAGGGCCATGTGAAGCATTTCTCGAGTTGTGGCCGCTTCCACAAGGGCAAGCACAACTGCCATGCCACCAACTGTCTGCAAGCTATGCCCGATCGCTAGTTGGTGGCAGATGAACACATCACCACTTAAACGCCCAAAACGGGGTATCCCTGGAAAAGTTATTGAAACTTATTGTAACAAAAAATGTAAACAAATATAACAGGTACAAATCCCAACTGGAAAGGAAAAGAAAAAGTGTCGTGCGTGTAAAGGGCAAAATTCCTACATCTTTTGTGTTTTTAATACTAAATATTAGAACATAATTGTAATTCATACAAATTATTGAAACCAGCTCGCCTAAGGATATTATTTTGTAACTTGTTAGGCTTCCTCAAAAATACATGCACTCGCATTTTGAAGACATAAAGCTCTAGTTGCATAGTTACTTAAATTACTTTCGAAATCCAGATAGCAGATTTCATTCTGTGGGTTTGTATTTTTTTTTTTTTTATTTGGAAGTGCTTACTCCCAGCTTTAGAGTACAATATTTAAATGATCTGTGCCTAACCTCTTTGCACTTTCTAATCCTTTCACCCATCCACTAGAATAAATACTGTACTGAGCAGTGCTTGATTGTGTTCTTAAATTAACCAAAGAATCCAGTACCAACCAATACAACAATGTCAATAAAATTTCTACCTACCACCAATAGGAGAAGCAGCGGCCGATGTTGGGTCGACAAGATTCAACAGAGAGAGTGTGCCAGATGTGCGAAATGCATCAGAGGATGTGCCATCAAATGCGAAGATGAGCTTCTTCCCAGTAATCTGCGATACAAGACTCCTCAACCTCTCATAATCCCACACAATCCCATTACTCTCCATCCTTGCACTTCCTCCTCTCACTGATCCCTCCCCGCTACCTCTTTGGCTAGCTGATGAAGATGCCGGCAGCTCGACCTCAAGGGAATTGAGTATTGCCATAACCTCCCCGCCACACGCCTGGTTAGGCACAAACCGCAGAAGATCCGAGTCTTGGAACAACCCTCTGTAACCCTGACCCAGTATGTACATCAAACATATAGCCCCAGGGGTCAGAACCTCCTCAAACAGGTAACAAGACCGGAGTTTCCATGTGAGGTCAGACGCCCTTCCACGTGCCGCTGGTGTGCCCAGGGTCACCTGTAGCGATTTCCCCATGGGGCTCGGCGCATAACCCAACTTACCAGTGTGTCGCAACTTCCCGTCTATATAGAGGTGTGCCACACTAGCCTGGAACAGCCCGGCTAGAGCATTCGGCTTACTGTGAACCACCGCGAGGTGGTGCCAGGTGCCTTCTTCAATCTCCAGCCCAGGAATGGAGAGGGAGCTGGAGTTGCTAGTGGCTAGAGTAAAAACACCATTTTCATGCAAGTAAAGCTCAGCAAACAGTGTATTCCCATCGTCAATTGAGCTGACAGAGAACAGACGCAGTATCTGAGGTGTATTAGATGCATTCCTTTTCCCCACACCCTTGGATGGTTCATATTCTTTTGATTTGAAAAGGTTCTTGAACTGGAACCAACAGATGAAGGAGTAGCCGGAGGCAGGAGGCCACGTCCGCTCTCCAAGTGACACCTGGACAGATGCATGGCCAGTTTTAGTCATGTCCATTTCCACAAAGGAGGCAAGAGAGACGACCCCGGATCTGAGATCTTCCATTTGGATTAGCTTCCCCATCATGCACACAAGTAGGTTGCCGGAATTTTTGGCCTTCAGTTGAAGGATGTATCTTACAAGCAGCCGAAGTTCCGAGGAAGAAAGTCTAACAAAATAATTGAACAAAAGAAATCGAATCAGGAGATTATGACTAAGAAACAATGTAGTTACTGGTATGGCTGGGTAGAATTGAACTGACCTGTATGCACCTAGCACTTCCACAATTCTCAGAGCATGGTTAAGAATCGGAGATGGACTATCAAGAAATGGGCTTATCGTTTCCAGAAGAAGGCCAACACAACCTAAATCATGCAAAGAAGGAATAGTCACTACTGTCAATTCATAGGACAAATTAATAAGAAAAAAAGAGAAACAAAATTAAAAGATTTAACTTACCAACAGAAGTTAAGTTTTCCTGATTGAAGGGACCAGCACTCGCGAGGATCTCAATAAACCCTAGAAAATCCCGCTGAACTTTTGGAGTAAACAGCCGCAAGGCTCGAATCAGCACCGCAATTGCACTTGCATTATACACGCGTTCTCTCTCCACCCTTGAGATTCCCAAAGACACCGCAGAGAATGCACTCACATTATCATCATGGAATGCATTATTCGACAATGCCGCATTGTTTTGTTGGAGTTCATTAGTTGGGGTATTCACTATCTCAAATGCAAGCTCAAGCAAGAGGAATATGACTTGTTTTTCACAATCAACAGAAAGCAACCCCGACTCACATAGGAGGTCATAGAATGTATGTGATGAAATGATGTTATGCACTCTTATTCTGTTTATATGATTACTGCACACACCAGCTGTGGTAGCACGCAGTAGGAAGGTGAAAACACGCATGTGAGAGTGAACGGATGAGTGCTGAGACTCGGTGTCACTTTGGAAACCATGGAGCATCGTCAGGAGAAGAGAGAAGCCAGTGGCCTCACCAAAGACGCGCTGTGCCGACACATTTGCACTAAGGATGCGCCACAAAGCACCAAGGATGTCACACTTGGCATCATCTTGGAGCTTGTATTGGGATCCAGCAACACTTGTCACCATGCCACTCTTGACTATTTCGATTAGGCCTCCCAGTTCCTCTGGATGAGCCTAAAGAAGGTGCACACATCAAAATCTTGTAAAGTTAACATAGATTTTTTTTTAAAGAGAGAGATTTCACAAAAGAAAAATTTGCTTCTAAAATGCTACTCCATGCTAAAAGTTTTGAAGTTACACCTAGAGTTTCTATAGGCATTTGTAAGGACATCAAACCCCTAGAATTGTAGAACTCAACATTAATTCTCAGCAAGGATTTCTACATATCAGAAACTTAATACCAACTGGTACAAGTACCCACACAGGTTAAGGAGATAATTATACTGCATCTGGCAAAGTAACACCAAAGCTTATTATATGGCTCAATTTAATCTTAATCAAATAAGAAGTAAAACTATTATTGCAAATATCTTGCTGAGAAAGATAGGTACCTGAAAGGCATCTTCAATAATGAGGCAAGATAATAGCCTGAGCACCCCGTTCCTGTGGCTATCAGAGATCAGAAACGGTTGCACTATACTGACACCATTAGCAGCACGAAATGCTTGCTGATTTGCCTCGGCCCGTTTCAACAAATGAAACAAACAATCCCATGCCACCCCAACTGTGCCTTCATCCTCAAAAATCGGGAGCCTTGCTGCAGCCGAGGCAACAAGTTTTGGCGACGATAAGATCACATCCTTGCCGTCTATGTGTTTCTGGAACCCACTCGTAGCAGGCACCGAATGGGTTTTCTTGTCTACCAGGGTTGAGAACTTGCTATGCTGGTCAAACCCCAACAAAATTTTATGCTGTTTTAGGTCATCTAGTAAAACTTCCAAAACACCAACTTCACGAAGGACCTTCTTGTACTGCTGGTCAAAAGACAGGAGCTTCACAAAGAAGGAGAGAATCGTTTGTCTTAAACTGGTCATGATCGGTTGTTGTAACAGACAGCACAGAGAGAGTAACTCCTGTTCTGGTATACAATTCACAACTGTCACCGCATATTCTAATATTTTCAATATGATTTCTTGGAGAGATGAGGGGAAACCGGCCATGTTTAGTATGAAAAGTGGCACAGTCCGAAGCTCCTGGCACAGCTTGTAGTTCTCAAGGTGACTAGAGAAGATCTTAAACATTCTGTTAAGCACCTCCAACTGTACCTCCGTGTTGTCAGCTTTGAGGAATATATCCTGAAGCATTTGAATTGCTTCGAGATCCTTCACTTTCGAGCTTCCTGTTTCGACTTCATCAGTTAGGCGGTCTGATGAAGGTGGCCGGCTTCGGCCTCCTTTGTAGGTTTTAGATCTCAACTCAGGCGGGCCAGTCTGGGACAAGTTCACAAGGACGTCTAGAAGCCGGGAGAGTGCAGGGGAGATGCTTGAAGAAGGAGAGACATCCCCCGGTTGTGTCCCTGAAAAGTCGTCTGAATTGGGGGCCTCGTCCTGGAATGGAGATTTTGCTGATATTTGTCTTTTGTGGATGTTGGATAGAGTAAGCGCAAATTGTACAAGAAATTGATAACCATGTGCGTTATGTATTTCATCTCTCAGCTTGATGGGCCCCATTGCACCACTTGCCCCATCTGCATATTCAATACATAAAGGTCAAGACAATTTACAAAACAGGTCCTTGGATGGCAAATATTTGACAAGTACAGGGACTGAATTCTAAATTCCATGTACCTATGGGGAAGAGATTGCCAGATCGGTGAGAAAGTTCCACACATTCAAGCAACAAGTCAACTATTCCCATGGTATAGGCAGCGTCACATTTCTCTGGATTGAAATCCTTAATGGCCATCAGAAGGCACTTAATCTGCACATTTCAACCACAAAATGTAACCCACTGCATTAATAAAATGTGCCTTTTGTGCATGTTAAGAAGTTAAAAGAGAGAGGAAAGAAATATCTACCAGAGATTTGTCTCGTATGTACTTCGCTAAACTCCCATTGTCATTAACTAGAACAAGTCCAAGAATCTGTAGACAGAGAGACGAGAAATTTTTGTTAATACCCAGATACATAAAATATGACTAAAAATTTCGTTCGGAATGTACTGAAAAAGAGTTCACATTCTTTTATCTTTTTAGTCGAAATTAAGTTTTAATAGTAATTTCCAGAAAACCCTCATGCACTTCAGAAGCGGAGTAGGTCCGATGGGCAGTGCTTCCGTCCGATTCACTTTAAGATGTGTGCGCGTCACTTTAATATTTGCGCATGCCTGCTTCAATATTTGTGTGGATCAAGTGTGCACGCATCTTGAAGCGAATCAGACAGAAGCGCTGCCCCTCAAACCCAAATGTGAGTCCCATGGGCATCGGACCTACCATTTTCCCCATGAACTTCTGCCCCCAAAATCTGTATAAATTATTTTCAGAGGAGAACCGACACATGCAGGTGAGAAGCGTAGCAAAAGTTCAAGAGAAAAAGTTACCTGCATGGCATGCCGGTAGAGCTGGACGGTGTGTAAGGGGACGAGGCCTTGCCGAAGCTGGGAGAAGACGTTGAGAGAACCGTTGGACACTATGTGGAACAGCAGCTCAAGAGTACCATCTTCGGCCATGCACTGTGCAGCCAAAGGGTGGCTCGCTAGTGCCTTCATTATATGCACCACGCTCCCTTCTATCTGAGCACCACACCAATTTGACAGCATGTGATTTATATAAAATAAACAATTGATTGCTTTGGTGTATGGATTGAATTCTGACAAAAATTGTGGTTAAAATGAAGAGTCGGTAATTCTTTGTTACTTGTTTTCAAAATATGCACATTATTTTACCATTACTGCAGATGACAGCCACAATTTGTCGTATTTGTAACCGGCACAAAATATATTTCAGATTTTTGCAAGTTATGACCTTACGTGGACAAAATAAATGTTGAGAAACAACAAATGACTTAATTTCTTCATTCTTGTTCATTGAAGAACTTCATAATCCAAGTTAGTTAAAATAGTTATACTGAGTATATTATTTGCAAATAACATAATATAGTGTATCTTATTTGACAAAAGCACTCGACTTGGAAATAAAAAATAAAAAGCTGAATCCCATAAGATAGTCACTACAACTTGATCATAACAACTAGAAGAATTACCTCAAGCCTCCGCACTCGAGAGGTGTAGCTGTCAGTTTGCTTTTCCTCTGAGGCGGGCCCACCATCATCAGGTGTTGATTCTTTTACGTAAGATTCATCGATACTAAGAAGACCTTGCAGAATATAGATAAGGGATCCCAAAATTCCAGTATCCAACAAATGCTGCTTATCAGTTGGCTGTGTCAGACAGTAAACGAAAAAAAAAACACAAGAATAATTTTATTACCAAAGAATTCTACTACAGGTACACATAAATAATGAAACAGAAGAAACTAATAAGCACGTACCCCTGTGACCAACACCTCCACAGCATATAAAATGTTTGAACCGGGACAAATGCCATCCTATTTCAATGCATGAGCACTACAATTATGAGTACAGCTATCCAGGTGCTTGTAATTGTTGGATCCAAAAAAAAAAAAAAACAGAGAGAGAGAGGCTTACATTTGTCACTTCAGTAAAAAAGGACATGACTTCAGAAACATTGAGGGGTTCTTTTGTTTTTGTCTTTTCCCCCCTTAATTTTTTTACATCAGCTTCAAAGGCTCTCCCAAGAACAAAACAAAATATATGCGACTCAACTAACCTGAAAACATGTTTAAATACAGTAAGCCAAAGATAAACAGGAATTATATTTTGACACTTTGCTGATCAAAACATAGCCTTACCAATTTCCAGTTTTGCTTGAACTAGGATTCTTACTTATTTGATTGGAATTTTCTACATGTATAAATTCCAACACGTTTTTGCAAATATTTTTCCTTAACTTGTTTTACTAAAACCATCAATTTTTATGAACTTAGGTAAGAATCATCCACAAAAAATTACAAACCAACAGAGGTTCCTTATATACAGATTTTGTATAACATATACAGAACAGTATATTAAAAGCAATAAACATATTGTGAATGTGGCAGGACACAAAAATGGTATGAGAAAAGCAAAATAAAAAGTTTATACAACAGCATATAGTGGTTGGCTTGAGGGATTTTCTCTAGGTCATAAAAACCAATTTAGTTAATTCTAGGAAGTGTGTAAAAGAGTATTAAAGTATAGTACACAGGATAAAGTAGCGTACTTATTGACTATTTGTGCTACACTAGACTGTTGTCTGACTAGTCTACAAAAGGCCTCTACCGCATAAGCAAGCGCCTTTTCTTTCTCCTGAAAAATAAGTGGAAAAATAAATTATCAAAGACCCTAAGAAGTTCATATTAAGAATGACGTGGCATGAAATAATTAAATGCTACAACAGTTTGTTAATGCGCACATAATAGTAGATCTGGCTTGATTTCTGTAATTAGTACAATTAATGAGATCATATCTTGATCTTTTAGCTAGATCATAAAGAGAATTATACTTGTCAGCAGTTTTTTAAGTAAAGTATATTGAATCCACTTGTCCACACCTCAATCCAAAAGGAAAAAAATATATTATACCCCTGAAAATATAAAAAAATAACAAACGCTCCCCGGGAATTCCGCCCCGCCCCTCACCTCCCCGCCTTCACCTCCTAATTTCTTCAAAAAAAACAGGAAAAAACAAAAGGCACAAAGAAAAAGACCGATTGCATTCGCCCTCCTCTATGTGGGGAGAATCAATGAAGCAAGAGGGGTAGATTGGTAACAGTCAATATGTTTTATATTTAGAGATGAAGAACTGATAATTCTATATTTTGTTAGACATGCAGGGAAAGCTTCTCCATTTGACGGGCACACATTAATAAACTGACCAATTAAATCTAGCGCATCAAGGATATATAAGTTAGTAGAGTAAGTGTGTGACAAAAGGCGAAAGGGTAAAACAGTAAATGCACCTTTTCAGAGCTGGATGAGCGGAATTCTTCCCAGAATTTCCTAAAAGCCAACTCCAATTCATGCTTGCCCCTGCTCCCAAACAAACCAAAAGGCCTAATTAGCAAATTAACTAAAGAGTTTGAGAAAATATTGAAGCAAGATATATTCTGTACGTGGTTTAAAATTCGTGTGCAAGATGAAAACTAAATATTGAGTGCCAACTTCAGATTTATCAGTTCCTCCGGTGAAAAATTCTAAATTACCTGTATGAACCCGTGCAAATAATTTATACTTTCACCAAGAGAATCAAAAGATAGTATATATGGTTTAAAAAGAAAGCAAATTACAACATCTTGTGGAAAAGTTCTGCAGTAAGTCCAAATTAAACCAAAAGAAAATTTACCAAGCTGACAGCATTACAAAATTTTCTTGGGTTACAAAAAATTTCAGGTCAAACCTACAATAATGAAATTTTCCCCAAGAAAGATCCAAATTCGTCCTAAACCTGCAAACATTAGTAGCGTTACCAAATAGCAGAAGCTTTCCAAATTCTAATACAAAATCTTTCAGAAAGGCACAGGTATCTCGCCTTAAAAAAAAGTGAGGTCAAACCCGTTTGGGAAACAAATCTTCTAACCAACAGGGGAAAAAAATATCTCCTTTTGAAACACAATTCCATTAACTGCCTCCATTTGAAAACCATAAAAAAAAAAAAAAAAATTGAATCATACAAAGCAAGAGAGAGCTACCTGGCAGGAGACCAGCTAGGAGAGGCTGTACCAGGCTGGTACGAGTCAACCCAGGAGGCATCTGAGACGGCAGAGACAGATACCGGCGCGAGCGCAACAGGCAAATGCTGGTTGTTGGGATAGAGAAAGGGGTGCCCCTGCTGTGTCCCTGACGACTGGGCCCCGTCTGTCTGTGGCTCCGCACCAGATAACCCGACCTTCTCCTTGATGTCCTTGAGCAATGTCGACCATCGCATCATCTTTTGAAACCAGTTGAAGGGTCCCTCATCCAAGATCCGCCGCCTAGATCAGAACCCAGAGATCACAGCTTTCTTTTCAAAAAAAAATTTTAAATTTTGGATCAGATGCGGACTAGAGAAAGATATGGCGATTCGAAATGCTTTTTGCTCGTTCTTTTGGCGAAATTCTATGAAGATGCTTAAAATCTTTGTTTTGTTTTTGCTAGAGAGAGAGACCAGAGACGCGATTTTCCGTTTAGTTGTGGATTTGTTTAGTTGTTCTTCTTTTTTCTCTTCCCTCTCCCTCCGTTTTGCGATGCAAAATCTCTGTTTGTTTGTCAGAGACTTGGAAAACGAATGCCTCTATCTCTCTTCGGTCGGACGCGCTCAGTTTCTCTCTCCTCCTCCTCTCTTTCGGCTGTCTGTTTTTCTTCTTTTTGTAATATTTTTCTTCTCTCTTCTCTATTGACCAGTTCTTTTGTAACACCTTTACATGTTCTCTCGCGTGGCGAGTCGTTGAAATAGTCTCTCTCTTTGCCTAGTTGCACTTTTTGCTAGCAGATATAGATAGCATGGCATGCTTTTTTGTGGATATTTGTCTTTGGTCCACCGTCGACCGGAGGTTTGCCATGTCGGATAGAAAGAGATGCCACGTGGCAAGGTCCGTCAGTGTGATTTAGAAGGTGAAGAGCGTGGGGATTAAATGCTTGAACCGGCGGATGAGATGTCTCTTTGGCTTTCTACTTCCGAGTTATTATTTTAAATTAAATGCTAGTACTGCAGAAGAAACGAAAAAAAGAGAATGTGTGTAGATTCTCTTTTATGTTTTTTTTTTAAGTTATTCTCTTTAATGTTCTTTAAATTTAGCTATTTTTTAAATTTCAAATGTTGTTGCATGTAATAATCTATGAATTGCTTACGGTTATATTTTGTTTTGTAAAATTATTACGGTGATATGTGATTGTGAGATCAACAAAATCATTGCATTGAACAGCTGATACACGGAGGGGTATTTAATAGCATTATATTCATAATTTCCTAGTGCTGAAATGCCATATAAACATCAATAAATTAAATCATCAATCAAGTCAAACAAAAAATCATCTCAGCCTAACAAAGAAGAAATAAGTTGAAAAATAATATGTTGTGAAAGCATGTAGTATTATGTTCGTAGAGATATCTGAATCATTCATAAAAGATATCGAGACAATATTGAAATGATTAGATCAGATGATCTTCGTCGATATAACATTGCAATACATAGATGCAAATAGTTCAATGCATTGATGTACCACAAATCTCCAAAAAGTAATGCTTTAATGCATATAGTAGATGTATTATAAAATATCGATGCAATTATGTTATAACACATATTGTTGGTGTGTTATGATGCGTTCATAAAGCAGTGTAATTTGTCAATGCAAAGATAAATATAGAACTAGGGTGTTCCTAAGTTCATCAAGTTTTTTTGTGAACTCAACTCTAAAACTTATCTGATTGGCTTCAAACGACGAATCTAAACTGTTAAAATCCTTCTACCTTACGAGTGATGCATCTACATGTGAAAATTTTAAACTTTTAAATTAATTTAGTACAAAAAATTTTAGACATCTTTTGACCACTTGACTTTATACAAAATTAATTTCAAATTTTAAAATTTTCGCATGTAGGCGCATCACTCGTGAGGTAGAAGGATTTAATAGTTTCGGTTCGTCATTTAAAGCTAATCTGATAAATTTTAGAGTTGAGTTCACAAAGAGATTTGGTGAACTTAAGAACACCCTAGTTCTACTCAAGATGAATATTCTTACAATGGAACCTAGTGTAAATAAAATCAGCTTGTCACGGTGAACTATTCAAGTTGATATAGATGCAGATTTTCGGATAATATTGCATTCTACATGTTTTAAAAGACAAAATTGTATCGAGAAATATTTTAAATATGATTTACTCTTTAGAATATAATGCAAAAGATATTTTTTTTTATATTATATTTTTTTTCATTAAAACTAACACTAATATTGATCCATTACAATTTACAAATCACTACAAAGCAAAGGTAACATTTATAACAAAAAAAACTCCAAAGTTTGCTTTATCCAGTGGTAGATGTAGCAAGAAACTGTGGGAGTCAATTGACCTCATTAATTTTCAAATTTTTGAGAATATACACAATTTTTCATATATTTTAGAGTAAACTGCTACAGTACTATAAAATTAACATAAAATTTAATACGATTGATTCTCATTTAAATTTGACTCTCGTATTTTGAAAGTCCAGCTCCACTCCTGACTTTATTCACTAATAAAATCTTAGTTTATCATGCAGTCAGTCAAGAAAAAAAATTAGATTGTTTAGCATCTGATATTTAATATTCTAATGTCATTAAAATTGAATTGTTTGATGCAAAATTAAAACTCGTAACAAATTTTAAATTATCGGGTCTTTGTATTAAAGGTGGACCGATTGTCAGCAGTATCTCATCGGTAACAGGCAATGGGGCCTCAACCTCCCTCTTTTGGGAATTCGCATCCTCTGAGATATCTCAAACTATGCGTGACTTTTTGGAATATTTCAATCGTTCAAATACCTTCTGCACGAATCTCTAAGCTAAAATAATACTGGGCCCCTAAGGTTTCCCCAATAGGCACCGGACACGTCAGTCAAGCTAAAATTGAGATATCTCAGAGGATACTGGATGGAGAGTTGGAGACGATCCGGATCGATCTTAACAAAATACACAAAGTGGTCGCACAAAATTTGATCCAACCTCATCGGCAACAATCATCTTTAGCTTTAATATTGATGTAATTTATAATCCATAAGTGAAAAATGATTAAAAATAATTAACTCTGAAGCCCCATTCGGCACATCCATGATATTATCTATATTTTTTAAAATTTAAAGAAATCAGTATTCCCCGGATCGTGATTCAAATCTTCGTTATATTATGCAATTTTATTTAATCGAATTTAACCTAATATACAATATCATATGGTAACCTGTAATTAATTCTAAAGCAAACCCTACAAACCGTTTTGCTTTCTAATGATATATTCAGTTATAGATCAATACAGAGTACAAACTATATAAAGTATAACTCTAAACGATGAATTAAACTGTTGAAATTCTTCTACCTAACGTGAAAATTTTAAACTTTAAAATTAATTTAGTATAAAGTCAAGTGGTCAAAATTATAAGGTTTATAAATTTATTTTAATGTATTAATTTTTTGGACATCTTTTGGCCACTTGACTCTATGTTAAATTAATTCAAAACTTTCAAATTTTCACACGTATACACATCGCTCATTAGGTAGAAGGATTTCAACTATTTTGATTCATCGTTTAAAATTAATTAAATAGATTTTAGAGTTGAATTCACGAAGAGAATTGTTTAACTTAGGAGCACTCTAGTTCTACTCAACTATATATATCTACAATCAACAATATATCAGCAATCCTTCCAATTATTTTTGAGGTGGCACAGTAGTCGTAACTCGTAATTCGTAACTACGTCGTTTGATACTACATACACTAAATTTTATTATTTGTGATGAAAATAATGTGTATAAAGTAGAGATCACATTTTTGTCAAATTTCAAAATTATGAGCTAGTTTTAACATTCGCCAAAATTGTTTCATTTTTAAAAAATGCCCCGCGTATTTTTTTTTTAATTCTCTTTCCATCGAAATTTTCTACTACTCACGGTTATAAATTTGAAGAAAAGAATAACATAATTTTTTCCCTAAAGAAATGAACTGATACTAAATGGATTCTTATATTGGTTGAAGCGTTCAAAATAAAAACCTTGAATATTGTTCGTCATTGCCAAGGTTACATGAGAATATGAGATCTAACAGTATAACATGCACCTTAATAAATTAAGAATGCACTCGAAATGATTAATTTAATCGGGCAGAGGTTTGAACTTTTGAATTTTCGTTAGACGAGAGAAAGAAGTGGAGAACCGTCTCAATTTGATTATTTATTTAGCATAGTTTCGTTGGTAGCATGTCTGGTAAAGCAGCCATCTTTCTGGCTATTTTCTTGCTTCGGTTGCTATGCATCTCCAGCAAATTTAATTCTCCAATACTCTGTCCGGCTAGGATCGAGATTTGGTCGAAATGGCTTTGGACCGGACACCATCTAAAGTCTCTAAAAATCGTATGATTAAAGTCCAAACAGTCGATCAGAACCGCTCAACATGATTTCTATATTAAAATGTGCTTAGAGACCAAATTTCATATTTTTTTGAAAATTGTTTAGTATTTTTTTAGATACGTACAACATCACTGTTTTTGAACGGTACAAAAACAGTAATTTTGTATGTATCTAAAAAAATAGCAAAAAATTTCAAAAAAATATAAATTTAGTCATTTAATATGATTATTCGGACTTTCATCGTACGATTTTTAGAGGCTTTGGATGGTGTCCGGTCCAAAGCCATTTGGACCAAATCTTAATCCCAAATTAAAAATAAAAACAGAAGTTCAAGTCCCTCTATTACAATATGATAGAGATTTTTATATGAAATAAAATGTTGTATAGTCTAATTTCCTTAAAGATTAATATCATTAAAATCGGAGTTTGAATGGAAAAATATGTAACCCGAATAACCAATATTGTGCTGAAGAATATCGGGACGTCAATGCAGAAAACTCAGTCAAATTTAAAATCTATACGTGACGTTATTATAGAAGCTATATACAAATAAGAATATTTGAGGTCAAATTTCATCAGAGAAGATGATCAAAATTAATGTTTTGATGAAAAAAAAATGCGATATGAATTGATAGCATTACGCCGTACAATACAGGAACGTCCACATTAGCAGCGTTCTTCCGCTGCTCTTCCTCTAAAAAAAATTCAGTTTATAAATAACAGATCGATTTAGATTTTTGAGCTCTTTTTGATATCGTTGGAACCAGCATGTGCAAAATTCATGCTCTAGCATGTTCAGAAATAATTCAATTGTAATTAGATCAATTAAATACAATCGAATAAAATTATTTTTTTTTTCCAAAGGGAAATTATTTGAATGCTTACTCAGATAGGGTAGGATCTATTAATGCGTTTGGTGTTCGGCATGATTTGAATTATCCTATTTACACAATTACATAATTATCCTATTTTTTATTTAAATAATATATTTATTTTTAACCAAAAAAAAAAATGCTCTGTGACGATACAGAGATTCGGCACAGGAAAGAAAAAAATGACAATATTTAAAAATTTCTTGTTGTGCCCAAATTAAAAAAGAAAATCCTCTGTGACGATATGATATCGGCACAGGGAAAAAAATGTTAGAATTTCAAGACAAATAACAAAGAAATGGTAGAATTATAAGAAAAAAAGGATAGTTTGATTTTTTTTTTTTTTTTCAGAATTTGTTATTTGGGACCGACTATCTACGAAATGGCAGAGTATCTACGCCAATCAATTGGACCGAGTATCTATCTCGGCACAACACAAAAAAATCACCAATGGTGATACAGTTTAATTGAAAAATTGTAAAAACATTCATCGGATCAAGATACTATCTCAGCACAGCTGAAAAAAAATCGGACCGATTTTGTATTTTAGTACTTATAGTTTTTGTAAAAACTGAAACCATTTTGTTAATTTTTTATTTTCGGTTTATAAAAAAAAGTTCCCCGCCAGTATCTCATGAGATCCAACGAAAGTCTTCTGCGGCGTATGGTCTGCAAATAAGTATGTGTCGAGTTATCGTATATTTCGTATGTAATAATGTAAATGGCTAAAAATATGACTAAAATACTAATGCAGGATTGCAGGGCAAGCTGCCAAGCAACCCGCTCGATAGAGAGAAGCATATTTTTAGTTGGCACGCGCTGACTCGCATCAGGCGATTGCTCTAGCGGGTTATGGTGGAGGAGTTCTTGGAAGTTTTAGGTTACAAGACCATTTCATAAAATAAATTAAACATAATGGATACCAACCATTCTTTACTGAATGGTTCATATTTATTTGATCGAATGGTTATTTTATGTTACTGAATTTTTCTAAAATTAAATGAGAAAGTCTGTATAAAATAACTTTGTTTTAACTTATATTTATTAGTAAATATATTCATACTAAAAATCAGAAACTAGTTTTGAAAATAAAATGAACACTTCAATATATTCTTGGTTGATTAGATAACAAAAACTAATAACTAAATTTTCTCTTGCAAAACTGATCTCCCTCCCTCTCTCTCTCTCTCTCTATTTTTTTTTTACTCCGAATCGTTTTTGTCCCTTTTCAATACCTTTCTATCTCAATATATATATATATATAGAGGCTAATATGCTTTCGGTTGTATTTCAACCGAAATACAACTAGTTTATTTTTTAATTTTTGAAGTCCAAAATATCGATCCAAACCGTTAGATGTGATCTCTATATTAAAATATGCATGGAGACAAAATTTTACATTTTTTGAAATTTGTTTACTATTTATTAAGTCACTTTGAAAATCGTTGATCCAACGGTTTCACTATTTGGTTAAGCCACCGTTGGATCAGCAATTTTCAAAGTGACTTAATAAATAGTAAAAAAATTCCTGAAAATGTAAAATTTGGTCTCCAAGCACATTTTAATATAGAGATTAGAGATCACATCTAACGGTTTGGATCGACATTTTGGACTTCGAAAATTGAAAAATGAACTGGTTGTATTTCGACTGAAATACAACCGAAAGCATATTAGCCACACTACACACACACACGAGTAAATCTAGGGTGTGACGTGCTCACCAAGAGAGTTTGGTGAGCACAACTCTAAAAATACATCAGATCGGCTTCAAATAACGAATCCAAACCGTTAAAATCCATGTACTGCGTGAGTGATGCATGTACATGCAAAAGTTTGGAAGTTTCGAATTCATTTGCTACGAGGTCAAGCGGTCAAAGTAATGAATCTTTTAATAAGTTATTCTATTAGTTGTTTTATATATTTATTTTTTATCATTATTTTGACCGCTTGACCTCGTAGCAAATGAATTCGAAACTTCCAAAATTTTGCATGTACATGCATCACTCGAGGAGTACATGGATTTCAACAGTTTGGATTCGTCATTTGAAGCTGGTCCGATGTATTTTTGGAGTTGTGCTCACCAAACTCTCTTGGTGAGCACGTCACACCCTAGATTTACTCTCTCTCTCTCTATATATATAGAGTAATGCTATTATGCATTGCGAATTAAAGCGAGTGCTTTAATTCGCGCTCATATCGCGATTTCTAAAGTTCAAATAGTCGATCCGAACGTTAGATGTGTTCTACATATTGAAATGTGCTTGGAGACCAAATTTTACATTTTTTGGAATTTTTTTTACTATTTATTAAGTCTTTGAAAATCGCTAATCCAACGGTTTCACTGTTCAATATGAGCCACTGTTGGATCAACGATTTTCAAAGTGGCTTAATAAATAGTAAAAAAATTCCAAAAAATGTAAAATTTGGTCTCCAAGCACATTTCAACATGGAGAACACATCTAATTGTTCAGATTGACTATTTAAACTTTAAAAATTGCGATATGAGGGCAAATTAAAGCACCCGCTTTAATTCGCAATGCAGCATTACTCTATATATATATTAGTTAGACTATCTCCTCACGTCAGCGTACAAGCGGATGAACGCATTAAATTTTGAACCAGACGATGCATGATTTGCAAGTGGGGTTGATTTTCTAAGCCTTGAATTTAGATATGTACATCTTAAAATCTTTTAGAGGTGCCTGGATTTCTATTTTGCTTGAAAGCGTTGACATGGTCCATATCATGTAATTAAATGCCAAGTAATACGCAAAATGAAATAGGACTGATAGAGAAAGGATATATAAGACGCATGCAAAGAAAGAATGCTTCAACGCTTTGTATACTTGGTCTCTTGCATGCATCTTTTACAACTTGCACATGGTCAACGCCCAACTGCTTTAACCAAAATAAAAATATCATCTTATCCACTTGTTTGTCCAAGATATGATCCATTGTCATGCAAAAACCTTATTTGTTAGGAATTCGGATCCGCTAAAGTAACTCAAAAGTTTGAGTTTGGATTTGGATTAAAATATATATGTTAGAATATTAATGAGGCCTATGGATTTTACCTATTAGTCTGAATTTTGATCAAACTGTTCAGATTCAAACTCAAAATTTTGAGTTACCCAGGAGATTCGGACCTATTTGTTGGTCCAATGTAGGGGCAAATTTTTTTGAGAGGAATGTGGTCAATTGAATTTCATTTATTTTTTTTTTTTAATATTTTTATACGATTTTCTATATATTTTAGATAAATCTATATATTTTAGAGTAAAATGCAATAGATACGACAAAATTGATTCTCATTCATAGTAGAAATTTTTTATTGATTGACTCTTATTCATCTTTAACTCTCATACTTTGAAAGTCTCCTCTTCTGGTCCAATGTATATTTTGTTTTCGCATGATAATGAATTTTTATTTATGAATAATAGTATTTCATCCAATGAAGACAAAAATAAATTTTCGTTAATTATTTTGGACAATTTATGGTTAAAAATGCAATTTTCATGCAAGAAATTTACATAAAAACATTTAGGACATTCTAATCACTTATAATAATTTTTTTTGTAAGTGTAATTTTTCAGCAGGAAGATGACCAGGAGATATTTCTATTTTTATTTTTTGGGGTTCTAGCGAACACAAACATGTTCATATAATGCACATTACATGGAAACTAATAAACTAACCAAGGGATGCAATAATCCTTCAGAAAAAAAAAAAGTCAGATTTCATTGCTCATTAAATTTGAATATATTTAGAATACATAATTTTTGAGTCCTTTATTCTGATCTGAGCACAAAGCAAAATATGATTTTAGTGGCAGAGTCAAGTCAATAACATGAGCAAACGGCCGGACTTTTATTAAATATATATTTTTTATAATCTTGGGTGTCTTATTCAAACACCAAATCCAAATCAAACAGACGAGCAATCCACCTCTCGGCACGAGCTTTCATCTCACATTTCTTAATTGGAACAACTACTACTGACCGGTCCAGGATTGAGATCATAAATGGATACCTCCAGCACTATTTTACTGGAGAGGAACTATCATTTTAGTCTCTGATTACGATTCTCAGATCAGATGTGGCGAGAACCGTCTGTGAAGACCGTGAGACCTTGAAATACCAAAGAAAAGAATATAGAAATTAGAAAAGACAGAAATTTATTAACAGATTATCTGAGAAATGGATGAAGTGTTTTGGTTTTTTATTTTATAAAAGGAAATGAATCATTGTTTTGATTCCTTTAGTCATATTTAAAGTGAGTGAATCATTATTTCGGTTCCTTTTAAAATTGTACACAAAGGTGTAACCTGGCCACAAAAAATCCTTAAAACAAATCATCCATCCATTTTCCTGAATTCTCATCCTCTGAGATATCTCAAACTTTGCGTGGCTTTTTGGAATATCTCAATCGTTCAAATACGTTTTGTACGAATCTCAAGGCGCAAATAATACTGCCAAAAATTGAGATATCTCAGAGGATACGCACCCCATTTTCCTATACTCTTTTTAAAAAAGTTTCTAAAAGAAAAATTATGGAGAAAAGAAAAAGCACAGTTCAGACATATGACATACATAACTCTAGACATGGTTTACACAGAAGATCTATTGTAATTAGACGGTGGGAAACCTGAGAGAAGTCACGGAATGATTCAAGGAGAGAAACAACACGTTGCTTTGGAGCTTTTGACCTAAACAAAGAAAAAGAAGTTGAGGATTTGACAATGAACAAAAATATAAGGAAACAAACCGGACTGGATCCACTTTTGCTGGTCACCAATTCATAAAATGCAAAGCCACCTAACCAACCAACCTGCCTCAAACTCGTGCAGAATATAATTTGTTTGGGGTTTCAAAATTGGTGTGTGGTTTAATGTTTAAATCTGTTATTTTTTTTTTCAGTATTAAGGTAGGATGCAAAGGCTATGTTAATTTGATACTTCATATATGATTCCCTATTTGTATCTACAGATACGTATGTTATCGGATACCCATATCACCGTATTGTGATACATCATCGTTCTGATGTTTTCGACTTAGAGTGTCTCGAGAACTTATGCAAGATTATAATACACATGTATGTAAATGTCGGGTTATAAAGAGGTTTCTTATAAATTTCTAAATATAACATCTAAATGAATATCCCGTAATATAATAATCTCTCGTTACTGAGTTATCGACTTAATGGTCGGTAAAAGTTAAAGTTCGAGGTTAGTGTTACACATGTTTTTTTTTTTTTTTTTACGAGTTATAGTCAGTCAATATGTTATTATTCGGGTTGTGTTAGTCATGACATTCGTATATAAAAAGAAAGAAATACTAAAAACATTATATTAATATTTCGAATTTTGCTACTAAAGGACTAACTAAAGACAGTCATGCCTTGTGACTTTTGTTCATTTTATGTAATAGGATATGACTGAATGATGACGCTTCTGAACTTTACCAAAAGTGATACATATTTAACGATCAATGTCGGTATCTTCAATATGCGCATCCGAATAGTAACACTACGTACTAATTTAATTTCTTGATGATGTACATTTTAATACAGATATCATATGTGATTCGAATTGTCTATTTGAACTTTGAAAACAAAGATAAAAATGTGGAGTTTGAATAGAGCACAAAATAAATGAGACATTTTAACCCTAATCTTCCAAACAAAGCTGATTAGCAATAAATATATTCCTGCTCGCAGTAAGGTTGTCAACACATTTTTTACTCCAATTGTAAATTTTAATCGCAGTCCAAAATATAATAAAAATATATTTTATGCGATGTCATTTTAGATCACATGATGGGGAATTAAGTTGAAATTGTGAATCATCTAAGTCTTTATTCTGACATCTTAACAATTTTCAAACAAATGAGTTTGAAATATAAAATTTAATATTATAGAAATGATTTGTATTACTCGAATATTATGTCTACGAAATTGATGAGATTTTCATAAGTTTCTATGCATTAACATAGAAAAAACATGATATCTAGATTATTGAACAATACAATTCTCACAGATATTAAAATATCTGATGCGGAAGATGCAGCCATGCTACTTCAACTTGGTGTATAAACAGTTTCTCTCCCTTGGTCCTCTTTCTCTTAATGTTACAAATCTTTGAGATGGAAATATATTTGTGTGTAACCTCTAATGGATAGGGATAGGACCTATTTATGCTTGTTTAGTTTTAATCTGGTACGTCCATCAAATATTAAATGAATGAATTAGATTTAGCGCGCTATTAATAGCGGAAAACCGAAAGAATTAAAAGTCTTAATTGATGACACCAAGAGTTACAAAATTTATTTGGTAATCTTAGGAGACTAAAAACTTTCATCCATTATCTAGACTACTTAATTGAAAATTTATTCTAACATGTACATCAAGTAACTTAAAATTATTGAACGCTCCTAATTATCAGTGCTTTATGCATGCAATATTATTGTTGGAATAACATACTTATAAATTTATTTTTCAATTTCAATTTTTTTAATTATTTTGAAATTCCATTGTGAATGAATCGATTATCTGCTTAACCCTAGCGGACTTGGTCATTGGGGTATGACGCTCAGCATATAATTATTTTAGTGATAAGAAGATTTATCTCCTACTGTCCGAATTCAATCTAACAAAAACAAAATATATTTCAGAATTCAATACCCATGAATTAACATCAGATCCTTTTCAGGTAGAATAAAAATAATGTCAATGTCAGTGATGAAAGAATGATGTAATTTTATTGGTGCGTGTCTTTGCCATCAAGGGAAGTTTTACCCTTTACAACAGCTTTTCTAGATATATTTCTTGAGACTTTTCAATCATTTATTAGAGGTTATAAGAGCTTCATCTTTTAAAGTAATATCATTCTAGAACCCTCAAGTGGTTGAATGTAGATCAAGCCATGAACATATTAGTTTTAGCTCCATGCAGCGCAAAGACTATATAATTAAAACAGCATTGTATATGGTTTGTGCACTGCATGAAGCTAAAACTACTCTGTTAAAATATTTACCCTGAACCAATTCAATACTCCTGAGTCCTGAGTTGAAATTTGAAGGAATCAATTTATTTAGATATGGGCCGATGAGATTGGTATGGCAAACAATCATGTGCAAAGTTTATATAAACTAAATATCTGGCCCGCTAGTTTACATCTTATAGAATTGTTAATGCTTTAAAGGGCCTGTATTATTTATTCAATTATTATTATGATCTTTAAATTTTTTAGAAGTTCTATTTTGATTTTTAAGTTTTGTAATTTATATTTATTTCGTCCTACAATTATCCAGGATTCAAATCTGCTGCAATTCCTCTCTCTCTCCTCCTTTTTTTTTTTTTTCCTTTTTCTAAAATAGCAGGTCCTCCTACTATCCTTTAGGATAGCATCAGATTTCTGTCCTAATTATCACTGTAGAAAAGTTACCAATCATGCCGTAATAATATTTTTTTATATATTATTTTGATTAATTTACGGTGATGCAAAGATCAATGTCAGTATCTTTTAGTTGATATACGATGACATGGGATAATTTTACTGACATCCATGTTATTTGTATTTGGATAATTATCACACCCTAAAGAAGGCTGCGGGACCCTCGGTCTTCTGCGTTTTCGATGAAAAAAAAAGACATCTCCAAAAGCGTTTTATTTTAAAGTAATAAAACATTTTCAAATTTTTCTTTTTACAAAATATAGTAACATGTTAATCAAAATAACTGCTGGAATCCACCATATAAATCTCTCAAAAACCAGACTTTGAAGCCCCTCCGAACAATTGTGAAATTGGTCCTACTATGTTTATGACCCGATTCCGGAGCAAATATAGAATCCGGATCCGGGATCCTCTGCATTATCTTGTTGTTTTATTCTAAATTATGGAGAATCTGGAGCAATCCGACATTCCGACCCAAGCTTGTAATACGCGGGCGGTGTCTTTTAAAGATTCGTGTCAATATATTGACGAATAGGAACGGATTCAGGTACGAATTGGTAAATAATCTGGTTGGAGATTCTCCGACAGCGACGGATTGGAATTCGCATCCTCTGAGATATCTCAAACTTTGCGTGATTTTTTGGAATATCTCAATCGTTCAAATACATTCTGCACGAATCTCAAAGCTCAAATAATACTGCCCCCCTACGGTTTCCCGAATAGGCACCGGACACGTCGGTCACGCAAAAATTGAGATATCTCTGAGGATACGCACCCTTGGAACTTGGAAGAACGCCAGTTGCGCTGCTCTCTGCCTCTCTCCTTTCCCCATGCGTCACTTGCGCACTGCTTCAGGCGTACTCCCCCTTTCTACACCTACGGTAACTGCACCGCGGGCTCCACCGAAGGTAGAAGTTTGTGGAATCGGTTTACCTACTTAACCCCCAGTTCTCGCTCCGATAATCGTCGCCAATCATTTGTCCTGTGGCCTCAGATTTTCTCTACTTAATTGCGTGCTCGTAGAATCCTTCGCTTGAGGTGAGGCCACGTTTCCCTTCTCTCCGCTTCTATTTAGTATTTTAGTTCCCTTTGTCTTCTCTCTTGGCGAAACTGGTGTGTGAGTGTAGACTGTGTAGATCTATCTATTGGTGCTGATCCATGCTCCTCTAAGTAGGCGATTTTCAGGTGAATTTTCATTATTTTCTCAGTTTCGGTACAATTTCCGTTAATTGTTGTGAATTAATCGGATGATGTCGGTTGAATATACATCAATATTGAGTTTAGCTTCAACTGATTAATTCAGGAACAATCATGTTACCATTGCTACATGCCAGTATTTCTGTAACATCCCTTTTGGAATTTGTATACGTATGCATTTAGCAATGCTCTAAAAGAAAAAACATACGTTAAATATACCAATATGTTTTATCATCATATGATCATATCATAACTATGCTTACTAAAAAAACGATTGCACATCTTTAAAACTTTTAATTTTGGAATTTCTTAAAGGAATACTCTATTAACACAGTGTGGTAATGGTAATGTAATGTTAACTCAATATCATCTGGTGAAAATTTTAAAACTACGATCATAAAATTTTGAAATGTCAAATGGTCTACTACTTCAAAAGAAGAAAAAAAGAAAAGAAATGTCAAATGATTTCTTATATATATTTTTTTATATTATGGTTTTCAGATTGATTGGCCGGATTTTCTCTAAGGACAACAGCTATGCTGATGTACCCAATATGAATTAGCTATGCTGACATCAAGCATGTCATATATATCTATAAGCCCCTATACTTGCAATACCCAAATATTATATAATAAAATATGCCGTCCTTGCTGGGCACCAAAAATGCACAATATATCTAGCTTTAAGTTCGACTTTGCGAGACCTTGGAGTCATGGCATGTGGAGGAGCTTAAGTGATTGTGCAAGCACAAGGAACCACTTACTGGTATGGGTCCTTTTTTTTTTCATAATTTCAATCGGATTTTGTCTAAAGGGCAATATAAGTGAATACATTTCTGAAGGTTAATATAAGTGAATATTGAAATTGACATGCTAGTCAATACATGTGATTAATACTTGCTTTAAAATTACAGAAACTGTGAGAAAGGTCACCTCCTCTACGTTTAAATTTTTTACACGGATAGCACATAGCCACATACGTTTAATTTTTCTTAAGATTTTCTTGTTTGATACTTACTCTGCAGCATAGGTTTCACATCAATGCATCGTCAGACGAGGATTTTAAGTCGTCACGAAACATAGCAATAAGTCTTTTTAAGCGTTATAGAAATGTCATCGATCGAGGAGGTGGAGAAAACCTAAAGGTACAGCACTTCATTCTGAAACACGTTTTACTTCATTTATTTATCTTTTTTGTATTTCTGTTCTTTCTTTTAAGTTTCCACCTTGTATAAATGTTATATTCTCCTTTGGTCTTATCTGTGTTTGGGCTCATTTTTTCTAATGTTGTGAACATGTGCCTCATTTCAATTTTGTAATGTCTAGTTGATATTTTTGTAACGGTATAAATTATGCAGGTTGAATTAGCACCTATTTTAGTATGTATGTATTGTCCCATATGTATCATGACATAATTTGATTAATTTCTCTAGGAATTTATTAATGCTGGTGTAAATGCATACGCACTCGGCTGCACTGATGAAGGTTTAAGAAAGGAACTTATTAACCTTAAGGAATCTGGCACCGAAATTGAAGGCCTTCAAATCTATGGAGGTGGTACAAGTGTCAAGTTCAAGATCCTTTACGAGGAGGTTAGGGATCTTTTGAGGTGCATTTTGTTTCAGATCAGTTTGTTAATCCTGAATATTCTATTCGCTCTTCAGTTCGACATGCTATTTTGAAAAACTGTTTATGAACATCACCAAATAAAGTATACAAACTTTTAAGTGCATATTGTGCATCAGGTCTGAAAATAAAATCACAAATTTTGTAACAGAGAAAGAGATGAGCAGTTCTTTTGTTATGTATATAATCAATCACCTTTTACAAAACCTAGTTTATCTTTTTACCAAAATAGGTGCGTGAGTGCATATTGTGGCTAAGCATAGTATTTATTACGATATTATGCACACCGCAGCCAACAATTGTGCGGTGGTCGTCAACTCCACCTGTGTCAGATGATATTTTACAACAGTGGAAGGGTTTTTGTGCTATTATAGCAAATGCTTACTACATGCGTGGAATGGCCTGGTTAGTCTTTAGACACTTACAAAATTTCTCTATCTCACAAGGCCCTTTATTATTATGACTGAGGAGGGTTCAAATATCTCCATTTTATGTGCTTCCATTGTACCTCTATTTTTTAATTTTCTAATAACAAAAATTCTGAAATTTATATGCCGAAATAAAACTGTTAGATTTGATCTACATTATTTTCTCTACATGCAAATAAAAAATATCGTTTTTTGGATTTTATTTAATACGAATCAATAAGTTAAAAAAAAATCAACATCCAGAAATTATCCATATTGGTGTATTTTTGTTATTGTTGTTACTTTTTAATGGCGCAGGATGCCAGTGAAAACTCTGCAGCTGGAACAAATGGCAGTGATGGGGAGTGCAGAGGAACCATCTCTTGTCGCCAGTCGAATGCGACTTGTGTTCAGCACTTTAGAGGTTTATTTTTGTTGAAGTTAAATTTATATAAAATGCATAAAAGACAGTGCATATAATATCAAGGGGGCCCTGGAAAATGATAATTATTTCATGTCCAGACTCCAGACATCTTACAGGACATTTCTTATCTGTTTAGGACTTTTGGTGCATGTTATATATCAAATTTTGGTGTGGGATACATAGCGCCTGATATTTCTCACTGGTGCAGATATTAAATTAATCTACTGATTTTTTTTCCCCTTTTGTTTTGAAATTCCAGGTGGTGAGTCCACAATGGCCAAGAGTGTAGTCAATTTGTGCTCTTCTATGAGTATCAGCAAACAACATTCAAGCAATCCTTGCCAAAAGATGAATTCGGTGGTGCTCCTTTTATTGGTATAATATAATGCAGAATGGAGACCACAGCAAATTGTAAATAAAAAATTATAAAAAAATAAGGACAGCATGTAACCTTGTCAGATACCTGTTTTGCAAATTTGCATCCCTAGCCAATGCCGATAAATCTGTAATGAACAATTAGCAAGTTTTCTTTGTCATAATACAATTGCATCTGACAGTCCGCATCTCCTGTCAAAAAAAAAAAAAAAAAGGAAATCGTGGTGTGCTAACCTTTCTGTGTGCCGTCTGATCAAATTAAATGACTCAGATTACACCTCAAGCTTTTAGGAAGGATATTTTTAATCTAATCCGACTCATCCAAATTTTGTTTGCTTGGGTACAGATTAAAGTAAACATATAAATACAAAACCAAAGAACTAAAAAGGCAAAAAGGCAGCAATCAACCACCAATATAAAGTTTAAAAATAAAATTTTAAAAAACTGAAGAGAAATGAAAGAACTAAAAAAAAATTAAACATGAGATAATTGAATTTCATTGTCTTACATAACCACGGTAGTACCTTACCGCTCGCTAAAATATTACTTGAAAACAAAAAAGGGCACATGTTTTACAACACATGACCATGTCCTACTACACACACTACACACCCAAATTAACTGCCTAGCATATTTTAAAAATTAAAACAAAAGTGAGAATCTACATGTGCTCAAATAGTGGCATGATGGCATGAATTAAACACGGTTATAGCCCACATTTTTGCTGAAGAGACGGCGGATGTAAACGACTTGGAGACAACTGGCAGCAACCAGTGCAAGATACTCTGTTAAGGTGTAGAATGTGACGCGTCTTCTTGTGCTCTCATTTGCTACATTAGATAATTATATAAAAGATATTAAATGATGTGCAAACTTGCCGGCACACACTTTTCATATCTTGAAGTTTACCTTCTAAAGATGGATTATGATTAAAACGTCAGTCAACTGGAGTACTCATCAGTGCACTTTGCACATGCAAGAAATCTATTGACAAGTTATACAAGTAATAGTATCTGACCAGTATTTCCTTTTACACTAATCATATGCATACATTAGAATATGGATTTAATTTCATTTTTTTCTCTTTTGGGAGGAGTAGGGAGACTTACTATGGCGATGCCGAGCTTCGCGTGCTTTGAGGTATTTCTGTTCAGATGTGACAGATTCCAATGCTTCTCTAAGCTGTGCAATCTTCACATTAATCGGGTCAAGGTGCTCTACATTATATCAAATCAAATACACACTCACATGAATTTATTTTCTTATGACATATTTGTGCAAACCAGATACCAACATCTAAACCAGGTAAATTTCATTTTAGGTAAAAAGAAACATGTTAATCACGATCAGAGGGCAAGTTGTTAAAAAATACAGAAACTAAACTTCAAATTTCCAAATTTACTACAAGAACAAATTCAATTTAGTTCCCTAAATACAAATGGGCTTTTGCCTCTTTTAAAAAAATATATATATATTTAGTTCCCTAATGGATGCAGTATTTGCAAGGTAAAATATCAGGTGTAGCATAAGATAAGTTAGAACAAAGCCCTTGGGTCAAAGAGCTAATATAGGCTCCTTACCATATGCCAATTTTGAGCTGAAATATACCCTTGAAATTCTATCCAAAATTACTTCCTACCACCATTTTGTCAGATTTTAGATTGATGCACAAGGAATTTGCACACCTCAATTTCAATAATACGCGTGGATTACCAAAATATAATTCCTGTATTTGGTCGGTCCAAGTACCAGAATTGAGGGATTGTTCTCAACATAAGATTTCAAGGGATTGTTTTCTCAAATTTGGTGTACGAAGCTAGTTTATTAATTTGCCAAAAAGAAACAGTAATTTTTGCATACCATCCTTAGCGAGGTCATGTTCATTGGGAATGTGGCCCACGTGGATGTAAAAAGAGATGGTCTCAGGTGCACCATATTTGTTGTGGAAACAAAATTTATACATGCCAGCTCGTGGCGCCTTAAACTCAAATTTGTCTCCTGATTTTCCCGTCATAGATAGCACTGTGTTACCCCCTGGTGATGTCACCTTCACATTTTCAAAATGCAGCACAATTAGCAATATATATATTTTATGTTTAGCTTTGTTTGATAATGGTTCTTAAATATCACCAATTTTCTATTTGGCCCCTAAAATTTCACAGTTTGAAACTTGGCCCCTAAACCATCCAACTTGTATCAACTGACTTTATATGACTTTTTCTCAGTCAAACAGAAGACGAAAATCAACATTATCATGGTTAGTGATTAAATCATGAACTTTGAAGCTTCAGGACTAAAAAGGGGAAATAAGTACTCTTAGGGGTATTTTGTAATTAAAACTGTATGCTGTAGCCGAGCAACAAACAATAGGATTTTTCATTTTAGTTGGTGTACCTTTCTGTAGACAAGATTTATGATTTGAGCCTTACGTTTGTTCAGTAAATAAATAATCTGTACAGTGTACAATTATGCCCAGTCAAAGTTTATACATGCTGAATTTCCCATCATTCCCTCTAGTTTCTCAAGGCTTAGTATCCATACACACATAAAATCCTGAAAAATCAGCTGAGCACTGATTTTAATCCCAAGCTAATTATAATTCAGGCTATTGGATGCTAACCACAGCCTTTGTTTGAATTTTTTTCAAATAACCGAAAGGTCCCATAACCCACCACAATAACTAATCGAGATCTCAGAATCGATCAAAAGGAACCCTAATTGCCAAACTCTGGTACCGTGTATCTTAAACCAAGAAAGATCTGAAATTTGATTCTCACATACAGTAAAATCGATGCCAGGATGATCGGAGCCCCAGAAGATATCATGATCTACCACCACGAAATTACCAGAGACTGCATCGCCATCGTACGCGACGTATTCATACACGCATTCGGTATCAGAAACGGTGAGGGACAACCCGCACGAGAAATCGACAAAACCGCTTGAGAGGATAAGAAGAGAGAGTACGAACCCTTGGAACCTAGCGCTCCTCATCGCCATTGGAGAAGATTGAAGAATTGAGATCTTCGGAGGGAAGGAGAAAAGGATTGGTATTGAATCTCGCGAGAAAGATGAATCGGAAACATGGAATAGCTATTCCAGGAGTGCGTATCCTCTGAGATATCTCAATTTTTGCGTGACCGACGTGGTCGGTGCCTATTCGGGGATAGCGCAGGGGGCCGTATTATTTGTACTTTGAAATTCGTGTGAAACTATTTAAACGGTTAAGATTCTCCCTAAAGTCACGCATAGTGTAAGATATCTCAGAGGATGCGAATTCCTATTCCAGGGATAGCAAAATTCCATCACCTGAGGTAACAGAAACTTTGAGTTAAGATCAGGACCGTACGATACTCTTTATCACGAATATTAAACATTCCCCGTGCATTCCACGGTTTCCACCTCTTGTCGGATTGGTCCGGATTCTGAACGGACGGTCCTGATTAAAACTCAAAATTTGAGTTACTAGAGACTACAGAGGGTCCTGACTCGCGTAGGGTATATGGAATAAATTAACTTGTTCACGTAAAAGAACAATAATGGGCCGATATTGAGCCCATAATATTCAATTCTTAGTTTGAAGAGAAGGCCCAGTTTTATTTTTTAAACTTCGTTATTTTAATTTTTGATGCACTTGCTCAATTAAACTGAAAGTTCACTGTTTTTATTTTCTACAAAATAGTATCAGATGAAATTTCTGTCTCGTTTCAGTTTCCACATATACTAGAAAAGTACCGAATTCTGAGAGTAAAACCTGTACGTCTGTTGGTTTTAAGGGTAGAATCTTACTAAAATTTTGAAGCTATCTTTTCTATGCACGATTGATTAATATTGCCCTGTTCATAATTTTTTTTTTTGAAGGTTGGCGGCAATTATGAATATATTGATAAAAAATTATTTACACACATAAATTTATTTTACTAGCCTGACTTTCTCTTTTCCAAAATTCAAGTTCGGTAAAATATCTAATCAAAGGAGAATGCTGCTATACTTTTTCTGAAATTCAGGAAAAAGAGGAAACAAAAAAGAAAAAAAAAAAAGGAAAAAAATGCTAATTAAACAGGCCTTTTGAAATGGTGTGTGGGAATTGAAAACATTTAAGATCCAGGTAAGGAGCATATAAAAAAGATCAACTTTCTTCTTTTCTAAGTTCCCCTTTAATTTGCTTTATTTTTCTTTAATTCCTACTTTGAATAAACTTTTTCTTTGAAGATGAGACGAAACTCAAAGAGGGAGCTAGCATGCATGAAGGAATATTCATTGCACTAATTAAATACTTTTCATTTTCTTTCTTTGGAGAATTAATTAGAACTTGTATTGTCAGCTTACATATAGTACTGGTTCAATATATGACACTTGTCAGTGAGATTCTTTTAATTTATTCAATTACAATAATAAACATCTATTAATACCTTTGGCGACTTAAAATAGGCAGGAATGCAAGTATTATTATACAAATAGATGACATTATACAGCTACAAAGGACAATTTTCTTTCGCAAGTAGAATTTTTGATGATGTATCATACAACAAGATAAATTTTAGCTTCAATTCACTGGAGCAAGAGCCTACAGAATAATTCATTCAGAGAAAATAAAATATAAATACAAATTAAGTTGTAACATTCTTATAATATAGATTGATAAGAAGCTATATATAAGCCTATATCAGAAACTTTTCTCAACGTACAAATTAACATTATTAGCACTTCATCAGAAGCTTTTTTTTTTTTTTTTTACTTCTTGAATGTCAAAACTAAAGACACATAAAACACAAGAAAAAACATATAAATAATAAAAAAAAAGTGTATCATGAGACGGAAGTAAACTTCATGGCCATGTTGACATCCCACCAATTTTAAAAATTGGGGCATTCATTTCTGACCGCTGGATCAAGGCCTTCTAGCAAGTCCCGTGTACTTCGGTCAATGCTGTATTGCCACGTGGCAAGATCCCCTGCAATAGAACTTGACATGCCAGATGTAAGTGGTCCCATGTTGGATGCTATCTGGAGGAGCGAGGTGGCGGGGAGTGGAGAGGTCATTGTGTTAGATTGTGCTCTGAGAATTAGGTTAGGATTAGGGCTTGGGTTAGGGTTTGTGAATGGGTCCCATGGAGATAACGGTTGCAAGAGAGAGTTGTTCTGACGCTGCACGATGGTGTTGTCAGCAGTAGGAAGGCGTGCACTCTCTTCGGCTAAGGCATCACAAAATGCTCTGTGGGTAATGAAGCTATCTTTCCTGAATTGTTCAGAAAGAAAGAAATTCAAAAAATGAGACAGAAAAAATAAAAATAAAACATAAACGGTAAAAATAAAACATAAACGGTGATTCTGCAATGCTTAAAACATTCGTCATATGAATACAACTATTATGTTATATGAACAAAATGAGAGCGTAAAACCTTTCAATTATCCATTAACTGTGATAATTTACACTGTGCCAGAATCCATATATATATATAGAGGTTGACTAATATCAAATCAGTTGTTCCTGAGGTCACGTGCAACTAATTCGTTTTTCAATTTTTGAAATTCAAAACGTTGATCCAATATGTTAGATGTGATATATATATTAAAATGTGTTTGGAGACCAAATTTTACATTTTTTTTTTGAATTTTTGTACTATTTATTAAATCACTTTAAAAAACACTGAACCAACGGTGGCTTAACCAAGCAGTAAAACTAGAAGGCACCGTTAGATTAACGATTTTCAAAGTGGCTTAATAAATAGTAAAAAAATTCCAAAAAAAAATGAAAAATTTGGTCTCTGAGTACATTTTAATATAGAGAACACATCTAAAAATTTGGATCGATGTTTTGGACTTTGAAAATTAAAAAACGAGTTGGTTGCACAAGATCTCAGGAACAACTGATTTGATATTAGCCAACCACCCCACCCCCCTCCCCTCCCCCCCTCTCTCTCTCTATATATATAAACTGTTGCACCGCATGAATTGTAATACTGCAAGGTTAATTATTTGCACAAAATTATGACATGTACATTTACATGGGGAGATTTCATAAGTTGCTACCAGATTAATTTCCTTCATAAAAGTCTAACAATATCAGCTGTTTTTCTTAGTATTATGATTAAAATAACTGCTACAACTGCTTCATTAAAACAGCAATAAATAAAATCTTCCTTTTTGTATTTGTTTTTTCTGTTTGGCTGTGTCTCATCCTGTCATAACATAAGCCATAATTGCGATTACTAAATCCGAGCACAAAGATAGGTTTCTTTTTAATGCAGTTTAATATATGCCAGTGTGTACATGGGACCACAAAATCATGACCCTCTAGAAAAGGCAACTGTTCAACAGTCAAAGCCTCACTAAATGCTGGCATTTAGGTCTCTAACTTCTCTACAATTGATTCTTTAGAATCTTATGAAATCCCTAACAGTCTAGGTTTTGAATTAATAAAGAGCTAAAATTAAGACTTTATATATTCACTGAATCACTGTCATATATAATTGTGACTGCACAATTTAGATGAAATAAAAATCCACTCTAGTGACACAACAGTATCATCACCATTTATAAAAGCACTAAATTCATATGTTATTCCTCATTCGATCTCAGTAATTTTCAAATTTCCTGGCCATATCCAAAAGAAATACCTGTAACAGATTAGGTACCGTTGCTATTTTCTTCATAGTAAGTGGTCTTAAAATGTTAAACTCTCTTTGCGATCATTAATTTACCGTTGAACTGTCTTTGTGGGCATTATTAGATTTTAAGACTAATTGATCAAACCAAATAATTCTAGAGGAATGAACTAGCTAGGTTCCCATGTACATGTGAGTTAGGTTCTGGAAATATATATATACACACACACTTTGATGCAACTCTTGCTACTCATACACTAAATCCATGGCCACACAAAATAAATTTCTCATGTTGTGTTCATATGCCGTTAGTAATATTTTTTGTTCTAGTCTTAATTAGTGCTAGTAATTAAGAACTCAACATAAACTAGAACCGTGCATGGAATCACAGGTTTTGAGGGGGGGGTTATTCCCTAAATAGGTGAGATCTACATCATCCACTGATCTCCAAGGGAACCAAGAAACTAAACACACCTTAATTAATTATAACAATCTAAAACTAATTTTTTTTTTTAAGTAACTAAAGTAAGATTTCACATTCACTGTCATAAATGTGATCACCCAATTTAATTACATCATATGAAAATCCTCCTTAGCGACACAACCATAACATCACCATAATGACACTCAAAGCTCAGTGCTTTTCAAAATTTCTGACATAAAAAAGAAAAATCCCTGTTGCGGATTAGGTGTCATTATTATTTTCTTTCATAGCTTGAGCTATTGAAAAGAACTCTCATGTCTCAATTAATGGACTGAATATCGCACAAAATAATTATTGTATACTCACCCTTGAACCGTCTTTATGTATAAATGTCATTATTTATTAATAATAATTAATCATGACAGGTATAACTAACATAATTATAGAGGATTAATTAAGCTCTGATCAATATAGTACGTAGTTAGGTTATGGACATTGATATTCATGCAACTCTTGCTGCTGATCACACACACACATATATAATCTGTTTCTAAGTCATGATCTGAGAAAATAAATTTCTCTATGTAGCAAATATAACATAAATATTAGTTTTTTACATTTTGCAGTTTCAGAAACTTCTCCTTTTATATTGAAAATTAACAACTAAAGAAATGAATATCAGCACTAGATATATAAATGTTGATTATTCACACTTAAAACTGTCACTGTAGGTCCTCGTCTTCACTCCATAAATATGAAAGCAGCTATTAGTCAGTATCACTAGGTTCTAAGAAATAATAATTGACAAATGGAACCTAACAAGTCTAGGGATGTGAAATCCTAAAGAGTTAGGGTTCTAGAGATTGACACTCATGTAACTGTTTCTGCTCCAATTTTAGGCTTGAAATGCATCATTCAGCTATAGCTAGAGAAAATGACCTCTTGAGTGAATTTTTTTGGTGCAATAGATTGTTCTCTTTTGCCATTTGTTGCACAAGGAAATTAATTAGCAGGATGCATGACATGTAGAAAAGCAAAGATGTTTCAAAGAAAGGAAATAAAGTTGAACGGGGAATTGAATCTTTCCTTGAATATATAACAGCAAATAGCCAGGACCATTGCATGCATTTTTCTTTTCTTTGCTTTAATTTGCCTTTTGATCTTGATCCTTTTTCATTAGCTGTTTTTTTTTTTTAGTTTAATTCTGTCTTTAAGGGTTGAGGTGTGGTTTTATATCTAGCTTTACTGATTCAGCGCATAGATCATACATAGATAGCAGATCAAATAAACTCAATGGACATATATATAATCATAATTTAAGCATATATATATGAAGTTAATTATCCTTAAAAGCTACCGAGTGTGCAACATATATATTTTTTGTAGTGACTTACAAGTATTTAGTTTTAGCAAAAATAGAAACTATGCATCATTTTATTACGATTAGTACACTGACATTGTTTGAATGGATTTTGTTGATATTATATATCTTCATGCATAGCAATGAAGAATCTTGACTTATTCGAGAGGAAAAATAAATTAGAGAATGCACATATAATTTGCAGGCGAGTACAATCATGACATCCAATATATATGATTTTAATGAAATTTGTACCCCCAATTGATTTCGTTGTACTTTTGCCAAAGTGATAATAATAATTTATTTATTATAATAAACAAGTATCACAATTCTCGTCTATTTTGGGGAAGAATATTTATTGCAGACCACAAGTAATTATATCATAGATGAACTATATATATACATGCATATATGCTTTGGACGATGAATTGATTGCTTAAGAAATTATATATGTATATCGATCCATGGATTCACAATAAATGCATTATGACAAGTCATGCTGCTGGAAAGGATCTTGATCTATAATAACCACATAAAATTATAATTAATGAAACGTAGCTAGTTACCATAGAAAATTGAAATTAGGCCTAATGAAAATATGAGCACTGAATTATATATCCGAAACGATCGAAATTAGCGTACCTAGAGAAAAGAGTACCGCAGTCGCATCTATACTCTCTGCTTCCACAAGTCTTGCTGTGCGCCTTCCAGTCAGCTTGAACTGCGTACCGCTTTCCACACCGATCGCACTTATGCTTCTTCTCACCATGCTTTCTAGAGTAGTGCTTCTTGATTCCTGTTAAGTCTCCAAGTGCTCTCGCCGGATCGTGGTTCGGGCATGTCACCTCGGGACAAATATATACCTACAAATTGACCAAGCATAATTTTCATTATACTATACAGTATACACTCCATGTTATCTCTCAGGTTGTCTACAATTAACCTTTTTTTTCTGTGTAAGATCTTTTCAAAAGAACTATTTTTATGGTCTTTTATTTATATGTATTTTTGTTTTTGGAGATCATATTTAGAGAGAGAGTTTGTGAGTACCTTTTTCTTAGGCTCCCCTGCTCTTGCACTCTTTTGCTTCAATTTCCATGGCAGATTGTGACCTCTTCTATGGAGTTGAAGGTTCTGATCTCTTTGGAAACCCTTGTTGCAAATCTCACATACATACCTACTGGTAGCCATTAGGGTTTTTGGAGATAACGCGATGACCTCAGCTTCTGGATCTAAACTTTCATAAAATATGCACAAATTGTAGAAACGCTTACTAACTTAAGTCTTAAAAACACGCCTTCTAAAATATATTTTTAGTGGTTAAGATAAACAATATATAAATAGTTTAAAACATTTCAAAGGTCTTATTAATTAAATATCATAGACTGATATTTAGCATCTATTCATCTACATATATAATATATACTTCTAATGACTTTCCCTATAAAATTAAGCGACAGAGATAAAAACCATGTGATTTCGGACTGAATTATAATTTGTAAACAAGTCATGAGGACGAGTACCTGGATGAGCTGGTTTGTTTCTTTTCTTTGGTGTTTTGAAGGGAACTGGAGGATTCAGAGCATGATCAATTGGAGAGATTGGGGCGAAGAGAGATGCGAAGCTTGTGAAATCATGGGGTCTATTGTTCTCATCCGAAGCTGCACTTGCTTCTTCAGACATGATATTCCTCTCCAGAGAGAGAGAGAGAGAGAGAGAGAGAGAGAGGAGACAGCAGTTGAAGTTCCAAAAGAAAAAAAAAACCAAAGAGGAAGAGAGATCAAAGGTGTGTAATTGTGTATGTTGGGGCCTTTTGTTTTGTTTGAAGGGGTGGGGGTTGCACCGAGAGCTAATTTTTCCAGTTTTGTGTATATTTCTTTTCTGATGCTCTCAACACCTACCTAATAATTTCTATACAGAGAACGAGGAGGGGGAGAGGAGTTAGGAGTGCAGGTTATAATTTCTCTACAATATAGCACAATTTTTTTTAATGCAATTGCTTCTGTTAATGGAATGCATAGATATTGTATTCATAAATGTTGAAGCAAAAATAACAAAAAAACGGCTGTTCACTGATGGAGTACCTGACCAACATTATAAATTTGTCTCACTTATGAATTATTTTAAGACATTTTTCTACAATAATACAAATATTTTGTCCAGTTAGTTGTGTAATATACAGAATTAAAATAAATATTTGTTTCCATATAGTACTTTAATTTTTTATTAGTGATATATTAACTATGATGATTCAAATTAATTGCATGTGTAGAAAAGTATAATAAATAATATTTCTAATAATTGAGAAGTTACAATCATATTTACACCAAAAAATTCTAAAAGAACATTTTATAGTTTTGATTTTGTCAGAAAAAATATCTGATAGCATCTTTAAAGTTATTTAGTTAAAATATTATAAATACCACAGATAAATTTGAAAGCATTTCAATTTATTTATATTTACATTTCAAATATGTTGTATAGAGTTGAATTATTATGAAATTGAATCATATGTCTGATAATTGCCACCCAAACGAATCCGCGAGCGTGTCCTTGAATACTCCCTGTCTAGCGTCTATGTCCAGCCTTCTTTGCTTACAACTTTTAAAAGTGCTACTTGTATGAAAATCTTTAAACCATCTACTTCATGAGTGGTGCATTTACAAGATTTTTTTTTTTTAAGTTTTGAATTCATATAGTACAAAATCAAGCGGTCAAAAAAATAAACATTTTATAGCTTGTTTTATGTATTCATTTTTCATTATTTTTTTAGTACAAAATCAAGAAGACTTTGTACTAACAGCCTGATCGGAACCACGCCACAATCTCTCAGACAGGAAATAGAAATATAATTCTTGTCAGATTTATGATTGGAAGCAACTAAAGTAAGAGAAAAGACTTCAATCGGCGCGATTTGGAGAGGCCAAAATCGCGAGAAGAAATCGTGCCAAAAAGGTAGAGATTTGGCGAGAAAAGAAATCGTAACAGTGAAAATACACTATTACCCTCGTTCTCTCTCCTTACGTCCTTCCTTTCAGCTTCTATTCCTGTTTTGACTGACGATGGCATTAATTGTAAATTAACTGTATTGTTAGGTTCTTTTTTTACTCTCCTGCAATGAATTCTTTTATTTTATTTGCACTTTTCGATCGGTAAAGTTCAAATTGTAATGAAGTCTTTTCCATTCGTTTATATTGAATTACGTTCTATTCATGTTAAGTTTTAATCCGATCAGACCATAAATGAATTCAAAATTTTCAAAATTTTGTATGTATATGTACATACCTCACTAGCTAGCTCGTGAAGTAAATGGTTTTTAACTGTTTTGATTCATCGTCTAAAATCAATCTAATATATTTTTGAAATTTTACTCACCGACTCTTCTTAATTAATATATCACACGCTATCTTTGGTCATATGTCATTGTAGAGCAAAATTGTATAATATGCCATACCTTTACAATTATTTTAAACTATACGCGTATATTTTAAAAAAAAATGTACAAATTAACATAAGTCTTTTTGGAGACAGTCGTCCAATTAACCCGCTAAAATCAAATTAATTCGGTATATTAATTTAATATCAGTCGATTCCGATCGAATAAAATAAATAAAATAAAATCATGTTATTCAAGTCCATAATAACAGAGGCCACGGAGACGGAGGCGTAACGTTGCATTGCTCTTGAAAACAATTGTACTTTGAATTGTATCAAATATTCCAGAGAAGTAGGGTCCAAGGAGAGAGATGTGTCAGGTCGGACTGCATGCAACCGTACATATGGCACAGTGATTGTAGTACCACTGTACCAGGAAAGGCACCTCACAATGAGTGCATTTCTTCGTACAATCAGAATCTACGAATATTAACTATTTGACGATGCGTTACCTTTTAATTGGCTGTCCTTGCTTAGCTATGATACTCTAGATATAAACTGTGGAGTTTTGTAAACACTGATTCTGCATACAAAATTTAATGAAAATGGCGGGTCGTGCAAATGTCAATATCTTAGTGACAGTGGTAATTAATAGGTTGACTTTTCTCCAGTCTGTAGAATACTGGAGATTGTCTATATTATTAGCTTGCCTTTTGTTTCTATTGTATTGTATCCGGTCATTTTTTTTGTTAACAAACTGTATGAGATAACATTCAGAAATTCCAAAATTAATTTTAGTGCATTTAACTTTTGAGGTTAGAGCCTCCTATATATACAGATAATGTATTAAATTGGGTCAAATTAATGTAGTTCTCCTTATTTATTTTTTCCTATTGTATACGTTATAAGGTAAATTGAAATAACATAGATTTTCGTCTGAAAATTATTGTTTTAACCATGTATAATTATAGCAAATAACATGTAATATAATTTCGCGGTAAATTTAATTAACTATTTTTTTACTTGTCAAAATTTTCATAATATACGCAGAACTTTTAGTTTAACTAATATATGGTCTTATGAAAGATTTTTTTTTTTTTTTATCAATTATGAACTTCGACGTCATTGAAAAATGTTTATAGTAGAAGAAGAATCGTAAACAAAATAAATATTTATCTTTTAAGAAAATATATAACAAGAGCAGTGTACTTAATCTTAGTTATTTTGATGATCTTAATTTGTTGCTGATTGGAGCAGTTTTAGCTAAAAATTGACATAGAAGGACTTGGGTTGGCAAGGGAGATGATATAAAATGTTTCTGCACCTGAAATTTAAATGTTGCATCACTTTCAATGTGCTCTCAATCTCATGCATCAGATCAAACAGCAACAAAAAAATGAATGCCCTTCAATTGATTGAATTTCTTCCCAGCTACCTTTACCATCTATGCACCTATGCCAAACGAATTTTTGAAGACAAGATATATATATATATATATATTTTTTTTGTATTCTGCATTTTGAAATGATTAACACGATTGTCAGTTTTTTTTTTTAAAATTACAAGATTATGTTTATCTTTTTATTGTATGTTCAGTATTTTTGAGTGAAACTGAAATTTTTTTATATTTTTTTATAAATAAATGATGGCATGATATCTCAAAACATCCAAAATGTTGAAAGCTTTTATAATTACGAAGGCATATATCCAAAAGTAAAGAAATTTTTGTGTGGATATTTAGCTTGGGTGCAACTCTGTTTGTGTAGTTTCTGCACAGTCTGTTCCAAGTCAGAGTAAAGGAGGAGGATCGTGATAAACGTGGGAAGCCAACAATAGACCAATGGTCGAAAAACATTCATTCTCTCATGAAATAAAACCCAATTCATATTTAACTTGGGTGCACAAGTCGAAAAATTAAAATTTGACTCTTTTATAATTAATTGTTTTGAAATTTTGACAGCATTTAATTTGTCAAATTATTTATAAAAAGAAACTCGGTCATTGGAGTTTTATTTATCATAAGAATTTGAGAATATTTTACCGAGTTCAAAATCCGTAATTAAGATATAAATACATCAACCTTGTCAAAATATTGAAGCATTAATAGTACAAATAAACATATAGAGGTTGGCTAAGCTCAAAACGTTTGTTCCTAGCTTCAGGAACAAACGATTCGGTTCTCTGATTTCCAAAGTCTAAACGGTCGATCCAAACCGACAGATGTTTAATCTATATGAAAATGTGCTTGGAGACCAAATTTTACATTTTTTTGAATTTTTTTACTATTTATTGAGATTGTTTGAAAATTGCTATTTTTAATAAAATTCTGCACCACTAAAAAACAGCGATTTTCAAACCATCTTAATAAATAGTAAAAAAATTTCAAAAAATGTAAACTTTGGTCTCCAAGCACATTTTAACATAGATTAAACATCTGTCAGTTTGGATCGTCCGTTTGGACTTTAAAAATTGAAGAACTGAATCGTTTGTTCCTGAGGTTAGGAACAAACGTTTTGAGCTTAGCCAACCTCAACATATATATATATATATATATAGAGAGAGAGAGAGAGAGAGAGAGGCTAAGGACAAAGTGGTAGTTCCTGAGTCTTGGAGATACCACTTTTTAGACCATCTGATTTGCTTTAAAAATCGTGTTCCAGGTGATTTGAGTTTGTCGCTAATGATAATAGACGGAACAGAAAATATACAAATTTCTAGCGACAACGTTAGGCTGAAATTAATTTTGTTGCTGATTTGATTTTCTTCCCCAGATGTCCGCCTCTTTCACTTCCCATTTCTATTTCTGTCTCTATCGTTCTCTTTTCCTTCAACCTTCCTCTCCCTATTTCCTAAATCATAAAACTTGTCAGTCTTCTCTCCTCCTTCGACCTTGCAGTCGTTCTCTTCTTTGTGGCGCCAGACTCTCTCTATTTGTCGCTAGACCCAAAATCGAAGACCTCTATTTTCTCTGCCGCACTTCTCAGCCGAAGCAGATTTGTGCTTTTTTTTTATTGTTTACCAATTCTCATCCAAAGTCCAGTAATTCTACTTGGCTGAGTTAATAGCAGAAATTAATTTTTGCCCTTCTAAAATTATTTTTTAATTGGAGGAATTTCATATATCCCCTCAAAAATCTTGAAATTACGTATGTCCCCCTCTAAAATTCATAATATCATATTTACCCTTCTAAAGTTCAAAAACTCACAAATTTACTCAATTTATTAATTTTTCTAATAAAACTCATTTTAAATTTATAAATTACCCATTTTACCCTTTATGTATCTTTTCTTTTCTCCTTTCTCTTGTTCCACAGAAATTTTAAAACCAATGAAATTTATTTTATCTGAATCCCCAGTCACCACCAATCAAATTTCTAAGCCAAAATCTAAATGCGGCAGAGGCATAAAATCCAACTTCATACACTCAAATTGCGGCTTATTGAACCAAACAATTAAGCTGTTTGAGAAAATGCCTCTTAGAGACTCCTTCTCTTGAAACTCTCTTTTATTGTGTTGTTTGGTGAAACAGGAAGTTGGATTTGCATTTGGATATTTTAAACACATGTATTGCCTAAAAACATTCCCATGTGATGGTGCTACACTCACTACAATTTTGTTGTGGTGTGCAGATATGGAGTTCCTCTCTTCATTTCAATGGTTCATGCATTGATTGCAAAAAATGGTTTTGAGCTGTAGGTCTCAGTAGGAAATGCATTGATAACAAGCTAGTTCCAGTGTGGATGCCTAGTTTCGGCATACAAGGTGTTTGACAAAATGTCTGAGAGAATTGATCACATAGATGGCTATGGTTTCAATCACAGCACAAAGCCATTTATTCAAGGATAGCATGGTCTTGTTTAAACAAATGAGATCCTATGTGAATGCCAACCATGTGACCTATTCTAATGTCTTAACAGCTTGTTCTGGGTCAAAGGCGATAGAGGAAGGTCGGCAAATTCTTGGGCTCAATGTGAAATCTGGAGTAAATTTGTTTCGACATTTCTGTGATAACAAAGAGAAGGAGAAAAAAAAAGATATAGAAAGGGTAAAATGGGTAATTTATAAATTGAAAATGAGTTTTATTAGAAAAATCAATACATTGGGTAAATTTGTGAGTATTTGAACTTTAGAAGGGTAAATATGATATTATGAATTTTAGAGGAGAAAATACGTAATTTCAAGGTTTTTGATGGGGATACATGAAATTCCCCCTTTTTAATTTGGCTGGGTTAATAGAAGAATTTCAGAATTTCAGATTTTTGAGATCACAGTCTTTTCGAGAACAGAATGATTTTTTGGTACCAATTGGAGAAGGAAGCATTATATGTTTTAATCTTGAGGAAATAGCATAATTTCTCATACCGTAGTGCTGGGTTCAGAGGCGGATGTACCTCAGTGAAATGGGGTCAATTGACCCCCCTTTTTTTCAAAAACCAATAATAAAAATATAATTTTGTTATATAAATTATACTTGAATGCTACATTTACATGAACTTTGACCCCCATATTTTTATAAATTTTTTATACTATTGACCCCCATTCTATTTTAGAAAAGAATAACTTGTGTACAATCTTGAGAGACATATATCATTTTAAAACATTTTTTTAATAAAACAAACCAAGTAACCAACAATAGCTTTGACCGTGAGACACTCCTAGCTTTGACCCCCATTCAGTAAATGTCTGGCTCCGCCCCTGGCTGGGTTATATCAAATTTTAGTCAATCGTAGTTCTTAATCAACCCATACCTCAAGATTACCAATTGAACTATTGTTTAAATACATGCTTTAATTCCTGCTCAAAAAGTTGAAAGCATAGGAAAGGAGACAATTCTCATACAAAAGGGCAAGCGTACTAGAAAAGAACCAATTTCCATGGAATATGTGAGTGAAAACGAATCTGAATTTAAGAGTGAAGATGATGAAGATGCTAAAGATGAAAGTGCATACTATGATGAAGATTGTGGGAATGAAGAAGACCTATTTTAATAAACAATAAGATTTTTGGTTCATTTTTTTTTTTTTTTTTTTTTTTTGAGAACATATGATAGTGCATACGATGAAAGATTTTTGGTTCAGTTTTCTTCTATTTTCGTGAGTGTAAACAATGTAGCACTATAAGTTTGATCTTAATTTTTTTTTCTCGTACTAGACTATAGCACTATAGAACCTTGATAGGTGTAGTGAAAGAAAATATTACTATTCTGATATTGATTAGATTATATTTTCTTTCTTCTATTTTTGCCAAATGCTTGAATGATACTGTGTTTTGCTTGCTATAACATGGAGGCACTTCATTATAATATGATACAAGTTAAAGGCAATAAGAGATGCACTAAGTTAAAAAAAAAATGCAATCATGTAAATGAGAAAGACATCATGTATTCAACAATTAACAAGAGTCGGATGATAAAAATGAGAACCCTTTTAAATTATTGAACAAAAACAATATGCATCCATACAGATTGAGGGTTGTTTTAAAGCAAACACATAAACTATTTTTACATCCACTACATCACATGAAACAACAAACGAAGTACAATTATCCTAGTCCTATCTTGAGTATTAAAGTGACTCTTGTTCCAAATTGTCGCACCAGCCCACAACAATCGATCTATTGCATCTCTGGCAACAAGGGTTCGACTTTGATGTATTTTTGCAACTCAAGTTACCTAAAAAAATAAGAAATCAGCATCAGCCAACTCACTCAAAGAAACTGTCTGGTACAACAGATTGGGTAAGAAACTGTCTAAAATGTGACGAGTACCAGCATTTATTGAAACTAAGCACAACTCACTCAAAGAAGAGTTACTAGTTTTAGAACACAATAATTTCATAATTTAAACAACAAATGACAATAAAAAAAAAATAAGAAATACCAATTTGAATAAATTTCAGTTGCTCAAGCATCTTTACTACTACAGTGATCAATATTACCAATTGGAGTCGAAAACAATATCAGTTGGAGTCAAATTCAATTGCTTAAGCATCTTTACTATATATTTCTAAAAAAAAAAAAAGATTGGAGTACCAATTTCAGCCAACTGGTAAGGTACTGAAGTTAAGGCCAATCTACTAAGGCTTAATTATTCCACCAAAAATAATCATAAGGTATCTGAATTCTCTTGAGTGTTTAATTCAGCCCTAATTCATGTTTTCAACTTTATCATTATTTGGGTTTTAACAAAATTATAATTCAGTTAAAATTAGAAATTAGAGTCCACTCAGGAATAAACCAAAAGCCAACTTATTTTTATACAAAGTAATCATAGCAACTGATCAAATATCAATCAGATTTCATTTTCAAATAAATAAACTCACCTGGGTTTAATACCTTCATTCCTTCGGAAAACAGCTCATCAATTGATCAACGACTTCACCAATTAATCTTTAGAGAAACAGATCTAGTTTACACGTATAGAACAAAGAAGTAACGAGAAAGAGGCATGAAAGGAGAGGCTGCCGATCGAGAGGGGAGATGAGCGGCCGAGCGGAGAAGAGAAGAGGACGACAGGGTACCGATCGAGAGGGGAGATGAGCGGCCGATCAGAGAGGAGAAGAGAACGACAGGCTGGTCGGTGGTCGAAGGAGGAGAAACTCGGCAAGTTTTACAATTTAGGAATAGGGAGAGAGAAAGGGGAATCGGATGGGGAAGAAAATAAATTAATTTCAGCCTCACGGAGCGCTAGAAATTTGTATATTTTCCGTTCCGTCTATTTTGATTAGCGACAAACTCAAATCACTTGAAACACGATTTTTAAAGCAAATCAGACGGTCTAAAAAGTAGTATCTCCAAGACTCAAGAACTACCACTTTGACCTTAGCCCCTCTCTCTCTCTCTCTCTCTATATATATATAGAGAGAGAGTATGGCTAATATGCTTTCGGTTGTATTTCGGCTGAAATACAACCAATTCATTTTTCAATGTCTGAAGTCCAAAAAGTCGATCCAAACCGTTAGATGTGTTCTCCATATTGAAATCTACTTGGAGACCAAATTTTACATTTTTTGGAATTTTTTTACTATTTATTAAGTCACTTTGAAAATCGTTGATCCAACGGTTTCACTGTTTGGTTAAGCCACCATTAGATCAGCGACTTTCAAAGTGGCTTAATAAATAGTAAAAAAATTCAAAAAAATGTAAAATTTGGTCTCCAAGCACATTTCATTATGGAGAACACATCTAACAGTTTGGATCGACTTTTTGGACTTCGAAAATTGAAAAATAAATTGGTTGTATTTCGGTCGAAATACAACCGAAAGCATATTAGCCATACCGAAAGCATTTTTTTTACTAGGGTGCTCCTAAGTTCACCAAACTTCTTGTGAACTTGAATCTAAAATATATCGAATCGACTTTAAACGATGAATCCAAACCGTTGAAACCCTTCTACCTAATGAGTGATGTGTCTACATGTGAAAATTTTAAAGTTTCGAATTAATTTAATATAGAGTCTAGTGGTCAAAAGTTTAAGGTTTATAAATTAATATTAATGCATTCATTTTTTGGACTCCTTGGACCACTTGACTCTATATTAAATTAATTTGAAACTTTAAAATTTTCACATGTAGACATATCAATAATTAGGTAGAAGAATTTCAACGGTTTCGATTCATCATTTAAAGTCGATTCGATATATTTTAGAGTCAAGTTCATAAAAGTTTGGGTGAACTTAGGAGCAATCTAGTTCTACTCTCTCTCTCTATGTGTGTACACACACACACAGTGATAACTAACCTTTAAACCTTGATTTGGTATGGGTGTCTATTGCAATAGTTAAATAAATAATTAGTCTATACATTTGGTTATGTTCATAAAATGCGATTCTCCTCATCTCAAACATCAACTAGCCTTTTGAAAGAAAAAGAAAAAGAAATTGAAAAATGCGATTTGGTATGGTGTCTATAATATTGCAATATTAAATAAATAATTAGTCTATACATTTGGTTATGTTCATAAAATGCGATTCTCCTCATCTCAAACATCAACTAGCCTTTTGAAAGAAAAAGAAAAAGAAATTGAAAAATGCGATTTGGTATGGTGTCTATAATATTGCAATATTAAATAAATAATTAGTCTATACATTTGGTTATGTTCATAAAATGCGATTCTCCTCATCTCAAACATCAACTAGTCTTTTGAAAGAAAAAGAAAAAGAAATTGAAAAATTTATTCAAGAAAGAAAAAATAATTAAGATATATTAGGAGAAGATAGTTGTGTTTTACGTTTTGGATAATTACTTTGATGTCGATGAGTGACCTTTCCTATTTATTTTTTTGGACACATATTTCTCGCATTTATCTTATTTTTTTAATTAATGTATTATTTTTAATTCTCTCTACATTAATCACTCCTCGGACCTTCAGTGCAAAAGAATATGGAAAAAAATATGGAGAGGTACTACGATATATAGGAGATAAATTAAGATGCGTGGGTAATTAATTAATGACATAGTGAATAGGAAGGAGAAATAAATAAAAATACTGAAATGTTTTTCTTTAACTAATGAGGGAATGATATGATAGATGCTAATCAAATTTGAGTGATCAGTTTTAAATTTTGATGAGATTTAGAAACCACCTATGCAATTTATTTTTTTCTCAAGTTTGCTTGATATATCTGATAGTAGTTTCTTTGAATCTTCCCTTTTTTGTCTCTCTTTTTTCTTTTATTATTCCTCTACTTTTTTTTTCCTCTTTGTTTGAATCGTCTCTTTATTCTTTTTTTGTGCTTTTTCTGTTTGTCATTAGTCATTGTGTTTAGAGAAGAAAATTAGTTCCGCCGTTATCAGTCACATTACAAATACATCACGTCACGTTACATGTGTCGATCACGTGACATGACTGTTCTCCACCATTTTAGCCACGTCACACAAATTGACTCAATCACCTCACGTGACACGTTATATGACCAATACGCGATCAATATTTTCAACATTAATTATTCTTAATTATAATTTATTTTGTAATAGTTTCTTATTTTTTGGTACATTTTGTTATTATTTTCTTTGAACTAACTTAAACATGAAAATAATAATCAAACACGATCAGTCACGTCACTTGTGGTCACGGCGTGACGTGATTGTCTTTCACCATTTTAGTCATGTTACATTACGTCAAGTAAAACTAAATTTTAGTCATGTGATGTAACCAAGTCACGTCGACACAATAGTGACTACACATCATGTGACTATTTGCATGATGTGATTGTCTTTCACTATTATAGTCATACTACGTCACGTCACGTAAAACTAAATTTTAGTCTCGTGATGTAACCAAGTTATGCTGGCATAATAGTGACCACACATCACGTGATTATTTGTGTGACGTGACTGTTGTTTATCATTTTAATCATATCACGTCATGTGATGTAATCAAGTCACATCAGCATAATAATCACGTCATTTCACTTCTCTAATTATGCTTTCTTGATTCCACCGGGGTGAACTTGGTGCCCTCTATCACATTGCAGTATTGCATCCTCACTCAAACCGAAATCACTGGACTTGATTATTATGTATCTCCTTTTAACGGTGACTTGACCATGAAAATTATGCGATAATGATATAATGGTAATATTGGGCCTCAGAAAAGCCCAGTGATCCCCAATGGTTTGAATTTAAAGCCCAATCTGTTATATTTGACGTTCCCCTGGAGAAGACACCGCTGTATTTGTCTCGCATACATCTCCCGGGTAATTCACTGGAGAGGATCCGAATTAGGGTTGTCGAATTATACGATATTTTTATATCCGTACGTAACGTTAACGAATAATTCTTCACTTTTATCCGTATATGTTAAGACTGTAATGGTGCCGTACGTTATAACATGACATATTATAAAATTGAATAGAATATAAAGGAACTTTTTTGTTTAACATTCACATAAAATTTAGAAAAATATATTTAAATAAAAATAAAATACACAAATGAAAAAAAAAATTCAAATAATAAATAACAATAAAATAAACAGCAACAAATGAAAAAACAGATTAAATATAACATGAAAAAACTTCTTAAAGTATAATTGTCAGTGTGATCATCTTCGATGTAGTCCAACAATTATGAAAATGAAAAAAATATATATAAAAAAAAGTATATTACAATTGCTCAAATTGAAAACATATAATAAAATAATAAAATTAAAATGTTAAATTAATATGGTTCATACCTTATTTCTTGTATAAGTACAACAATACAAAGTGCTTGTTCACAAAAATACTAAGCATAACTATCACTTAGAAAGTAAATATATTATAACTCTAGAGTAAAACTTAAATGACATCTTCCAAACCGGATTAAGACTCATAATTTAAATTAATTTTCAAATCAGCTCCTCTCACATCAAAAACCTGTACTAATAAGCAATGAAGCAATTGGTACCACTCCAATTCAAAAATTAATAAATTGAACTTATAAGTTTCACTGCACAATGCTTCTCATCTTGTGTTGGCCGTGAAGTTAGAAAATTTAACACAAAACACAATACGATTTAATATATAATTTTCTCCACAAGCAAATCATGTCATTAAATGATACAAATATTTAGAGGAGAAATTACATGTAAAGAAACAAAATTGAAAAATATATGATTAAATGATTCAAATAAGGATTTTCTCTGTAAATATACTCTTGATTTTTGACAGGAAATTATGAGCGTGGGTAATGATTTAAGAAATGTTATATTACGAGATAATATTACGATATCTATCCAAAATTTAGAAATAAATTTTAGTTCCTGATATTTGTTAGCGTGGGTAATCGTTTAATGGTTTAAAGAATTAGTTTTATAAGTATACAATCAAAAGATGATATTACGATATTCTTTTCTCAATTCATTTATATATTTAACTTCATTTACTTACGATTATTTGTAATAAATTTCAGCAACATAAAGTAAGAAATTTCTTTCTTAAATGTATTTAAGATGGATTTTAAATAAATAAACACTCATTTATTTTAATTCAATTATTTCTTATGATTTCTAAAAAATAATAGCAGATATAAAAGTGATTTCTATCTTTTGTTTCATTTGTTTATTTAAGTTTATTCGTATTATTAATAGTAAAAATTCAGCTATAGGAAATTATTATATTTCTTTGCTTTCCTTATTCTTATACCTTTATTTTTGTAGATTATAATTAAATAACAACAAATATAAAGTGTTGGGATTTTCTTATTAAATTTGGCATAAATATTCAATTTCCTTATTAGTACGCTATTAATTTTTTCCATATATGTTAGATTTAAATTCCAGCAAATCTAAAGATTGAGAATTTCCTTAATAAATTTGGTAATAAATATTCAATTTCCTTAAATATACATTCAAATAAATTCCAGTAAACATAAAATTAAGGATGTTTTTTTGGTTAAATTTAGTATTAGATGACCAATAAATAATAAATTTTGACATTATTTCCTTACGTGCATATATTCAAATATTAGATGTTACAAATAAGATTTCTTCATAGATTTATTGATACTACAACACCACCACTGTTTTTAAAGAGAGAAAAGAGAGAAAATCCTGCTGGTTTAAAAACATAAATTTCTTTTTTCCTTATAACTATCTAACTCTATGAATATCACGTCTAGTCTACCAATTTGCACATTTTTACTATTAGTAATACGAATAAACTTAAATAAACAAATGAAACAAAAGATAAAAAAAAAAATTCTCCTCTTGACAAAATGAATATAGTATATCAGAAAAAATGATTTTCTCTATAGATTCGGAAAGATTGAATAATTTTTATTTTCATTGTCGAAAATATAGATGAAGAGGAGAAATGCAACAAAGGAAACGAAGAGATAAGGAAATAATTTAATTGCAGGAATTAAAGATATTTTTACAGAGAAATAAGAAAACAGATTGCTAGGGATTCATTCAATTTTAATTGTGACTAACTATATAGCATTATGTGTGGCGAGTATGTTTTCAATTAAATTTAGATTTCTACACATAAAACAGATGTATTTAATGAAAAGAAAACAGATCATGTGATTGAAGAGCTGATATTAAATCTGAAAATTAATCTTTCAATCTTAGCCGTTGGCGGATCAGGATAACTACGTGCATAATATAAGAATCGAGATATAATGAATAAAAGTCTTATTGAATATAACAAGGATCAGATAAGCAGGTAACACAAGAGTCCGCATAGTCTGCATTAACTCAAAAGAGCATCTTTTGAGTTAACGCATTTCAGCCGTCTGATTTTAAACGGAGTTAATCCGGCAACATCTCTTAATTCAGAGGCTCCTTAATATTAATGTAGATCTAATCTGCATGGATCTTAAAGTGGATTGGACGTATCATATGTATTAACTCAAAAAATTCATTTTTGAGTTAATACAGAGGATACAAATTCAGTAACATGATGCCACTTACACTCCGATTTGTACTTCTTAAAAAATATTTTTATGATAAGAGAAAGAAAGAATAAATAAAAAATGAATATAACTATTTTGTCTCGGTATTGTAAAAAACGGTCTTAATGGCCGATTAAATGTCCGTTTAATCGTTAACGACATTCAAACGTTACGAATATACTAATCGGAGGCATGTTTGTAGATTTTTCCGATTAATCGGCCAATTATTCTCAATTATTATGTTTATTCCATTTAATCGTTCGTTTGTTCCTGTCTATTCTAATGAATATTTATTTTCACATTTTTTTTCTATAACAATAAATGGTATTGTTTTTTCTGAAAAGCTTACACATTTCTATGCTATTTAGGACATTCATTCTGCTTTGACTGACCTTTGTTGACATGTATAACATATTTTAACATTTATAAGGTTCAATAAACACAAAGTTCTGATTAAAATAACAGTGAACAACGAAAGACCATGAAAAAATGTCAAAGGAATCTAAAAGTTGCTTAACAAATAAGGAACTCATATCCACAACTACATTTTTTATTTTTACTCTTTACACTCAATTTTAATATAAAAGTTATGATTAGTTTTTGTTTTTATATATATGTGTAAGCTTTTCAGAAAAAAACATGCATATCAATACCATCTTTTGTTATAAGTTTTAGTTTATTTAATTTGGTCATCATGTGTCAAAAAAAAAAAAAAAGTCTCCCATTTTATTTGGCGGACTCAAGTTAGAGTCCACCAATTGAAATGGCAGACTCGGTTTTTTTTGTTCGCCATTCAAAATGGCGGACGTGGCACGTTTTGAAATTCTGAGAGAAAATAGTTTTTTGATTTATTTTTTTGAATATGGTACAAATAAAAATTTCAGCAATATAAAACAATATAAAAGATTAAAAACATATATTTCAAACTGAGCCAGTAACAAAACACAGATTCTCAAACTCAGTTTCTACTCTGATAACGGGTTGCGATATCAGTGTCGAATTTAATACGAGTTTCTTTGTTAGAGCAGTTACCTTGTTTTTAGACGATCAAGCTGGAGTTGGAATCCTTATATTTGAGTCTACTACCCCTTCTCTTAGAGTTTAAGCGGGAGAGACGAGATGACGAGAGAGTTTATGTGAAAATGAGAAAGTTGCATCAAAAAAAGGGAGGAAATATGTGCGCAGAATTAGAGGAAGGGGCAGAGAATGAGAGGGGACTTAATAACTTATTAATTATATTTTATTTTATATAATCTTAAACCTAATTAATCAATTTTTGTTTAATTGGGTAAATATGTGAGTTGTTAGATTTTTAGATGGTAAATATGTAATTATAGAAATTTGGATGATAAATATATAATTTCACAATTTTTGAGTAGTATATATAAAATTCTCTCTACAATTTACTTTTAACAATAAAGTTATATATCTCTCTATGTAATTTTATTTTTACAAATTTATTTATAAATATGTGAATATATAATATTATTTTTAATTATTAAGCTGTAGGGTAATGAATAACGATTATAAAATCTAGGGGTGTAAGCGGATCGGATAATATCCGATCATATTCAAATTCGTATCTGAAAATTTGATACGGATATCTAATATTCGAATATCCGTGCAGATACGGATACGGATATGATTTTGAATTTTAATTACCTGTATACAAATAGTAGATATATATCATATAATTTAATATATATTATGAAAATAATGATGTATATATTTACAAATATCCGATATCCGATCCGTATCCGCACGTATCCGTCTAATATCCAATCCGCATTCATATCCGAAAAATAAAAACGGATACACATGATTTTACCATTATCTTATCAGTATCCGATCCGTTTGCACCCGTAATAAAATCTCTATCCGTACCCTTACCTTAACAGTTCACGCAAAAAACTTCATCATTAACACCTAATCCGAATCAAGGCTTGCCTTTTCGGCCGACTCCGTTTCTCAAACCCTTGTTTCAATTCTCCAATCTCCATCTCTCCCCAATGGAAGAAGCGGTGAAAAGAAGAGAGAGGCTAATGGCGATGCGATCGGAGGCATCGCAAACATCAGGCGCGGCATCGTCTATGCCTTCTCTAGGAGTGGCGGAGCTACCAGACCCTCTTTTTTCGTCTTCTCCGGCCGAGGCACCGACTCATCCGCCGCGATTCGACTACTATACTAATCCCTCCGCCGCTTTTTCCTCCTCTTATAGTCTCAACAAGAGAAAGAGCTCATTCCCCTCTCCCGGTTATCCTCCTAATTCTAGACCCCACGCTCGACCCAATGGTACTTGTTGTTTGCCCTTTTTTATGCGATTTTTGTTTTTATTATTTTTAGTTCTTGTCTGGTAAATTTGTCATAACCTTTGGTATTGTTTTAGTATTATTTATTTGTTCTTCAAAAATAATAAAGAAGTTGCTTAATTGAGTTTTGATGATGTAAACTGATAGCTCAACTGATGCCTAAATACCTTTCCTAGGCTCACTATGATCATAACAGTACCAAAAAGTAGCAATAGTCTGATCTGAGTATTCCAAAAATAAACATATTCCATGGAGTGGTAAAATTGTAGGTTGTATAATGATGAAAAAAATTCTGTGAGAGTAGCATATTCACATAATTCATGAAATTGATACTTGGCAATAATTTCATTTGTCCCCGGGCAAAACTTAAAATTATCATAGGTGCTTAGGAAATGAGATATATCTCAATTTTCTCGATAAAGCACCCTCTTATTTCCATATAATGAGATAAAAGTTCATCAAGGAAGGTAATCTTGGTAATAGTTTCTCCAAGTCAAATTTGGGAAGGAAGGTACATATATGTATATTTCTACCTTTTGGGGGCCAAATGTGATATTTTCTTATTTTTTCTTGAGATATGATTTTACATCTTCAAGTCAGAAACCATTTCTGTTCTTACTTGAATCAGCAGGTCCTTGGACCATTCTATTGACAAATATGAAACACAAATTTAGTAGTCATGTTGCAATATGAAACATTAGCTGTGTACTTGAAGAAAAAAAAATATTTATGAATTGGTGTAGCGTCATTAGTTATGCTAAATCCTTATTTTTGTATGTACATCAGTGGGGCCATATAACTACACTGGTCCAAACCAACCTCCAATGCACCAGTTGGGACCTCAATTTCATATCCCGCCTCATTCACCGCCAACTACAGACTGGAGAAGTCCGCAGTTCCAGCCTCAGCCACCCTGGAATATTCAACCTCCCTCCAGTGGACCTGGTTCATGGCAACCAACCAGTGGCGCTCCTTTCCGCATGCCGTACACGAATCAACCAAGAAGTGGGTTTACAAATCCATGTTTTGTCCGTGATACCAGTTCGGCTCCGCGTCCCAGTCATAACCATAACCCTAACTCGAATCCATATTCTGGTTCAAGAGGCACGGGTGGCAGAGGTCCAGGGTTTAATAGCCGATTCGGTCAGAGGGATTATTACTCCAAGTCCATGGTAGAGGACCCATGGATAGAATTAGAGCCAATAGCTGGTAATTTAATAGATTCACTTGATTCGTCAGGTTCAGGTTCAGGTTCTCGGTCTTGGTTACCGGAGTCTATAAGAAAGAAGGAATTTACAAAACCTGACAAAATTGGAAACAGGTATGAGAAAAAATTGAGTCTTTCTGAGTATCTTGATCTTTCATATAACCAAACTATTGATGAGACCTAACATATGTATTATTGTATAATTTTTAGGTAGAGATAGTTTGTTGTTTGTTTTCTGTTGATGAAATTATCCCTAGATTTGAACACTATGCTTCCTTTTGAGTTGAGATGCTCATGATGCTAATTTCATTAAGTTAGAAATATTTGTTCTTTTGTTGGTCTTTTTCGGTGTACATTGTTTACATATTGTTGTAATTTACCTGTTGTTTTTACTTTTTGCGAAATAAATGTCTTCAAGTAGTTTGTTATAGACGAACTTGATTAATTTCTTTATTTATTATTTTGTCTTTTCTTACTAAAAAGTGTTTGGTTGTCTTTTTTCTCGCAATTTTACAATTTGGCAATCAAAATCTTACTGACATTGTACTGGCTGAAGAAATTGATTCTCAAAATTGATCTGATCGTGTTCTAAGGCCGTTTTTAGCACTTAATTATGCATCGACTGGTTTGGCATAGGCGTGGTATAAACTGCCAAATTCTTGGTGTTAGGCATTCCTAATTCGACTACTAGAAGTTGGAGTTAAGTTTGTGGCTTGCTTGAGTAGTTGGAGTTCAGTTTGGAAGAAGTTCATATTTTGACTCGGCTCATTATTAACGAGTTTTAGCTTGATCTACTTCGTTGCAAGATAAGATGAGATATTTAAAAGATCGGCTCGTTGACGGTCTGCTCGAAAGCACAATATGCAACACTCGAAATGGGTACCGGGATCTAGTTAAGCTAATATTTGTGCAAGTGCTTCGTATCAATACCAAGATAAATAAATTAAAATAATGCCAAAGATGCCCACAGGTGCATAACAAGCTATCTTACCAATTTGAACTTGAAAAGTGAATGATTATAAAATTTATTAAACATAAGCATCATCTACATATGTTTTTTTTTTTTCCAAGCATGCATTCACCTTCCTTTCCTTCATCAAATCATCAATCAAACGGTTGAGATCATTCCGAGAAGTCCCGCCATCTGCCATTGCAGCCTTGGCCATCACTGCCATCTTTCGTGCCTTACCACGAACTTTGTCGCCGTTCCCTCCATGTTCCATGAATTTAGATACCGTGTCGGCAATCGCCTCTCTTGGCACCACTTCTTGCTCCTGTTGCTTCATGCCTCGGTTGCCACCTTCCCATACCCTGACCCCAAATCCCTTTACCTCCACAGGCAATCTCTCGTTTATGAATTGCTCAAACACTAGAGGCCACGTCAGTACCGGGACCCCAGATGATGTGGCTTCCAGAAGCGAGTTCCACCCACAATGTGTTAAGAACGCACCGACTGCCTTGTGTTGTAGGATTGCCACTTGTGGAGCCCACCCCCTGACAACTAGTCCTCTCAACCCAATCCTTTCTTCCCATTTTTCAGGCATCCACTCTAACGTTGCATCCTCACCTCCTCTTACAACCCATAAGAAATTCTTCCCTGAATCCTCTAAACCATGTGCCAGTTCACGCAACTGTGCACAGGTGAAGTGGCACCAGCTCCCGAAACAAACAAAAACCACCGAACCCATTTCCTTGCCATCTAGCCAGTTAAGACATGTCACATCACCATCACCGCCACGCTTTACAATCCCCTGATCATCTCCACCTGATGAGAGCGCTACAGGACCCACGAAGTAAGACCTTTTGGCATCCACCTTTTTATAGATCTCGCAGTATTCGGGCTCGAGCTCGTAAAATGTATTGACCACGACACCGAAACCTTCAAGCTGAGCCTTTTTAATCTTCATCCAAATATCAGCCAAAAAATTCTCTTCTATGAGGAAAGTCGGTAGCTCAGAAACCGGCATATTTATCTCAGGACCCGGGAGGCCTGGCACACTTACCATCTTTGCATGCAAAACATCACGTGTGATTATATCAGATCGGATATTGAAAAGATTGTTCATGACAACTTGAGGAAACACACCGACTGGATGAAAGGTGATGCGCGGTATTGAGAGCACGGCGGCAATGTCGGTCACCCACCAAAAGGGTATATCAGCTATGACAGCGTCTGGTTTGTGGGCCTTGAGGATTGATTCATGTGCAGGTTGACACATATCATGGGCTTTGTAAATGCGCCATTCGTCAGAAGCAGGAGCCGTAGCGAGGTTTTCTATGCCGGGAGGGAGCCCCACAGAAGGAAACGGGTAGGTTAGGAGTTTCACCAGGTGACCCATCTCAAACGACCGATGTAAGGTTGAACGTATTAACGCCGCATTAGCCGGGGTGGTCATGATGGTGGGTTCGACATTTGGGTGGATCGCAAGTAGGCGGGCCAAGTCTGTCATAGGTAAGAGGTGGCCAGTCGCAAAAGAGGGTATGACGAACACTTGGAGCTTCGTCTCTGCTGGTAGAGGCGCATCTAACGAAGCCATGGTAAAGGCGAGACACTGGTGCAGATTGAACAAAGAGATGTGAATTACACGAGATGAAAAAGATGGGTTTACAGATATGCTGAATTTAGTAAAGAGAGGTGCAATGTATAGGATCTTGGGCTTTGATGATTCTTTATTTGCATATGACTTCTGTTGATAAAAATGGAAAAGAGGGAGTTTAGACAATTATATTTTTTTTTCTTTTTTTAATTATTTTTTGTCTGAAAGCACTTTTTGTCAATTACATAATTTCAAAATATTTTTTTTGTCTGAAATCCCTTTTTATGATTCGGTTGGAACTTCATTCTATCAGAGTGCGTTACCGCAGGAAATATGCAATTAGGCCACATTCTCATGTCATTCTCATGTCCTCTGTGAAAGAAAGAAAGATGTTAACAAATGATCAGTCCATATATATAATATTGTTCATGCATTAATTACAAGGTTCCCAATTCATACAATTAAACGAGTCACAGCAGGCTGATCACCATCCGATCCAAAGTAAAATTATCAATATAAAAAGTTTTTTTTTTTTTTTTTTGAGGAAAACGATATAAAAAGTTCTAGGATAACGCTTTCGTTCAATGCAAAAAAGAATATTGCCTCGCTCTATGAAGTCTTTTTTTTTCATTCGCAAAAATAAAATAAAATGTATATTTGAAAAGTAAACTACTCACTTGAAGTAAAAAAAAAAAAAAAAATCCGTAATTGACGAAATATAGGTGCCATTTTCTAAGTGAAACCATGTAACAACCAAATTAATTAGTTTATAAAACTAGATCGCAAGTAATATATTTCAAATATGTATGATGTTTTTTATAACATAGATCGATAATAAGTTAATAACAGTTGGAACATAAATCGTGTTATTGCTACGGCCTACGGTTGGTTTTCTGTTAGTAGTTAGTAGTACATCACTGTATGGTAATTTAATAGTGCACAAAGACAAGAATCTGCACCGTTCGTGAAACCATGTACGGTAGCTGTTCTTTCCTATAAACAATGGCACAATGCTGCAAGTTCTATAATTTTCTAATGTGTTTCTTCATTAGTTTAAAATGAAAAATATATACTACAAAATATTCCAACATACAGTAGTTCTTCAAGGGAAAAAAAAAGCTGCATATTGTCGCATATTCCCTCAAATATTACTCCTCTCTATTCTACCAATCACTATTCCCTTCCTATTCCCTCTATTCTCCAAGAATAAACAGATCGATCATTAGATCACCTTTTCTCAGCAATATTGTACCAGCAACACACAACCCCTCTCGCATCAAGAAACAACAAGCTCCGAATTGCAAAAAGAGTCAGCAAACAAAAAAAAAATCTCAACCGAAGTCAACAGAAACTCAAGAAAATTAAAAAATCCGAGCAACAACAAAGATTACCAGCAAATCGACTTACAGTTCCAAGCTGTTCTTCTCATCGATTCACACCCAGACCAGTTGAGGGACACACCTCGTCACTTGAGACAAAGCTTCGTTAGCTGACCCGACACCTCTCATATCATAATCGAGAGCATCCGACTAGATTGAGAAGTCACCGCCGTATCGAACGATATAGTCACCTGGCGAGACGATCGAGCTGACAAGATTACAATCGATCGTCTCACCACACTGCTGCCATCGCGGTCCTACCCTCCGTCGGCATTGAAACTGCGACCAGGTGCTTGCACACATCAACTCTGGTCACCGGTGCCACCTTGAGGAGGACCCGTTTTCTGATCAAGCCTTCAGCACTATGATGACACCATCGATCAGGAGCATCGCAATTCACAAATCTCTCTCTTTCTCGTTCTTTCTCCGTGAAGTGATTTTTTTTTTTTTGCTCGCAGTGGAGCTCAGCTGATCCCACGGCCATGGGTACTCGATCTCGTCCCTGCTTTTGTTATCCTGCTCATCATCGCCCATGTTCTCGCGTTGGTTTACTGGATCTATAAGATGGTTCTGGATGGAAAGAACCACAGGAGCAAGCACATCTAGGTTTTTTTTGGAGCAAGAAATATTCTCTGCTCGTTGTTGTGTGTCCGATTAATAGAAGAAAGGAAAACCCAACAGGTTATTGCAACAAAATATGTTGTGTTTTCCAGCCTTTTTTATGATATGGTTTAAAGAATACAGAGCCCGCTTCTCAAATCATTGGTGATTCTTCAACTAATTCTCATGTGAGTTTCTTTTCTAATCAAACTATTGTTTCAACTTTCTAACAGAACCTGATGCTCTGACCTACTGCTGCTTCATACCTCTTGCATCTACCTATAGGAAAAAAATCCCCTCTAATTTTTCAAATCAAATCTACAAGTCAAATCAATGTCGGGCTCATTTTCTCTTGTCTCAAAATTGAGACAAGAGAACCAAGAGCCTCTTGAAACCATGTATTTGACAACATGTCATGAGCTTTCTATTTTTTTTTTCTTTTCTTTTCTTTTCTTTATTTTTTTAGATGACTCAAACGAGCCTCTCAAGTATATGGAAAGCATTCTCGAACCAAAATAGCTCATTCTTCTCTCTCTACCTTCTTCTACCTTCAAGAGGACCCAAATGACGATTCAAATCGCAAGAACGTTATTGAGATATTGACATCAACCTTCTTCTTTTCGGAGAAAGCTCAACATTGCTATCGCACACCATATTTTGCTTGAGGGGCATAATAAGAGAGTTTGTTAGAATCTAGTTAGTAATATTGTTTGGAAGTATTGACTGGTCCAAGCAATTAGTTAGCATGCTTAACAGAGTGGTTAGGTAGTTAACAATGATGTAAATCACCTATATAAAGGTGTGCATGCTTGTATAGAAATCAATACAAGAAATACAATTCATTAAATTCTGTCTCTCTACTCTTTACAATTTGTATTATGGTATCAGAGCATTGGTAAATTGGAATTAAGCTAATGCCTATTCTAGAAATTATGTTCCTATTCCCACCTTGTTCCACCTTATAAAAAAAAATTCATTCCAAAAATAAACCTTCTCTATTCTACTTTATTCCTCTCTATTCCCTCAAACTTACTGATATTTCCTCCCTATTCTCCTTATTCTCCCAAACCCTATATATTCTCTCTATTCTCAGATCTATTCCACACTCCTACAAGAATAACCAGAACCAAACCTTCAGCACCAGCGATCAGCCAACACAGCGATCGCCGGAAGTTTGTCACCGTCGCTGAGCACCACAGCCCTGCCGTCGCGAACTCCGTTCAGCGTTCTCCCTGTGGCAACTATGCACAGCTAGTGCACTGTTGATGAATTTTAAACCCATCTCTTCCCACTAATTTTCCATCATAACCCATCTGTTTCTGGTTTATGCTACCGATCGAGAGCATTCCTCACAAAGATCCTTTCTTTGATAATGAGTCAGTGTTTAAAGATGGAGAACAACAGCCCCTCCATATCCTTCTTCAGTAACAACGCATCTGATCATCCATTGATCACCTTTGGCCACGTCATCACCTCCAGGAACCTCTCAATACCCTGGATCTGTTCGATTGGATCAGCACGGTGACCCGGCTCAGCTGTCACCTCTCCTGGATCAGCTGGGTCACCGCCAGGGGACCAAGCTGAAATGGCGAGGAGGAAGCTGAAGGGCATCCTTCACCTCAGATTGCCATTGTCTTTAATCGAAAATCAGAATTCGCATAGAGTGGTGGGGTCTACTGCTAAGATCGAGACCAAGGAGGATGACGTGTTAGTCATGGATGAAGTGCCGATACAATTTTCTTGTGGGATGGAAGAACAGCGCGGCTCCTGTCTAATGAAGCCCCACAAATCTGAGGTTGAAAAGCGAGCACAAGGACCACGGGCATCGCATATTACCCCACCCGCAACATCCACTTCCTCCCCTTGGTCCAAAGAGAAGATCCTGAAAAAGGAAGAAGTTGTACTGGCAATGAGGGGTTTCTCATGGCTACCGACAAAGGATGAAGAATGTGTTATCACAAAGGTGTTGTATCCGCCTTCTGACAGGAAAAGGTTGTCTGCTTTTGTCCAATTATGCCGAAACCTACCTCATGATTCACATTCTCTCATACTTCTTCAAAATCCCTTCAAAATTCTCAAATCAAATCACCAAATTGAACTAATGTCAGGCTCCTTTTTATCTTCTCTTCTTCTCTATTACAAAATACTTCTAAAAAATAAGACAAAAGAGCTAAAAAACCTCTTGAAACCATCTACTTGTCCCAAAGCCACAAGCTATTCAATTTTATTTTCTTTCTTTTTGTTTTTATGTTTTTAAAGAGGACTCAAACAAGCCTCTCAAGTACATGGAAGCATTCTTGAGCCAAAAGAGCTCCTTCTTCTCTCTACTTTCTTCTACCTTTAAGGAGACCCAAACATTCAAACTTGACGATTCAAATCGCAAGAATAATAACATTGAGATATTGACATCAATCTTCTTCTTCTTTTCGGAGCAGCTCAACATTGCTACCGCACCATGTTTTGCTTGAGGGGACGTAATAGAGTTAGTTACAATTAGTGAAGTTGTTAAGAGAATGTTAGAAATATTGTTAGAGTTCTTATTAACTAGGCCACTGTTTGTTTACCAAAAAATCAGGGTAGTTTAGGTGTTTTAGACCTACATTATATAAATATTGTCTTGTTAGCTAAGTGGTGGTTTCGTTTTAAAGACTCCACTGTCACTGGTAAATGGAAGACTATATTAGTTGTTAATTATGGCCTCATTGGTTTACACATTTCTCATTGTTCTTCATTCTGGTCTAGAGTCCTATCTTTTTTACAAATTTATGGTTGGTAATGGCCACGATACATTTTTTTGTTAGATAGATGGTTTGGTGATTGTGCATTATACTATGTTTACTCTAATCTCTTTAGAATTGTCTCTAATCAATAACTTCTAGTTTCTAATGCTTTCTCTCATTTTACTCTTCATATTCAGTTTACTAGACAACTTACGGGCATTCTCTTTATTGAATGGCAACATTTACTTAATTCCTGTACCTATAGCTCTCTATTTCCTGAGTCTTACTCTCCTAATAAATTTTTTTGGAGATGGACTCCTTCGGGTTTATTTACTGTACATTCTCTTTATTTGTGGTTGTCCAATAGGGGTATTCCAAATACATCATATTCTACCTTATGTCATGCCAAAAGTCCTTTAAAGATTAAGATTTTTGTTTGGTTATTTAAACAAAATAAGATTCTTACTAAATGTAATTTAGCTAAATGTGGTTGGCAAGGTAATATCGATTGTCCATTCTGTGGTGCACCTGAGACAGTTTACCATCTTTTTGTGACATGCCCTTATATTTCTACCCTTTGGTCATGGATAGGAAACCATAATAACTTTGATTATAATTGTACTACTATTGCAGATCTATGGTTTTTTTTATTATTGGATTCCTTTAAAAGATTCATTACTTGTAGAATTAATTAGGGCTGCAACTTTATGGTTGGTATGGCTTACCAGAAATAAATTTTGTTTTGAGCAAATACCTGTCCCTCCCATTAGCTCTATAGGTTCTGCTATTATAGCCTTAACTTCGTATTGGTGTAAAGATATTTTAAATTAACTTTGATTCTATCTATGAATATTACTTCTTTGAATCAGGCAGGCTCCTTGATCATTCTCTCAGCTCAGGATACGAATTCCGACGAGGACGCTTTTCTTAGTTTAGAGGGGCCGAACCTCTCTGATTATATCCGTGATAGAGCTATTTTTGATTACTAGTTTCACTACTTGATTGTATTCATGGACTATTTCGCATATGACTTGAGTTTTATGATTAGTATTGCTCTTAGGTATTTTGTGTAGTTTGATATTCAGAACTTGTATTTTGTTACTTTTGTATAAACATTTGGGTTTCGTAATGAAGCTGGTGGTATCCCCACTTTTTTCAAAAAAAAAAAAAAAAAATATTGTTAGAGTTGTTAAGAGATTGTTAGTGGCATTATTGTAATTAGACAAAACTCTCTATATAAAGCATAGTTGTAATCAAAGATACAATCAATACAATATTATTTCATTTATATTTCTTTCTTCTATTATCAAAGTTTATACTATATTTTTTTTTTTTGAAGAAGTGGGTGAAACCTGGGATTTCATTAGAAATCGTAAGTTGAGATGCTTCATGTAGTCTATGTTTATATGACCAAGGTTTACATTCAGTACACATAAGGTACACTGCACACTGCCGCCCCCCCCCACCACCACCACACACGCACTCACGCACACCACCACACACACAAAAATAATGTCGTAAGAACATAAATTTTTTTCTATGGCATGCAGCTCATATGCCCATTCATTTTACACAAGTGGTTTAGTGTTAGAATGATGTGGTGTGCATTTAACTTCCATGTGGCCTTTCACCCTTTGATATCTTCAAAACGTATCATTTAAATTACAAAATTAAAATTGTACATGTAATTTTCCTTTTAAAAATAATACGTGTATTGAATTTGGGTTGATTTAGAAAATATTTAGCTTTTCATTAAACAATTTATAACTTTTAACAATGGAATTTTAGTTATTTTAAGGTAAATGACCAATCAAATCTAAACTTAGCCAAATTTGAAACTCGTTATCTAAATAATTATTACTATATCAAGAATTAAATCATCTAAGGCTTGATTACCTTAGATGTTCCAACCATGAGAGGATTAATTAAACCAAGAACCTTTCACAGAGAAAGGCCCAAAGAAAAAGACTCATTAATTAGAGTGATAAAATTAATTAACTTTACAATTTTACATCTATAAAAAAATGACCTTAAAAACCTCCTCACAGTTCTTTCTAAAGGGCCCTGCAAAATTTACTATTCAGCAATCTTTAGCATGCACACATCAAAACTAATATTTGACACAACAACAAAAAAAGTTTAAACCTGCATATAACCCACAACAGTACTGTTATTCGGTCAGATACCGGTCAAATTCTATGTTAGCAAGTCGAGAATATAACATCAATATGTGTGTGTGGGGGGGGGGAGGTAGTAACATTAGTAAAGTTAAGATTACAATATCTATTTATAATGAATGTGGTAAGAGCAAAATTACGAGAATGATATTCTTATATTACATTTATCCCTGATTTTTGAATCAACTCAAACAAGATTCAGCACCCGGAGCTCATCTAAATTGAATCAAGACGAGGAAGGAAATTAAGGGAGGAAAAAGAAGCGCAAAAATCCTAGACAGTTAACTTGACCAAAAAGGGTTTTTCAAACCCTATTTGATGGCAATACTTCCTTCTCATTAGAAAATTGAATGATCAAGTGAGCCAGTATTAATCCAACTTTGCATTCACAGTGAGAATTCCGCCTTCGTCCTCGTCAGCTGTCCAAAAAAAGTTAAGATTTCGCCATATCATTTAAGAGTGAGATTGATGCTTCCAATTTATAAGCTAGATCATCCTCAAGTGCTCGCTTGATGGTGTAACTGTTTATTTGTTGCAGAAGTACAATTGACATGCGACTAACATAATAAAGATTAAAGGGCATACTTGATATTTATCTAGTTTTGAGAATTCCTATTTTCTGCTTTCTCAATTGAAAAGTCTTGTTTAACCTCAAAAACTTCACAGAAAGACCTTTTCTGAACAAATTTGTCAAAACTGACATAGCAAAGAGATATAGGCCTACCCTTAGGGTTTTGGGCTATAAAATGAAAATGAAAATGGACAATTGGGCTCAAAAAAATTCATAGCATATCGCACAAACAGGAAATTTTTATATGCTGTTATAAACCAAGAAAGTTCTAATATAGAGCCCTCAATTTATATTTTGGTTAAAACTACCCAAAATTAGCATGCCTTTTCCTGCACCATGGGGTGATGGGTGCAATGGAAATTTCTCAATTTTCTGAGTACAACTAATATTTGATTGTCATTTATTTTTAAGGGGATGAAAATTACTTATTTCAGAGTTGTATACAAGGTTTTGACATTTTGCACTACACATGAGGTTACCATAACAAAGGAAAAACAAAAGAAGTAATTGCATATGTACCTTCGTCATTGAGATCAAAGGACAGACAAACTTTTGTACGATGGTTGGGCTGGGGCCCACACTGAGTTGGAATCGGCGGCGATATGGGCCGCATCTCATTTGATGGTTGGCACCAAGTAGTTTTATGGCTCATGTACGTCATGTCCATGCTCGTCCCAGGCATCACTCCCAGTATTTTTTTTCCTTTAAACCTTTTAGTTTCAGAGGAATTTTATTGTTACATTTTTTATATCAATAGTAATATGCAAGAAAATGTGAAAACAGGTTTGTTTGTTTTTTTTTTAAAGAGAGATTTTACCGGTCTTTCCTCTTCTCTAGGTAGCGTTGCAAACATGCTTTTCGAGTTGTTGGTCCCTCTGCAGTCATAATAAATTAAACATCAAATGAAATTTTGGAGAGTTTTATGTTTAGTTATGTATATACTAAGTGTGATCATTTTGTCTTCAGTTAGTCATGGAATAAATAATAGTCATCTTATGAAAATTGTATAGATTTTTTGTATTATAAATATAAATATGTAGATTTGTTGTCTTCACTGTTCAGATGAACGATGGAACAGCATTGAATTGTGAACAATACAATTTTGTATTCATTACTGCTTAAAAAATAATTTCCTATGTATCGAGGTTATACATCAGAATCACAAAAAATGCTCCAGACACCTCGAGAGACATTGAACTTTTTTCTGAACAAGTAAACTATGATAGAAAATAATGCCATTCTAAATTCAACCAAAAAAGGCTCAAGATATGTTTCATACTCAAAATATGAACTTGAATAACGTTCACAGACTTAAGCTGCTAATTGGAGAAGTAAAGAGTCCAGTTAAATGCTTTTGTCTGAATATCATTTGTTAAATCAAGGAAGCAAGCATCATTTAGTCAGTGATGGTTTCCCTAATAATTTTCTATTAGTAGTTTATTATGAAATATAAAAAAAAAGGTGATTACACCCACAGAATGGCAACTTTTAAGCTATATGCTAAAGTTCTCGGGCATAACTATCATCCTAATTTTGTTATTGTTCATTTACATATTATTTTAACCTGACAGAAGGGCACGTTTTAAATATATTAACCAGAAGTAGCACTTTTTGAAGGACACTAATCTCTACCCGTCAGGACTCTCCGATCAAAGATGACACATCTACATTAGACGATGCAAGATGACAACCCAAATATCACAATCTAAAAAAAGTGGACAAACAAACAGTACCACTGTAGCACCTTTAATCAAGGTATGTACTCACCGCCTAACAACAAGCATTTTCCAATCAAACACGACCTAAAACCAGTAACACCTACAAGCCGGTACAAAAGAGGACCTGTTACACCTGTAGCCCCAGAGAAGCAAACCGGTAAGAAAAACAGATACAATGGGGGGATATAAATTGGGCCACCAGAACGGTGACAAGATCCAAATATTTAGGCCATAATTATAGCAGGCGGGGCCCATCTCTCAAGAGGCCGTTCAAAAGGGGACCCCGAAAGAGAAAAAAAATAAACCAAAAGGAAGGGGGAGAAAGAAAAAGTGAAAGAGGGAAAGTATGGGACCCCACAACAGGCGGACAAAGGATTGGTGGGGCCGACGAATCACGAACGATCTCTTCAATCCGAGACAATCACGTCCGTTAGTGGGTCCTATCAATTCCCCTCGTTGGACCCACAGCTCCCATTTATTACATGAAAGCTGCTGCCCCTCCCCAACTGGATCAGAATCTGTTCCTTTTTTTCAAATCTGGATCGTTCAAAATCTATCGTACGGTCTCGATTACTTTTCATTTTCAAATCAATTTAATCTATTAAAATAATTCAGATTTAATCGAGACTGTACGATGAATTTTGAACAATCCGGATTTGAAGATAGGAGGGTGCTCCTTTTCTAAAATCCGGATTTAAAGAAAAGGAGCACCCTTCTATTCTCAAATCCGGATCGTTCAAAATTCATCGTACGATCTCGATTAAATCTGAATCATTTTAATAAATTAAATTGATTTGAAAATGAAAAATAATCGAGACCGTATCATGAATTTTGAACGATTCGGATTTGAAAATATAGGAGGGTGTTCCTTTTCTTTAGAAAAGGAGCAGATTCTGATCTCCCCAACTTGCACCCCTTTTGAATGTCAGAGCACAACCACCATTCTATTTATTGATAGAATAATGTTGCCTACGGGCTATAAATAATAAGGAAAAGTGTAATGTACCTAAATTAAAAATAATTGACGGTTTAACTAAAAAAAATCTAAGTTCGAAAACGAGATTTTAGTTTAAAACTGCAACTAGGAAAATACTTAATATTGTGGCGGTACTAAATAGTAAATACGCAAAAAGTTGTCTTGTTAAGTTGTTATTAACCGGGGTGCAAAAATGGGAATACATAGGAGCGATGGGTTAGAAAAAGAGTAAATAATGGACAGACGCTACGCAGCTTTTACCTGCGTGCGCATGATAAACACCTACGACCTAAAGCCCCACGAGCAACAGTTCGATGTCATCACTCCAGTCCAAAACTGAGCAGAACCGTTGGATAAGAAATTTGACTGAAAGAAAAAGAAGCAAAGGGTAGATGGGGCCCGCACACCACAGGTAATTTTACCAGGTAACTTTGCTCCGCTAGCTGACTCTTACCAGGCTCGTTTTCTCGCGGTGGCCTCGGCTCCTCGGTGCTCTCCCGGCTAAGCCGTGGAAACTTCGCACAACCTGTATGATCGTCACCATCTGATTCTGATCAAACGGCTAGGAAAATATCCAACTCAGATTCTTAAAAGTGAACTTAAGAAAAGAGACGATTGTACCAGTTGGAGATGGAGAAAGGATGCCACATGCCGGGGGGGTTGACGGCATCGATCCGCCAGATCCCGGAAAGGAAGCGGGAAATCTAGGAGGTGGTAGCCGGCTGGGCTGAGTTGGCATTGATACTGAGTAGTAGTTCTCTGAGCTCTCCGCTAATTGCATGATCGCTTTTGCCTGGGAAGAAGCATATATTCTGTAATCATTATACAGGTAAGATTGCATTACCGACTACCAAGTTTGATTTGTTAATTGGTTTGGTACCTTGTCAGGCGTCACCCCTTCGTAGACATTTCTCTGACCGTCGTACAAGATCGTGAGCTGACCCGGCGAGCACTCTGTGGCTGGCCTGAAACAATTTTTATCAAATTCAAATGTGGAATATTTTTCGATTTATTTATCATTATTATATGGTGTCTAACTAAACTGACTATCTAAATCGATCCGCTTGAAGTAAAATTCATTAAGAAACGGGAAGGAGATACTCTATCGAAGTTTCTATGCACGCTTCTCAAAGTCTACGCTTGGTAGTTCTAAGTTCTAACATGAGAATCTCCGATATCCCAGCCGTAGGATTTCTTCACGGCTTCCATCATAGCATTGCATCCAACGGCCAGGATTATTTCAGCGGTTGTCATCAACCGAAGCATTTCCGTACAGGCGCACGATAGCAACAACTACACTAGAGAGTAGAGAATTTCTCCCTAGCCAGTAGCCACAGGCTAGCTACCCATGATAATATCACGACCTATCGCTGGCAAGTGGAGCCACCGGTTCCATGTCCCAAGTGTCAGCCCCTAAATCTAAACCCATCCCACGACAATTTATGAAAAAAAAAAAAAGTAACTTCACGAAAAAACAAACCTGTTCTCCGGCGGCGGAGGACACCGGGGTGTCGGTACCGGGTCTAATACCGGAGGATTAAGCACTGGATATCTCCTTCGGTACGGCGATAGCAAAGGCTCCTTTGGCAGTGGTACCGAACCTCCACTGCCACTTGTTTCATTTTTCTCTGAAGAGGGAGCATCCTAAATGAAGGAAACATTTAAAATCCAAGAAAAAGGTCAACTTTGAAAGGAAATAGTAAAATTGTAGCAGCGTGGTGTTTCTAACATGCGATGGGGTCGGGGCATGGGGAGACTTGGAGGGAAGAAGAAAGGAGGAGACAGGGGGGTCCCCAGCACCAGGTCGGCCTTCTAAAAGCGCCTTGAGGGAGATGACTTGCTGGATCGCCTGAGACTTGTTCCACGACGGCCGTCTCATCCCTGCACAAACGAACGGCCACGTGTTATTCATACTACGAAGAATCAAAATATTTAAACAGAGGCATGCGAAGGATGCTCCGAGTGGCTGTATGTAGCGGAGAGGAGAGTAACATAAATGTGAGGAGAAGAAGGGAGAGAGTAGACCTCTTTCTTTGAGAAAACGACGACAGTCTTCTCTTGTGACCTGAGCTATATCCTCCTCTCTCAACTCGGACAGGGGCTTCTCCAGCGGTGATCGGGCGTTGGTCGTCGGAGCAGTCACCGCCTCAACGCGAGTTTCGTTGACAACCAACGCTGCCACCTCACGGCAGTTCATGGAGCTGGAATCCGTCGATCAGATAGCAGGTGGCCTAGTGGGAGAGGGAGAGCGATCGCACGCACACTCATGCACACGCACAAAGGTTCCCTCTTTCTCCTCTCTCTCTCTATTCGGCTATTCCTCCCTGATTTTGGTGGAATTTTTAATTAAAGGCGTCGTTTATGTTATTTTAATATAAAGACTTTTTTGGGAAAAAAAAAAAAAGAATTGTGGGGGGGGGGGGGGCGGGGATGACGAAAGGAAGGTCAGGATAACCTATAGTAACACAAATTTTGAATTTGTATTTGGACCGTCTGATCAGAATACGGATCAAACCCGGTTCTAGGTGGAATTCACGGTCCGTCAATATTCGTTTTAAGAAGATCAAACGGTATGGATCCAAATTCAAAATTTGTGTTACTTTGCGGGATGCGAATTCAGAAAGGAAGGAATGGGGTGAGTTGGGGAGGAAATAAAGGGATGGGGTTAGGCCGCGGCGTTTTCCGCTTTGGCGGGTGTGAAAATTTATTTTTATTTTAATCGGGGGTTTCTTTAAAAAAGTATCTCTTTAATCTGGGCACTGCTGCAACCCCATGATGCCACGTCATAGAGCTACTCCCGCTCCTTGTTTTTATCAATCCACTTGACCAAAAACACCTACTTATTAACTTTTACAAGGTGATTCTCAGAAAAGAAAAAAATAAATAGTTCTTTCAGAGGTAAAACTCTCAATTTTTCTTGCAACGGGCAATGTCCTGTTTGTCCTGATTTGAATTTTCAAAATGTGTTGAGTTGATTCTTAAGTGTGCACTTTACTTTTTATAGAATTATGTTTAATATTTAAGTTCTTTTCTTAAAAAAAATTAACTAATTATTTTCTTACAATAAGGTACTTACTTTTAATATAAAAAATAGACAAAACAGACTGGGTGAGGGTGTGTTTTTAGTATTAAATTAGTTGCTTCCGATAATAATTTTATTATTACAAACATATAGCTACTTTTTGAGTCCATTCGACACTTCTTTAGTTACAATTTTAAGGCGTGCCTGATAATGGTAACCACAATGTGACTTATGCACCATCACGAACAGGTGTAGGTGTAGAACTAGAAAATATTGATAGAGGAGCTAAAATTTGAAATGCACAAATTTCAGAAGGTGGGAGTTGAACACATGTTTTCCACCATCACAAAAAATAAGCTATAATCACTAGATTACAAGTAGCAATGTAATATTTATGAGGGAACTGGATTATATAAATATTCTTCAAAAATAAAAATTTAATTAAATTTTAATATATATAACTAAAATTTTAAAATTATAGGAGTAGCTTAGTCACCCTATGAATGGCTATAGATCTGCTCCTGATCAATAGACATGTCTTGACAATTACAACTATATTCATTAAAATGAACTATAAAATATTAAAATAAACTAGTTAAGTGTTAAAAAAATATATATATTTTTGTTAAAAGTATCTCATTTAATATTTTAAAAAATACACAATTACTTAATCATATTTTTTTATTATTATATGTTAAAAGCAATCAGTATTGTCTTAAAACTAACTGTCTAAGTGTCTAAAAATACATCTCATTTCTTAAAAGGAATCTGAATTGCATACATCTTGGGCGTATGCAATATGGACTCATTTCATGACTCTTTCAATTTAGAGCGAGAAATATAGGGACTCATTTCATGACTCCTTGAATTTAGAACGAGCCAATATTTCTAAGTTTAATTTCTAAACATACTTTTAGGAGTTAATTTTATTTGTATTTCATAAATTTACAATCCATGCTGAGATGCCAATGCAAGTATTTTCTCAGAGTCGGCAAACTTAGTTTTATATTTAATAGACAAAATCATTCGTTGTAAGTGCATTGTTTGTTTGCAAGTATTTCAACAAAAAAATTTTATACGCTGCATTTTATTAGAATATTTCAGAATAAAATCATGACCCTTATTTAATGTGGATAATTAGTTGATGATGATTTCTTTTTATAGTTTTTTTTATTAAATTTGTGAAAAGATTACATGACTATATACAACTCTATATATTAACAGAGGCAGATTGAAGGACCAACGAGGGTCATTTGATCCTCATTTTTTAATTTAGAGTAAAATATCATAGTATCGTAAAATTGACTTTCATTCTTTGTAGGAAAAATTTTATGTGATTAAAATCTCTATGCATATTTGAGTCATTTGACCTTCATAGCTCGAAAATCTGACTCCGCTCTGTATACAAAGTTCAATTAAATGATTGTTTTTTACTTAGTTTAGCTTTTTCGAATTTACATGTGTTCATATAAATACCGAATAATTTGATACATACACAGGTATTTTTTTTTATTTGAACAAACACACATCAGAGCTAAACAATTGATCATAAAAAATAGGAAAAATTGGTTTTATGCCACTCCAAAGCTTGAAAATTATGAAATTGCCACCCCAAAACATGAAATTGGGAAATTGCCACTCTAAAATCACTAAATTCATAGAATTGCCCTAAATACACATCTTTTATACAAATTTCATTAAAATTATACTAAATTCTGTTGTATAAAAACTGTATTTTAAAAATTCCAAGTTTACCCCTGCTATTCAATTGATAAAATCTTCTCCCTTCTCTTGATTATCTTCCTCCACCTTCACCTCTATCTTGACCTCTTCTTTCTTGATTCCTAGTAGATCTGCCTTAAACACGTGTGCCTCGCGTGTTTCATTTCAATTGATGCGCGTCGTGGTGAAGGCAGAGGTGTCGGACGGGAAGGAGAGAGAGGAAGAGGGGCGAGGGAAGGAGAAAAGACTCTGGTTAAAAGGGAAACCATAGATCCAACAACAGTACATATATTTCTTCAAATTTGATATCTTTCAGCTCTTTTGGGTTTGAGTTTGACCCTAGTCGAAGATTCTATCAGGGTCAAGCTCTGATTAATTGGTTTGAATCCAGAAAGTTATGAAATTTGTAGCCTTGTATGGTTTCCCTTTCTGTATATCTATTTCTAGAACTCCTCCATTTACAGAAACGAGGCTTTGTTTTTCTTTTCTTTTTTTTGTTGTAAATCAAACTTAGGAGTTCAGTATATGCAGTGCAGCGGTGGCTTCTTTAGTTGGAATTATTGGATTCTACTGTTAGTATGCGCGATTAGAAGAGGAATTGTGTTTATTGGGAGAAAACAGATTGAATTGAAATGGCTGGTAAGGAACTAATTGAAGTGAAATTTAGGTTGTCAGACGGGCACTGTAGAGAAGGGAGGATCAATTTAATAGCAGGGGTAAACTTGGAATTTTTAAAATACAGTTTTTATACAACATAATTTAGTATAATTTTAATAAAATTTGCATAGAAGATGTGTATTTATGGCAATTATATGAATTTAGTGATTTTAGAGTGACAATTTCCCAATTTTATATTTTAGAGTGGCAATTTCATAATTTGAAAGTTTTGGAGTAACATAAAACTAATTTTTCCTAAAAAAATAATGAGGGACCAACAGAAAGGACAAAAAAGGACAGATCCTGTATTTTTTTTGCTGGAGATGATAGAAACGTGTTGTGTAAATGATTCTGTTCTGAAAGGGAGATTGGAAAGAGAGGAGAGGGGGCATCCTATCTATTTGAGTTTGACAGGGGGGGACGCGCGAACCTTTATTATTTAAGTGCTCTTTCGCATACAATAAATGGAGAGGGTGTGTGTGTGTGTGGTCCTGATAAGAAAAACTGGTCCCAACAACAGTGACACCATTTATTTATCTTTCAAGGGGAAATTTCTCAAAATAATAATAATAATAAAGAAACAGCCTTTGGCCTGCCCCAACCGTCACAGACCAATTGTATATTTCTAATATTTTTTTTTTCTGGATCCAATTGTCTATTTCTTTTGGTGTGCTTGGATTTTCGGACTCTCACTTAATCAGACTTTGATATTAAGGATACTACACTTTTGAATGAAATGTAATTAAAATTTTAAAATAACCGAAGCAGTCAGTGCATGAAGTCATTTTTAATACTTGTCTTTAGAGTGTAATTAATGGTTTATTGGCACCATTGCTAATATCAGTGATATTGTCAAGATCAATTATTATTGTTTTATAATTGAACCTAAACTTAACAATTTCAAAGCAACATAAAATAACACTAATAATTGTAAGAGAAATATTTTTTAGAATTTATCAATATGCATTATCCAACATGTATAGACATGAAAGTCTTAAAAGATACTGAGTTAAAAAAAAAAAAAAATCAAAAGCCACATGCAAATGAGGTTTTTAATACTTGTCTTTGAGTGTAAACTGAGGTTATTTCTCTTGTTTGATAAATCAAAGACATGAAATTCAAATCCCAAACCAGAAGAACTCAGTCAAAACTAAGTTTTCAGTACAAATTTTACCGGTGATTTCTTTTAGAAAGAGTCAAAGAGATAAACCCAATAACAGTCCCTACAAAATTTTATCACTATCCGTGTGAATAAAAATAGTTTTTGTTGACTGAATCTTATATAATTTGCATAAAGAATAAGGCTAGCGTGCTACCTGTAGCATAGTGACATGTCGTGCTACTTCTTCAAAAACTTATTAGATATGTTTCAATGGCTAATCCAAACCGTTGAAACCAATCTACTACATAAGTGATGTATTTACATACCAAAATTATAATGTTTTGAATTCATTTGGTATAAAGTCAAGCGGTAAAAAAAAATAAGAATTATAAGTTAATTTTAATACATTCATTTTTCATTATTTTTTTGACCGTTTGACCTTATACTAAATTAATGTAAAAATTTATAAATTTATAAATTTTATATGAAAATACATCACTCGTGAAGTAGATCAGTTTCAACGATTTGGATTTGTTGTTTGAAGTCTATTCAATAAGTTTTTAAAGAAATAACACGATATGTCACTGTGCTATGAGTAGCACGCTAGCCTTATTCTTGTATAAATTATTGTAAAAGTTTCTTAAACTATGGAAGTCAATTTAAATGATCAAGTGTGGAAATGGACAAATCATGATAACGGTGTTTTCCAGAATTATTAAATTTGTACCCCGCCGAACCTTTTTTCAAAGAGTGATGCTTCGGTGCATACAAGGACCTATTTGTAAAATAAACATATTTTTATTTTCAAAGTTCAAACAGTCGATCCGAACCGTTCATCTTGTTCTCCATATTAATATGTGCTTAGAGACCAAATTTTACATTTTTCTGAATTTTTTTACTATTTATTAAGATGGGTACAAAATTCAATGGTCTGAATTTGATATTTTTTGTACCCATCTTAATAAATAGTAAAAAAATTCAGAAAAATATAAAATTTGGTATCCAAGCACATATTAATATGGAGAACAAGATGAACGGTTCGGATCGACTGTTTGAGCTTTGAAAATAAAAATATGTTTATTTTACAAATAGGTCCTTGTATGCACCAAAGAATTTGCCTTTTTCAAATGTCACTATGCAGTCTCAAGTCTCAACTCTCAAGAAACTCGTCAACATTTCAGAACAGAGACACTGTTTCGTAGAATTGACACCCGCAGAAGATCCAACCAATCTACCCAATGACCCGGTGGGTTTTCAGCAACTTCACGTGCGTAATGGTGACCGTGGTACGGAACTGCATGTGTGGGGTCCATCTAGACTGAAAGCAGCTATTGGAAAACGAACTTTTGATCAAGACCACGTCTTCCCAGGCCTCTATACACCGTGCGGTCTGTCGACTGTTTATTGGTGTGACACTTTTTACTACATTTTTTATTCGCACGATAACAAGGAGCTTCTGTGGTCCAGGTGTTGCCATGTAGATTGAATTAGATTTTTTTTTTGAGGAAACTTGAATTATATTTGCTCTTTTTGGTTCCAGATATAGAATCATCGGCTACAGCGGCCATGCCCCATTTGCAGCGCGGCTTGGACGGCGTCACGGCGCCACGGTGGCAGCTGCATGCGTCTTTATTTTTAGCGCAAGGGATTGATAATATTTTATAATATTAAAATTCTAATTTAATATGTTTTAGAAATATACTGATTCATATCCTTAAATTTTTATAAAAATGTTGCAGATTTTAGGTTGTTAGATTACTGGTAATATGTTTTCAAATCATATTAGTTTTCAGGTGCACAATATAAATATAAATCGATCGCATTTTGCATGATGTATTAAGAACAAATTGCCATTTTCAAATATAGTGAAGACTGTAATGAATTTATTCTGAGTCAATTCCAACTCTTAATCTTAAGTTCATGTTGGCGAAAGAATATAACAAGGGGTTAATGAAATAATTATTTCATGTGACCGTTGTGAACCATAGTTATTTCCTTAATTATATTTTCATTATATCTCTCTAGTAAATATAGCCAAAGCTTATATATAATATTTTTTATTTCTTGAATTCATACACAAATATACTGTAAAGGACCTTGAAGAATCCAATTTTGAAAAAGGGCAGGACAGGGCAGGCTGGGTCAAACCCGGATGGGACACGGTAGCTCGGACACGGGTAGCTCGGGTAGCAGGATCCGGATAGAACGGGTAAATTTTTTAAACCCTATTCTTGCCCATCTTTAGACCACGGGTAACATGGGTCGGCGGTCTAGGTCGATGATCCAGGTCGGCTTTTAAAAAAAAATGTATGGAGCTTCATTTAAAAATTTAATATTTTCTTATTGAAAAGGTTGCTGGCTGCGAATTCACATCCTAGAGAATCTTTCACAATTAGTCAATCCACACCATTCTTTTTAACCTGGCACGAATTTTAAAGCCAAATAATTCTGCCCCTACACTAGCACGAATCCCAAAGAGATGTGATTTAATCAAACCGTAAAATGAGGCCTAGTATTGGAGAATGGAGAGGTGCGTTTATCGGGCGGGTAGGCTGGTCCGGGTAGGTAGGGCGGTCCAGGTAGTACGGGTTCACGGTCTAGTCCGAGCGGTCCGGATAATCCAGTTTTTTTTTTTTTTTTTTCAAAACTAGTGGCCTGGCCCATGATTTTGCCTACCCGTCCTACTCATGGATCTGTGCCAAATCCGTGTATGGACTCGTTTCGGTCAGACACAGGTCAAGAACGGTCCAGTCCGGATCATGCCTCCGGAGACAATTCCAAAACACTATGACAAGCCAAGGTAATACAACAATAGTTGGTTCGATTTTTCATACTGTGCAATCAGTTATCGTGATAAATGGTGAAAATCGAAGGAACCAAATCAAGACCAAATCATCAAGTATAAAAATTTGCAAAAAGACCATTTCCGACATGGCAGGACCGGGACCGGGACCGGGACCGGGACCACCACCTTATCTGGTTTGCCGTGACGTGTCGCCGTATGAAACGATCAGAACGAATCTTGTCTGCCTGACAAGATCTACTACAGTTAATAGATGGCTATGGACCGTCGGATCAACCTGGAATTTGTTTTATTCTTCGAACCTATCGTTATTTTCTGTGTTTGTGTTTGTGCGACGATTTCTCCAAACAAATAAAAGACTTATTACCTCATGCCCGTTATACACTTCATTCTTTCGAATATCCACAGAAGATCTATCCTTCTTTACGTTGAGATTTGAGACTTGTTGAATTTAAGACAAATCTTATTAAAAAAATAGCCACCAAAATCGCGAAAACTATAGTTAAATATTTTAGTAATTTAAAAAAGATTTAATTTAGGAATTCGCATGCTCTGAGATATCTCAAACTTTGCGTGACTTTTTGGAATATATGAATCGTCGAAATACATTCTGCACGAATCTCTAAGCTCAAATAATACTGGCTCCTACGGTTCTCCGAATAGGCACCGGATACGTTGGTCACGCAAAAATTGAGATATCTCAGAGGATATGCACCCGGAATTTAGTAGATTACCGTTGCTTTCTTAACGAAACCAATATAATGCCTGAATGAAGCTCTGTAAAGTGGGCAAATTAATTGTAAGGTACAACATAATAATTTGTGCTGTAGGGAAAAAGGCATTACCAACTTACGAAGTTTGATTCAAATGTTGACCCAAATGCTGTCATGTTTTAACTGTTGGTCATAATTTAAAGGTAACAAAATGTCAGTTTGAAATATCCAAAAACAGAATAATGACATATATTTAATGTCGATGAATCATTGTTTGGCAAAAAATGATATTATTTCCATGCAACTCGCTATTCACAATATTATCTATGATTTTAATGCACTGTTATTATTGTTTTTTTTTTGCCGAATTTTACCTTTTAGTTAAAAAATATAGCCTGAACATTTTCTAACTTTGACTCCATTGAAAGGATACATAGTAAAAAGTTTAATCTTCTCTGTAAAAAAATATAATTTACATCAACATTCATGATACATTCAGAGGATTTGCAAAATCCCATGTTTAGATACGATTTTACTATATAATTCAAAGTAAATGCTATATTTATATTAAAATTAATCTTCAAATTCAACATAAAAATTTTATATGATCCACATTCAATGTGGATCTACCTCCATAACTTGAAAGTCTCCCTTCATCCCTATCCCACACTCGTGTAATTAATTCTAATTGCTTTTAGAGTTTAGAAATTGAAAATAAATTCTCATACATCTCAAGAATAAGCGAATAGAAATTAATAAAGAATAAGCAAATAGAAATTAATATTTTCTCAACATCGAGATTTAATAGAAATTTCATTTTAAAAAATCTTTCTATTTACGTAATTACCATACATTCCCATAACTACAAATGAAATTGCCACATATGATTTAAATTTAATAGAGTTAAAAAATGCTTTATTAGTTTTGTACCCCAATCATCCTCCCATATTTTATCTCATTTCTTCAAGTTCAAACAGTCGACCCAAATCGCTCAACATGATATCAATATTGAAATGTGCTTCGAGACCAAATTTTATATTTTTTAAAATTTATTTACTATTTTTTAAAATAGATACAAAATCACTATTTTTGGATGGTTCAAAAGCAATTACTTTGTAGTTTGTACCTAGAGCCGATCTTGAAGAATTTGAGGCCCGGGGCAAATGATGAAAAGTAAATTGTAAAATTAAGTAGTGCACGGATCCGGTTCGATGGATTTTTTTTTTCTATTTTATTAATTTGATATGTAATAGTCGGGTTATGATATTTTTAATCCGTAATTAAGTATTTGAGCTGGTATGCCAGCTCAAGATTGGTTAAATATGTATCTTTTTATACAGTTGACTTTTGCATATTAATTTGGTGGGTTTTGTGGACAAAAAAAATATTACATGTTAATTGCTCAAAACTGTAAATCTTATTACTTACGGATTGATACTCAATTATACTACTTGATAGAATTGTGCGCTTGCAGTCCGAGCCGATCATAGAATATCAAGTTTATACATATTAAAAGAAAACAATCGGTGCATTCCTCGCCGATCAATAATAACTTAAATTAAGTGAATTTTGAAATAGCAACAATCATGTAACAACACTCATATAATTTAACACAACGTTTTTTTTTATGGTAAATTTAACACAACGTTGTAACCAACAAATAATAATGATATCTTTCGTGAGATACACCGTAAATAAAATTATAAATAAACAAAATATATGAGTCAAATATTAAAGATAAACAAATTCAACCTTGCATAACCAAAATTTATCTTTAAAATTGTTTCCATTCAAAATATAAGTTAAAACTCTTTCAAATGAGAAATACAAATTTAATTATATCATGACGCCGGATAGAATTTTAACCGATATATTTTTCGAAGTCCATAAGACCATGACCAATATGTATTTGACATATTAAATAAAATTCAATTCGTATTTAATCAAATAACAATTCAAATATATTGTTTTTCAGGTCGGACAGATTGATCAGATTAGACGGGTTGCTTGTACACCCCTGTACGCAGAGTCCGGATCCCCTAAAGTAACCCAATCTTTGAGTTTTGGATTAAGACCGTCCGATTTGAATCTGTCGCTCAGAAT